>CM077012.1:71289165-71914165 GCA_039090855.1 Macrothele yani
GGTGGCGCAGTGGTCTAAGCGATGGCCTGTGATCATTCGTCCGATAGTGGTCTGGGTTCGAATCCCAGTGAGGCATGGATGTTGTGTTTGTCTTGCGGCACTGGCTCTCTCCCTTTCCTGGAACCAGTGACCCTAAATTAGGGACGGGCGACTGCTTATAGGCCATTGAGTTGCTCACGGTGGTCGTTAAACCTCCAATCCCATCCCATCCATCAATGGGGTATTCTCGGTACACACGTGATACAGTGGATCGGGAAATGTTAAATGTTCGCACAACTTCGAAAATTGAATGTCCCATCTGTATGACTCCCACTACCATGCCTCGTTGACACTCCAATAATTCACATCGACTTGCCATAATCCTACTGGCAGTTGTTCAACCTGACTCACAAGAATACCCCCCCCCCAACTGATAAAAATGGAGGCGTGTATCGAAGCCTTTATACGATGGCAGCGCCAGTTAAAAATTTGCATACTGCTGGCTCATGACCTTTGGCATTTCAGTGTATTTCTTTTTTCTATTTGTAAAACGTAGAGGTTGGAATTAGAAATTTCTAAATAACATTGCCTTTGATTCGAAACAGTGAATCAGTTATTTTTACTAAAACAATTATGCAAAAAATCTGTATTACTTATCGCTGCCAGTTTAAATATCTGTATCTTAATGATAAACGCTTTTCCTTTCAGCATTTAATGAAACTGGCGTTTTTCTTAGTTTTTTTTATCTTTTTGTTTTGTCTGGGGGTTTAAAAACCACCGTGAGCAACCCAATGGGAGTCGCCC
Organism: Macrothele yani; assembly: GCA_039090855.1. NCBI lineage: Eukaryota > Metazoa > Arthropoda > Arachnida > Araneae > Macrothelidae > Macrothele > Macrothele yani. The sequence continues at coordinate 71,289,949 of CM077012.1, forward strand.
GTCCTTAATTTAGAACCACTGGTTCCAGTGAAGGAAGAGAGCCAGTACCGTAAGACAAGCACAACATCCAGGCGGCACCGGTCACAAGAGAGCGTTTAGACCACTGCGCCACCGGGGAGGCCACGTATCATTTCGTAAGTTTCAAGTTCCCATTCTTTAGCTGACTGCTCACCCACATAACAATTAACATTTATTAACTCTCGACATTACTTTTCTTAATGGGATCAGTGGCGATTCTGATGCCTTTTAGCACGTGAGGAAACCAAAAAAAAAAAAAAAAAAAAAACACTCGTAGTTTTAAATACTCTTTTGTGGAGTGTGCTGTTTTAACTACTCTATGCACGGGTGTGCTGCGCGAATCAGGTAACCACTGCTGGCCCACCCAAAATGCAACACCAAGAAGGACACGAGATAGCAAAGCCAGATTTACTGGACACATAACAACAGATACAAAGATGAAACGATTGAGCTTACAGGCCCGTGCGACTTGCGGAACACGCAGACATCAATAGTTCGTGTGGCCCCCATGGCTGGCAATAACGGCCGCTACACGCCGCGGCATCGAACGAAAGAGACTCTGGATGTGGGCTTGGGGTATGTCGGTCCAGGCTGCTTCCACACGTTGCCACAGTTCATCAGGCGTAGCCACGTGTGGTGCTTGCCGGGCCACCCGGTTGCCGATCAGCGACCACACGTGTTCGATGGGCGACATATCGGGCGAACAGGCGGGCCACGGCAGCAGTGACACCTGGTGGGCCGTGAAGAATTGTTGCACGATGCGTGCCACGTGCGGGCGCGCATTGTCCTGTTGAAACGTGGCCGCTGGCAAGTCCTGCAGGTAAGGGAGGACTACAGGCTCCAAAACGTCGGAGATGGTGCGGTGGCTATTGAGTGTACCGGCGATGCGTACCAGAAAAATGCGGGTGTCATATCCAATTGCGCCCCAAACCATAACGCCAGGCGACGGACCGGTATGGCGATGCATAATGCAGGCGTCATACAGTCTCTCGCCGTGGTGCCACCACACGCGGATACGGCCATCGTGGTGTTGTAGGCAGAAGCGGGATCCGTCGGAGAAAACAATGTCGTTCCATTCCGCAGTCCAGGTGCGGCGTTCAACGGCCCACTGCCGCCGCTCTCGCCGGCGGTGTAACGTCAATGTTAATCGGAGAAATGGGTGCCGTGCGACACGTCCCCGCTCCTACAGACAACGTTGAACGGTACGTGCTGACACAGGTTGTTGCGCAACACACCCTAATTCCTGCGCTAACGTTTGTGATGTGGCGGTGCGAGCCGTCATTGCCCGCCGCACAATATGCCGGTCCTCTTGTTCGTTGGTGTGCCGCGGCTGCAGCAATCGCTCACGCCATTCCGTCCGTCCCTCCTGCACCCACTGAATCCATACTCGCCTCACTGTGGCTGGATGTCGTCCCACACGGGCGCCGATGTCTCGGTACGAGAAACCGCTGTCGCGGTAAGCCACTATTCGTCCTCTTTCGAACTCCGCAAACGTGATGGAATGACTGCCGTATTCTGCGACAAGGCTTCAGGAAGCTTCCCACGCACAGGTCCGGCAGCACAACGCACTTCCACTACTTACACCCCGCCTTCTGTGCACCCTTCTTATAGTGCTTTTTGGTGGCGTGCCGGGCGCACATGATTTGCATATGCCCTGCGATGCTAATCGTTTGCATGTCCTCTCGCGGGCGACGCATGCTGCGAATTCCAGGCCAATCGGATGCTTCCTTCGTGGTGTTGGATTTTGGGTGGCCAGCAGTGTATATACTTTTTAAAACAACTCCCTAAAATAAAAGGGGAGAAAAAAACACTAGTTTTAACATACACTACGTAAGAGCAATTACATCTAGTTTACACACGCGTGTGCAGCGTGATTCAAATAGTTACTTTCTAAAAATGAATAAGCAAAGACATCGCTCTTTTCACAGTTTACCGACACACAGCAACCGAAAAATTGTTCTTCGGTCACTGCTGGTGAATCGAATCCCAGATCTCTTGATATATGATAGAAAAACACACATGGCGCCGTGGATTGTTGGCCACCGTAGTGGCAGTAACGCACTCGGCTAGATATCGAGAGATCTGGGATACGATTCCCCAGCAGTAGCCGAATAACAATTTTTCGGTTGCTGTGTTTTGGTAAAATGTGGAAAGAGCGATGTCTTTGTTTATTCACTGACACAACATATTTTGGGAATTTTCACTTTAGTTACTTCTTAAAACGACAATGCCCTAAATAACCAACATATTGCACGTCGTATAAATTCCTTTTTATTAGAGTAAAAATAATTTCGGGTCCTGTGACTTGTTTTAAATAATAACAAATGTGTAATACTTACATTTATAATTACAGTTAGAGAGCCTATAAATTGTTTTTCATAAAAATAGTATAACTGCAGTAGGAATCCGTATTTCTTGGACGTAGGATAGAAATAAAAGTTTCCAAGATTTCGCACATCAACCAGATGGCGTTTTTCAAGGAAGTCAGACAACTAACTACAAACCGAACAAGAAAGATGGCACCGAATTTTTTATTGTAATGAGCACGTCTTTTGAAACCGTTCTGACGCGAATTAAATTTATCAAAGCTACTCAAAGTCAATGGAACCCGTTAGGAAAGCAATCAGCCGGTTTCTACAATCAATAAAACATCAAGAAATAGAAACATCTACTTAGTTCCACCAGCGGTAAAAATAATGTCACAAAAACTAAACAAGAAATATGACACCGAATTTTTGGGTGTAATAAGCATGTCTTTTAAATCCGTTCTGACGCAAATTAAATTTATCAAAGCTATTCAAAGTCAATGGAACCGGTATGGAAAACAATAGATCTAACGAAAGAAAGAAGATTTTCAATCGGGTTTATAATCCCTCAGATATTGCTGTAAACGAAATCGTGAGCTTACGGACTCTTAGAAACAGAGATATCGACAAAAATAAGATGTGACTTCACGTCCCCTGGTGGGAAAACCATGCATTATTTTAGGAAGAAAGTATTCTCAAAAGGTTTATACATATGAGCGGTATTGGTCCAAGAACGAAAAATTAGTCGAGTTTTCAGGAGCACAGATTTTGCTACAAATACATCAGAAGCAGAAATTAACACTTATGACCCCTGGTCGCCAAACCATTCTTTACCAAACATAAGAAATTATATGAAAAAAATTTCCGTCAGGTCTTGTATGCGATACATGAAGAATTTTTCAAATCGGAGATTTTAGAGCAGAAATAACGCAGAAAATGTAATTTACCTTTGTGCCGCCTAGCGGAAATTCTATGATTTACTTGAAAATTTTGAATTTATAGGAAAAGCATTTCGCATCGGAAACACTATCCAACAAAGAATGACTTTTTCAAATCGGAGTCTTAGAAGTAGAGATATTGACAATATATATATATATATATATATATATATATATATATATCTACGCCCCCTGGCGTAGAAACCCTGCATTATTTCAAGAAAAAAAAATTCCTAAATGGCTTGTTGACATGTGTACTATCGATCAACAAACGACTTTTTTCAGTCGAGTTTTTAGAAGCTCATATTTTGCTGCTAATACATCAGAAGCGGAAATTAATACTTACGCCACCTGGTGGCCAAACCATTTTCTTACAAAAATTAGAAATTATGAGCAAACGATTTCCCATCAGGAGCTGTATCCGGTGCAGAAAAAATTTTTCAAATCGAAGATTTAGAAGAAGAGATATGGGGAAACGCAATTTACCGGTACGCCCCCTAGCGGAAAGTCTATGAATTACTTGACAATTTTGAAATTATGTGAAAAACATGTCACACGGAAAACACTATCCAACACAGAAGGGATTTTTCAAATCAGACTCCTAGAAGTAGAGATATGGACAAAAATAAGATGTAAATCAACGCCCCCTGGCGAAGAATCTATGGAATATTTTAGGAAAAATATATTCCAAAAACGTTTATCGATGTGAGTGGCATTAGTCCAAGAAGTAATTTTTTCAATCGATATTATAGAAGCTCAGATGTTTTGGCAAATACATCAGAAACAAAATTAACACTTACGCCCCCTGGTGGCCAAAGTATTCTTTACCAAAAACTTTAAATTATGTGCAAAAGATTTTCCACTAGAAGATGTATTTGCTGAAGAAAAAAATTTCAAATCGCAGTTTTAAAAGATGAGTTATCGGGAAAAATGTCATTTCCTTTTACGCCCCCTAGCGGAAAGTCTATGCGGAATTTGAAAAAAGTAACTACACTGACGGAAAAAAAAATCCCAACACCAAGAAGGGGTTGTGTTAGATAAACGACAGTTGGTAGGCGGTGAGATTACATCTGTAAGATGACGTCTATGCAAATTTCGCGCTCGGCGCATACGTGTGGCGCTAGTAGCGCCCCTCGGAACATGCAAAGCAGGTTTGCTGTAAATACGCGCTGTAACGTTCGTGAGCGTTAGTTATCGTTGAGATTCGACGTAGTAAGTTGATGTTAGTCAAGAATGCCTTTAAGAAAACGAAGAAGCCATTATCAACCGCTCACGGAGTTTGAACGAGGTCGTGTTATAGGGCTACGAGAAGGTGGATTTTCGTTTCGCAATATTGCAGAACGACTTGGCAGGAATGTAGCCACTGTGCATGATTGTTGGCAGCGGTGGTCAAGGGAAGGTACTGCCTCAAGAAGACCGGGTTCCGGCCGGCCACGTGGCACTACTGAGAGGGAAGACCGCCGTGTACGGCATATGGCCGTGGCGCATCGCACCGCGTCTGCGGCAGCATTTCGAGCTGCAGTCGCCACCACAATGACACAACGAACTGTTACAAATCGGTTACTTGAAGGACAGCTCCGAGCCAGACGCCCTGTAGCGTGCATTCCACTTACTCCAAACCACTGCCGTTTGCGACGTCAGTGGTGTCAAGCTAGAGCTCGTTGGAGGACGGAGTGGAGATCTGTTGTGTTTTCTGATGAAAGCCGGTTCTGCCTGGGTTCCAGTGATAGCCGTGTGTTGGTTACAAGGCGGCAGGAGAGCGCCTACAACTAACCTGTCTGCGGCCGAGACACACTGGACCTACACCTGGAGTTATGGTCTGGGGAGCAATTTCCTATGACAACAGGATCACTCTCGTGGTTATCCCACGCACTCTGACGGCACAGTTGTACATCGGTCTGGTGATTCAACCTGTGGTGCTGCCATTCATGAACAGCATTCCAGGGATTGTTTTCCAACAGGATAACGCTCGCCCGCATACCGCTGTTGTAACCCAACATGCTCTACAGAGTGTCGACATGTTGCTGTGGCCTGCTAGATCACCAGATCTTTCTCCAATCGAGCACGCATGGGACATCATTGGACGACAACTCCACCGTCACCCCCAACCAGCATTAACCGTCCCTGTATTGACCGATCAAGTGCAACAGGCATGGAACTCCATCCCACAAACTGACATCCAGCACCTGTACGACACAATGCATGAACGTTTTGTTTGCATGCTTGCATTTAACATTCTGGCGGTTACACCGGTTATTAATGTACCAGCATTTCACATTTAAAATGGCTCTTCTCGTGCTTACATTAAGCTGTGATCTTGAAACCTTAATCGATTAAATATGTTACCTATACAAATGTATTGCCGCCAATTCATTCCTCTACAACTATTTTTTCGTGGTGTTGGGATTTTTCCGTCAGTGTATATCTAAAATACTCTTCGACATAAATGGAATCGAAGGTTAAAATAATTTTTTCAATCGGATGTTTGGAAGCAAATATGTGGAATAAAACGTATTTTTGAATTCGACATTATCTGCATTTACGTCCTCTAGCGGCGAAATTGTACATCGTAAAAAAAAACGAATTCGCATATTTTAAGCTTACTTATGCAAAAGAAAAAAGAATTTTTCAAATCGGACTAATAGTTGCAGAGATATCGTGGGTACAGACGGAAGGACAAACCGATAACATAAGCACGATCTTTTTTTACAAAAGACGTGCTAAAAAGCCTTTACGGGGACTAAAAAAAAGTTTTATAATAAAAAAAATATAGAAGGAAACATGATATAAGTCTACGTCTACTAGCGGAAGAATTTTGCATAATCTAAAAGTTGAAAATAGGCGAAAAAAATATCCTTCATGGAAAAAGCTATTCTAAGGAAAAATAACTTTACAAATACATCTCCCGGAACAGAGATAGAAAAAAAAGTTTTCGACCTTTACGCACATCGCGGGAAATCCTTGCATTATTTAAGGAGCATAGAGTTTCACTTCTCTATTGTAAGGTGCGTCGTGTAAATATAGAGACAGTCGACTTTGTGCCGTGAAGGCAATGCGAATATAGGTGGGAAGCTGAAGTGGTACCTAATTAGACATAACTCTACAGCAAACGTTTCGATCCGTCGAGATGATCGGATTGTGTGAAAAGAACACCACAAAGTGAATTAGTGTAATTTTAGGTGTCTCATAAATATAAAGACAACTATGTAAAGTACCCACATGCAAATGAGATGTACAAATTAGCATATTGTACGCACGCGCATGGGTCGTAATTCGGTTCAGCCTACAAAAGACAGCGGACCTACCGACAGACATTCATTTGCCGAAATGCCACGCAACAGTCAACTTTCTGGTGAGGAGGTGCAGAAGATTTAGAGACTGAGAGCAAATGGATTGCCTGTAGCGAACATTTGTAAAGCCATGGGGAGGAGTAAGGCAGCCATTTATAAGACTTTATCGAAACGCGGTGCGTTAACTGCCAGAAAACGGCCTGGAATGCCTTGAATAACAACCAAACGAGATCATCGTGCCATCATCCGTTTAGTTTCATCTCATAGGTTATCACTACGTCAAGTTTCTCGGACTGTTGGTATGACCGTCTCAAAGATCACAGTTTATCGACGAATCAAGGAAAGTCGCAACATTGTGCTCCGTAACATGCGCCGTCTGCCACACCTCACGCGGGGGCCACAAGGAAGCTAGGTTGTTATGGGCAAGGAAGCTAGGTTGTTATGGGCAAGGAAGCTAGGTTGTTATGGGCAAGCAACCACATGCGCTGGACGGACGAGTGGATCACAACTATTTTCTCCGATGAGAAAAAGTTCAACCTGGACGGCCCTGACGGTTGGAACTGCTATTGACATGATTTACGACGCGAGCCATGCAACTTCTTTAGCAGACAGAAAGAAGGGGGATCTGTGATGGTCTGGGACGCTTTTGCGTTGAATGGGACAACGGACATCGCTTTTCTGCAAGGCAGGTAAAACTCCGAAACGTATTAGGACATACTCAGCAGCCACCTTCTACCGTTTGCCGAAACTCTAGCGGGTGTTGATTATCTGTTCCAGCAAGACAATGCCTCTATCCATCGGTCTGCATCAACGAAAAGCTGGTTTAACACTCATCATGTGAACGTAATGGATTGGCCAGCACTAAGTCCAGATCTGAACCCTATCGCGAATAACTGGGGTATCCTAGCTCGTGATGTGTATGCGAATGGACGGCAGTTTCCAAGTGTGGTGGCATTGAAAGAGCAGATTGAACGAAGCTGGTACGCACTCCGTCCAGAACACTTACATCACTTGGTGGACAGCATGCCCAATCGGGTTTTCAGTGTTATTCGGAACAACGGCTCCACTATTCGTACCGGAGGTGCTCGTAACTAGTGTGTCTTTATAATTTTGAGACAGCGTATTTCTGTTTTTTTTTTCTTGTACTTGGCGTTGGAATTGTTATGTTTCCGTCAAACTACTGTGCAGTTGCGTGTCCTATGCTATTTTTGCAATAAATATGAGGTGTACATTTCAGCTCGTTGTTGTTTCTTTTTTATTCGAGAATTTGTTCTGTCTCTATATTTATGCGACGCTCTATAGCGAATGACATACAGTAAAGAAGAAATTTCTCAATAGTGTTTCTAGAAGCGGCGATACAGCTGCAAACTGAAGTACACAACCACCACCTACCGACAGAACAGTGAACTACAAAATTCCTCACATACTCGTACTGGCCTAAAGTATTCTGTAAAATAAACGGCATCCGGTGTTAAACAATTTTTTTAAAATCGCACACGTAAAAGCAGAGATATTGAGAAAAACAGATTAAGCATTTGCGCCCCCCAGCGGCAAAGTTGGGCATTATTTTGGAAAAAAATACTCACACGGAATTGGCATAGTAAGTAGTATCTGACCGAAGAAAGAAGTTTTTAAATCGAGTTTTTAGTCCCTCACATATTGCTGTAAACGGAAACTTACACCCCTGGTGGTAGACTTGTGTGATAACAAAAATTTGAATTTTCATGAGACACATTTTCCAGGGGAAACGCTCTCCAACAAAGAAATAATTTTTCAAATCGGACTCTTAGAAGCAGAGATATTGACAAAAATATGATGTGCGTCTACGCCCCTGGCGGAACAACCATGCATTATTTTAAGAAGAAAGTATTATCAAAAGGTTTTTCGATGTGAGCGGTGTAGGTCCACGAAAGATTTTTTCAATTGAGCGTTCAGGAGCTCAAGTTTTGCACAAAATCATCAGAAGCAGAAATAAAAGCTTACGCAGCCTAGTGGCCAAAACATTCTTTACCAAATATCAGAAATTATGTGCAAAGCATTTTCCATCAGGAGCAGAAATAATGTTGCAAATCGGAATGTTAGAGGCAGAAATACCGTGGAAAACGCAATTTAAATTTACGCCCCCTAGCGGAAAGTAAATGATTACTTGGAAATTTTGAAATTACATGAAAACCACTTCGCACTGGAAACTGTATCTAATAGAGAAGGAATTTTTCAAATTAGACTCTTGAAAGCAGAGATGTCGACAAAAATAAGATATACATCTACGCCCCCTGGAGAAAAACCATGCGTTAGTTTAAGAAGAAAATATTTCGAAAAGGTTTATCCATGGGAGTGGTATCGATCCACGAACGAATTTTTTAATCGAGATTTTAGAAGCTCAGATTTTCCTGCAAATACTTTAGAAGCATAAATTAACACTTACGCCCCTAGTAGACCAACCGTTCTTTACCAAAAATTAGAAATTATATGTAAAATATTTCCAATCAGGAGCTGTATATGCTGCAGAAGGAATTTTTCAAATCGGAGTTTTAGAAGCAGAGATATCAGGGAAAACGAAATCTACTTTTACGCCCCCTAGCGGAAACTCTGTGCGTAACTTGAAAATGTGATTGTACCTTAATTTATCTTCGACATAAATGGTGTCGAAAGGTAAATTATTTTTTTCAATCGGATGTTTAGAAGAAAATATATGGAATAAAATGTATTTTTAATTTATTTGACATCTACATTTACGCCCTCTGGCTGCAAAATTGAGCATTGTAAAAAAAAAAAACGAAATGATGGATCATCATTCGCCCATTTCAAGCTTCCGAATGCAAGAGTTTTTCAAATCGGACTTATTAATAGTTGGAGAGGTATGGTGTCCACAGACGGACGGACGGACAAACGGTAACATAAGCACGATTTTGTTTACAACAGACGTGCTAATAATATTAGAACACTTAAACAATTTGAACGAGGTGACTTGACTAGACAACTAAATTAATAACGAGCGAATGCTTATAGCCCATCGAGTTGCTCACGGTGGTCGTTGAACCCCCAAACAAAACAAAAAGATAAAGAAAAAAAAACCCCAAAAAAAACCGACAGTTTCATTAACTGCAAAAATGGAAAGTTTTTTCTTGAAGATAACGCCAACTATAGATATTTAAACTAGCAACAATAAGTAGTACAGATTTTTTATACTTTTTTCAGTAAAATTTATAACTGATTCACTGTTTTAACTGAAAAGCAGTATTATCTAGTATTCCCAAATTCCCACCACTATATTGTTCAGATAAAAAAGGTGTACTATATATACCAACTGACAAGTTACAAAAGTTGAATTCACTTAGCCGCTATCGGATTACGATAGAAACCCTCGTACCCGGCAGCAAGGCGGTAACACAGCATTCTGTTACCGGCCTTGCTGCTCGGTAAGAGGGCTTCTATCGTAACTCCGATAGCGGCTAAATGAATTTTAACTTCTGCTATTGATATATATAGTACGCCTTTCTTTTTGGGCAATAGCGTTAGCCATTATTTGAATTTTTCCGCAAAAGTGTGCTCCAGCTTCAGATAAAAATCCAGGTCTGGTAGAAATCAAATTAACAGTGGTTTCGGAAGGAAATATCATATAGAACAAACTGAGTAAATAAAAACTCCCAACACCGAAGAGCTAATCACCTTAAATCAGCAAAAACTGAGTGAAAAAACTGTTTTTTGCAAAAAAACGAATCTGGAGGACTGTGGGCTTCAGCTCTCCTCCAAAAAAAAAATAAATAAATGAGCCAAGGTAAAAAAAATTCTGGCGAACGAATCGGTCTGATCACAGTGTTTCTCAACCTTTTTGTATTTGTGGCCCCCTTTTCCATATCAATTTTTATTGCCCCCTGCAACCTTTTGCCAGGACGCTGCCAAATTACCACACTTGATACTTGGGTTAGCATTTCATGACAAGGCGACGCAAAGTTCGATCTTCCCTGGCAGTAGTCTTTGGCAGTCTACCTTTGCTGCATCCAGGCGTGATGACCGGTTTCCTCGTAGTGTCTGAGAAACGTTCTGACAGTAAGTAGACTTGTTCTAACACAATTCCCGAGTAATCTACCGCAAAGCTGATCCATTTAATTGTTTCTGGAGGTTCTTATTGCGTATCTGCCGTTCTAACCGCCGTCAAGCCATTTTTTTCGAGTTTCGCAGAGACTGGACCAGATTTTATACTGTCCTTCGTTTCCATATTGTCAACTGCGCAAGACACAAAGCAAGAAAAATTTGCAAGTCCAACCGAGCGACGTCCGACGAAAGCTGGGTGCACGTAAATTTATTGCCTCCGAGTTTTGAGCGCAGTAATGCTTCCGGACATATCTCGAGATGCCTGTTACAGTTTTTGTACCGTTTTTTGTTGTAAACCATAGTTCAAGTTGTGTACTTTGTTTATTTAACAGGTTTCCTTACAAAGGCAAACGAGTCCGCTTTTCTTACCGTTTATAACAACCACGCTTTGGGTGCGCGTACATTTACTGTCACGCCACGGGGAAGGCATTGTTTTATTTTCAGAATGTATTTTACGCTTATTAGCACGTCTTTTGTAAAAAAAGATCGTGCTTATGTTATCGGTTTGTCCGTCCTTCCGTCTGTACCCACGATATCTCTGCAACTATTAGTCCGATTTGAAAAATTCTTTTTTTTTTTTTGCATTGGTAAGCTTGAAATATGCGAATTAGTTTTTTTACGATGTACAATTTCGCCGCTAGAGGGCGTAAATGCAGATAATGTCGAATTCAAAAATACGTTTTATTCCACATATTTGCTTCCAAACATCCGATTGAACAAATTATTTTATCTTTCGATTCCATTTATGTCGAAGAGTATTTTAGATATAGTTACTTTTTCAAATAACGCATAGAAGTTTCGCTAGGGGGCGTAAAAGCAAATTACATTTTTCACGATAACTCTTCTTCTAAAACTCCGATTTGAAAAATCTTTGCTTCAGCTGATGCACCTCATGATACAAAATCTTTTGCATATAATTTCAGATTTTTAGTAAAAACTACTTTAGCCACCAGGGGGCGTAAGGGTTAATTTTGGTTTCTGATGTATTTTCCATAAAATCTGAGCTTCTAAAATATCGATTGAAAAAAATTTTTCTTGGACTGATGCCACTTACAGCGATATACCTTTTCGGAATATTTTCTTCTTAAAATATTCCATAGTTTCTCCGCTAGGGGGCGTAGATGTATATTTTATTTTTGTCAATTTCTCTACTTCTAGAATCCGATTTCAAAAATTTCTTCTTTGTTAGATAGTGTTTTCAGTGTAACACGTTTTTCATATAATTTCAAAATTTTCAAGTAATTCATACACTTTTCGCTAGGGGGCGTAGGGGTAAATTGGGTTTCCCTATATCTCTGCTTCTAAACCTACGATTTGAAAAATTCTTTCTGCACCGGATACAGCTCCTGAATGGAAATCGTTTGCACATAATTTCTAATTTTGGTAAAAAAAATAGTTTGGCCGCCCGGGGGCGTAAACCTTAATTTCCGCTTCTGTTGTATTTGCAGCAAAATATGAGCTTTTAAATTCTCGATTGAAAAAAAACGTCGTTTGTAGACCGATGGTACTCATGGCGACAAACCTTTTAGAAACATTTTCTTCTTGAAATAATGCATGGTTTCTCCCTCAGGGGGCGTAGATGTATATCTAATTTTTGTCACTATCTCGACTTCTAGCAGTCCGATTTGAAAAATTCCTTCTTTGTTGGATAGTGTTTCTAGTGTGACATGTTTTTCATATAATTTCAAATTTTCAAGTAGTTCATAGATTTCCCGCTAGGGGGCGTAAAGGTAAATTGCTTTCCCCCCTACATCTCTGCTTTTAAATCTCCTATTTGAAAAATTCTTTCTGCACCGGATACAGCTCTTGATGGGAAACCCTTTGCTCATGATTTATAATTTTTGTAAAAAATGGTTTGGCCACCAGGTGGCGTAAGTCTTAATTTCCGCTTCTGATGTATTTGCAGCAAAATATGAGCTTTCAAAATCCCGATTGAAAAAAAACGTCGTTTGTAGATTCGTACTACTCATGTCGATAAACCTTTTAGGAACCTTTTCTTCTTGAAATAATGCATAGTTTCTACGCCAGGGGGCGTAGATGTATATCTTATTTTTGTCAATATCTCTACTTCTAAGAGACCGATTTGAAAAAATTCCTTCTTTGCTGGATGATGTTTCCAATGCAAAATGTTTTTCCTGTAAATTCAAAAATTTCACGTAAATCATAGACTTCCCGCTTGGGGGCACAAAGGTTAATTGCGTTTTCTGCGTTATTTCTGCTCTAAAAGCTCCGATTTGAATAATTCTTCCTGTATCACATACAAGACCTAATGGAAAATATTTTTCACATAATTTCTAATGTTTGGTAATTAATGATTTTGGCACCAGGGGGCATAAGTGTTAATTTTTTGTTCTGATGTATTTGCAGCAAAATCTGGGCTCCTGAAAACTCGACTAATTTTTTTTTCTAGGACCGATACCGCTCATATGGAAAAACCTTTTAAGAATACTTTCTTCTTAAAATAATGCATGGATTTCCCACCAGGGGACGTAAAGTCACATCTTATTTTTGTCGATATCTCTGTTTCTGAGAGTCCGATTTGAAAAATTCTTTCTATGCTGGAGAGCGTTTCCGGTGCGAAATGTTTCTCATATAAATTCATGTTTTTCTTAACGCACAAGTCTGCAACTATGGGGCGTAAGCTCACGATTCCGTTTACAGCAATATCTGAGGAATTAAAAACCTGATTGAAAAACTTCTTTTTTTCCGTCAGATACTATTATTTTCCATACCGGTTCCATTGAATTTGAATAGCTTTGATAAGTTTAATTTGCGTCAGAACGGATTCAAAAGACGTGCTTATTACACCCGAAAATTCGGTGTCATCTTTCTTGTTTGCTGTTGATTCAATAAATAGTTTTCCCTTCGATTTCCACGTTTCTTCGCTCTCCCTTAGGAGAGCAAAACACCACAGGTTAAGATTCACTGATCTAACCTAATAAAAATTCTTAACAGACACCCTTCCCCTCTAGATTAGCCAGGAAATATTTAGATGGAAAACTGAAAGTGAGAAACCCAGATCCACGGAAGTGCTGGCAAGGGTGTCAGGACTGAATTACACAGGAAAAAAGTACACGGAATGAAATTACACAGCAAAAATTACACAAGGAAGAAGTTACACGAAGAAAAAATCACGCGAAGAAAAAATCACGCGAAGAAAAAAAATTACACAAGTCTGAAATTACACATAGAATGCATTTTAAAACATATTACACAACATTTGTAGTCATGATTATACAAAATCATGAAACTCTAACTTAGGCTGTAGACGGTTTTTAGAAGGGGTCGGAGCCCGGGGGTCAGGGGCCCCCAAAATTTTCGGAACGGAACGGGACGGGGGTCGGAGCCCCCACATACAAAATTTCCGTAAAATCTACAGTTTTCAATTTAGAACCACCAATTTTTTTTTTTGATTGGATGTTTAACGACCACCATGAGCAACTCAATGGGCTATAAGCAGTCGCCCGTCCCTAATTTAGGGTCACTGGTTCCAGGGAAGGGAGAGAACCAGTGCCGCAAGACAAACACAACATCCATGCCTCACCGGGATTCGAACCCGGACCCCTTTTGGACGAAAGATAAGAGGCCAACGCTTAGACCACTGCCTTCAAAATAAACCTTTATTAGTCTAAAAGCAAGGTACATGTGATACGCCTCAGTTACATGAGACTGTATTAAAAGAGACGAGTCCAAGAAGTCTCAACACAAAAGAAAGGAGGAAAGAAAACTGGTAACATTAAAACAAGATTAAAATATATACAGATTAAAAAGTAACACAGAAAACAAAAAAAAACACACCACAAAACCGAAACCCTAGAGTGATGGAAGAAAACACATTCCAAAGACTAGCACATAGCAGTGCAAGCGCAAAAACATGGTGTGACAAATCCTGAAAAAAAACAGTAATATGAAACACACAACAGAACTGTAAATAACAAGGGCCAAGCAGAGCTGCAACCAACTGCTGTAACTGACTTATGACCCAAAAGTTCACAGTCTAATTCAGATAACAAACGCAACAGGAAAAGCACTGAAGAACTTTTTTTTTTTGATTGGAGATTTAACGACCACCGTGAGCAACTCAATGGGCTATAAGCAGTCGCCCGTCCCTAATTTAGGGTCACTGGTTCCAGGGAAGGGAGAGAACCAGTGCCGTAAGACAAACACAACATCCATGCCTCACCGGGATTTGAACCCGGACCCCGTTCGGACGAATGATCAGAGGCCATCGCTTAGACCACTGCGCCACCGGGGCGGCGCACTGAAGAATTAAAAAATTACCTTATTTTGTTTGTAAAACACAAGACAGAGGAATGCAGGAAACGTGTGTACAAGCAAAACTGAAACCACACTCTCAAAACAAATTTTCATGTACATTACAAAAGAGTAAGCGCTGTGGCCAACTCCTTAGGCCTCGTGACACAACCGAAGATCAACACTCAGAGCCGTCAAAGTACACAGAACAAATAACACTATTAAATAAAGTCACTAGATAATACCTGTCCTGCACGAAGTCAAGAATCTAGGGTAGGGAATGCAAAATCAAATAAAAGTGACATGTGAGTTACGAAATAGCAGGACTGCAATCAACTGCTATTACGGAAGTATGACCCAACAATTCATTAACAAAATCATAGAAAACACTACATAAAAAAAACACCGAAGAAAAAAGGAAATCAAACACATGACAAATGAATGCAGAAAAGGTTTGCACAAGTGAGGCTAAAGATCACACTCAAGACAAAGCGTCACATACAAAAGAGGCGAGTGGATCAACGTTCTTGGTCGTCGTGACACAACAGAAGAAACGACACGCATTGCCGAAGAAACACGCAGAACAAATCACCCTAATTAAATATAAGCACATTCTCATCCCGGTTTTACACAAAGGCAGGCAGTTAGGATAGGAAATACAACGACAATGAGAACATGTGAGATGCAATGGAAACAGTGCAGTGACAGGAAAAAAACACCAACAACACAACACAAATTGACTGACACTGCAAGACAGAGACAGGAGAAACAAAACTGTACTTCTGAAAACATGCAACAGCGGCCAAAACAGCAGTACAAGAAGAACATCAAAAACAAAGAACGGTGTACATAAAGAGGGGTGTTAACCAACCGCTATAACTATACAGAAGAATACATGATAATAAGGGAAAAAACCGCTGCATCAGACGAAATAAATGTAGCCAAAAAGGCACACGAGGTTCACAAAAAATAAAAAAAAAAAAAAAAAAAAAAAAATCACACTCAATTCAAATTTCCACACTCAAAACAAGAAGTCGCGCGTTGACAAACTCCGAAAGCCGACGTAGCGCTATAAAGAGAATCACGCGGAAACAAGAGCACAAAGCACCATAACACATTGAAAACAACACAAAGTACGTCCAGTCATGCACGGCAACAGAAGGCTGGGCAGATAAAAAATACAATATTACAGGAAAAACCCAGACAGGAGAAACACGAAGCAAGACGTAGAACTTGAGCTTAAGTGCAAGGAAACACAAAAACAAAAACACAAAAAGTGCACTTAGAACATAATCAAAGACTAAACTACCTTGACTGACTACTTCACTAAACGTGTAGTCGCATACAGTCAAGAAAAAACACAAGAGACACAGTAAAAAAAATGAGCACAAGGCAAAGGAAAGAGGCACACATGAGAATCCCTAAAAAGGAAACCCTCATTGCACGGTCAACACCAAAACAAAACAACCCTGAAATAGCGCGTTGACCAACTCCTTGGGTCAACGTAACCCAATAGACAAGATACGCACCACGAGAAGCACATTGTATAGAAAACGAGAGATAAGGCGGAGTACTCAATGAAAAACACAACGAGACCTGCAGGGCCACACTAAGTAATTCACAGTGCATAAACAAGAAAAGAAAAAAACAAGTAAAACAAGTGAACATGAAACACAGGGCATGAGAAAAAGGGCTCCCTAAATTGCTGAGCCAACTGAAACACGAAAGTAGAACATACACAAACAAGTAAAAAACAAGATTATCACATTAGCAGTCTAGGTAAAAAGCAATCACAGTATGAAAAAAAACTCACTCTACAATTGAAGCTAAGTAGTGTTAACAAGAACATCACTGGTATGTCGCATCCAGCCTTCCAGTTCAGCCCTCAAAATCTTGAGTAAGTAGCCCAGACAGCGAGCATATTGCTCAGTCCCGCCAGGCAAGGTAACATTAGTTATAAATTCATGGAACTGGTTTAGCTGTGCAATCATTTCAGGCAGCAAGTGAAGCTTACTATGAATGCAAGGTAGTGTGATCAACTTCGCCTTACGCGGGCGAGTGGTCAATGCATACAGATCAGATAAGGTAAGAGGGTGCAAAGGCACCGCAAGTTCTTCAAACATAGTAGAAAGGTCAAGAAGTGTAGGAGAAGGAGAATCATCGTCAGAGTCAGCCATAGCAGTGTCATCAGGATCAGGGTCGACCGTGTCCATAGCATCATCATCCTGGAGACATGCGAAACGGTTCGAAACTAGTAATTCAGAATTTGGCTCATGATGGCTAGGTGAACCCGAGGTAGAATGGGTTGTTTTCTTGGACCGTATACGTGGAGACGAACGGGAAGAGCGAGTAGAAACACCAGGTGAGCTAGGGCGTTTACGCTGTGATTTAAGCGCAGACACTTCCAGCGATGGAAAATCAGCATTGGAGGGCTCCAAACCCATCCAGTACGATGACAGGAACCGGGAGGGAAGGAACGACTGGAGAAACAACAGGCAAAATTGATGAAGGTAGAATGTGAACAGGGGCCTCAGCGGCCTGCACAACATCCGCAGGGGCAGCGGCCACCGCAACTTCAGTAGCAGCTAATGAAGAATCAGATCTAGCACCAGGAGTAGCATGAGGACAAGCAGAAGCGAGATTACCTTCCCCATTACATCCGAAGCACTGAACCACTGCAAAAAAATTGAAAATGTACGTCCGGGTATCAGTGACTAATTCCAGAGTCGCAGGGCGTTCCACAATTGACTGAGAAGTCGGAAAAATAACCAGGTATTGACGACGCCCACCCTGCACATGCTTCAGGGGGAATCACGGGCTGTAGCTGGAAGAATCTTGGTCACTCCCACAGCACGACCCATTGTGTTGAGGGCATCAATCAACAGAGAATCTGGAACAGCCGTTGGTACAGGAGAGAGGGTCACCGTAACTGGTCTTTGGGCTGCAGCGACAGGTTGTAGATGGAAGGACCCAATATCAACCCCATGAACTATAATTAAATCTACTGCTTGCTGGTGGGTGAAGTGAACAACCACCCCTCCACCCAAGCGAATAATGGACACAATGCTTTCGGCTGGAACGACCTTCGACACAGCATGCAGATATTGGAGGGAGGGGTGTCACGCAAAACAGGAATGAAAACACTTAATAATAAGGCAGACGACAATTGCTTACCTTGCGGTGAATCACTTGGAAGAATAATTTTCAACGCCGAAGCTATACGCGTTTGAAATGTGGTGCAGAATCAGTAGAAATAGATGAGGTACTTCCCACAGCTTGTGCGAACGACGTTGAAGCAGAACTAGCAGAACCAGGAATATTAGACTCAGCCGGCACACGGGTGGCCGGAAGCACGGCTCTGGAAGTCCAGCAGCACTAATCGACGCAACATTCCCCGAAGAAGACACAGAACTATGAAACGAAGACATATCAGCAATCGACGAAGCATCTGACTGATTCACAGTGGTAGTGGACATTCTCGACCACTGGCTCACCAAAACTCATGCGTCACAACTGACGACACACGAAAATTAAAAAAAACAAAAAATGAGCACCCACTCGACACTCAGCCTCACTGCTCGTGAAGCGAGGGTACGAAAGACTGCAACCAAAACACAAAACGACGAAATACCACAAAAAGAACAAGTAAACAAACGAACGTTGACTTCTACGCAGGAGCCGAAAAAAATGCGACTTGCCTGTTCAACGACCACTGCGCCACCGGGGCGGTCACCAAATTTGGTATACTATCTCATGGTTTTGGTTTTCACAAAGTATTTATTCTAGAAATGTAGATGAGACAAGCAAGAGAAAAACGTCTAAAAAACAGTGACAAATGAATGTACTATTTAGAGATGACAGTAGAAACCTATTTGCAATATATACATGACATTCAGATGTAAACAGGTACGTCTGCAGAAGTCTTGAGGAGATCATACATACCAGGTTGAGCAGATATGGTAAGAGGTCAAGTAGAGAGGCACAGAGTAAAGTGTTAGATAGCCGTATGAGCACTAAATGTACTGTGCAGCGAAGGGGAGGTGTCCCAGCAACCCCAAGGCCTCTGGGGACCATGGAGAGAAGCTGGGTTCGCTTGAACGTCCCGAACATTGTGACATATAAATGGGATATATACATGTGACTGTAGAAAAAAATAGACAATACATGCGTGACATTCAGATGGAAATATATACTCAGAAGTCTTGTGGAGATAAGACATATCTTGTTGAGCAGATGTGAGGAAGGTTCGGGTAAAAGGTCACTGAGTTAAATGTTAAATAGTCATGAAAGCACCAACTGTAAGATGCAGCGAAGTCGGTGTCCCAGCAAACCATGGTGCTGCTGGGTACCATGTAGAGAAGAAGCTGGGTTCACTTTGTCGAGCAACGGCAGTGTGATACTCAAGGCATAATCGAGAAATGAGACATTCCCGAAAAAAACTGAGCAACGCGGCACTTGCGTGAGGTACTGTAATAGGCACCTCGCGAGCACGACACTGTTGATGATAGACGTATATAACGTGCTTTACTAGCACAAAAATGTAGGTGCAGACTATAGGGAGTCTGATTGGAGGCACGAGGTTGAGCAACAGCGTTCGGTAAGTACTGAAGGAAAGATCAGTTGTACAGGATCTTTGCGCAATCGAAAAGGAAAGATTTAGCATTGGTAGCAGTATAGTGCAATATAGATAAACATGACTCACATCTGCCTCCCCGGCGCGGAAAGGGCAGAGTGGGGAGAAAAGAAGGGTCATCTGGTGCAAGATTGAGGGTACGGGAAGACGGTTATGTAAGAAGAACCAGTGGGTGTTGATCTCTGGATGTGTAGATAGAGGAGAGATGGTGGCAGACCACACAGCACAGAGAGCGGAAGACGGAATATCAGGGATAGTTGTAGGCATAGAAGAGCGGGAGAGAGAGAGAAATCTGTAAAGAGCGGATGTGGAGTAGGTGAAAATCCGGAAGATCTATGCCGTGAGCCGACACGATAAAATGGAGGGGGAGGGACGCGGATAGAACGGGAATGAGACCGGCGGGGGAAGCAAGATCTGGGAAGAGAGAAATAAGGGATGAGAGTAAGAAGGTGTGAACCTGAAGAGCATGGGGTAGGGCACGAATAGCAAGAGGAAAGTCGGAGAATGAGCGCCAGAGAAAATCAGGGTTGACAAGGTCTTGGACTGTGACTACTCCGGCGCGGAGCCAGGTGGGGAAGGCAAAACATGGGAGGTGCGGAGGATGAATGACGGAGGAGAAAAAGAGAGGTTCTGATAGAAGTTCGGAGGTAGTAGCTGGCGGAGAGCCAGACAGAGGGAAAGAGCGAAGCAAGGTAATAGCTCCTCGATAGACAGGAGGTAAGTTGGAAAGGAGAGGGCAGTGATCCATTAAAATATAGAAAAGAAAAGTAAGGTGGGGATTACGCGGGGAGACAGTGACGTCCCGGGTTGTCTCCGCAGGCAGAACAGGTGAAGCAAGGAGGCGAAGATACGCAGACACTCGGCATGCCTGATAGTATAACCGTACGTCAAGCAGTCCAATACCACCATTCTGAGGACACAAGCTGATAAGTGAAGCGTTAACCCAATGATGGCCAGCCCACACGATGTTGGTTTGGCACTGGGTGATTGCAAGAAGACGATAGACAGGTTGTTTGGACGCAAGCCAAGAGAACGTGCACGTGGATATCAAATATGTTCGAGTGATCTGGGCACGATGGTACAGAGAAGTGCAGAACTGTGTTTGTCTCCAGTTGGCAGCCGTGCGCAGCAGGCGGGGGTGCAGCGCAGTCCACGTTGTTGTCGTGGTTGCAGGAGGTTTGCCCAGGTGCACTCCAAGAAAACGCTGTGAGGATGTGGACCATTCGGCTCCCCACGGATAGTCGGTTCGACTGGCCCACGACACACACCACAAGCCAGTGCTTTTTGATTCGTTTAGCGTGGCACTAGACAAGAGGCATACCGAGCGTAGAGGTGGCGTAGATTGCGGAATTGTGCATCATGTCGAACGCAAAAAGTCACGTCATCAGCATAGGCAACATAGGTGACAATATGATGGCGAGTGCTGGTTACCACTGGAGGCAGAGCGGCATAGAAGGATCTGTGTACGGAGCGGAGAAAAGGTTCGATTGCAATAACGAAGAGCTGTCCGGACAAGGGGCAGCCTTGCCGGACACCGCAACGGAAAGGAATTGGAGCTGTGAAAAGGGTGGGCAACTTGACGTGGAAAGTGGTGTCCTGATAGAGGGAGAGGAGAACAGAAACAAAAGGAGGTGAAAAATTGAAACTATAAAGAGTAGACTAGAGGTAAGCATGAGAAATATTGTCAAAAGCGGATTGTTGATCGAGAGAGAGCAGAGCAAGAGGTTCAGACCGAGATCGAGCGAGATCGATTAGGTCACTGAGAAGTTGAATGTTATGAGAGATGGAGCGCCCTGGGACGGCGTAAGTCTGGTTCTCTAACCAGAGCGCCCTGGGACGGCGTAAGTCTGGTTCTCTAACCAGAGCGCCCTGGGACGGTGTAAGTGTGGTTCTCTAACAGGATGTGGGGGAGGATTGGATTAATACGGCGCGAGAGTAGTTCAGTATAAAGCTTGTAATCAAGATTCAGAAGTGAGATGGGACGCCAGTTCCCCAAGTCTAGGAGATCCCCCTTCTTGGGGAAGAGGCCTATATGGGCAATTGTGAAACTCCTCGGAAGGGTGGACAGGTGTAAATCAGCGGAGAAAGCACTAAGCAGAAAAGGGAGGAGGGCTGGGAGGAAAACTTTGTAGAAACAGAAAGGAAGTCCATCCGGGCCAGGTGCGGCCTTGGAGTTCAGAGAAGAAAACGTCTCGGAAATCTCTGTTAGCGTGGGAGGACGGAGGAGAGAATCAGAAAAATAAGAGGGGAATTGAGATAAAGAAGAGTGTAGAGCAGATACGGCGGTGCTGGAAGGAGGAGGAGGAGTCTTACAAAACTTCGTTGTAAAATAGCTGCGGGCAACAGAACAATGAGTAACTGGGGTCAGAGGATACCTCGCCGGTAGAGAGGCGGAGATGGTGAATTGAAGTAGAGGCATGACGCTTGGATTCAAGAGTGGAGAGAAACTCATAAGGGCAAACATAGGGCGCGATATGCTGTAATCTCAGCCGCCGAATGACCTGTTGCGCAAGTGGCACCAGGAGAGAATTCAGTTCAGCCTTATACACAGCAAAAAGAGGGTCAGCCCTATTTACAAGGGAAAGCATCGTTCGGATGTGATCCAAACGCAGCCTCTGTAGCGTCGTGATCGTAAAAGCCTGATTTCGCACATGAAGCAAGAGGCGATGTTTTACCTCCAGCCAGAACGTTAGGGCACAAGCCGCAGAATGCAGTTGCGTGCGCCATTCGGAGAGTAAATCGTGAACTCAAGAGCAAAAACCGACGTCATTCAAAAGAGCGGCATCAAATGTCCACGGCCAGGTTGTCCTGGGCTGTGCATGAGTGTGGAACACTGGGAGAGTGAGGGCACAATGATCGGACGACGCAGTGGGCTGGCACCAGGATGCAGAGATCGCTGGAAGAAGTAAGTACGTGGTATAAAATCTGTCAAGCCTGGTCGTGGCCGGGTTTATTGCTCCAGCTGCACGCCAGGTATGGGAGGGTGTAGTCGGATATAAATGACGATGGACATCTATCAGGGAGAAGTCAAAGCCTAGGGACTGAAGCTGCTGTACAAGGTCTGCGCGTTGTTCGCGACAAGGCAGGGAACGATCAAGTTGATTGTGTAGAGTACAATTAAAGTCGCCACCTATGAGAACTCGGTCGGTGACAGGTATACCAGAGAGAGCACCGTGAAAGCACAGAAAAAGTTCCGACACATAAGTGGAGGCGTTTGGCACATAGGTGTTGAAGATATGAAACCTCTCTGTTTGAATAGTGAACGTGACATGTTGTAAGAGATCACGACAGAGATTTTTCACAGAGAAGCGAGTAATCGTAGAACGAAAAGTCGAGCGTACCCCGACGGCAATTCCACCATATGATGAACAGCTGAATGCGTGGTCGAAAGTAAAATTCCATGATCTCCAACGGGTAAACAATGTGGTAGGATGACAGTTCGTCTCTTGTAAAAGTAACAATTCCGCACCCGGTAGGAAGAGGTCCTCAAAGGCTAAGGCGTTCGCAAGTGGTGTCGCAAACCTGCGACAATTACGTGACGTGACCCTGAACATTTAGGTCCGTCGGCGGATGTAAGATGTGTTGGCTTGCAGTGGCGAGAACATGCAGGCGCTGAAAAAACCCAGACCCCACGGAATGTCATCGACGTTCCGCTGAAGATTGTGCATAAGAGAATCAAGTTGACTGAGAACCCGAGGTAGGGAAGCTTCATACTTTAGTAAAAAAACACGGGCAGTGGCCATATTGGTGGGACTCACTAAATATTCAAGAGGATCTACGTAAGGCAGGGGCTCAGCGGGAAAAGCATTCTCTTGAAGGAGATTAGTGAAGTCCTCTAACGAGGGAGAAACATCCTCAGTCTCTGGTCCAGTCCAGGATTGTACTTGTGAAGACGAAATACCACATCGAGGGAAGATCGCGCGAGTTGCCGGGCGTTTAGACCGCCTTGTGAACAAGTGCGGGGATGAGGACGTCTTAGACTTCTTCAACTTCTTCCGAGAGGAGACACTGCGTTTGCCAAAAATCCTGGAGGCACCAGCGGGTACGGAAGTTTCTGCGCTAAAAAGGGTATCGGCTGCAGGATCTGCAGTGCCAACGGCAGAAAGTACACGCTGCAGTGGCGCCGTAGGAAGTGTGGGAAAATTCTGGTCTGTAACTGAAAGTGAGTCTGCCAAAGACGTTAT
Organism: Macrothele yani; assembly: GCA_039090855.1. Taxonomy (NCBI): domain Eukaryota; kingdom Metazoa; phylum Arthropoda; class Arachnida; order Araneae; family Macrothelidae; genus Macrothele; species Macrothele yani. The sequence goes on from CM077012.1 coordinate 71,313,667, forward strand.
TCGACCAACGGCTGTAGACCGATGTCGGGAAGATCTGGCTCCTGCAACCTTCCACTCGTGCGGGGACGTTGACACGGTAGTAACACGAGGAACAGAAGGTGCCACAGCACCTGGCACGGATGTGGAAACAGCATGTGTGCAATTGGCTCGCACATGACTCTCACTTTGACAAAGGGTGCAATGCTGAGAAGTGATGATCTCGATTCGACGTCGCTGATGCCCACAGCGCACGTGAAGGACGGTTGGACATGCCTGAAGATGAGTATCGGACGGAAGGAGCTCACGAGCGGTGCGACGGAAGGAGCTCACGAGCGGTGCGACGGAAGCCACGAGTAGCGTTGTCTTCGGGGTCTCTGGGTGCTGCCGAGAGGGTTTGTTATGGGGCCGACCACTTGGCCGAACTTACTGCGTAACGTACAAAGGATAGTATCAGAAACTTCTGGCGGTACAGGGTAGAAAGTCACTTGCACGGGGCGGTGCGCGACTGGTTGTGGTAGTAGATGTACATCATTAATTGTCAGTCCTGCTGTCAAGACGAGGTCTGCATGCTCCTTTTTCTGGAAGTAAACCAGCATTGATCGTGGTTTTCGGGCAACATAATCTATAGCATCCGCCGGTAAGATGGATTTAAGAGCTCGGCTATAGAGCTGAAGCTTTGTATATAGATTAAGATAACACAACGTAAGTTGTCACAAATGTTTAGTTTTTCAAGCCGACCATGGTTTCGCTGGGTATTGACCTGGCTTCATCAGGACTACGTTGTGTTATCTTAATCTATATACAATCGTCACAAGACTGTAGTCTTTGAGATAAAGAATCTAAAGCTTTGTATCTGGCAGCGCATCAAGACATACGCCGAGTTCCATCGCTGATTGCAGTTGACGGCCGGCTGGTGAGTCTTCGGGAATATCTATCGTGGCAGTAGATCCCACGACATGAAGATAAGAATCGGGAAGGATAGTATCAGACGGTAAGAGTGGTGTTGTGCCACTAGACATGGCAGTCGCATATGATGGAGGAACAGTACTTTTACGAGATGTAGAGGGGGAAACTCCAGTTGTTGTTTTTTTATTTGATTAGAGGTTTATCGACCACCGTGAGCAACTCAATGGGCTATAAGCAGTCGCTCGTCCCTAATTTAGGGCCACTGGTTCCAGAGAAGGGAGATAGCCAGTGCCGAAAGACAAACACAACATCCATGCCTCACCGGGATTCGAACCCGGACCTCTTTGGGACGAATGATCAGAGGCCATCGCTTAGACCACTGCGCCACCGGTGCGGCCAGCTGTTATAGGCGAATTTGGTAGTTGAGATGAAGTGGTGGCAGTAGGAGCGACGTCACTCGACACCTCTATAGCATCCGCAGCAGGAACAGAGAGTAGACCTGTGACGGTAGTACTATCTGTGGGAAGGTAGGTCGTCGGCGCAGGAGTGGAGGAGAAACTCATGACGTCAGTAAGACAGTTAGAGATCGTATTGACCAACGGAGCTGTGTCAGCAGCTGGGTTGGAAGAAGAGGAGGAAGATGGCTTCTCTTCCAAGATAAGGGCGTGAGCTTATCTTCTGCCGCCATGTCAATGGCGAGGCTTACCGAAGAACAAGACCAACTCGGTCGAAAATATTATAAACGATTAAGAATAAAGTAATTCACTCACCACCTTTTGAGACAAACGAAACGAAAGCACTGACCTTCAACTTGAAGATGTACTCGAAAAAAAAAAAGGAACAACACTCGGGTAACTACTCGAAAGCATACAATAGACAGAGCTCAAAAAACACACATGGTACTCCAACTTAGACGGTAGACGGTTTTGGAATGGAACGGGACGGTGGTCGCTCTAGAGCCCCCCCCCCTCCTAAAACGTTTTCGTAAAATCTACAGTTTTCAATTTAGAACCACCAAATTTGGTATATTATCTCATGGTACTCTAACTTAGACGGTAGACGGTTTTTGAAATGGAACGATTACGGGGGTCGCTGTAGAGACCCCTTCCCTACAAAATTTTTGCAAAATCTACAGTTTTCAATTTAGAACCACCAAATTTGGTATACTACCTCATGAAACTCTAACTTAGACTGTAAATGGTTTTTGGAAGGCGTTGGTGCCCGGAAGGTCAGCCCCCCACCCCCCACACAAGATTTTCACAAAATCTACAGTTTTAAATTTAGAACTACTAAATTTGGTATACTCTCACATTAAACTCTAACTTAGACCGTAGATGGTTTTGGGAAGGGAAATCGCATCATCTGCCAAAACTGGACGATTGCGTGGTATGAATACGTCCTCACCATTTACCTTATGAACGAAATTCCGAATAATATGATCGTCAACGAAATGTTTTTCGCAAACTGCACTAAATGTATCAAGTGCTTTTTCAGCTCTGGGTTTTTCCCACTGTTTGAAAAGCGCTTCATTTTTGGGTAGCCCAAACCGTGACAAACCGTTAATGTAATATTACACTCTGGCACAAAACACTGATTACTTTTTGTCTTTTTTTTGTCATAGTAATCACAACAAAATTTGTTTACATTTGGAATCATAATAGAAGAAAAGCCCACTTCTACTGCCCCTTATAGCCGCTATAGTTATGCGTTATGCAACCGGTACACAATAAGTGTTTGCTTTTGCATTTATAGCGCCACTTCATAGATTTCGGTATTTAAAATTAATTATTTTTTTCCCATGGATAATTTTGAGTATGGCATTAGTAATAAAGGTGGTCAAACTATCATTTACAAAGGATTTGAGTATCGTGAAACTACTAGAGGAACTATTCATTGGCGTTGTGCGAAGTTCAGAACTTTACACTGTCGATCGCTGCTCCATACCAGAGACAACAAGATCATCCGTGAGCCTTCCGAACACTCTCATGCTAAATAGGATTTTTGAAACTGCAGCTCATAAACTTGCAAATCAAATGAAAATTGAAATGTCGCATCCGGGGCCAACGGCTCGTTCAGTTATAGCTGACAATTTAGTAACTGTATCAGATGGGATAAAAATGTGTCTACCAAAGAAAAATTCCTTGACGAGGCGATTAAATGGATTCAAATAACAGGAATTTTGAAATGCCAGCAAATTACGCAAATTCGATTATTCATGATTCCGGCGTAGATGACCCAGAACGCATAATACCTATTGGTCACAAGACACTTCTAGATCTCCATGTGGTTAACAATTTTTGGCTAGCAGATGGTACATTTAAAGTTGTTCCGTAAATATATTACCAGTTATACAGTATCCATGTCCAATGCGATTCAGGCATCGCTTTTCCTTGTGTACTGGCTCTTCTGCCAGGGAAAGAAGAAATAATATACGTAAAGATATTAAATATGTTGCTGGAGAAAATTCCCCAAGCCTGGCCATGAAAAAAATTTGACTGATTTTGAAACTGCAGCAATGAAAGCTTTCCGTACCATATTTGAAAATATCGAAATTGGAGGCTGTATTTTCAATTTATCGCAATCTATTCTGCGCAAAGTAAATGAATGTGGATTGAAATCTTTATATGAATCTAATCAGTCATTTGCGATACACATTAAAATGTTATCACTTGCCCTGTTACCAGAAGAAATGTTGGAAGCATTTTTAGAAGTTGCTCACCTGTTCTCTGATTTAAACAAATATACTCAACAAATCGAGAAAATTCTCCTGTATTTCGAACGTACATATGTTCGAGGTCGACAGCTGAGGAACGGCACTTACAAACAACCTCTATTTAATATTTCTACATATTTGGAACCATAGGCACTCTGCAGCAAACTGTATAGCAAGGACTACACATTGTATCGAAGGATGGCATTACGGACTTCAGTCACTTTTTCAGTGTTCCCATCCAACTGTTTGGAAATTTCTGGACACCATTGTCAAAGAATTATCCTAACAACATACAAACTATTTGCAGCATTTAACTGGTCAAGGAAACCCCGGACGTGGTAGGTGCATTTCTTTAAAACAACGTATTTCAAATATTGTACAGAATTACGACTCTAATAGGCGATTAGATTTCTTGCAATGTGTAGCTCATATGACTTAGTGTTTTTTATTTGATGTTCTATATTTAAATTTAATTTTATCTATGTAACTGTTAGTTTAAGTATTTGATATGACAACCAAAGAATTTAATAAATTAAAAAACATTGAATAGTGTAGTTTTTTCTTGTTGTATTTTCCCGAAACATGGTCAGAAATTATGTTAAAAGCACAATGAAGATAAAAAATAGGTGAAATATATATGTTTTCAGAACTTAATACAAGTGTCAAAACTGAAATAAAAAGAAAGAAAACAGAATATTCCAAATGTCATTGTTACTTTAAATATTTGGACCTGTCGACATTTCGTAAATTGCACTTGCACTCGGTCAAAAAATATTACTTACAAGGGCTCTTCAAGTAGTAACGTTTAATAGCTGTGCTCGTATTTATAAGATTTGCATAACAAATCAAGTTAATAATGTTGTGCTTTCACTTAGGCACCAAATATCAATTATTGTCTGCTAGGGCTAGGCCTTTTAAAGAATTTTTAATAAGCGTAACGCTCTTAAATTGATTTGTCATGCAAAACTTATATGATCACGATATTATACAAATTACTAAAAATGCATATGCCTAGGCCTCAGGCGTATCTATTAATATCTTGTGCTCGAGTAAAATTTCAATAGAATTAATTTGATTTTCTATGAAAACTATATAAATATCAGCTCGGAGCACAGAAAATTATCAAAAAGCCCTAGGCCTGGGGGCCTAGGGTCTGCATAACAGTTTCAACCTCGGTGAAACGCATTGCTAAAATCTTGGCCTTCTATTCAAACCTTATGAAAATTAACACAGAGGACTGAAAATTGCTAAAAATAGCCCAGGCGTAGGGCTTTATAATTCTTGTTTTATACCTGACTAAAAGTGTAACATTATCTTTAGTTCCTACTAGCAGGGGTACCCGGTATTTCCCGGGTAAATTTTACTATTTGTAGAATCACCAAGTTCAGGTGGTGAAAGTTAATGAATGAAAAAGATATTTCTGTAAATTTCCAGTAAACTTATTTTAAATTCTTTGATTTAGTTAATTTAATTATACGAAACAAAAAAAAATTGCATTGTTTATATTACATTGTATTTCTTCCTGATAAAGCACCCGTTGGTGGTGAAAGCTAACGTTTATTAATTTGTGTTTTTAATACACCATTAACCGGTTATTTTTGCACTTTATTGTTATCTACGGCCTCTAAGTGAGACCGTAGGTGGGGTATTGGAGTGCTGATTTAAGCTGCAGTTCTTAAGAGTACAAAACGAAAATTTTGAATTGGGCCCCTTCACCCCGGGACGCGACTCCTTCCGCCTGCGGTCTAAGTTAGAGTACAATGAGGTAGTATACTAAATTTGGTCGTTCTAAATTGGAAACTGTATATCTTACGAAAATTTTAGATGGAGGCTCTGACCCCCGGGCTCCGCCCCCTTCGAAAAACCGTCTACCGTCTAAGTTACAGTACCATGAGATAGTATACAAAATTTGGTTGTTTTTAATTGAAAACTGTAGATTTTATGAAAATTTTGTGGGGGCCTGACCTCCCCGGGCTGCGACCCCTTCCAAAAACCGTCTACAGTCTAAGTTAGAGTTTCATGAGGTACTATACCAAATTTGGTGGTTCTAAAAATTGAAAATTGTAGATTTTACGAAAATGTTGTATGGGGGGGGCTCTGACCCCTGTCCCGTTCCGTTCCAAAAACCGTCTATCGTCTAAGTTAGAGTACCAAACTTGGTGATTCTAAATTTAAAACTGTAGATTTTATGAAAATTTTGTGGGGGGACTCTGAACCCCCCCTCCCGACTCCGACCCCTTCCAAAAACCGTCTAAAGTTAGAGTTTCATGAGGTAGTATATAAAATTTGGTGGTTCTAAATTGAAAACTGTAGATTTTACGAAAAAAATTTGGGGCTCTGATTCCCGTTCCGTTCCGTTCCAAAAACCATCTACCGTCTAAGTTAGAGTACCATGAAATAGAATACCAAATTTGGTGGTTGTAAATAAAAAACTGTGGAATTTACGAAAATTTTGTGGGGGCGGCTGTGACCCCCGAACTCCGACCCCTTCCCAAAACCGTCTGCAGTCTAAGTTAGAGTTTTATGTGATAGTACAGCAAATTTGGTGGTCCTAAATTGAAAACTGTAGATTTAAATTTAGAACCACCAAATGGTATACTATTCAACTTAGACTGTAGACGGTTTTGCGAAGGGATCGGAGTCGGGGTGGGGGGGGGGCGCTCTGACCTCCGGACTCTGATCCCTTCCCAAAACCGTCTACAGTCTAAGTTAGAGTTTCATGATTTTGTATAATCATGGCTACAAATTGTGTTTAATCTGTTGTAAAATTCATTCTGTGTGTAATTTCCGACTTGTGTAATTATTTCTTCGTGTAATTTCTTCCTTGTGTAATTTTTTATGTATAATTTTTTCCAAAAAAGCAGCAAACACCAATTAAATTTACCAGAAAATACTGACTCAAAGGGAGAAAAGTATGAATCAAAAAGAACAAGTCACTGCGCTCTGTCGTTATTGTACCAAGACAGATGGTAAACACAGGAATTAAATCAAACTGAATGATCTAAAAATAGGGGCAATAAAAAGACTAAAAGACCGATAGACAACAATCTGCCCTCTTACATCCCTGCAAACCACAGGGCAGTAGAGTAAATTTCTAAATGTCCAAGTCAATAAAATGACAAAATGCACAGAACCTAGCAAATGGCTAAAAAGGATTCAGCGGTTGGTTGGAGATAGAAGTAGAATAATAACACTTTTCCAAAAGTTAAAACCGCCTAACCTGAAATAATTACAAATGAAATTAAAAGGCTACAAAGGGTTTAAAGCATACTAGCGCAAGCGTTGAGAAACAAATCTCACTATCGCTCTAAGCCCATGAAGCAATATGTAGCTCTGACTGCTTACCATTGCTCTCTTCTGGAGTAAGACGCATTTAATGGCCCTATACTAACCAGATAATGCTGTTAATGCTGTGAAACCGATTCACCGAAAAGATATCTCTTGTGTATCAATATTTCTCCGCGCACTAATGGGGGGCCATGTGTCGCGGACCATTCTCCCTAAGGGGGACTTAAGGCATAACAAAAGGAAACTTCCTGCGTTCCATCACGATAACACCACTCAAACTCTACATATTCTCAACCTAGCTGACCAGCAGACAAACGATTTTTGAATGAATATTTTAAAATAGTAACCACGAAGAATGGAGCAAGCTTAATCGCGAAACCATTATCTCCCCACTTACCCTCAGGCTAACACAATTCTCCCCATCTGCTCGCAGTAAATACCCTCCGTGTATATACTGTATAGCCTCTCTGAAGCATAAGATATGTGACAATGACGTCGCAGAAATGCGAATATTTGTGTTTTTTAGAAACGCGACCGAAACTGGGATCTCAATTTTTATAATGTACGTACGTACAACATTTAGAACATCTATACAGGGTGTAGGAAAGTCCTTAACCAGGGAAATAACTTTTGAACGCAAAATGCTAGAATTGTGGAAGTAATGTGTACATATAGTAAAGTGACTATGTTCTATCAGATGAGACCGATCGCAGCACCCCTAGCGGCGAATTTTGGAAAATAGTAATCCTATCGCGAGAACCAAGAGAGATAGCGAAAAAATGTCAATAGAAAACGTGTAGAGCGTCACCGGTTTAGTATGAAGTGACGCCCTACATTCACCGAAAATTCCAATACAAGTCCGGAAATGCAGATCTCTCGGTATCCGATCACCGGCATAAATACGTCACGAATGACATCTCAAAACGTTAAATCTGTAAACGAATTTTGCCTGCAAAACAGCGAAGGATGGATGAAAGTATGCAAATGGGAACGCTACGTCATACCTCATCGGGAAGCATGAATTGGCGGTCAGGGAAGGTTTGTCAGACAGTGCGTGGACTAGATCTTCGAGTCTACACATGGCTAGTTATTCCAACGAGGAGTACTGCGAGATGGTTATGTTGTTCGGGGAATGCGGTCGTCGGGCAAGAGAGGCAGCACGCCAATATGTATCACGTTTCCTTAATCGTTCTCATCCTACTGCGGCTACTGTCATCAGTGTCGTTCGCCGGCTGAGAAAAGCCGGGAGCATTACAAGTCGTTTCCGTTCAGGTAGGCCGACACTTGCAGGTGTGCACGTGAAGCCAGTGGACGTCCTGGCCTATGCGCAAGCCCGCCCACACTGCATTACGAGATACATCAGTGCGACGTGTGTCCTTACATTTGGTCGTGTATGGCAAATTTCTACTGCCCCGTATTATCCAAGCATGCAGTAACGTAACACCTGAAATGCTGCAGAACGTTCAACAAGAAGTTCTAGCTCGAATACAGATGTGTATTGCTGCCGATGGTGTACACATCTCAAATGCTTAAGTATTAGTACTGACATTTTGTATTTCTAGAACATTATTTTGTGTTTTTCTTCTTCATAATGACCTACTGCTGTATGAATTTCCTACTACTTTACTGTACAGTACATAATAAATTGTAGCTTGCTGACATGTACATGTATTGATTTTATTAGTAAATTTGCATCAACTTATAATGTCACACTTCTGCACGCGATGAGGGACGTATTTATGCCGGTGATCAGATAACGAGAGATTTGCATTTCCGGACTTCTATCGGAGATTTTGGTGAATGTAGGCCGTCATTTCATACTAAATAGGCGACGCTCTACACCTTTGCTGTTGACTTTATTTTCGCTATCTCTTTTGGTTCTCGCGATAGGATAGCTAACTTCCAAAATTCGCCGCTAGGGGTGCTGCAATCGGGTAGAACATAGTCACTTTACTATATGTACACACTACTTCCACAAATCTAGCATTTTGCGTTCAAAAATTATTTCACTCTTTAAGGACTTTCCTATACACCCCGTATATTCATGTCCTCTTTAGGTCTCAGTCAAACTCGAACACGGGGTTTTCAACTCGAGCTATATTATGCAGTGGAAGTACACACTCCGTAACTTTAAATCCATAGCCAGGTTAGCCTTGCCCCGAGTATAGGTTCTTACAGCAAAGTTGAATCTCCCTTTCTCATTCTGATCTCCCTTGGGGGACAACTTGGCCCTCGCATTCTTCTTTTCTACACTGCTGGCCACCCAAAATGCAACACCAAGAAGGAAGCATCCGATTTGCCTGAAATTCGCAGCATGCGTCGCCCGCGAGAGGATATGCACACAATTAGTATTGCAGGGCATATGCAAATCATGTGCGCCCGGTAAGCCACCGTGAAGCACTATAAGAAGGGTGCACAGAAGGCGGGGTGTAAGTCGTGGAAGTGTGTTGTGCGGCAGGACCTGTTGGTGGCAAGCTTCCCGATGCCTCGACGCAGAGTACGGCAGTCATTCCAGCACATTTCGGAGTTTGACAGAGCACGAATAGTGGCTTATCGCGACAGCGATTTATCGTACCGAGACATCAGCTCCTGTGTGGGACGACATCCAGCCACATTGAGGCGAGTATGGATTCGATAGTTGCAGGACGGAAGGACGGACCGTTGTGCGTCGGGCATTGACGGCTCGCACCGCCACATCACGAACGTTCGCGCAGGAATTAGGGTATGTTGCGCAAAAACCTGTGTCAGCACGTACCGTTCGACGTCGTTCGTAGGATCGGGGACTTGTCGCACAGCGCCCATTGCTCCGATTACTATTGACGTTACACCACCGGCGAGTGCGGCGGCAGTGGGCAGTTGAACGCCGCACCTGGACTCCGGAATGGCACGACATTGTCTTCTCCGACGAATCCCGCTTGTGCCTGCAACACCATGAGGGTTGGATCCGCGTGTGGCGGCACCGCGGCGAGAGATTGTATGACGCCTGGGTTGTGCATCGCCATACCGGTCCGTCGCCTGGCATTATGGTTTGGGGCGCAATTGGATATGACACCCGCCCTCCTCTGGTACGCATCGCCGGTGCACTCAACAGCCACCGCTACATCTCCGACGTTTCGGAGCCTGTAGTGCTCCCTTACCTGCAGGACCTGCCAGCGGCTACGTTTCAACAGGACAATGTTCTTCACGGCCCACCAGGTGTCACTGCTGCCGTGGCTCACCTGTTCTCCCGATATGTCGTTCATCGAACACGTCTGGTCGCTGATCGGCAGCCGAGTGGCCCGGCAACTACCACGCGCGGCAACGCCTGATGAACTGTGGCAACGTATGGAAGCAGCCTGGACCGACATGCCCCAAGCCCACATCTAAAGCTTCTTTCGTTCGATGCCGCTGCGTGTAGCGGCCGTTATTGCCAGCCATGGGTGCCACACGAACTTTTGATGTCTACGTGATCCGCAGGTCGCACGGGTCTGTAAGCTCAATCGCTTCATCTTTGTATCTGTTGTTATGTGTCCAGTAAATCTGCCTTTGCTATCTCGTGTCCTTCTTGGTGTTGCATTTTGGGTGGCCAGCAGTGTGTTGCCACACCGGGAATATAGTGAGGCCGCAAGGTATGTGTGAAACCCTTTACTAATGGCAATCGTCAGATATTGTATGCATTCCGAACTCATGCGGGCAGAAGTTAAACGAGCTGCGATTTCCGTGTATGTGTGTCGCACTCTCAGTAATGCCGATCTGAATGATAATTCACATCGGTAAGAGCGAACCATTCACGGTGAAAAGTCGGTAGTTGTTAATGAATCATGCACGAATGTTCCAATCACTACTGCGGAAAGTTTAATTTTCTCAGTTTTATTTACTTTTGAAATTGTGTATACCTACTTAGAATGGGTGTAGTGTACGTCCTCGTAATGCAACAAAAATACAGTAGTTTATACCAGTTCATGCTTCTCTTTCGATTACGGTCTTGCTGCTTGAACCTTACCATGCCCGCAAATAACTGGATAATCCACATCTTTTGATACAAGTACCGTAATTTTTTTAATACGGGTTGCTTCAGTGGGGTATAAGCAGTCGCCCGTTGCTGATTGAGGGCCACTGGCTCCAGGGAAGGGAAAGATCCAGTGCCGTACGACAAACACAACAACCATGCCTCACCGGGATTTGAACACGGACCCATCTTGGAAGAATGGTCAGAAGACAGCGCTTTGGCTACGTCGTCACCGGGGCGGGCGTACCGTAATGTGATTAGTCCACTTGTGGACATCCAAACTGGTTGGGAGGGATAAGATTTAGAAAAAAAAACGATTAATACTCAATAAAGATAGATTGGCCAAAATTGCACCAGTCGGAATTCAGAAGACACCGTTGAATTTTGGATAAAAAAAGAACAGGGCAAATGCTGACCAGTCTAGCGATGCACAGCAGGCAGTCGAAGGAGCATTTGGGCTCCAATCGCCCACAAAGTCGCTACAGAAACGAACTTACGATTCCAAAAGTAACAATGCTAAGACACGTGGAAACCAACCTTCAACTGAAATGTTATAAAGTCCTATTTTGGTAACGAACGAAGCGCTGTCGATGTGCAAAAAAGAAGTGTCGCCGTAAAGTGTTCTCAAATGAGCGTGCTATTTATCGAAGCGCATGTATGAGGAACGTTCATTTTTGGAATAAAGAAAAACCACATTATTACGAAGAAGCACAATCCGCCAAATGTGAGGATCCGGATAGGGGGGAGGGGCACCTGATAGTTTCATATTTCTTCCATAAGGCTGTGAATCAACAATCATAATAAGCCATTTTAAGGCATAAATACCGCAAGTCTGACTATAAGTGTAGTATCTACATTATTCCTTTACAAGCTACGTACACCGAAGAACCTCCTAAAGTTTGCATAGGATTTACAAAACGGAACTTAAAGACGAGTATTAGTGAACATGTGTGCAATGTAAAGGCAGCCTCCATGTCTACTTCTGTTTCCAGACTCACCATTGAAGGATCATACCTACCCCTATGGAAAGATTCATCTATCCTTGCAACACTTTAATATAAAGTTCTCTTACTGTTCACCGAAAGTCTATATATCTATCATTATGGTTTATTGGCTTACAATGACAATATTCATTCATACATAATGTAATAATATTATGGAAAATTGTTGTTACACTTTCATCCGCCCTCCAGTAGCATGCCATGTTGACTTTTTGTCCTCTTAAGAGTACTCTTGTTATTTTGGGAGAAGAGGGCTGAGTCAGGCCAATTTGGGCTTTTCTCTCCTGATTCCATTTGTTACCACGTTATATCACTTTGTATAAGTACCATGCTATTATGTATTATTACTGTAACAACTAAAATATGATAAATGAAATGAAACATTCCAATCCCCAGGAAATCCCTACTTTGCAAGTTTCCTCAAGATCACATGAGAAACCTTCCCTCCAATAATGACTCTTAAATAAGTTATAGCCTGACGCCATATGATGACGTACGTTTTCTCCTACGTCATCACAACGACTTTCATCAAGCATATACACTGAATGGCCACTTTATTATGACCACCCCCTCAGTACATCGTTGGGCCACCTTTTGCCTTTAATACTGCGTCGATTCTTCGTGGCATGGACTCCACGGGATGTTGATAGGTGGTTTGTGGAATCTGAGACCATGCTTGATGAATAGCACTTTCCAGAAGTGTGAGATTGCAGGGTTGTGGAACCAGCTGTCTGATGGCTCGTTCAACTTCATCCCACAAATTCTCAATGGGGTTGAGATCTGGAGATGCGGGGGGGGGGGGCACCTAAGCAAAGTAAACTCATTGGCATGTTCCTGAAACCAATCCTGTACAATACGAGCACTATGGTAGGACGCATTATCTTGTTGAAAGTAGCCATCGCCATTGGGATAAACCATCCACATGACAGGATGCACTTGGTCCGCAACGATGTTTAGATATGATGTGCCAGTCAGACGTTGATCAACACGAATTAAAGGCCCCAAAGCATGCCAGGAAAACATTCCCCAAACCATAACGTTGCCTCCACCAGCTTGAAGGGTTGTAGCAATGCATTTGGGGTCCATGCTTTCGTGCTGTTTCCGCCAAATTCTCACTCGGCCATCGGTATGGTGCAACTGAAAACGGGATTCATTGGACCACATAATTTGCTTCCAATTATCGGCTGTCCAATCCTTTTGCTCCTGTGCAAACTGGAGACGTTTTCTCTTGTTAACTGCAGACAGCAAAGGTGTTCAAACAGGTCTTCGGCTGCCATATCCCATCCGATGCAGTGCACGGCGAACAGTGCGTGCAGAGATCATTTGAGGGGATCCTTGATTAAGATGGTCTGTAATTTGCTGCACTGTTGCCCTTCTGTTGTCTGTTACCAGTCTGGACACTCTCCGTTCCGCCCGAGCAGTCACTCGTCGATGACGACCACACGTTGCACGTACATAACCAGTTTTTTGGCTGACAGTCCAGTCTTTAAACACTTTAACAACAGCTGCTCTGGAACATTTCACGAATGCGGCGGTTTCGGTGATACTCCCTCCATGGCTCCGAGCTCCTACAATCATCCCACGTTGAAAGTTCGTCAAATCGCATTTTTTACCCATCTCGTCACCCAAAAATTCCTTCAACTACTGTCGCAAGCACTAAGCTTTCCCTTTTTATACTAGCCTCGTCCTCTGGCTGCAACAGCGTGCAGCCATAGCTCATTTGCTTAAAACTGTCAGGTGGTCATAATAAAGTGGCCACTCAGTGTATAAACCTGTTACTCTCTCCCTGTAATATGGTTCGCATCTGAAGATCACTGTGGGTTCAAAAGGTCACATGTTCATATGTAATTTTAAACCTTTTAGTAATAAATTAGATTTTAACTTGCGTAGGTTGTAGGAATTCATAAAGTTTTTAAATCGTGTTAAGACGGTGTGTGTTCTATTTATTTCGTATTTTAAGACATATGGCTGACATCATAATTTAGATAATTTTACATGTCATTTAGAACAGTGAATCCTTTGTTCGGGCAAATGGAAAGATGAGTTGTGTCTTCCATTATTGAAATAGCTTTGCGAGCTACCATGACTGTCGTATTTGACAAAAAACACCTACTTTGGAAAATATCCCTCCCTCTTTTCTCATTTCTCCCTTTTCTACCAGCAAAACTATCATAAAAATTCTTTTTACCTGACAACCTGTGAGACACAATTTAAACAAAAATGCAAATTTATGAAACAGATTTTACGTGAATAGTCTTGGTCCACTTAAAAAATGAATTATTCAGAATACTTAAAATCAGAGTTGAAGTGATTTGATACATTCCAAATGATTGTTTTTATCTTACGCGAGGTAGCTATTCTACAAAGCTACAAAAAATATGGAAATAGAATTCCATCCTTATTGCAAAGACTAGCAATCATCGCTATTCCTACCGCTTCATATTTTAATAAAGTAATTTCTCCAAATGCTTTTGCCAGCTCCCGAAATTCGTGAAACCTAATACAAAAAGTAGTTAAAGCTCTGATGTGGTTTGGAAACGCGGATTAATGTTTTTCAGGCACACTTTTCTAATATTTCGTTTGTTCTTTCTTCTTTGACGATCCAACATTAGAACCACGACTTCTGCTACCTCGTCTCAAATTATTTTTCTTCTGACTGTGCTTGCGTTGTAATTGCAAATCAGAAATCTTACAAAGACAAATTAGATATCTTTGTAAGCATTGCAGAAATAATAAGGCCGTGGACTTTTCTTCCTCTCAAAACTTATACTTTCACAAATTGAAACGCAGTAAATGCTAAATACTCCCAAAAACAATGACGAAAACGATATCAATTTAAACGCTGGGGCACATAAATATAATTCATCTGGCATTGAGGGGCCTGTAGTATTTCTTCTTACGGAACAGCATACTGTATAAATCGATATCAGAAAGCATTAGCGCACGTTCTGCCAAAGTTATGGTAAAGGTGAGAGCCAACCGGAATAACATTTGCGCAGAATTTGTTCTCCCACATAAAATGTAGTCAGGAATTTCAGCAGCGTTGAGAAGTGCCAAAATCTAAACATTGTTCAAAATCGTTCCAACTTTCTCAGAGAGGAGGAGTTTGGGAAAAGCTATTAGCAACCATGGCATTCACTGCACTGAAAACGTATAGTCGCTTTCGATCGTGTCACAAACAACGACTGCATTTCATTTTTCGTTTCCTCTGCGGCAGAACCCAGCTTTGCTCACATTCGCTCCAACTTACACAGAGGGGAGGAGTTTAGGAGACGATATTAACAACCATGGAATTCACTTCACTGAAAATGTGTAGTTGCTTTCGGTAGAGACACACACAACGACACGAGTTCATCCCTTTTAGTCTCAATCTTAGGGATGCGTTCGAGCTATACGAAAAGAGAACCACTAATATTTTACACTGAATGGACAAATTAGTGCTGTATAATGGCCATATACACTGAGTGGCCAAATTATTATGACCACCTGGTTAGTACGTTGTTGGACCACCTTTTGACCTCAATACTTAGTATGGTCGGCAAGCGGCTTGGGGTATATTAGCCCAAATACGATGAATTGTACCCTCCAGCTCTTGAAGATTTGATGGTAGCGGATCCAGCTGCTTGATGCCCATTTCAACTTCATCCTATAAATGCTGCATTGGATTGAGATCTGGTGATTAAGGAGGCAAATGCAGCAGGCAAGTAAGTCTCCGCGATGCTCCTTAAACCATTCGCGTACAACGTGAACACTATGACATGAAGCATTTTCCTGCTGGAAGTATCCATCTCCATTGGGAAATCATTAGGATAACTGGGTGGAATTGGTTGGCAACGATATTTAAATGCATTTAGGCAGTCAGATGTTGCTTCACACGAAGCAAAGTGCCCAAACACTCCCACAAAAACATGCCCCAAACTATACCATTACCTCCTCCAGTTTTAAGAGCAGTTACGATGCAAGATGGGTACATGCTTTCGTGCTGCGGTCTTCACATCCTTACCCTTCTATCTGCATGGTGCTGTCAAAAGCGTGATTCGTCGGACCACATTACACTTTTCCATTCATTTACTACCAATTCGTTTGTTCCTGAGCAAACTGTAGGCGTTTTTTCTAGTTTTCTCCAGATAGCAATGTTTTACAGACAGACCGTCTGCTTCTGTAGCCCACACGATGTAATGTGTGGTAAACCATTCGTTGGAAGGCCCTCAGGCTTGGTCCCTGATTCAGATTATCTGTTACCTGACGAAGTGTTTGTTGTCCATCAGTTGGACTGAACAAGTCTGCCTACTCTCCGCTTAGCTCGAGCGCCCAGTAGCCGTTGACGACCACAAGCCTTTCGCTCAGACCCGGTGTTTTGACTGGTGGTCCGCTCTCTATAAGCTTTAACAACAGCTGCCCTCGAATATTTTACAAGTGCAGCCGTTTTGCTAATGCTCGCTCCCACGCTTCAGACATCCACGATCATTCTGTGTTCAAAGTCACCGTGTCTTTTACCCACTATTTCTTATGCGATACACATCATTTGTCTCTGCATGCCTTCAGCGTTTCTTTTTTTACGCTTTCCAATCGTTGGTCGAAGAAGCGTTTATGCTCCAGCTTTGTCCGTCCGTCAGCACACTAACTCGCATAAAAATGGTTCGTTTTCAATTTTCAATAGGGGAGGAACCCTATTGAAAATGGACGAAATGGAGTCAAAGGTCAGGACATAGGAGCAGGATCAATCCCATCGCCCTTATGCGTCATAACTTATGTAAAAATGCTTCTATTGCGACAAAACGTTAGTATGATCTTCCGGAGGTACACTGAACCAATTCTGTTTAATATCATCGAAATGAGGTCAAAGTCAGGGCACAGGAGCGAAATTTATTTTACAGCCATTATCATTATGACTTGAGTAATGCTTGCTGGTATGTTGGAAACAGCGTATCATAATCAATGCATTGCATGATTTTACTAACTTGTCATCCCGATTCAGCCATCTTCTGTCAACAGAATCTCAGGGAAGGCCACTTTGCATAAAATGGTCTGGTGGCCATAATAATTTGGCCACTAAGTGTATACATTCCGCGATGGCATGCAAAACGAAGGTATCGCATCCAATTGCGTGGAACACTGAAACTTGCATTGCCTATAAATAAATCATGTCTCTATGCATTGGAAATCTGTCACGGAAAAGTAATCATAGGTAAAGGCAGCGACGTTAGTTTGACCGTGGCCAGATAGTAGCTGCGAGGAAGGCCTGTTTTTCGATCACTGCAATTGTTGGGATTTCGATGTCAGTGTTGAACGTGAACACCAAGACTATGTGACATACAGCAAAACTTCCAAGCAAAGAGGAGAAATGTGTCCTCATATGTGGAATATACTCTCGAGGTGAGCGCAGAATGTTCGCATTGTTACAGGAAATCGCACGACTGCCACGGAACAGATAACGTCGGCATTTAATGAGGGCGCGCGCCTACGTTCATGGCCAAAGGTCATTTGAAAAGAAATAGGCCATGGTGGGCGAAGTCCACATCGTGTCCCCTTGTCGACAGCAAGGCACCGAAAGATTAGGCTACAGTTTGCACTGGCCAATCGCAACTGGACTGCGGAGGAATGTAAATGAATCATTTGTTCTGACGAATCACAGTTTCAACTCATCACGCCGATGGGAGAGTGCGTGTGCGCGCGGTAAACCATGCGAAGCGATGAACCCAGCTTGTAGATAAGGTTGATACAGGCAGGTTTAGTCGGTGTAACAATTTGGTGTACGCTTACATGGGCTTCCTTGGATCGCTTCGTACCATTCGAGATCTTCTTCACTCACACAAGGTATGTGAACACCCTCGCCGACAATCTACACCTGTTGATAAAGATTCTCTTCCCGCACCATAACACCGTCTTTCAACATAGGACAACGCCACACAAACCGCATTTTCCCCAAGTGGCGACCAGTTGACCCTAGGAGATTTTAAGGGAGTATACCCCACACACGAATGAGCACCCTCTATCGCTGTACCTCAAACCCACTGATAATTTGTGGGATGAACTGCAAAGATCTGTTCCATCTCGCCAAGCCCCAACCACGGGGGATCCTCCCTTCACAGGCGGCAACACTACCTCCGTGTTTTCAACACCTCATTGGGTCCTTACCAAGACATCTGGCTTCTGTTATGAGAGCAAAAGATGGGCAATACGTTATTACGTAGTTAATAATAATTTGTCCGTTCAGTTTATAACTGATTAGGATTCATCAATGAGCACATGTGAGGTCTGTGGTTGGCATTATCATTCCTGTTACCGCCTCTTCTGTGTTATATATTTTGAACTTCTTAAAGGCCGCCCTGGTGACGCAGTGGTCTAAGCGATGGCTTCTTATCATTCGTCCGGAAAGGGTCCGGGTTCGAATCCCATTGAGGCATGGATGTTGTGTTTGTCTACGGCACTGTCTCTCTCCCTTCCGTGGAACCAGTGGCCCTAAATTAGGGACGGGAGACTGCTTATAGCCCATTGAGTTGCTCACGTTAGTCGTTGAACCACCAATCGAAAAAAACTTCTTGAAAATTTCATGAATAGAAAGCATTGATAAAAAAATAATAATAATACGTGAAACATCCAAGTAATCGCTGACTAAGTATGAACAACATCAACTGGAGTATTCCAATGATCTTTGACTTGACCGTCACTTCCTGAGAGGAAAAATTTGGCCTACAATTGACCGCATTTTTTAGGATGCTTCTGTCTATTTTACCGTGGATTTCCACAGACATTGTGAATTTTATCTGATATATCGATAAACTCAAATTCTCTCGAAATAATAATGTAAGAATAAACGCTTAAGGAAAAAATAATATGAGCCTCTCTTGTTAAACAAATGCTCAGATTGTGGAGATTTCTTGGTGAAATATACACTATACTGACAAAAGTAACCGGAAACCTAGAAGAGAAACACAACATAGGATTTATTGACAAACATTAGTGCGGTCTCAGTCCACCTTTGGCCTTAATGCATGCACTGACCCTTCGAGACATGCTTTCGACAAGGTTCTGGAACACAGCGATCGGCATGCGATTCCATTCAGGACATAATGCTGCCGGTAACTATTGCTTACTGGTAGGTTTTGGTTCAAAAATTCTTATGCGGCACTCTAATTCATCCCATAGGTGCTCTATGGGATTAAGATCAGGGCTCTGTGCTGGCCAGTCCACACACGATACGGAATTATCATCAAACCACGCCGTAACAGTCCTTCCTTTATGTGTCGGTGCATTATCCTGCTGGTACCAACAAGGCTCGGTTTCATAGTATTGCCACAGAGTTGGTAGCGTACAATTGTCCAGAATATCAAGATAGACGTGCTGGTTAACAGGTTTGTCCACGATAACTAATGGGTCGGGACCGTACCACGAAAATCACCTCCACACGAGTACACTGCCAGCTCCAAACTTGACCGTAGAAACAGTACGGTGTGATAAATAGCGTTCCCCCGCTGCGGCCGTACCCAAAACACGGCCATCAGGCTGATGGATCCAGATACAGAACCCGTTTCCATTGATCTACGGTCCACGATAAATGTTCTTTACACCATGCTGAACGAAGAGTAGTGTACTGAGTGGAGGTGAATGGCTTATGAGCAGCCGCACGACCACGGTAACCCATGGAAAGAAGTTCTCTGCGAATGGTACATGTACATACCGAGGTTCCAGCATTTTTACTCACCTGTACACTGAGGTCTTGTGCAGTACTCTGTCTATTAGCTGTAACGACTCTTCTGAGGCATCAACGTTCTCTATCACTGATTTTCTTTGGTCTGCCGGTACGTTTTGCTGCTTCAGGCACGCCATGTGTCTCCCACTCATTCAGTACATCCAAACCAGTTGATTTGGGTATGTTTAAACGCCTCTCGGTTTATCTTATGGACCACTCACTAATATAACTCCCAAAAATATTTCCTTTCTCAAAGTCAGTTCTGACCCGCCGCTACATTTTCGCTCAACCTCACAGTGCGATATGATCGCGGTCAGCTGCAGGCTTGTTACTATACCGTTTGCAGCTGTACCACGCATCTTAACAACGCAGGGATATGTTAATTTGCTTTTGAAGGAGTATCCAGTGACCTTTGTCAATATAGTGTATCTTGAACTTCTTAAAAATTTCATGATTAAAAAAAATGAGCAAAAAAATACATGAAACATCCAAGTAATCTCTCTAGCAGTATTAACAACATCAACTCGAGTATTCCCATGATCTTTGACTTGACCGTCACTTAGGGGGAAGATTTGGCCTACAATTGATCGCATTTTTTTAGGATGCGTGGATTGTCTATTTTAGCGTGGATTTCCACAGACATTGCCTTTTATCTGCTGTATCGATAAACTCAAATACTCTCGAAAACATAAGGTAAAAATAAACGTTTAAGGAGAAAAACAATATGAGCCCCTCTTGTTAAACAAATGCTTAGGTTGTGGATATCTTGGTGAAATATATATTAGCTTACTGCTAGGCGTTACATGATGAATTACGACTTGATGGACGTCAACTGAAGAGTTTTGGCGACTACAACTTCTGTTCGTTACTACTTAGTGGACAGTAAACAGCCAGTTGAAGTTTACGTAAGTGCGTATTATTTTGACCCTGGCAGTTTAATTACAATTAGTCAAGATTTATTGATTATGTGATTTGCTGGACAAATAATTTCGCTAAAGATATTAATTAGTTAATTCAATAATAACAACTATTACAACTATTAAAAGCATTGCAAACTGAAATGCATATCCCAAAAGAAATGCTTTGTTGCGGTTTAACGATCTTTATTACCATCAGAAGCCTGGATAAATCGTTCGTGCTTAACGTTGGGTCACAAACTCAGCATATGCGTCATGATTTGTTGCGGTTTAGAAAGAAATGCTTTGTTGCGGTTTAACGATCTTTATTACCATCACATGCCTGGATAAATCGTTCGTGCTTAACGTTGGAACAAACTCAGCATATGCGTCATGATTGGAATTCCTGCTCAAAATCAGTTGTGAGAAAGTCCTTATTCCGCATGCAAACACATACTCTAAGCTTATGTCGTTTTACTTAGCTTCTTAGATTATGAAACCCAAATTTGCCGGTCGCGTTCTCGAACCCACATCATTCTCCTCCGGAGCCGAATGCTTTTCCAATTAAGCTATGGTGCCAAGGGTTTTGTTACTGCTACATGCTGTCTTGACATGTACGTCACCTCTGTTAGCACGCCATATACACCCATGAGCCATTCCATTATGACCACCCCCAGCCTAGAGAAAGGAACGCGCCTGAAGACCAAACGGTGGCGCAGGTCAAGTTCACAGAGCAGTGTATATACAACTGGAGGACCGACTTTCGGTTTGTAGAGTCTTCGGAGTAAGAATGAGAAAAGCTGCCGATTTATTGGAGTTTGATGAAAGACAAATTGTGATGGCACGGCGCTTCGGAAACAGCGTGGCTTGTGGGTTGATCACGTGCCGTTGTAGTGAGCTCGTATCAAAAGTGGTACACAGAAGGCCAAACGACAATCCGTTGTCGAGCCGTGTGTCGTCTGCAGCTCATTGATGCCAGAGGAGAGCAGAAACTGTTGCGCATTGTTCACAGCGACAACAGAGCCACAGTACGACAAATCACCAGCAGCTACAACAGTGGTGATCAGGGCAATTTGTCACAGTTCATCGCAGTCTGAGGCTGCGTAGCCGAAGACCCAGCCGGGTTCCCATTCTCACTGCACGTCATCGCCAACTACGCATGAAATGGGCCCAAGATAATCGAGATTGGACCATGGATGATTGGAAGAAAGTTGCCTGCTCTGACGAATCAAGATTCCTGGTGTATCACGCAGACGGCCGAGCACGGATACGCCAATTACCAACGGAGGCCGTGGCACCTGGATGCACTGTTGGTCGGGCAAAGGCCGGCGGCGGTGGTGTTATGCTGTGGGCGATGTTTTCTTGGGACACTTTAGGCCCCATTATCCCAAAAGCATAATCCCTGAGAG
Organism: Macrothele yani; assembly: GCA_039090855.1. Classification (NCBI taxonomy): domain Eukaryota; kingdom Metazoa; phylum Arthropoda; class Arachnida; order Araneae; family Macrothelidae; genus Macrothele; species Macrothele yani. Next base: position 71,335,540 of record CM077012.1, read on the forward strand.
CTGTCAGGTATCCGAACGTCGTTGAGGCCGAAGTTCAAACATTCATGGCAACTGTGTTCCCTGCTGGTGATGGCCAACACCAACAGGATAATGCGCCATGCCACACTGCCAGAATCGTTAAGGAGTGGTTCGAGGAACATGCTGGCGACTTTCTGTTAATGCCCTGGCCTCCAAGTTCAATTGACAGGAATCCAATCGAACATTTGTGGTTCGACTTGGAAAAGCGGGTTCGTGTTAAATCACCAACACCCCGAAATATACGAGAACTGGAGGACCTGCTGTTGACATTATGGTACCAGATACCCCAGGATAGGCCTCATCTAATCGATGCCTCGCCAAGTGGTGGCTGTTTTGCGGGATAAATGGGATCCTACAGCTTATTAGGAAGGTGGTCATAATGTAATGGCTCAACGGTGTATATAACTTCCTTGAGAAAGGGCTAGGACAGAATAGTAGGTTTTCCTGGTCAGCCGGCCAACGACGCTTGAAGGAGAGCTCACCGTAAAAGAAGGAATTCTGATTAATGCTAGACGATGTGTGGGAGAAGCGTCACACATGTGTCGAAGAACGTAACGGCCAGTAGATCGAATTTTACGTTCTGGCGCCAATGTGAGAATCTCAATTTGCCGGTGGCGAGTCTCGAACCAGCATCCCTCTCCGCCGGAGCTGAATTCTTTCCCAATTAAGCTAAACCGATAAGAGCTTTTCACTGCTACTTGCCGTCTTGAAATGTGCATCACTTCTGTAGTACGTCACAACAAGTGCTTTTTTTTTTTTTTTTTCATTTGATTTCTAGCAAATAAGGGACAGATTTGTCACGTCATCCTTTGACAAAATTGATCTCTTCGGTTCCAATTTTTCAATCATTTGATGAATAATTAAAACGTTTAGTAGATAAGGCCACTGGACTCCATTAGTCGGTATTACCGCTTGCCCGTTCCATGATGCCTCAGTGCCGTGTCCCTTACCTGGAATGTTCAGAAACTGAACGTAAGAGATAAATGTCTTCGTGCTAAGAATAAATAAAAGTCGAGTATAATTTGCTGTGTGAAGCACGATAGTTAAAAACTTAACGAGTTAAAAAATTTAAAATACAAACACAAGATCTTTCACAAGGGCGTCACTTGCATCATCAGGTGAAGACTAGATTTGAACATACTCAGTGCGAAGTTATAAATTGTCAGTGTCTTGACGTTAGGACGCGCTATGATGGTCCTCCCACCTAACTTCTGATGCTACGTAGTTCCATCTTTGAAAGGTGGTATTACGTTAAGTTGACTGAGTGTGTAGTGGGTGGGGGTTTTATGTCTTGAATTTTTTTATATAAACTGTATTAAACGTTTTTGTTTTCAAACATATAGCAAAGTAGTGGGAGTGTCATCGTTACAGCATTGTTCAGGATAGTGTTGGATGAACAGTGCTTCCGCAAATAACGTAGATATTTTTTCTTTGGTGCATAGTAGAATATATGCATCATTCCATTACGGGGTGTTGGTTCCCTTCTGGACTGTGCGGGCCAAAGCAATGTTAGATACACCTCTTCGGGTTGAATATCGGTGTTCCGCTGTACGAATTCCTATTAGCTAAACCGATAAAAGCTATCACTTATCTGGTGTGTATTGCATACCATTAAAGAGTCGGAGCTCAGAGTTCTTTTTCTTTTCTTTTTTTTTTTTTTTTTTTTTTTTTGATTGGAGGTTTAACGACCACCGTGAGCAACTCAATGGGCTATAAGCAGTCGCCCGTCCCTAATTTAGGGTCACTGGTTCCAGGGAAGGGAGAGAGCCAGTGCCGTAAGACAAACACAACATCCATGCCTGACCGGGATTCGAACCCGGACCCCTTACGGACGAATGATCAGAGGCCATCGCTTAGACCACTGCGCCACCGGGGCGGCAGCTCAGAGTTCAACGATAGTTGGCATATAGGCTCGACCCTTCGGAGCCTAGGAATTCGTATAGCCGAACATCGATATTCAACCCAAACAGGTGCCTCTAAAACTGATTTGGCCCGCACAGTCCAGGAGGGAACCCACACCCCCTCATGGAATGATGCATATATTCTACTATGCACCAAAGAAAAAATATCTATATAGTTTGCGGAAGCACTGTTCATCCAACACTATCGTGAACAATGATGTAACGAGGACACTCCCACTAATTTGCCATATGTTTGGAAACAACTGTTTAATACATTTTATATTAAAGAAAACATTCAAGACTTAAAAACTCCCATTACACACTCAGTTAACTTAACCTAATACCACCTTTCAAAGATGGAACTACGTAGGACTCAGAAGGGCGATCGGAAGGGCCAATATTCATCAACTTATGAACATCATTGTACATCATGACGTCAAACACTGACGACTTATAACTTCGCACTGAGTATGTTCAAATGAAATCTTCAACGGATGATGCAAGGGCCGCCCTTGTGAAAGATCTTCTACTCGTATTTTTAATGTTTTAACTTGTAAATATTTTATTCATTAAATATTTTAACTATCGTGCTTCAGACAGCAAATTATACTCGACGTTTAGTAACTGAACGTAAAACAGAAAGGAATAACAGATATTCTTTTTTGATTGGAGGTTTAACGACCATTTTTAATTTAGAGTCACTGGTTCCAGGGAAGGGAGAAAGCCAGTGCCGTAAGACAAACACAACATCCATGCCTCATTCGAACCCAAGCCCCTTTCGGACGAATGATCAGAGGCCATCGCTTATACCACTGCGCCACCGGGGCGGCGAGAAAATTTTAGTGGCGTGTTTTTAAGTTGTGCCTATTCTGAAACGCTGCTGTAAATAAACTACTATTTGTGAAAATTTCAACACATTGAAGGAATGGTAGTAACCACGTGAAACTTACAGGAGATGCAGAGCAGGGTAGGGCATGCAAATGATTAGAAGTGCAGAGTCCTTAACCATGGCTGGGTCCGGTGGCGCTCTCTGAAAACTCGAGTGAGCGGTATAAAGAGAAGACTGTTTAGGATACACACCTGTAGTGCATCGCGGACAGCGAGTTGTAAAAGGGTGTCCAGGATTCAATAATGCCTTGGCGACGACGAAGGGCGCATCATCACCATACGACAGAATTTCAACGGGGACGAATGATTGGTCTACACAAAGGTGCATTTTCATATTGCATTTTCGCATAGCAGGGTAGGACATGCAAATGATTAGAAGTGCAGAGTCTTTAACCATGGCTTGGGTCCGGTAGCGCCCTCTGAAAACTCGAGTGAGGGGTACAAAGAGAAGACTGTTTAGGATACACCCCAGTAGTGCATCACGGACAGAGAGTTGTAGAAGAGTCTCAGGATTAAATAATGCCTTGGCGACCACGAAATGCGCAACATCCCCATGAGACAGAGTTTGAACGGGGACGAATGATTGGTCTACGTGAAGGTGAATTTTCGTATTGCATTTTCGTATAGCAGCATAGGACATGCAAATGATTAGAAGTGCAGAGTCTTTAACCATGGCTTGGGTCCGGTAGCGCTCTCTGAAAACTCGAGTGAGGGGTACAAAGAGAAGACTGTTTAGGATACACACCAGTAGTGCATGACGGACAGCGAGTTGTACAAGGGTCTCCAGGATTCAATAATGCCTTGGCGATGACGAAGGGCGCAACATCACCATACGACAGAGTTTCAACGGGGACGAATGATTGGTCTACGTATAGGTGCATTTTCGTATAGCAGGGTAGGACACGCAAATGATTAGAAGTGCAGAGTCTTTAACCATGGCTTGGGTCCGGTAGCGCTCTCTGAAAACTCGAGTGAGGGGTACAAAGAGAAGACTGTTTGGGATACACACCAGTAGTGCATGACGGACAGCGAGTTGTACAAGGGTCTCCAGGATTCAATAATGCCTTGGCGACGACGAAGGGCGCAACATCACCATACGAGAGAGTTTCAACGGAGAGGAATGGTTGGTCTACGTGAAGGTGCATTTTCATATTGCATTTTCATATAGCAGGGTAGGACATACAAATGATTAGAAGTGCAGAGTCCTTAACCATGGCTGGGTCCGGTAGCGCCCTCTGAAAACTCGAGTGAGGGGTATAAAGAGAAGACTGTTTAGGATATACACCAGTAGTGCATCGCGGCCAGCGAGTTGTAGAATAGTCTCCAGGATTAAATAATGCCTTGGCGAAGACAAAGGGCGCAACATCCTCATACGACAGAGTTTGAACGGGGACGAATGATTGGTCTACGTGAAGGTGTATTTTCGTATTGCGACATTGCGGTTCGAACGTGACATAACGCCACGAAAGTGAACCGAGGAGACCGAGGAGAACAGGTGCATCGAGAATCCGGCAGTGGACCGAGAAATGTAACGACCCCGCAAGATGACCGATAACTCATCCGCATGGCAGTGACGAACCGCTCCGCATCTTCGGAAGTGTTAGCACAACAGTGGAGCAGTCCGCTGGGTGTGGCATTGTCGGCCTACACAGCTCGACGCCGTCTACTGCACAGAAGACTGGTTGCACGCATCCATTTACGGTGGATTCCTTTAATCCTGAACTATGGACGCCTCAGGCTGGAATGGGGTTTCTAATACGGACAATGGCTTGCTGATTGGCAACATGCCGTGTTTTCCGATGAGTCCCGATTCAACTTGGACTACCATGCTGGCCGCATACGTATTAGATGGTATTGTGGTGAGCGCCTTCTTCCAGTATGTGTTGTCGAGCGTCATACGGGCCTAACGCCAAGTGTGATAGTGTGGGGTGTAATTGAGTACCATTCGCGATCTCGGCTGCTGCGATTTGATGGCAATCTTAACAGCGACCGCTACATCACGGACGTTGTATACGCAGAAGTCATACCCTTCCTTCAGAGAACTCCTGGCGCTATATTTCAGCAGGACAATGCCAGACCACATGTTGCCAGGAATGTTCAAGCATTCTTTGAAGCGCAGAAGATACCGCTTCGTCCCTCGCCTGCACGTTCGCCAGACATGTCTCCTATTGAACTTGTCTGGGATATTGTCACTCGGCAACTGGCCCATCAAAGTCCTGCAGCGGTCAATACCAATGACCTTTGGACTCGTATACATGCCACCTGGCAAGCAATTACCCAGGACACCATCCAACGCCTTTTCGATTCAATGCCACGCCGTCTAGAAACTCTTATTGTAGCTCGCGGGGATTTCACATGATACTGATATTTGCAGGTAAAAATTGTTGTATTGTTCTGAAAATTAAGTCGCTTATGTACAGTTATATCAGTAATGTGTGGCATAATTTCCATTCGAATCGCATGGTTCTTTCTTGGTGTTGCAATTTTAACAAACAGCAGTGTATAATACTTGTGTCTCATTTACTTCATCATCTGGGGTGAGATGCGTGTGGCTTATCGCATAGGAAGGAAACGATCAATCATGACGTACAAAATAACGCTCCAGAAACTTCAGCATGAGAATCTTTTTTGAGTGAAAATGTACGAGTAGATGTACAGTATTTTTCGGCTTATAAGTCATGCTGATAATTTTTTTGAATTTCCTTACCTTCAGTCATAGATAAGTCGGTCTTGAATATAAGACGAGGCTAGAATAAATGCAGTTCGTGCTCCGAAATTATGTAGCTATATGTTTAACGTTTCAGTAAATATTAAAAAAAAAGAAGAGAAAATGAGATAACCAGCCGTTTTCCTTAGGGCAAAAAGTTGAATTTTATAATATTATTTCCTTTAAGAACTGGCGTTACCCGTTTCCGTTCTTCCGATAGGCCAGTCAGAGAAACCCCCCGCAAAGTTGAAAAAAATAAAAAAACAAAACCGTCACGCAAGTGTGTTGAAACAGAGTGACGATTGTAGCGTGAGTTATCGGTCGCTGCTTTTTCTCACAGAGTCCGACTGAAATCAAAAGAGTTTTTGATTTCAGTCGGAAACATGAAATGAATTAAGGTAGGCATGGTAATTGGAAGCAATAGTTGATTTTCATTCATTTGAGCTATACAATTCAGAGATTGACAGAGTGAAGACGCTGGTCATGGCTGTTCTTATAGAACAAGTGCCGCCGGCTGCCAACACGATTGTCAACAACCAATCTACTGCGCGGTGGCGGCATGTTTCAAAGGTTTAACCTGTTGAGGACTAGGTTTCTTGGCAACGGCAGTACCCCTCTTCCGTAGTGCAAGCACTGCGTGTGGTAGTTGATCTACCATCCTTGAGATGGCCGGAGCTGTATAAAAGACATTGGCGCTCTCTGCATGCGAACAGTTGCGCGCGCAATGCGGAAAGTGCGAAACCTCATATGAGGCACATAGTCCTCGCCCGCAAGACTACTTTCGGGCCTCATATGAGGCACGTCGCCTTCAACAGGTTAATCATCGGGAGATAATTGAGGTGCACCGTTGTAGTTCTGGCGGATCTGCAAAACAGATGTGAATGCCACCTACGGGCCCTTTTGAGGGGTCGCAAGGGGAATGCTATTAACATGGGACATTTGCCACATCAAATCGGTCACGACTATTTTAATAATGTTTCTCTCTAACGGAAATGCCTGTAGTGATGGAATATTACATTGCGTATACTTTCGAAATCAACGTAATATTGCGTTTTGGGTCCTCGGATCACGACCGAATTAAAGAAACACACACACGCTCGCGCGCACACATTTATTTATTTATTTTTCCTCATTGCGAAATTTCAATGACGAATCAATAGACATTTCGATGTGGTGTATAAATGGAGGCTCGGACTTCAGAAGGAAAAAAGCCTCCTCTTATAGGCCGAAAAATACGGTATATTAAAAATGTAATGAAGTTGCTGTGTATAAAGACTTGTCGCTGCGCCAGATTACTAATCACTGGATTGTTTACGGAAATATCTAACGTTTCAGCAACCTTCGAAAGGAATAATTTAAAAGCGTATTTTGATTTTTGCAAACTGTCGATGATGAATGCTTGAGGCTTAACCACCAGAACAAGTCGGACAGACTGAGAAATAACAGGCCTCACCGACGCACAGTTTCAAGAGACTACCTCAATGCAGCGAAATCGTGGACCCGTCAATCAAAATGAGCGATTAGATAACTTTGCAGCAATTATGAACGCACATTTCTTTCTGGGTGACATGGAGTAAACGTGGTCGGCCATTCCTCCTTTTGGTTACTGTGGCGCTTATATGGGACCTCTTAAGCATTCTTACTCAACGCCGATGCTCGACCTCCTAATGATCATCCTGTCGTTATATTCGAGCTGAGATTTAGTTTGATGTGGTTGTGTTAATGGATAATGATTACTTTCCTAGAGTTGTTGTGTTAAAACTGTGTGGAGGCGGCTTGCAATCGATTAAAGAAACAAACTGTGGATTTGATACCCTGCATTATGTTCTGCTGTTTGAAACAAAAGAGAATGACAAATACCCCATTTTGAAGTAATAAAAATGTCCCCAAAGAACTTGCATGCGATTATTTTTGCTACCAGCAGACAACCTTAAAACATGTTGTGCATAGAAAATTTCAGTGGAATTTTTTACCATTTTTAGCACGTCTTTTGAAAAAAAAAAGATCGTGCTTAGGTTGTCGGTTTGTCCGTCTGTACCCACGATATCTCTGCAACTATTAGTCCGATTTGAAAAATTATTTTTTGCATTAGGAAGCTTGAAATATGCGAATGATGATCCTTCACTTCGTTTTTTTTTACGATGTACAATTTCGCCGCTAGAGGATGTAACTGCAGATGATGTCGAATTCAAAATACGTTTTATTCCACATATTTGCTTCTTAACATCCGATTGAAGAAATTCTTTTATCTTTCGATTCCATTTAGGTCAAAGCGTATTTTAGATATATAGTTACTTTTACAAATTATGCATAGATTTTCCGCTAGGGGGCGTAAAAGTAAATTACAATTTTCCCGATAACTGCTCTTCTAAAACACCGATTTGAAAAAAAGTATATTTAGCGGATACTCCTCCTGATGGATAATCTTCTGCATATAATTTCAAATTTTTGGTAAAAAATACTTCGGCCACCAGGGAGCATAAGTGTTAATTTTTGCTTCTGATGTATTTGCCATAAAATCTGAGCTTCTAAAATATCGATTGAAAAATTCTTTCCTGCACTGATGCCACTCACATCGATAAACCTTTTCGGAATATTTTCTTGTTAAAATATTCCACAGTTTCTCCGCCAGGGGGCGTAGATGTATACCTTATTTTTGTCAATATCTCTACTTCTAGGAGTCCGATTTGAAAAAAACCCTTCTTTGTTGGATAGTGTTTTCAGTGTGAAATGTTTTTTCATATAATTTCAAAATGTTCAAGTAATTCATAGACTTTCCGGTAGGGAGCGTAGAGGTAAATGGCGTTTCCCCCTATATCTCTGCTTCTAAATCTCCGATGTGAAAAATTCTTTGTGTACCGGATACAGCTCCTGATGGGAAATCGTTTGCACATAATTTCTAATTTTTGTAAAAAAATAGTTTGCCACCAAGGGGCGTAAATCTTAATTTCCGCTTTGATGTATTTGCAGCAAAATATGAGCTTCTAAATTCTCGATTGAAAAAATCGTCGTTCGTAGACCGATGCTACTCATGTTGACAAACCTTTTAGAAACATTTTCTTCTTAAAATAATTCACGGTTTCTACGCCAGGGGGCGTAGATGTACATCTTATTTTTGTCAATATCTCTACTTCTAGGAGTCCGATTTGAAAAATTCCTTCTTTGTTGAATAGTGTTTCCAGTGTGACATGTTTTTCATATAATTTCTAAATTTTCAAGTAATTCACAGACTTTCCGCTAGGGGGCGTAAAGGTAAATTGCTCCCCCCCCATATCTCTGCTTCTAAATCTCCGATTTGAAAAGTTCTTTCTGCACCGGATACATCTTCTGATGGGAAATCCTTTGCATATAATTTCTAGGTTTTTGTAAAAAATGGTTTGGCCATCAGGTGGCGTAAGCCTTAATTTCAGCATCTGATGTATTTGCAGCAAAATATGAGTTTCTAAAATCTCATTTGAAAAAAAAGTCGTTTGTTGACCGATACTACTCATGTCGACAAACTTTTTAGGAACATTTTCTTCTTGAAATAATGCATGGTTTCTACGCCAGGGGGCGTAGATATATATCTTATTTTTGTCAATATCTCCACTTCTAAGAGCCCTATTTGAAAAATTCCTTCTTTGTTGAATAGTGTTTTCGATACGAAACGTTTTTCCTATAAATTCAAACTTTTAAAGTAAATCATAGACTTTCCGCTGGGGGACAGAAAGGTAAATTTCGTTTTCTGCGTTATTTCTGCTCCTAAAACTTTGATTTGAAAAATTCTTCCTGTATCGCAAACAAGACCTGATGGAAAATATTTTTTACAAAATTTCTAATGTTTGGTAAAGAATGGTTTGGCCACCAGGGGGCATAAGTGTTAATTTCTCCTTCTGATGTATTTGTAGCAAAATCTGGGCCCCTGAAAACTCGATTAAATTTGTTTTTTCTTGGACCGATACCGCTCTTATGGAAAAACCTTTTGAGAATACTTTCTTCTTAAAATAATGCATGGTTTTCCCACCAGGGAACGTAAAGTCACATCTTATTTTTGTCGATATCTCTGTTTCTAAGAGTCCGATTTGAAAACTTCTTTCTGTGTTAGATAGCGTTATCGGTGCGAAATGTTTCTCATATAAATTCATGTGTTTCTTAACGCACAAGTCTGCAACCAGAGGACGTAAGCTAACTATTCCGTTTACAGCCATATCTGAGGGAATAAAAAACCGATTGAAAAACTTCTTTCTTCCGTCAGATATTCTTGTTTTCCATACCGGTTCCATTGACTTTGAAAAGCTTTGATAAATTTAATTTGCGTCAAAACGGATTCAAAAGACGTGTTTATTACACCCGAAAATTCGGTGTCATCTTTCTTGCTTATTCTAGTAGAGTTAAAAACAGTTCTCATTCATAGTTTCGCACAACATACTGAAACAGGAAAATTTTCACGTTACCTGTAGCACGTCGCTCTCGCAAAATTAATGCAGTTTTCCTGCGAACAGGACAATATGATTTCCCATTGTGGACTAAGCGAGACTCAGCGTGTCATTGTTCCCCAGTTAGGTAATTCGTTTTTATGTCAGAGAACAGACGATATTGAGGGGAATATAACTGAAAGTTCATAGCTATCTTCTCTGATTATTAAACATTATACGAGATTAAATCCAAAAAGTAAAGTCCATGTTGTCATAAACTATATTGACAAAAGTCACCGGACATCCCTTCAGAAGCAAATGAACTGATCCGCTGCGTTGTTAAGATGCGCGGTACGGCTACAAATGGTATAAAAACAAGCCTGCTGCTGACCGCGATCATATTGCACAGTGAGGTTGAGTGAAAATGTCACGGCGGGAGAGAACTAACTTTGAGAAAGGAAAGATTGTTGGGGGTTATATTAGTGGGTTGTCTCTAAGACAAACTAAGAGGCGTTTAAACATATCCAAGTCAACTGTTTTGGATGCACCGAATAAGTGGAAGATACATGGCGTGCCTGAAGCAGCACTACGTATCTGCAGACCACAGAAAATCAGTGATAGAGGACGTCGAAGCCTCAGAAGAGTCGTTACAGCTAATCGACAGAGTACTGCACAAGACATCTGTGTATAGGAGATAAAAAATGCTGGAACCTCGGTATGTACAGTTACCATTCACATAGAACTTCATTCCATGGATTACCGTGGTCGTGCGGCTTCTCATAAGCCTTTCATCTCCACTCGGAATGCTACTCGTCGTTTATCATGATGTAAAGAACATTTATGGTGGACCGTAGATTAATGGAAACGGGTCCTATGGACTGATGAATCCAGATACACGATCCATCAGTCTGATGGCAGTGTGTGGGTATGGCGGCAGCCGGAGGAATGCTATTTACCACACTGTACTGTTCTTACGGTCAAGTTTGGAGGATTCAGGTTACTCGTGTGACGGTGTTATTCGTGGTATTGTCCCGGCTTATTGGTTATCGTGGACAAACCTGTTAACCAGCTCGTCTACCTCGATATTCATGACAATTGAGCTCTACCAACTCTGTGGCAACACTATGGAACGAGCGATGTTGGTACAAGCAGGATCATGCAACGAGCCTGTGACGTACCTGCCAGCAGGGCGCACACGACATAAAGCCAGATAGCAGTCAGAACGAACGTCCGCGTAGCTCAATTGGTAGAGTGACTTATTCCGGAAGGAGGGGACCCGGGTTCGAGCACCGGCGTGGACAAAGATGACGGAGAAATTTACATCGTTATAATGGCGCCCGAACTTTCCGGATGACCCGGCCGTTCAAAATCTCGCCATGGTGTGATGTTCTTTCCGCACCGCGAGAGAGGAAAAATACGAGAATCCCTTCTCCAGCGCTTCAAAAAATAAATGTGTGTGACGTTGCATTCCACACACCAGATTGACTGAGAGTTCTCAAGTGCACGTTCTACACCGGATGGCTGCCTGCAACGATTCATGGTCACGGCTGACCCGTGGGCCATGCCCCCGGCCCTCTTTCGGGGGGGGAGATGTGACGTACCTGCCCAGTTGGACGCACACGACATAAAGAGGCAGATAGCAGTCAGAACGAACGTCCGCGTAGCTCAATTGGTAGAGTGACTTATCCCGGAATGCGGGGACCCGGGTTCGAGCCCCTTCGTGGACAAAGATGACGGAGAAATTTATTTCATTATAAGCCATAAAGCGAGGACTGTGACGTCGTGGCTTGACAATAATTCCGTATTGTGTGTGGACTGACCAGCACAGAGCCCTGTTCTTAATCCCATAAAGCACCTATGGCATGAATTAGAGCGCCGCATAAGAAGTTTGGAACCAAGGCCTACTACTAAGCAACAGTTAGCGGCAGCATTATGTACTGAATGGAAGCGCATACCTATCGCTGTGTTCCAAAACCTTGTCGAGAGCATGTCTCGAAGGGTTAGTGCATGTATTAAGGCCAAAGGTGGACCGACACCGTACTAATGTATGTCAATAATTGCTATGTTGTGTTTTTCTTCTAGGTGTCCGGCGACCTTTGTCAATATAGTGTATATTAAAGAAACTAAGACGCACACAGATAAAAATTACAGTATTTCTGAACATAATCCAGCTGTCGTTCAACTCATATTTTATATCTGTCTAGAAGCTTCTGGATTCCTGCAGATAAGAATGTTTTTTTGTTCCTGCTGCCACGAATGCACAGCTTACTGTACCAAGACGTCACTTTCAAAACGGCGGCTTCGCAAAGCGTATTTCAGAGATCCGAAGACATGAAAGTCGCACAGTGCCAGATCGGGGCTGTAAGCAGGATGTGGTAACACCTCAAACTTCAACTCGGCAATTGTTTGTTGAGTTGCCAGTGCCTTATGTGGACGAGCGCTGGCGTGCAGCAACAGCACATTATGGAAAAACATTCCCCGTCGTTTTATGCGAATTGCTAGTTTCAATTTTCTTTCAGTAAGTCGCAATATGACTGACTCTTAATTGAATCACCCTATGCTAGATAATGTTCAACGATGGGTCCTTTCATGTAAAAAAAAGAAGAGTCAGCATCAATTTTCGTGCCGAAGAACATTTTTGAACTTCTTTTTGCATGGAAAGCCCGCATGTGTCCGCTCGGTGATTTGCCTTTTACTCTCGGGGTCGTAATGATGGACACATGGTTCGTCCTGTCTAAAATACTGAGATCTGACTCATACCACTGCAAAAAAATTCTGCCAATTTCCAGGCACTGCTGATTGTGCGCATAAGACAACTACCGTGGCACACACTTTATTATATCAGAGATCGTCATGCACTATTGAGAATGCAGAACCATAGCTAATATTTACCCTTTGGGCGATCTCAGACAGAATAAACCGGCGATCTTCTTTAATGCGCTCATTGATGCGATCCAGATGGACTATTGTGCGAGAGGTCGACGGACGGCTCGAGCGAGCTACGTCAAACACATTCGTTCTACCGACTTGAGACATTTCTATCCATTCGTGCACATGTCTTTGACTGATACACTTGTCCTCCCCATATTGTTCAAGCATTCTACGATGAATTTCAGCGGGTTGCACATCCTCAGCCCATAAAAATCTCATTACACTTCGCTGCTCAACGATGGAGCATTCCGACAAACCAGCGGCCATGTTTACGCCCTTAAAACTGCTGAGTAACTGCGGTTAGAAGGTTAGCGACTGCATCCGCCACGTAACAAGGTCACGTGCCTTCCTCTCCTCAAATAGCAATCTGCTGCGGCTCTGCTTGCTTACGTAACGAGAGCATTTACCTTACTTTTTGATTCATCCTCGTACTTTTCACGTTTAATGAAAGGCAAACTAAGTACGCTTGCATATGAAATCACAAGGGCCCTCTAAAGTAGTTCTAAAAGGTGCGATTTTCGCACATGAGCTACTGCGAATATCACTGTGTTTAATATTACCCCCTAAATGGTCATTTCATTTTATCTTTTTTATGGGAGGGCGAGAGTTAGCGAAAGCTGCGTGAGCATCTGTGCGTAAAGGGGGCTCGTCTGATTTTGCATGTTTGATGATTCATGTGTTTATGTTAGTTGTATTATCATTCATATTTTTGAATTTATGTGTTACATTATTGCATTTCTTACACATATGTATTGTATTTCTCTTGTGTTTGCATATGGTGCGATTAGTATTTGGTTAATCTTTTTTTGGTACGGAAATTGCGTTTGCGATTTGATTGTATGCTAGATGGCAAAATAAAATTCAAATTCAAATATTGTGAAAATAACATACAGTATAAAGAGTACGTGATAAGCCAGCACATAGCGCAGAGCGGTTAGAGACCTCTTCAGACACACTGAGAGGCCTAATGGGTCCCCAGAGAAGGCTCCCCACATAATTACAGAACCAACACCGCCTTGAACAGAGCCAACTTGTCACGAGGTGGTCATCGCCTCCTGCTGTCGATGCCATACTTGCGTCCTCCCGTCAGTTCGGTACAGCTGAAAACGGGATTCATCTGACCAGACGACGTGACGCCACTTTGCAGAGGTCCAGTTTTGATGTTCCCGGCAGCAAGCGAGACGTAGTTTCCGATGACGAGATGTCAACAGTGGTACACGAGTAGGACGTCCGTTCACGTGGCCAAGGGTATAAAGCACGCGCAGTACCGTTCACTTGCTGACGCTGCTTGGGCCTCAAACATTTAACCTGGATGTGTTTTGCGCGGCTGTTTCTAAGCGGTCGGTATGTGCGATCTCGGGTAATCTAGGTCGACCCCGGTCGTCAATGGTACTGTATGCAGTCGGCCACAACTTAGTGACTGGGTGCTGGTACGTCCGTCGATTGCCATACCCTGTTGGTACCGTTCGACTATTTATCACCTGCGTTCGGTTTGAATTTATTCCACTCTGCGCGGCGGATGCCCATATCAACTGCCCATCAGCCCTATCACTACTGTTCTGTCTAGGGAGGGTATTTGTTGAACCGTTACGTTTTTCTTCCTTGCGTCAGTATAAAGAGTACGTGATAAGCTCGAGTACGTGATTCTTCCTTGCGTGTTCGTGGAAGCAGAAACCTTATCTACGCATTTGCAAAGTCTCTAATTAGACACTTTAACCCTTTAACGACCATAACACCTAAAACGCCCGTACGTACAAAGCGCCATAGCCGCCCGAAACGCCTGTCTAGAGTGAGTCAGATTTCCTACACTTACTTGTTCTTCAAATTTTCTCGACCTAAGAGGGATCAGCAAGAGTCACCCTCAGTCATTATTATTGTTATTAAACAAAAGAAGTGAAACAACAGACAGTTTCGAGCGTTATGGTATTTAGAGTGATACAAGATTTTTGAGTCATGGTCGTTAAAGGGTTAAAGCGACCCATTCAGAGTCAAGAAATCAGCGGAAACCGTACTTATAATTCAATGTCTGTCTTTTTCATCAGATAGGCACGTCAAGACGGACACGTTGAAAGTAATTAACAAATATCCAGACGCTGATAGAGATCCAATAATGTGAACTATTATATCACTATTTCTTAAAGGGATACAATTAACCACTGTACAATCACGGCCAAACGTCCTGCACCAGTAAACCGAAAGTCAATTTTTGATGTTTGAAGTCAACTGCCGCCCCGGTGGCGCAGTGGTCTAAGGCGCTGGCCTCTGATCATTCGTCCGTAAGGGGTCCGGGTTCGAATCCCGGTGAGGCATGGATGTTGTGTTTGTCTTACGGCACTGGCTCTCTCCCTTCCCTGGAACCAGTGACCCTAAATTAGGGACGGGCGACTGCTTATAGCCCATTGAGTTGCTCACGGTGGTCGTTAAACCTCCAATCAAAAAAAAAAAAAAAAAAAAAAAAAGAAGTCAACTTATTCAGCGTAATGGTAAAGTCAGGAATACATATTGTACATCATTGTAAAGGAAATTTTATTCTAAATTCAAATATTTTTACAGAATAGTATTACCCGTAATAGAAGTGAAGTTACAAGCAAAAGTACAGGGTCTAGTCATAAAAAGCAAGAGATAGTGAAATTAGTTTACAATGTATTTAACGTAAAAATACTGTACAGTACATTATTGAAACTTGCAGGACACTTAAAATAACTTACCAACAAGCATAATACTCTCAAATATTTAATTGGATAACCACAGTTTCTTAGTGACAAAGTGCACCTTCTTGGCATGAAGCTGTAACAAAGTGCACCTTCTTGGCATGACTATTGGCGATAACACAGTATGGCACTGTGTTATCGCCAATAGTTGTCCATTGGCGATAACACAGTGCCATACGGCCCTTACAGACTCAATTAATACTGTTTCAGATGTGGGTCCTTGTTGAAGGATATTTTACGTCAATCTCATCCACAGATTCTCTAAGGAATTGAGATCCGGCGTCTATGCCTGCCGCTGAAGTTTTCTTATAACTTTTCGAATAAACCACTTATAACGTAAACGTCTTTTCGTACTGATACGTTATTTTAAAAACATAACCATACGATGAAATAGTTCCTAAACTAAACCTTAACGGCCAGACGAAACATTTAAAACAGAAGTCAAACTTACGGAAATGTTGCTTTATTTCTCCAGCACAGCTAAAGCACTTCACGATACTATAGAGATCACATAACACAAATCAACCACCAACATTCCACCACGCTCCACAACGCTCCAACACACAAGCAACTCTAGTATCGTAGTTTAAATCTCTCGTTCTTATCTCATAACAGGCATACGTCGCGTTCATTCAACTTCAATTATGTTGCCAACAGTATTCGTTTGAGAGAAAAGATATCACGTTAAGTGTGAAATATAACTAAGAACAAACTCAAGATTTACATAGGGAAAGAAACTAAAAAGGAAAGTTAATTTAGAATATACGTCACACACTCGTCAACCAAATTTGACCGATGGCATGGCGCGTTATCGTCCTAAAAGATAAAATTCCGCAAGCCCATGTCTCGTGCAGATGGTACCGGTTTGGACTCCGAAATATCCACATATTTCGAACCATTCAATGTGCCATCAACAATGTGCAGAGGGCCAACACGACTGGCTGAAATACAGGACCATAACATCCCCGAATGTGGGTGCCTGATTGTTGGCTGGGTGCAACATGCCTTATATCTTTCACCAGCCCGACGACGAACATAATTATTTCCATTATCAGCGTAAATGGTAACAGTTGTTTCATCCCTGAGAATAACATTTTTCCATTCAACAGTCCAATTTTTGTGTGTCTTGGCCCAAGCAATTCTTTTTAGCCGTTGTTGTTCTGTAAGGAAAGGTTTTCGTGCAGTCAGTCCACTTTCTTGTAGTCTGCGACGAACTCTACGTGCAGATGCAATAATGCCTACTTCATTCTCCCACTTATTTCTTAAATCAGTGGCTGTTTTAAACCTTGATTTTAAGAAACGACGAATCAACATACTACACTGGCGTGCGAAAATTAAGGACGAGACAGTTTTTCGAATGTAACGTCGTGCAGAATTGCTCCACATCGACTCAAATCATACCATAAGGCCTCCAAGATGTAAGAATATGGGACAAGTGAGCAACACTGTCCAAACAAAGAGTCCACAGGATACAAAGGCACTTTATTGAAAAGGTAGCTTTGAGCACAACTGGACAGAAGACAGAAACGTCCATGTGACAGGCGGCTGCCAAGAAAAATCCAGTCTTTAGTAGGGGATATGATCACCTCTGACTGCGTTGCACGATTTGCAACGTCTGTCCATGCTGAGGATGAGGTTGTCAAGTAGCTGTTGAAGCATCGCGGCCCATTCCTCTTGTAGCGCCAATCGCAGCTGCGGAATCGTTGCTGGCGGCTGGTGACGTGCTGCCAAGCGTCTCCCGGGAAGGTCCCACACGTGGTCGATTGGATTTAGGTCCATGGACCTTTCGGGCCAATCCATGCGTTGAATATCTTCACTCTCCAACAGTTCTGCGACAGCCACTGTACGATGAGGTGTAGCGTTGTCGACCATGAAGAGGAACTCAGGACCCACAGCACCTCTAAACAGACGCACGTGAGGTAGGAGAACCTCGGTGCAATAGCGGACACCAGTGACTGAACCTTCTTGGAAGATGTGGAGGTCAGTACGGCTACCAAGCATGATACCGCCCCAAACGAGAACTCCGCCACCTCCAAACCTGTCCCTTTCGATTATGTTGGAGGTGTGATTGCGTGTTCCCTGCTCTCTGCAGATGTGAATACGTCCAGAATCGCTCGTCAGTCTAAATCGGCTCTCATCCGTAAAGAGAACTCGACCCCATTACTGATGTGTCCAGTTCTTGTTTTCCTGGCACCACAGAAACTGCCGTCTCCGATGAGCTGGCGTTAATGGCACACACCGTACTGATCGTCGTGCAAATAGACCACCTTTGTGCAGCCTCCTGGCCACAGTGAAATGCGATAACGGACGTCCAGTTGTCTGTTGCATGTGTCTTGCGATTTCTCTTGCTGTCTGCCGTCTGTCTCTTCTCATCTGTAGGAAAATATACCGGTCGTCCGCCGCCGTGGTTGCTCGTGGACGACTACTGCTAAGCTCTCGAACAGCTGTTCCTGTCGTTTGAAATGCTCTCCAAGCTCGTGAAACGATGCTGTGAGCGATCCCGAACTCATCAGCCACACTAGTTACACTTCGACATTCTTCCAACTTCCCAATGACGCGACCTCGGGTAAAGTCATCCAGAGGTCGTCTAGTGGATTGCCTGTTGGCCATATCACACGGTGGCAGCAACTCGACGTCGTTCAAACCGATGTACACCGTGCAATAGCTTTCATCGAATTGCTGAGCGTACACCGCCCGTGTGCTTTATACCCTTTCGACACGCCCCCCTCCCCATGTCATGCTGCATATATGCGCATGCCCTACCGAAGCGGACCCTAGTCTATCTCCTGAGTGGTCTTTCGTTCCTCTCTGCCTGCTCGTTCTGCTGTTAGGCTAATTTCTCCTCTTCGTCCTTAATATTTACACACCAGGGTATGTATTCCTGACTTTACCATTACGCTGTATAAGTTGACTTCAAACATCAAAAATTGACTTTCGGTCTACTGGTGCAAGACTTTAGGCCACGACTTTAGCTCGCAATAGAAAAACGTATTTCATATAAATCTACTCGTACATTATGACCGTTTACTCTTACATCTCATCGCTCTTCACCTAATATATAGCATATCGTTCTATGCACACAGCTTTCTCAAACTACTCTACACATTGTTTAAGTTACCTTTGACTCACTTTTAGGATGCGAACTTCGTAAACTGGTCTGGAGGAATAATGTCTCGTTAAATCAGAAAAGCGTTTGTAGGGGAAGAAACCAAATTTACGTAAGAAAGAAGAAACTCAAAAGGAAGATTAAATCGGAATGTCTTAGAGCTTCTGGATGCCCGACATGTGCCATATCTTCCTTAGTAAGCGCGTATTGCTGATCAAGATTTCAAAATGTCACTTTGCTAAAATTATTTCATTACACTGGTCAACAGCAAAAACGTACGGAAATCAAGGCAGCCGAATTTTATGTTTCGATAGACGTTGAACACAAATGTGATAATAAAAAGTTTCAGGTAGCTCTGATTTTTAGGATTCAGCATAGAAACCCTCTTAGTGGGCATGGTGAGAAATTCAATATTTTTTTTTGATTGAAGGTTTAACGACCACTGTGAGCAACTCAACGGGCTATAAGCAGTTGTCCGTCCCTAATTTACGGTCACTGGTTCCAGGGAAGGGAGAGAGCCAGTGCCGTAAGACAAACACAACATCCATGCCTGACCGGGATTCGAACCCGGACCCCTTTCGGACGAATGATCAGAGGCCATCGCTTAGACCACTGCGCCACCGGGGCTACCAAATTCAATATGATTTGCATCCTTATTTTTCAGAAATCAAGAGATATCATTTATTTTCCACTGGGTCTTGTCAACAACGGTGCCCCCGCACGGGGATAACTGGTTTCCAGTTATTTGGGGAGCGGCGCCCCCACGGCCCGAGCTGACCTTGTGACTGGTCAACATCTGATGTCATGCCACCGCTTGTTTTTTATTTTGGTGCTGTTGGTGTTTGCAGGGACGGCTGTTCATCCAGCTGTTGGGGAGTCGCGGCCCCACGATCCCGAGCTGGTCTTGTGTCTCGCTTTTTTGTTTTTATTTATTTTCTCCACTGGCTAGTTGCCCGTGTTGTATACTCTACCTAATCGCTACCACGTTATGTACTAACACCCCGGTCTTGTGGTTTTGTTACCCTCCACCACTAACTGTTTTATATTAACCGCTCAGTTCGTAGGTTGCTGAGATTCCGTTTAGGTTCCCTTCCAGGGTTTGTCTTCCTTGGATTACTTTTTTTCCTTTTAGCTGGTTTGGGTGCTAGACCTACCTGCATGTTTGCCGCGTGCGGTGACCCGTGAGGCGGAAATGGGATGTCTGGCGGCTGAGGTCGCAGGAGACCGGAGCAGTGCCTCCTGTGTACCAACACTCCTCTTCGACCCCGGCTTCGCTGTAAACGGGAGGCTAGAGACTAACCCACCTCTAGTCAGAAGTCGTGTACCAAGTTGTGTACAGGGCTTTAGCGGCTGTTTTGTCGTATAGCACGGCAGGGTAAGCCCGGGGGCTGTGGGATCATGCCAAAGGCGTTGGCATGACGGTACCAGGAGGCCGAAGTGTCCGCCGAGTGCCTGTGATCACAGCCAACGGACTATATCTGCAACGTATAAGCTCCAGAACTGTTTCCAGCGTCATTTTCTTGGCTTGCGGACCTCCAGTTCTCCCTTGTAGGGCTCTGTGGTGGGTGGAGTAGTCTGCAGACGAATCTTCCTTCTTTTTTTCGATGGGTAAAACCAAAAACAAAAACTCCAAATTTAAGTCACCTGAGAAAATGATAGTTGCCAACGACTCTCCTTCGTCTTCTCAACCTACCAAGTCTCATAACCTTAAACGATCTTTAGACCATGACCTGGACCAAGAATGTGGAACCTCTTCTTCGGCAGCTGTACCAGTCGCTCCGAAGCGTCGTCTAACCTCGATTGCTGTGACTACGCATGCTGCACACTTAGTTGTAGAATCCATCGATCCGAATGAGAGACTGTCCACCAGATCTAACTTTTTCATTTCTAAAGCTTTGGACGCTGCGGTTGGCCCCTTGAAGTCTGTGAGGAAGCTTCGCTCTGGGGACCTGCTTGTCCAAACTTGCAGTGTTTCTCAGAGTAACACTCTTATGCACCTCACTAGTCTTCAAGGCATTCCTGTCAAAGTGGCACCTCACCCGTTTCTTAACACCTCTCGGGGTGTTATTTCGGAGTTTGATATCTTGCCATGCAGTGAGGACGAATTGGTGACTGAACTTGCAGATCAGGGTGTTATTGCTGCACGTCGTATGATGCTCCGGCGCGATGTTTCTTTGATTAAGTCTAAAAATGTAATCTTGACTTTACACTCCCCGAAAGTTCCGACCGAAATCAAGGCTGGCTACTTGGTCTGTGGAGTTCGCCCGTACATTCCCAGTCCTCTGCGCTGTTTCAGGTGCCAGAGGTACGGGCATTCACAACATTTCTGTAAGAGTTCCGCTCGTTGAGCAAATTGTGGCTCCAGTGCACATGACGGGGAAGGTTGCACTTCTGAGGCCTGCTGTGTTAACTGCGGTGAGGCCCATGCAGCTTACTCCCGCAACTGTATGAAATGGGAGGATGAGATGGCGATCCAGCGCCTCAAGACCCTGGAAGGCCTCTCGTACCCTGCTGCCAAGGCCAAGTTGGGTATTCCCACCAACCGACAGCGTACTTTTGCCGCAGTAGTTCAGTCTCTGCCACAACCCGTGCAGCTCTTTGTTTCGCTCCCTGTAGCTCTCGCCGCACTTGCCAAGAGATCTACAGCTGAACAAGCGACACAGGTGGATTTCACCGAGCTCCGGCTTATTCAACCAGCTGAGTCTGCGCCTTTTCTTTTGAAGACGACCGACTCTTCCAGTTTCCAGCAGAAAGCCTGCACGTGTGGAATACCCGGCCCTAAATCCGCAAAGGTGTGCAGTGTCCATCCAACTGTCGCGGTCCAACTGACCAACATTGCAACTGTCTCAGACTCAGCGAGGTCCCCACCCTCACCCAACATTATAGAGGAACATAGGGGGAGGAGAGTGACAGTTCGTCCCCACCCTCACGCAACATTATAGAGGAACATAGGGGGAGGAGAGTGACAGTTCGTCCCCACCCTCAACCAACATTATAGAGGAACATAAGGGGGAGAAGAGTGACAGTTCGTCCCCCTCCTGGTGACTCATCCGTGTGTAGTTGTGTTCGATTTCGTGATGTGTTTTATCATTCTCATTCCTCAGTTTTCCTTAATCGGCTAGTTTTAACCATTGTACCATGTTTTTAATACTGTTTGTTTCATTGTCTTTTTTGGCCCTTCCATCGTTCTCGTGGTTCGGTTTTACTTGGTCAGCCAGATTTGGGGATTTATGCCACGTTTTTTAATACTGTCTGTTTGTCTTGTGTCTGGCGCTCTTTGGCCAACCATGGCCCTTGCGCCATTAAAATCAACCAACCAACCAACCAACCAACAACGGTGCCGGAATAATGAAATGTTGGGAAGGGCAAAAATTAATATAGGTTTCCTCTCGGAATGTAATTTTGTTTACATATCGAAACTATTACATCAGAAAATGTTGCTAAAAACGATACAAACGCAATTTGTTCCAACACCAAAACAGCTATTCCGAATTAAAGGGGATAGTCTTGCAGTTTCATGAAGTACACAAACTAGGCAAGTATCGTTTTACAGTTTAAATTATTTACGGAATTAATTGCGATGGTTTTTTTAAGCTGATTTTACGCTAAAAAACGCGAAAATGTGACTAAAAAGGATACCAGCGGAATCAAAAACTAAAGCAGCTATTCCGAAAAAAAGGGAATAGTGTTCTACAGTTTTAGAAACTGTATATACACGGTCGAGTCACATTATTGTGACCACCAGCTGCTATCCAGAGTAACCGCCGTGTGCAGCGCATACAACACGACAGCAGCTAGATGGGCTGGGAGTGACTCAATAAGGTGCTCGAAGGTGTTCACAGGTATGTCGAGCCAGGCTGACTACAATGCATCTGACAGCTGCTGGACGGTGCATGGTGGAGAATCCATAGAGCGAGCAACACGATCGAGGAGGTCCCACAGATGTTAAATTGGGTTTAAGTCTGGGGAATCAGGCGACACGGGAAGTACTTTGAATTCTTCATGGTGCTCTTCCAACCATTCTCGGACATTTCTAGCTGTGTGAAACGCCGCATCGTCGTGCTGGAAGATCCCATTCACCCCAGGGAAGACAATCAGCATGCACGGGTGTGCGTGGTCTGCAAGGATAGATTCATAACGAATTCGGTCCATAGTGCCTTCTACAGGTATAAGTGGACCCAGAGAATGCCACGAAAACATTCCGCATAACGTAACGCTGCCCCCACCAGATTGTGTCTTTCCAGCCATGGTTGACAAGCGTTTGTTCTCCGATGTTTCTCGCCTTATACGCCAACGTCCATCCGTTCGATGAAGCAGATAACGTGACTCATCGGCGTAGGCAATCCTTTGCCAATCAGCGCAGATCCAATTCCGATACTTCCGTGCAAATGTAAGCCTTTTCTACCAATGCACCTTCCTTAGCATAAACGCAGTGACCATTCTTCTGCATCGGAGCCCCATACGCAGCAGGGTTCGTCGAACTGTGGTTTTAGACACACTTCCGGTAACCCCCTGGTTCATTTGCCCAGTGAGTTGCTCCACTGTATCGTGTCAATCGGCCCCCACGAACTTTCAAAGCCGAAGTTCACCTCTCTCGTCAATGGCACGTGGTCCTACGCAGTTTCCACCTCGCTTATTCGCAATGGTGCCATTTCTCCAATCATAATATATTTTAACCACAGCAGCACGCGAACAGTTCACAAACTGCGCTGTTTTAGAAATACTGCCACCCTTGTCCCGAAAGCCGGTAATTATCCCTTTTTGCAAATCTGATAAATCGCTCCTTTTATCCGTGACAGCAACGAGTGATATGTTTTCAGAATGCCTACAGCACACCTTCTGTATACCCTCCAAGCCAGCTCACGACACGTGCCTTCTTTCATTGGCTACACGCTGTTGATGTGAAAAGTAGGAAGTGATCACAATAATGTGACTCGACTGTGTATATACACTGCTGACCACCCAAAATGCAACACCAAGAAGGACACGAGATAGCAAAGCCAGATTTACGGGACACATAACAACAGATACAAAGATGAAACGATTGAGCTTACAGGCCCGTGCGACTTGCGGAACACGCAGACATTAATAGTTCGTGTGGCCCCCATGGCTGGCAATAACGGCCGCTACACGCCGCGGCATCGAACGAAAGAGGCTTTGGATGGGGGCTTGTGGTATGTCGGTCCAGGCTGCTTCCACACGTTGCCACAGTTCATCAGGCGTAGCCGCGGGTGGTGCTTGCCGGGCCACTCGGTTGCCGATCAGCGACCAGACGTGTTCGATGGGCGACATATCGGGAGGACAGGCTATGCTTACCAATGGGGTGCGGGTGTCATATACAATTGCACCCCAAACCATAACGCCAGGCGACGGACCGGTTAGGTGATGCATAATGCAAGCGCCATACAGTCTCTCGCCGCAGTGCCACCACACGCGGATCCGACCATCGTGGTGTTGCAGTAGTCCAGGTGCGGCGTAGTCCAGGTGCGGCGTTCAACGGCCCACTGCCGCCGTATTCGCCGGTGGTGTAACATGAACGGTAATCGGAGTAATGGGCGCCGTGCGACAAGTCCCCGCTCCTGCAGACGACGTCGAACGGTACGTGCTGACACAGGTTGTTGCTTAACGCACCCTAATTCCTGCGCTTACTTTCGTGATGTGGCGGTGCGAGCCGTCAATGCCCGCCGCACAACATGCCAGTCCTCTCGATCGGTGGTGTGCCGCCGCTGCGGCAATCGCTCACGTTGGTCCGTCCGTCCCTCCTGCACCCACCGAATCCATACTCGCCTCACTGTGTCTGGATGTCGTCCTAACGGACGCCGATGTCTCGGTACGATAAACCGCTGTCGCAATAAGCCACTATTCGTCCTCTGTCGAACTCCGAAACGTGCTGGAATGACTGCCGTATTCTGCGACGAGGCATCAGGAAGCTTCCCACGCACAGGTCCGCAGCACAACACACTTCCAATACTTACACCCCGCCTTATGTGCACCCTTCTTATAGTGCTTCTCCGTGGCGTGCCGAGCGCACATGATTTGCATATGCCCTGTAATGCTAATCGTTTGCACGTCCTCTCGCGGGCGACGCATGCTGCGAATTTGAGGCCAATCGGATGCTTCCTCCTTGGTGTTGCATTTTGGGTGGCCAGGAGTGTATATGTACGTACATACATAACAAATAAAATTATAAACGTGTAATAGTAAGCTGCCGAATTCGTCTTAAAATCGCGCATAGCTGCAGGAACCACAGATAGAGTATATTTTTAATAATCCACTCACATTAGATACAGAATTCATACAGACACTCGACGCGGACCAGGAACATCAGACAAAGGCCATCGCTCTTTCCACGTTTATAGGTAAGTCACGGAAAAATTCTCATTGGCCGCCACCTGGAATCGAACCCAATGTTTTCCAGTTACGCGCCGTATATACTTCCACCGCACCACAGCGGCCTCGAATTCCTCCAGACTCACATATACTAACTGCCAAGCCAATTTGGCAGGTTGCTTCTTGGAGCCCCGCTCAATGCTGGGAATCTGGGTTCGATTCTCGGTGGCGGCCAATGAGAATTTTTCCGTGCCTCACTTATAAACGTGGAAAAAGCGATGGCCTCTGCTTGATGTTTAATACAGAACTCTCCACAGAAACCGTCAAATCATCAAGTAACCAAGCGCCAAACCTCTCATGAACAAACCAGCACGAGCTGAAAAACATACAATTGCAAACGTACTTTTAAAAACAGCAATACTACTACTACTTATAATAATAAATAAAAAATAAAAGACGGCCGCCGGGAATTAATCATCGAGAAGAGACATCCCCGAAGCTCGTCTCTGTTCAGGTTTTTATTATTAGTAGATATTTGGGCTGTTATTAAAAGTATGTTTGCAATTTTATGTGTTTCAGTTCGTTTTGGGTCGGTCATGAGAGGTTTGGTGCTTGGCTACTCGATGATTTGACGGTTTCTGTGGGGATTTCTGTATTGATTGTGAGTGGATTTTCACTTGTACACTGAGTGACCACTTTATTATGACCACCCTCTCAGTACTTCGTTGGGCCATCTTTTGCCTTTTATACTGCGTCGATTCTTCGTGGCATGGACTCCACGAGATGTTGATAGGTGGTTTGTGGAATCTGAGACCTTGCTTGATGAATAGCACTTCCCAGGAGTGTGAGATTGCAGGGTTGTGGATCCAGCTGTCTGATGGCTCGTTCAACTTCATCCCAAAAATTCTCAATGGGGTTGAGATCTGGAGATTGTGGGAGCCACCTAAGCAAGGTATACTCACCGGCATGTTCCTGAAACCAATCCTGCACAATACGAGCACTATGACAGGACGCATTATCTTGGTGAAAGTAGCCATCGCTATTGGGATAAACCATCCACATGACAGGATGCACTTGGTTTGCAACGATGTTTAGATATGAAGTGCCAGTCAGGCGTTGATCAACACGAATTAAAAGGCCCAAAGCATGCCAGGAAAACATTTCCCGAACCATACCCTTGCCTCCACCAGCTTGAAGGTTGTAGCAATGCATTTGGGGTCCATGCTTTCGTGCCGTTTCCGTCAAATTCTCACTCGGCCATCGGTATGGTGAAACAAAAAATGTGATTCATCGGACCACATAATTTGTTTCCAATTATCGACTGTCCAATCCTTGTGCTCCTGTGCGAACTGGAGACGTTTTCTCTTGTTAACTGCAGACAGCAAAAGTGTTCGAAAAGGCCTTCGGCTGCCACATCCCATCCAATGCAGTGTACGGCGAATAATGCGTGCAGAGATCATTTGAAGGGGATCCTTGATTAAGATGGTCTGTAATTTGCTGCACTGTTGCCCTTCTGTTGTCTGTTACCAGTCTGGACACTCTCCGTTCCGCCCGAGTAGTCACTAGTCGATGACGACCACACGTTGCACGTAGAGACCTAGTTTTTTGGCTGACAGTCTAGTCTTTAAACACTTTAACAACAGCTGCTCTGGAATATTTCACGAATGCGGTGGTTTCGGTGATACTCGCTCCATGGCTCCGAGCTCCTACAATCATCCCACGTTGAAAATCCGTCAAATCGCATTTTTACCCATCTCGTTACCCAAAAACCACTTCTACTACTGTCGCAAGCACTAAGCTTTCCCTTTTTATACTAGCCTCGCCCTCTGGCGGCAACAGCGTGCAGCCATAGCTCATATATATATATATATATATATATATATATATATATATATATATATATATATATATATATATATATATGTTTTATCCGAATAAATGGCCCAACTGCTCTGGAATTGCAATCATTTCCTTTCCAATACATGTGCATTGCACATACCAATTTTCATCTCGATTGGATGATTCCTTCTAGGTACATTGCTTTCTTTTTTGGCAAAAAGTGTATTATACTGTATAAATGAATACGCGTATTGTCAAGCATGCATATTTTTACATGGTGGTATTTTTCACGCCAAGCAGCTTCTAGTTATAAGCGGGTCCTACTGTATGTGTTTAGGTAAAACTTTCAGCTGTCACGACAGAGGAGAATTCCAGTTTTCACAGTGAAGCCAACTACTAAGTTAAGTTAAAACTTACGTGAGCTTAGCTATTAGTGTTTTAGAATAAATCCGAAATCAACATTAAAATGTTCCGATCCCTCGAATGCAAATAAAACATTATGAACTGATAGAGGAGAGAGAGAGAGGTAAACGAAGAAAAATCGTATGTGTAACTAACCTGATGTATCTCTCAAGAGGAAAAGTGTCCGGCAGCCTTCTTCACAGAGCTTTCGATACATGTTCTGAAGTGTTTGGTCCGGAAATGAAGTAGTATACAGTGCAACAATAGCGTGTAACAGATCGGAAGGGTTCACAGTCTAAAGGAGATAAAGAACAAACTATAAAAAAGTGCATAAACATCGTGGAATAATTATTTAATTCATTTAATCTTTAAATGTTAATGAAGAGTACTCCATTTAGATATTTGGGGCATTTGGCTGTGAAGGGAAATAGATAACGTATCACACTTTACTTCTCTTAAGAAAAATGAATATTTGCACCTGCTATGCCTAGCGCACGGTACATGACCAAGGATTGAGTCTGGTGCTACTCGTATGATTGGAACATTGGTGTATTCAATAATTTAAATGCAGTAAATTCTGTAGCGTTCACTAATGGAAATGCATCTTTTGTACGAAATAGCGTTGAAACAATTGAGTGAACTAAAATACCGGTTTTTGCTTAGTTTTCGTCAAGTAAGATTTACACATTTGCGCAACAATCAAACGAAGATTGGACGAGACGTTTTGACAGAAACACACACACACACACACGCAATGGCTTAAAGATTCCACACAAAACATCACATTTCGTAAATATGTTAATTTCATTACTTCCAGAATATGTAAAAGCAAATTCAACAATTTAACTGCAGTAAATTAACAGAAATTTCGAGACAAATATCGGTATTCATCGAAATTTAGGAAACATCCCTAACTTCAAAGAAATTTTGCGCAGACAGGCTGAATTCATTTATCACGGAAATCTTAACTGGATTAGGGATTATTTCTTTTTGGATTTCTCTAACAATCTAACAGTTTACGTTTACTATATGTTGTTATAATATTTAACACTATGTATATACGTTTTAAATCCAAAGAAGACATTTTTAAATAAAACTTCCTAGTATTTTACGTACGTTGAACCGTCTAGTTTTCGAGAAAATTATTTCTAATGCATTTTAACTTCCATTGGAAGTTTGAGATTAATTCAGGTATTTAATCTGCGCATTATTCGTGCTGGCACTTCGTTTAATCGCAATTAATCTGATATTCGAAATTTACTTAATTTGGAAAGTGCCTCCGGAAATGTAATAAGAACGTTTCTTAAATTTCGACACTTGCTGTATGCATAAGAAATTTCACAGAAACCTATTTTTCGAGATGATTAAATTTCACATAGCTTCTGGCTCAGGAATAATTTCAAGCTGTAGAAATTTTTCTCAAGAAGCAGAAGCAAAAGTGTCTTGGTTGTGACTGAAAAAGTTTTTTTCCTTGAGCGAAATGAATGTTTTAAAGAATAAAATTTAATTCAGTGAAACAATTTAGAGGCAACTGCTCTTTAAGGTGAAATTTTCATTTATTCGTGCATACGTTATCATTTTACCCTAGGGCATCGATTGCTGTTCAAGATAAAATGTCACACATTACAAAAAAGAGAAAGAAATCATTATTAAAATGATAAGGCGCGCATTCGTAGAACGAGTTATATTTTTGATTCAACAAAAAATGTTCTCCGCTAAGTATAGTTCATTAGAAGACCTTTTTCTTGGAAACACTTCCACCTCCATCGATAACTGATTTTACATGCTTTCTTCCTACCGTTGTCACTAATGGCGGTTCAAATGCTCTTTTCCTACTTCTCTAATGGCTGAGTTCACCTACTGTCCTGCTACTTCTGTAACTAATAGCTGATTTCACGTGACCTTTTTCAACGTCGTTCACTAATGGCAAACGCTCTCACTTGCCACACATAACTAAGCAGCCTTAAAATGACGCAGCCAAAGCTGATGAACACGAAAACGTTCCTGCACCTCTCTCGAAGTGGTAAGAAAATGTATACAAGGCGATCCTTTTGGGTTGGGATAAAACAAAAATCTCTGATCCGAAAGCGATACTGTTGTCCTATCTTTCTCATGTGGCCAGAAAGGATAGGAGGTAATTGTGACGCAAGCGTCGACTGCATATTGTGAGAAAGTCTGAATACCTTCGCATTTTTTCGTTTGTTTAAAGGTTTTACCACCATCCTGAGCAACTCAACAGGCTATAAGAGTCGCCAGTCCCAAATTTTGGGCTGTGCTATAGAGATCTGCACGGGCCGGGTCGGTTTTTTTTAGTTTAGAGAACAAAGCAACGGGCCGAGCCGGGCTTTTCCCCACACACGTACGACCGGGCCGGCCCAAGTAAACCCAATCTTTTTATCACAATGGTAAAGAAAGAAAAAAAGTCGCGTTCCCCGATTTTGTGGTGTGTTTAACTGTTTTGTTGGCTTTACTTACTTCCATGACATAGCCCAGGGCATAATCACAAAAGCAAGGAAAGGCACTTAGAATGTTTTTACCATCTGTAGGTATTAAGATGGTAAAACCACTTTGGGGCTTGTTAACAACAAAAAGATTCGACCCCGAGCAAGTTTGTGTGTTGTGTGGAGTGCGAAACGGTGTCAGCAATGATGTGGAGTGTTCATGTGTGTGTTGGTATGCGAGAGTGGGAAGACATCAATAGTTTCTCCTATCCCTAATCCGTATGAGGATTGACTTTTGCAGTGTTACCACTTGCCAGTTCAGAGAAAAAGATATTTTGAACCCGCTTCTTTTTTTAATCTCTCTCTTTAAAGGTTATATCCTTCGATGATTGTTAAAGTTTAGTTAATATTTGTAGGCTTACATTTAACTAAATGTTTTCAATAATATCCCATTTCATTATATAATTTTCCCAATTTAACAAAATACAATAGAGAAACAAAATAATCAGCGCATAGGAGCGAGATTTATTCCACAGCCGTTATCCTCATAATTTGACTAAAATACTTCTATTGCAATAAAACATTAGTATGTTGTTCCGGATGTATACTGAACCAATTCTGTTTGATATCATCGAAATGGGGTCAAAGGTCAGGGCACAAGAGCAAGATTTATTCCACAGCTAGTATCCTCATAACGTGAGTAAAAATGATTCTATTGCGACAATACTTTAGTATGTTACTCCGGAGGTGTACTGAACCAATTCTATTTAATATTATTGAAATGGGGTCAGAGGTCAGGGCACAGGAGTGAGATTTATTCCACAGCCATTATCCTCATAACTTGAGTAATGATTCCTAGTATGTTGAAAAGCGTATCATAACAACGCATTGCATGATTTTATTAACTTGTTATTCTATCTCTAGCTAAACGAATCAGCTCGTATTTGCTTTGCTTTTCGCATATGATATGTGAACAATCCACGATATCTCATTTTGTATAATTCGCATTGGAAAAATCTTCTTTTATCGGATGGCTGTTGACGCAAACAGTTGCAGCATAAATCACTTATGCTGCTGTTTTACTTTTGGGAATTCCCGCCATGTGTTATACATTATATAAATTCAGCTCGACAACTCCATTATTTCACTTCGATCTGCAAAAGATGATTTTGTATCACAGGACTGATGAATGTAAATACAAGCCATAAAAAACAGCCTATATCATTTTTAGCGTCTTTTGTGAAAACAGATCCTACTTATGTTATCGGTTTGTCCGTCTGTGAACACCGTTTCTCTGCAACTATTAGTTCGATTTGAAAAATTCTTTTTGCATTGGAAAACCTTAAATGTGAGAATGGTGATACTTGCATTCAGGTATTTTCCGATGCAAAACTTCGCTGCTAGAGGGCGTGAACTCAGATGATATCAAATTCAAAATATATTTTATTGCATGTATTTGCTTCTAAGCAACCGATTGAAATGTTTTTTCTTCTTTTCGATGTCATTTATAGCGAACACTACTTTAGGCAGAGTTTCTTTTCCAAGTAATGCGTAGATTTCCTCGCTAGGGGGCGTAAAGGTAAATTACATTTTCCCATGTATCTCTACTTCTAAAACTACGATTTGAAAAATTCTTCCTGAATCGGATACAGCTTCTCATGAGAAATGTTGAAATTATAAATGAGCGTAAGTGTTTATTTCTGATTCTGATGCATTTGCAGCAAAATCGAAGTTTCTGAACATTCGATTGAAAAAATTCTTTCGTAGACCGATACCGCTCATCTCGGAAAAAGTTTTAAGAGCATCTCCAGCTTAAAATAGTGCATTGTTTCCCAGCCAGGGGGCGAAGATGTATAACTTATTTTTGTCGATATCTCTGCTTGTGAGAGTCCGATTTGAAAAAATGCTTCCTTTGTTGGGGACCGTTTCCACTGCGAAGCGTTTCTCATATAACTTCAAATTTTTATTAACACACAAAATTTGCCACTAGAGGGAGTAAGCTCGCGTTTCCGTTTACAGCAATACCTGCGGGAATTAAAACCCGATAAAAAAAATTCCTCCTCCGTTAAATACTATTAACCATGAAAACACTTTGTGTACATTTTCTTCCTAAAATAATGCACAATTTCGTCACTAGGGGCGCCAACGTTAAATCTGTTTTTCTTAATATCTCTGCTTCCAAATGTGCGATTTAAAAAAATGCTTTCAACACCGGATGCCGTCCACCTTGTGGAACACTTTGGGTAAGTATTAGAGGAGTTTTATAGTTTACAGTTCTGTCGCTAGGTGGAGATTTTGTGCGTCTGTTTGCAGCTGTATCTCCGATTCTAAAAACCTCATTGAGAAATTTCCATTTTTTTTTTACTATACGGCATTCCCTACAGTAGATATGTAGAACATTATCCTCTTTAAATAATGTACAGATTTCTCGCTAGGGGATGTAAAGGTCATTACCTTTTTTTCGCTATCTCTTGTTCCAGGGGAAGTATTTGAAAACTGCTTTTTCCTCAGCATAGCTTTTTCCATGAAGACTATTTTTCGCCTATTTTCAACAATCCCATTATCCAACATTCTTCCGCTAGAAAGCGTAGAGTTGCATCATGATTCCTTCTATATTTCTTCTTTTAACTGTTCGATTTGAAAATCAGTTTGTCTCCGTTATTCCTTCTGCGATGAGAAACGTTTCGTGCGCCATTTGTTAATCTCGGTAACATGCCTTTTGGCCGCTGGTGGAAGCAAGCATCTCTTTCTACTCCTGGATATTTTACCGATTGTAGAAATCCGGTTGATTTTTTCTCTAACCGGTTGCATTGACTTTGAATAACTTTGATAAATTGAATTTTCGTCAGAAAGGATTCAAAAGACATGCTCATTACAACCAAAAATTCGATGTCATTTTTGTTGTTAATATTCCTGTCGCTAAATTTCGGCTTTGAGCGTGGAAAATTGTATACTGAATTTCAGTGATGGTTCATGGTTCTGAAAACCAGGTAGAACACAGGCACAAGAGCCGAATCCCTCAAATGAGCTGAGTCAAGTAACTAGAATTGCTATATTCATATTTTATGGGATAGAAATGGATACGAATGCCCCGCAAATTTTAAACCACTCTATTATTTAAAAATAATTCATTTGTTTGAAAATTGATGGCGCTTTAAAATCACAATCATTACAAAAAAAAAAAAAAGAAAAAAAAAGGACTCTTTTCATCATATTAAGTGCTAACAAACTTACTGCATAGTAACAGATGTACTATAACGAAGTATTTTTGTCCGTCATTTTTGGCCCACGCCGGGCATCGAACAAGTCGCTCTACCAACTGAGCTACGCAGACGTCCGTTCTTCCCGTTATATGCCTTTATGTCGTGTGCGTCCTGCGGGGCAAGCACGTCACAGTAGTTATGAAGTTTAAAGAATATACAGTTATGCTTGAAGGTGACACTGGACATGGCTCAACCGAGAGAACAAGCTGGATTCAGGAGTGGCTACAGCACAATAGATCATATCCACGTACTGAGAGAACTAATTGAAAGAGCGAGGGAATATGAACTTCCATTGTGCATGGCTTTTATCGATTATGAAAAAGCCTTTGATTCGGTGAAACCATCAGCAGTTACCACGGCTCTGAAATCCTGCGGTATTGAAGATGCATACATTAATATTATTAATAACATCTATGAAAATGCAAGTGCAAAGATTCGGCTGTTTGAAAATACAACACACATAAAAATTGGAAAGGGAGTGAGACAAGGTGACACCATATCTCCGAAGCTCTTTAATGCCACATTGGAAAATGTCTTTCAATCACTGAACTGGGAAAACAAAGGGATAAAGATTAATGGAGATTATCTAACCCACCTTCGTTTTGCTGATGACGTAGTCATTTTTGCAACTACCCCATCAGAGCTGCAGAGTATGATCCAGGAACTTGCTGACAAGAGTAAAGAAGTGGGATTAAAAATGAACTTTCAGAAGACAAAAGTGATGTTCAATGCTTTTACAAGAAATGAAGATTTATCGATTGATGGAGAAAAACTGGAGATAACAGATACGTATGTTTATCTTGGACAGCAGATATCAAGTGAGGGTCACGTTGATGAAGAAATTAATCGGCGTACAAAACTTGCCTGGAGAGCTTTTGGAAGAAACAGCATAATTTTCAAGAGCAATATGCCATTATGTCTTAAAAGAAAAGTGTTTGATCAATGCATCCTTCCAGTGCTTACGTATGGTGCAGAGACGTGGACCTTAACTAAAAGAGACATACAAAGGCTGCAGACAACTCAAAGCAGCATGGAGAGGTGCATGCTTGGTATAACCAGGAGAGATAAGAAGAGGAACTCGTGGATCCGAAAAATGACGAGAGTGGAAGACATCATGATCAGAGTTAAATCCCTGAAATGGCAATGGGCTGGACATACTGCCAGAAGGACAGACCATAGATGGACAGCCGAAATTTTAGTTTGGATTCCAAGGGACAGGAAAAGACCCAGAAAAAGACCACATGGGAGATGGGTGGATGAAATTCGTAAATATGCGGGAGTGACATGGAGGAGACTGGCACAAGACAGACCGTTGTGGAGGAAACTTGGGGAGACCTTCGTCCAGCAGTGGATTGATAATGGTTGACAATGATGATGATGATGACATGCAATTCAGCTAGACGCCTCGTGACATAGTCTAGCTTAATTCCAATGTTTCTGACCATTCGTCCGAATAGGGTCCGGGTCGGAATCACAGTGAGACGTAGATGTTGTGCTTTCTTACGGCCTCGGCTCTCTTCCTTCCCTGGAACCGGTGGCTCTGAATCAGGCACGGTCAACTGCTTATAGACCATCGAATTGCTCACTGTTGTCGTTACAACCCCCTCCCCCTAAATAAATTCAAATAACAGTGTTATGAATTTCGGCAAACTGTTAAATACAATAACATACATAAATTCTAAATTTATAAATTATAAATCTTTCTATTCTAAAAAAAAAAAAAAACATACTGCAGCTGCCGCCGCCGTTGTTTTAGAAATTTTGCGACACTCGCGCATTCGTAGCTCTCAGGGCAAAAAATATTCAACACCAAAATATGAAATTTACATATTCATAGAGGACTGTTTGGAGAACAAGCTGAAATAAACCGTTTTCCGATTCTGGCGATACTTCAAGAGCTATTGCATTTCAAATTTCAAATTTAAGTTAAGCAAAAAAAGTGCTATTAGTTCACACTAACAGCAACAGAGACACAAAACTTTGTAAGCATGTAGGGCCATGGCCGATTTTTTGCACCTCGTCCCCCCTTTTTTTTTGAATTTCGATTTATTTTACGAGAAATAAAATTTTTAAATTTCACAAAATTCTCTATTTCGCGATGGGATCCATTTTAAAAAAAACGGATATATGGCGAACTATAAATCATAATGCATTGCAGTTTTTAGAGCATAAACTCACAACTATCATCCCTCTTTTTAAAAAAATAAGAAAAAATAATTTTCTGATTTTTAAGCATTTTTAAAGACACAAAGGAAAGGAACGGACGGCTTCCTCTGTCTTCAACGGTAACCACACAGGAAAATTCTGGTCCCGTGACCTATTATTATTTAATACCCGTGCAGCTATTTTTAGCGCTCTCTTCTCACAGCATGAAAGGACAGGCTACAGTCAAACTGTTAATGACACAATGCTTTATGACGTAGCGACGCTTTTAAATTTCGGCGTTTTTCGCTGGCATACGTGAATACCTATGTAAATATAGGATTCAGCCTCGCGCTTTCCTAGCTCTCTTATAATCATTGTGTTTAAAAATTTATAAATACATAAATTATAAATTCTTAAATACAACAAATTTAATGTAATAGAATCGAGATTGACGCTAGTGCAGTAAATAAAAGCTTTGCTCAGAAAGCTAAAATTTTCAGTTGCAAACACCCCATGAATTTTGAAAACTACACTGCTGGCCACCCAAAATGCAACACCAAGAAGGAAGCATCCGATTAGCCTGAAATTCGCAGCATGCGTTGCCCGCGAGAGCACATGCAAACGATTAGCATTGCAGGGCATATGCAAATCATGTGCGCCCGGCACGCCACCGAAAAAGCACTATAAGAAGGGTGCACAGAAGGCGGGGTGTAAGTAGTGGAAGTGTGTTGTGCTGCCGGACCTGTGCGTGGGAAGCTTCCTGATACCTCGTCGCAGAATACAGCAGTCATTCCAGCGCGTTTCGGAATTCGACAGAGGAGGAATAGTGGCTTATCGCGACAGCGGTTTATCGTACTGAGACATCAGCGCCCGTGTGGGACGACATCCAGCTACAGTGAGGCGAGTATGGATTCAGTGGGTGCACGAGGGACGGACGGACCGACGTGAGCGATTGCGGCAACCGCAGCACACCACCGAACGAGAGGAACGGCAAGTTGTGCGGCGGGCATTGACTGTTCACACCGCCACATCACGGATGTTATCGCAGGAATTAGGGTGTGTTGCGCAACAACCCCCCTAATTCCTGCGATAACATCCGACGTCGTCTGCAGGAGCGGGGACTTGTTACACGGCACCCATTGCTCCGATTACCATTGACGTTACACCACCGGCGAGTGCGGCGGCAGTGGGCCGTTGAACAACGCACCTGGACTACGGAATGGCACGACATTGTCTTCTCCGACGAATCCCGCTTCTGCCTGCAAAACCACGATAGTACGATTCGCGTGTGGCGACACCGCGGCGAGACACTGCATGACGCCTGCATTATGCATCGCGATACGGGTTCGTCGCCTGGCGTTATGGTTTGGGGCGCAATTGGATATGGCACCGGCACCCCTCTGGTACGCAGCGCCGGTACACTCAACAGCCACCACTACATCTCCGATGTTTTGGAGCCTGTAGTTCTCCCTTACCTGCAGGACATGCCAGCGGCCACGTTTCAACAGGACAATGCGCGCTCGCACGTGGCACGCATGGTGCAACATTTCTTCACGGCCCACCAGGTGTCACTGCTGCCTTGCCCCGCCTATTCTCCTGATATGTCGCCCATCGAACACGTCTGGAAGCTGATCGGCAACCGAGTGGCCCGGCATGCACCACCAGCGGCTACGCCTCATGAACTGTGGCAACGTGTGGAAACAGCCTGGACCGACATACCCCAAGCCCACATCCAAAGCCTCTTTCGTTCGATGCCGCGGCGTGTAGCGGCCGTTATTGCCAGCCATGGGGGCCACACGAACTATTAGCGTCTGCGTGTTCCGCAAGTCGCACGGGCCTGTAAGCTCAATCGTTTCATTTTTGTATCTGTTGTTATGTGTCCAGTAAATCTGGCTTTGCTATCTCGTGTCCTTCTTGGTGTCGCATTTTGGGTAGCCAGCAGTGTAATTAATTGTACATACCCTAAGACAGGGGTGGCCAACTTAGTTTACGCTTTCCAAGCGTAGGTTGAAGAAGCGTATATGCTCCAGCTTTTTCTGTCTGTCCGTCTGTCGTCCGCACGATAACTCGGGTAAAAATGGTTCGATTTTGATGAAATTTTAGTATGTGGTAGGGGATTACCTTGGGACAAACCCTCTTGAAAATGGGCAAAATGGGGTCAAATGTCACGACACAGGAGCGGGAGCCATTCCATTGCCCTTATGCGTCATAACTTAGGTAAAAATGCTTCTATTGCGACAAAACTTTATCATATTGTTCCAGGGGTGTACTTAACCGGTTTTATTGAATATCATGGAAATAGGGTTAAAGATCAGGGCATAGGAGCGATATTTATTCTACAACCATTATCCTCATAACTTGAGTAATGATTTCTGGTATGTTGGAAAGCGTATCATAATCAATGCATTGCATGGTTTTACTAACTTGTTTGAAATTGCGCCAGTAAATTCTTAGAAATTATTTGAAGGACCACCGTAACCAATTTAAATATTGACAACTATTATCAGCTAAAAACGAGGTTATTTTATATGTTTTTGTAAAGTATTGAAACCCATGTACATTCATTTTTAAACAGTCATTTTATTAAATCATTCACATAATATTAAAATTATCATTATTATGCAAAAAATAAATAAACTGAATTGGTATAATTAAAATTTCTTGTTTACTAGAAATTGAAGAGACAAAATTAATTAAAAAATTAAAGTTCCTTTGAAATTTACACACCTGTAACACTGATGTGATTTTTGAACCTGCTTTTCACGTAACAATTTGTCAATGTTGGGTGTAATTATCGAGGTAGTTAAAAGAAGAATATAACCAAGGTCTGCATCTGTGACAGTTAAACGAAATTTACTTTTTTTACAACATTCGTGGATGAAAATGTTTGTTCACAAATGTATGCGGATCCGAATCTGCAAATGAACATCAGAGCAAGGTCATGAAACTCGGGAAACTGTTCTTTAGGGACGTATTTCCAGAACTCAATCAAATTAGGAGCAGTGAGTGATTCACATTATTATTTAAACTTAACACTAAGTCCTGAGTGGATTTGGATTTCTAATATTGGGGAATATTTATGTACATCAGACTCTGAAATACAGAATGGATTTATAAATAAGTTTAAGTTACTCCTTTCAGATTCAAAAGCAGAAAATCGAACTAAGAATGACTCATACAAAGATATAACAGCTGATTTGTGTTTTAAATGGTTCACGGTAAAATTACTGTACTTGCTGAAAATTTGTTGAATTTTTGGGAAATAATGAAGTTTGCCCTGCTCTAAATTGTTACAAAACAATTTCAACTTTAATTTTAAACTGTTGACTTCATTATATAAACATAAAGTGAATAAAATGAAATAAAAATAATTATTATCAGTAAGTGTTAAATTAGAAAAACAAAGTTAGTGCTTGGGATACTGAGGGGTGGGGGGGATTTGAAATTTCCTGGCGGGCCAATGGTTGGCCCGCGGGCCTAGGGTTGGCCACCCCTGCCCTAAGAGTTCACTCAATTACGGCAACCCCTATACAAAGTGAGTTACACCCGATACTCACATATAGAGGCTAAGGACGTGGTCTAACCGGGTACATACATAAAAGTATGCTGGTTCAGCTGAGAGCAAAGTTACGGACGTGATGTGTAAAATCAAAGACTTATCAGAGTTTAAAAAAAGACAAATTGTAGGCGCACGAAGTGTTGGTGCGTCCACTTTGGATATGACAAAACTTGTGGGTTGTTCGAGGGTTTCAGTTTTTAAAGCGTAGGAGTGGTGCCATAATAGTGTAATAACCAACCGGCGGTACAGGCATACGCCGAAGAGCCAAAACATTATGACAAGCGCGGCTTTATGGAAATCGAAGCCACTGCAGGTAAACGAAGGTGTGTGTGAAGCTCATGAAGCTGTATAAATGGTGCTTGATACCGGGCTCTGTTAATCAGTAATGTTCCTGTTCTTAAGATGCGAAAGGCAACGAACTCAAGCAAATTTGACAAAGGCTAAATTTTAATGCCCACGCGACTTAGTCAGAGCATTTCCGAGACGGCAAGGGTGTTCACGGTCAGCGTTGGTTAGTACTTTCAAGAAGTGGTCCGAGGTGGAAAAACCACGAACCGCCAGCAACGTGTAGGCCGACCATTGCTCATAGATTCTGAAGGTGAGAGAAGGTTATTCCATGAGGTACTAGGCAAGAGAAGGTTATTCCATGAGGTACAAGGCAAGAGAAGGGATATTGTGCTGCAACTCGACAGTCATATGAATGCTGGTGACGAGAGTAACATGTCACAACACACAGTACATCAAACCCTGAAGAAAATGGGGCTGCGTAGCCGCGGGCCGCTCAGAGTGCCCATACCAAACTCAGTTCACCGTCGTAAGCGCCTACAATGGGCACACCAGCAGCAAAACTGGACCTTGAATGAGTGAAAGACGGCGCTCTAGTCCGATGAATCGCGTTTCCCGTTACACCATGTGAACGATGTTTTGGGCAATGTTCTTCTGGGAAACTCTGGGTCCAGTCATTCGGGTGCAAGAAGCTATGACCTCTACCTCCTATATTAACATCATTGCAAGGACTAGATACAACCTTTTTGTGGCAGTGGTAGTCCCCTGCAGTAGTGCCTCCTTTCAGAAGGATAATCGACCATGACGCTCTACCCGGATTTTTCGAGAATGGTTCGCAAAACATGAGAAAGACGTCCAGGTATGGCCCTGTCCTCCAACAAATTCCATAGACTTCAATCCCATTGAGCATTGGTGGTTTGTGTTGGAACTGTAAATCCGATTCACGGCGGCTCATTTGCGTAATTTAAAGAGTTAAGTGATCGGCTGGAAGTGTGTTGGTACTAGATACCACAAGACATTTGTAGACATCTTGTAGCGTACATGCCTCTCTGGGTAAGAGCAGTTTTGGCGGCACGTGGAGGATCAACATCATATTAGGTAACTGGTCATAAAGTTTTGGCTCTTTGGTGTAAAGGACCACGAAGGGTGGACTCCATTTGTAGTCCGTCGAAGTTCCAAACCTTTCGTTTTGGAACTTGGATCAAAGCTCCAAAACGCTCCACGCTATACTACATTGGAATGACCAAATGTTCATTTAGAATTAGAATCAACAAGCACAAGAGGGACATACAGAACGTCAAATTAACCAGGACCCGATCCAAAGAAGTCCAGTTCTAGGCCTCTGATCTTATGTGGGACAACATAAAGAAATTAGCTTCTCACTCCTAAATACACTGCCATTCATGTGGCGATCATTACCAACTGTGGCGATCATTACCAAACATGAGGCCTATAATGATAGCGTCTCCCTAGAGTTACCACGAATTTGGAAGCAATTCTTCAAATAGTGAATGCCTTTTGTTTTCCTCTAAGAATTCCGTGTGCTAAACGAACATGATGCCTCGTGTCTTTAATTGAAGAATTACGTTTGCATCTCTTCGTTTATTGTCAAGCCAAGTCACCGCGTTCAAGTTGTTGAAGCGTTCATTATCCAGTTTGCTGTCTACCTTCCTTGAAAAAGACATCTGGTTGATGTGCGAAAGTATGGAAACTTTGATTTTTATCTACGCCAATAAATTCGGATCACTAGTATATTTATACTATCTTATGCATAGTTAGTGTCAAGTTCCTTGTGTTATTTAAGAAAACCTAAATTTAATGGAGGCAAGAGCATTGGTAAAGCGAAAGCAATCAGAGTCGACACACCTTTAGTCATTACGACATCAGAGATCCTTCTAGGCATTCTTTCCACGCGATGCCGGTTGGTACGTACTGGACATTTCCCCATTCCCCTGGAAAGAGTCTGCCAGAGTTGCCTCAGAGGAGGGTTTTACCAGCTGAAGTCGGATTGGACATACCACAGATGTTTTATTGGATATACATCAGAACTTTACGCCGTCCAATCGAACACTTGGTCTACCGCTCTTCAAACCAGGCATAGACAGGTTTTTCATTGTAGCATCCTGCTGAAACAGGCAGGGATCTCTGCCGAAGTACTGCCACAGCGTAGGCAGTGCAAAATTGTTCAGAATTTCTTCGAACCTGCCAGCCCCTATGCTGGAGCACGCAACAACAAAAGGACCGAGTCCTTTCCAGCGTAAACAGCTTCACACCATTACGGTTTTCGCTCCAAACTTAACTGTTGGAACAATGCAGTCCACGTGACAGCGTCCTCCGGGCAAACGTCACACCCAAATACGTCCATCCAAACAATAGACCGAGTAGCGTGATTCATCATTCCACACGGCCCTTTTCCAGGGACCACTACAGGTTGTCGCCTCAGATTGCGTTAAGTGATGTATTGTTTGTGGGTAGCTGAACTAGCATTGTAACCGTGGGGATGCAATTCCCGACGGATTATTCCTGGGCAAATAGCTATTCCAGTGAATTGTGCGACGTCTTCGGCCAGGTCTGTGACTGAGGACGCGCGTGCATCCTTTTCATTCCAGAGTAAGCTTCGTTTATCAGGAGCACTCAGTTTATGAGGCTCTCGGATGTAGTGTCACCATCTGCTGTCCAACGAAGAACATCAGAGACTGTGGATTAAGGGAATCCTAGAAGAGCGGCAATGCTAGGTAGTGATTGTTACCTAGGTGGTCTGCACCCACCATGCCCCTTTCAGTATCCGTCCGATAATCTCCGCGCAGCATAGCCGCTTTTAATGCGGTTTAACAAGTGTGTCAATGATTATACAAATGCACGTTTAGTACAATACGTGGAGGTGTCCGAATATTTTTGTCTACATAGTGTATATGCTAAACCTCCAAAACCAATCTCCAGCAATGGAAGCGTCACTCGAACACAGCTGGATATTTCCATATGTTAGCACGGAAACAGGATAACTACAGATTGTCATGTTTAAAGACAAAAGCTCATAGAAGTAACAGCTGTGAATAAATTAAGCTTTAATCATGGAACCCTAAGGAGGTAACACCCCAGCACATTTGAATGAAAACAGCTGGATAGTTATAGATTGCTATGTTTAAGGATGAAGGTATGTAGAAGTCACAGTTCCGATTAAATTCAGCTTTA
This sequence comes from Macrothele yani, assembly GCA_039090855.1. Classification (NCBI taxonomy): domain Eukaryota; kingdom Metazoa; phylum Arthropoda; class Arachnida; order Araneae; family Macrothelidae; genus Macrothele; species Macrothele yani. The sequence continues at coordinate 71,377,652 of CM077012.1, forward strand.
TTCATAGAAACTCATGCGGCATGAAATCTTTCATTTAAATAAGATCTGTGGTAATTAGCTTTAAAATGATAAGATGTCGAATCGTTTTTAAGGATGTTTAACCAAGAAATGAAAAGCACTAGCAAAATGTTAATGGAACATAGAAAATTAATTTACTGTCTAGGGTTATTATATTACGACATAGAAAGACTTTTACACTCTTTGCCAAAAAAAAAAGAAAACGAAGCACCCCGAGAAAGTCGTCTAATCATGATGAAACTCCTCATACAAGCACCTCAGGGACGAAGATGCAAATGATTACGAGATAACGACCAACAACTAAATAGTGGCCCGCCACAGCGCATAGGAACCTCGCATCAAGGACGGTATATCATCAGAAAAGCTCACACGCAGGTACAAGTGTGGCAGCGGATAACGCCAACATTAACCTTCACAGACTGTGAGGATGCCTCAACGTTGCAGTTGAGTGAGTTTGAGAGAGGACGTATAATTGGTCTGAGAGACGCGGGTTGGTCAATTCGCCGTATCGGCAGGCATTTGGGTCGGAGCGACGCGGCAATTGGACGATGTTGGCATCAATGGGTCGAGGAGGGCAAAACAAAATGCGAGAATCAGGCGAGTTTGAGGGAGGACATATAATTGGGCTGCGAGACGCGGGTTGGTCAAGTCGCCGTATCGCCAGGCCTTTGGGTCGGAGCGACGCGGCAATCGGACGATGTTGGCGCCAATGGGCCGATGAGGGCAAAACAGAACGCGAGGATCAGGCGAGTTTGAGGGAGGACGTATAATTGGGCTGCGAGACGCAGGTTGGTCAAGTCGCCGTATCGCCAGGCCTTTTAGTCGGAGCGACGCCGCAATCGGACGATGTTGGCACCAATAGGTCTAGGAGGGCGAAACAGAACGCGAGGATCGAGCGATTGTGATAGCCGCAAGCACAGAACCGAATTCGTCGCTCGCAACCATCCGTAGACATGTTGCGCCGTCTGCAGGTACGGAAGTGGACATCCGGACTCTTTCCAGATGAATTGCGACACGGAGACGACATTCGAGGAGGCCCCTCCGCTTCCTACTACTGACCAGCGAGCATTGCCGGCACCGGTTGCAGTAGTCGGGCCGGGATCAACGTGGGATAGTGTCCATTTACGTCGTGTTGTCTTCAGTGTTGAGTCGCGTTTTGCACTTCACGTCGTGTCTGAAGAGTAGCCCGCCAGCGCACGGATCGTGCCTTTACCGTGGAACGGCACACGGCTCACATACCGGGCGCTACTATCTGGGGAGCTATTTCTACGATAGCTGGACACCCTTGGTAGTCCTCCTTACCACTCTCACGGCTCAACGGCAACTCGACGCTATTCTACGAGCTGTTGTGTTGCTATTCCTGTCGCAGCACCACCGAGCAATTTTTCAACAGGATAGTGTCCGGTCACAAACGGCACGGCTCTCCCAGGTCTTCCTCCGTAATGTCAGCACCCTTCTATGGCCAGCGCGATCGCACACGTTCTCACCGGGCGAATATGTTTGGGACATTATGGGACGCTACCTACGCCCATCCCAGAATGTGAGTGAACTAGCCCGCCATTCGGGCACCATCTGGTATGCTATAGCTCAAGAGAGTATCCTTGAACTGCATGCGTTTATGCCACGGCGAGTAACCCCTTGTGTCCGAGCGTGAGGCGGAGCTACAACGTGCTGCCTTGTTCTCTCGTGTAGCTTTTTTTTTTTTTTTTTTGCAAAGAGTGCATTAAGAAGTGTCTTATTCTTATGCTACTCAATACACTCAAAATGATTCCCCCGAAAAGCACATTTAATGCAAAGCATTGATGCAGAAAGAATTAACGGTCTATTAAGAAATCCAGTGATATTTTATTACCATGCCATTTTTTTTTGTCAAAAAGAAAAAAAGTTTTATGACCTTTTACACCTTAGGCGAAAGTGAAATGTTATTGACTTTCCATTAGTTTGCTATCTCAAATTTTTCATTTGAAGCTTTTATAAAATCCCCCTTTCCCTAAAAAAATAAAATGCACTTTTTCATCGAGCTGAGTTTAGGAACTCATACGTAAACAGATATTGCGGAGATGTCGTTAACTACTAAATTTCGAGATATGCTTGGCTTTATGAGCTCTAATTACGGTTATAAATTTGAATACATTTTCAAATCGTGTGCTTACTCTACTGAAAGCTTAAGCTTTCTGCTGTAAGAGAAGACAAGGAATCTTGCTCAAGGATGCTTGATTTCATTCTGTTTGTTAATGGACCCTCAAAAAGGATCTTATCTTCAGGAAGCACGGTACTTATTTGCATGCTGTTTTAAAGAAATTTTAGACAGAGTTACCACCCAGCTTCGAAGCCTGAAAACAAATAACATTTCGCATTTCCCTGTTGCAAAGAGATGTTATGAATTTTTCCCAGCCCCCCAAAAGTGCGTTTTTGAGGTTTAATGTTACACTGTTAAATATTAGGATCGTGTCGTTTAAAACTAAAGACCCGGTTCTTATAATTCTGAAAAGTCCTAGTACACTACCACTAAGGCTTATACACTGTATGATTAAAAGTATTCGGACACCCCTTTTGAGTAGTGGATTTCCCAAAACGTCGCACCCACGTCCTATACAGGTATATAAAGACGCACAGGACGTTGAACAAAATCATAGACACGCATGGACAATAGAATGGGGCTTGTGGCGTACTACACAGGGGAAAACTTGTGTCAAGACGACAAATCTGCAGCAAGACATTCTGTCTGCGTAGCTCAGTCGGGAGAGCGACTTACTCCGGAGTGAGGGAACACGGTTTCGATGCCCATCGCGGACTAACTTGTGTTTTCACAGACGTTCTGCAGAGCTCCGTGACTTTGAACGTGGCACTTTCACAAAATGCCATCTTGTCAACAAATCAGTTCGGGAAAATTTTTCCCTGTCTGCAGCTGCCCGAATCAAGTGTAAGTGATGTTATTGTGAAATGGAAAAGCCTAAATACCAAATAAATTGTATAGGACAAACGTACCTTCACTTTTAATTGAAAACTCAAACTACGTAATTGTTAAAAATTCTAAATCACGACATTTTCTTTGGGAAAAAAAAATCATGTACTTCTCGAAACTAAAAAGGTTCCTGGCCTTAAAAGAAGAAGTAACAAGTTAGTAAAATCATGCAATGCACTGATTATGATACGCTTTCCAACATACCAGAAATCATTACTCAAGTTATGGTGATAATGGCTGTGGAATAAATCTCATTCCTGTGCCCTGACCTTTGACCCCATTTTAATGATATTCAACAGAACCCGTTCAGTACACCTCCGAAACAACATGATAAAGTTTTGTCGCAATCAAAGCAATTTCACGTAAGTTATGACGCATAAGTGCGATGGAATGGATCCCGCTTCTATGTCCTGAACTTTGATCTCATTTGGCCCATTTTCTACAGGGTTCGTCACCATGTTGTCTCCTACCACATACTAAAATTTCAGCGAAATGAAACCATTTTTAAGCGAGTTGTCGTGCGGACAGACAAACAGACAAAGCTGGAGCGTATGCGCTTCTTCAATCTACGGTTGAAAAGCGTAAAAAATCATAGCGTTCAAGTCCGATCCTTTCTTTTAAATTGTTTTAAAAGTATCATGTGATATTTAGTGTTTAAAGACGGATCTAATGAAAAGCCGCCGCCGTATAGGTTACCGAGTGGTCAGATGCGCGGGTTTCCGGATAATCATCTCATGTGTGGGAGGGTTCTGAAAGAGGCATAGGTGGTCAGATCCTTACCGTGCTGGTTCTTCCCTTTCGCATGCACCAAGGCCGCAAATTCGGGGCAACTGGCTCCTCATAGAGTAAGGTGTTGCCGAAGTTGTTTGACGACCGAAAGAAAAATACAGAAAATAAAAAAAAGGTGGCCACCTTGGTTTTCCTGACTTGGAAATTTTGTTTGATAAAGGCCGTTAGGCAGCTTCAAGTAGCTGCACTTTCCTCGCTAGTACGCAGATGATATCCAAATCAAAAGGTTTTTATCTTTTCTTCTATAATTTAATCAAAAATGAACTTTTCTTCTAAAATTTAATCAAAGATGAACATTTCTTAAAAATTTAATCAAAGATGAACTTTTCTTCTAACATTTACTTAACAGAGATTCATATGTATTTATTAACTAACTAGTACACTGGTGTGCAAAAATTAAGGACGAAGAGGAGAAATTAGCTTAACAGCGGAACGAGCAGGCAGAACGGACCGAAAGCCCACTCAGGAGACAGACTAGGGTCCGGTACGGTAGGGCATGCGCATATATGCAGCATGACGTAGGGGGAGGGGAGTGTCGGAAAGGTATAAAGCACACGGGCGGTGTACGCTCAGCAATTCGGTGAAAGCAATTGCACGGGGTACATCGGTTTGAACGACTTCGAGTTGCTGCCACCATGTGATATGGCCAACAGGCAATCCAGTAGACGACATCTGGATAACTTTACCCGAGGTCGCGTCATTGGGAAGTTGGAAGAAGGTCGAAGTGTGACTAGTGTGGCCGATGAGTTCGGGATCGCTCACAGCATCGTTTCACGAGCTTGGAGAGCATTTCAAACGACAAGAACAGCTGTCCGAGAGTTTAGCATCGGTCGTCCACGAGCAATCACGGCGGCGGACGACCGGTATATTTTCCTACAGGCGAGAAGAGACAGACGGCAGACAGCAAGAGAAATCGCAAGACACATGCAACAGACAACTGGACGTCCGTTATCGCATTTCACTGTCGCCAGGAGGCTGCACAAAAGTGGTCTATTTGCACGGCGACCTGTACGGTGTGTGCCATTAACGCCTGCTCATCGGAGACGGCAGTTTCTGTGGTGCCAGGAAAACAAGAACTGGACACATCAGTAATGGGGTCGAGTTCTCTTTACGGATGAGAGCCGATTTAGACTGACGAGCAATTCTGGACGTATACACATCTAGAGAGAGCAGAGAACACGCAATTACACCTCCAACATCATCGAAAGGGACCGGTTTGGAGATGGTGGAGTTCTCGTTTGGGGCGGTACCATGCTTGGTAGCCGTACTGACCTCCACATCTTCCAAGGAGGTTTAGTCACTGGTGTCCGCTATTGTACTGAGGTTCTCCTGCCTCACGTGCGTCTGTTTAGAGGTGCTGTGGGTCCTGAGTTCCTCCTTATGGACGACAACGCTACATCTCATCGTACAGTGGCTGTCGCAGAGCTGTTGGAGAGTGAAGGTATTCAACGCATGGATAGCCCCGCAAGGTACCCGGACCTAAATCCAATCGAACACGTGTGTAACTTTCTCGGGAGACGCTTGATAGCATGTCACCAGCCGCCAGCAACGATTCCGCAGCTGCGATTGGCGCTACAAGAGGAATGGGCAGCGATGCCTCAACAGCTCCTTGACAACCTCGACCTCAGCATGGACAGACGTTGTAAATCCTGCAACGCAGTCATGGGTGATCGTATCCCCTACTAAAAACTGGATTTTCTTGGCAGCCGCCTGTCACATGGACGTTTATGTCTTCTGTCCAGTTGTGCTCGAAGCTACCTTTTCAGTAAAGTGCCTTTGTATCCTTTGAATTCCTTGTTTGGACGGTTTGCTCACTTGTTCCATATTCGTACACCTTGGGGATCTTATGGTATAATTTGAGTCAATGTGGAGCACTTCTGCGCGACTTTACATTCGAAAAACCGTCTCGTCTTTAATTATTGCACGCCAGTGTATGTTTAAAGATAGATACGCTATCCCCGTTGAGGGAGTAGTGGCAGGCGTTGACTAATGATCACTCGTCTGAGATAAACCCGGATTCGATTATCGGGTGAGGAATGGGTTCAGTGCTTGTGCGATGTAGATGGCTTTCTGCATTACCTGGAAATACATGCATACATATCCATATCCTTAACCCTTTCGTCTCGAGTGGTACACATATGTACCAGAAAGAATGCAAATTACCGGAAACCTGGAGAACGCTTGACAGACAAGTACATATTGAACCACGGCGGGGTTTTGTGTTACAGCTTGCTGAGAGGTTAACAGATGGCAGACTGGAGGGACACTTTCGCAGAAATTGGGTAATGCAGACGACTAAATGGAAGTGACGACTACGAAATACCGTCTAAGCACATTCCCATCGTGCTTAGACGATATTTTGCAGTCATAGATGTTCTGCGCACGAATTCGTCATTACGTTTTATATATGCAAGTGTTTTAGGCAGGATTATACGTTAGTCAAAAATGTTATTCATGAAATCAACACTGTAATTCCGTCTGTGCAAGAAAAAAAAAAAAAACAGGAAGTATTGGTATTGCACCTCCTGCACTGTTCTCTCAGGGAAGACTACAGACGCACCTCATTCGGACACCTTCGATTAGTGGTTCGTGCTACTTCTGTTGCATATTGTACGGCACTAATTGCGGTAGGCTCGGGGAATACCGCCATTCCTCATATTTTTGGTACATCTTGCTGAAGAACTGATTGCCGGGGGAAAGAAAAACACTAATTTACCATTACCAAGACGAGGCCCTCTTTCCAAGAAAATAAAACCTTTTGGAGCAGCATTACATCTTCTCGTAGAAGGTCCTACAAGAAGACGATGCGCTCGTTGTGTAGAAGCAAACCATCAAAAAAAGAACAAAAACGATTTACCAACAATGTAATCTACTTTTATGCAAAGACTGTTCCATGTTGTATCATACGAAACAGCATATTTTTGCACAAATATATGTCATAGTTCTACTAAACATCATTTGTAGCTAATGTTGTTATTTCGTACCTGTTTCCTATTGGTACACATACACTGAAGTGTACCAATAGGAAAAACTGGTACACCAGTTTAATACTTAGTAGGCCCCCCACAGGAGGGCAGGACTGCAGACATACGACGGGGAATGGACTCCACTAGCTTCTGGAAATATACTGTAGGCAATGCACACCATACTTTCTGCAGAGCGTTTTACAATTCGGGGGTATTCCGAGGTCTCAGATTCCTGTGTTCGATAGCACGTTGCATAGCATCCCAAATGTGTTCTATCACGTTCAGATCTGGGGACTTGGGTGGAAATGGCAACACCCCAAACTCAGATGAATGCTCTTCTAACCATAATGTGGCATCCCGACACTTGTGTGGAAGTGCATTGTCTGTTGAAACAGGCCCAACCCATCAGCATGAATGCAGGACATGAACGGATGTACCTCGTCAGAAAGGATGCGCACATAGCGTTGGCCGGTGACAGACGTTTTTAGACATACCAGGGGTCCCAGTGAAGTCCAGCTAAATGCACCTTATACCGTTATGGATCCCCCACGAGCCGGTACATTTCCCTGTTGACAGGCTGGACCTATGGCCTCATGGGGTTTGCGCCACACACGAATCCTTCCATCTTCACGATACAGTTGGAAACGCGACTCGTCAGACTAGGCTACTTGTTTCCAGTCATCAAGTGTCCAGTTACGGTGTTGCCGTGCCCAAGCGAGGCACATAGCTCCGTGTCGTGCACCCATCAAGGGGACTCGAGTTGGGCGTCGGCTCCCAAACCCCATATCGTGCAGGGTGCTTTGCACAGTCCGGGTGCTGATGCTTGTTGAGGCTCCAGCATTGAATTCCGATGATACTTATGAGAGTGTTGCACGCCTATCGCGTGAAACGATTCTTGACAGCCGACGATGGTCACGTTCACCCAATGTCTTTTTACGGCCACACTGGTATCGTAGGTTGGGGTTTTTTCCGGAATTCTTGTAATCACGGTACACCCTTACAATGGTCATCCGTCAAAATGCGAACTTCGTTTCTACCTCCGAAATACTATGGCCCATCTCACGAGTGCCAACTATGACACCGCGTTGAAAATCGCTTAAATCGTTATTACTTGTCATTCTCATGCCGAAAACAGCTCTGACAGCTGGCAAGGATGTCTATCGCTTTATATACGCACTTGCGGTTGCAACCGAGTACGCGCATAGGTGACGTTGCTATGTATTTTACATAAGCTCGTATGTACTAGTTTTTCTGGCACTTCAGTGTATGTACCATCCACCCCTCCTCACACACAAAAATTAATGTCGTTTATTTCGCTCAGAATCGTCACTGTGACTTTCAAAGAGCTCACGTTTGCTTGTTCCGCAAGTGGTCTCTACTGCATATGCGTGACAATGCAGTGGAAACCACTTGCCATTTATATTCCAGGACGAAAGGGTTAAGCTGTTCTCTTATATTCAGAGGTTAGCGCCTCAAAGAAAGGCCATCTGACAAATAAACATTTAACTGATAATACATATTTCTAAGTTGTTCTATGAGATTAGCTCCACAAAGAAATACACAATCTACCAACAAGTAATTGGACACCTGTGATAGCAAAGGAAAACGAAGTTTATTCACCTTCAATAGTTGGTGGAGCCTCCACGAGCGGCGATTACAGCTGCGACCCTCCGGGGCATAGTCTCAACCAGGCGTTGTACGACGGCTAGCAGCATTTTCTTCCACTCGGCTTGGAGAAGACAGGTCAGTTCAATCACCGATTTCGGACGGTGGGGGCATCCCTTAAGTCGACGCTCCAACTCGTCCCAGAGGTGCTCGATAGGGTTAAGGTCCGGGCTCTGCGCAGGCCAGTCCTTTCAATTAACCCTATTGTCACCATACCAAGCCATGGTGGACCTCGCAACATGACATGTGGCATTGTCATCATGAAAGTAACATGGGTACACCCCGTTAAACTGCCACAACGTAGGAAGCGCATGGTCATCCAAAATAGTGCAGTAGGTCTCGGCGTTGAGTCTACCAGGAATTGCGACCAAGGGTCCCGTGTCATACCAGGAGAAACACCCCCATAGCATAATTCCACCGCCGCCGAACTTCACAGTAGGCACAATACATTCCGGCAGGAGGCGTTCTCCAGGAAGACGCCAAACCCAGACCCTGCCATCCGAACGGTAGAGGGTCAACCTTGATTCTTTGCTCCAGAGAACCTGTTTCCACTGTTCAACGGTCCACTGTCGACGTTCTTTGCACCACGTTAGCCGAGCAGCGCTATTGGACTTGGTTAACGAAGGCTTGTGGGCGGCAGCACGTCCATGATAACCGAGCAGATTGGCTTCCTTACGGATGGTATTCATCGAAAGAACACTCCCGGATGCCTGTTGAAACTCCTCGCGGATGTGGCCCATCGATTTGGTGCGGTTCTTCCGAATTTCTCTGGCCAGCACCCGTCGGTCTCTAACTCACATTTTTGTGGGTCTGCCGGGTCGAGACACATTCCGACAGTCACCTCTCATCTTCGACTTGCCAATCACGTAGGCCACTGTCGATTTTGGGTACTTCAATTCGCTGTATATGTCACGTATGGATCGGCCATTTCTGTGATACCCGACGATTACACCTTTCTCGAAATCAGAGAGCTCCAAACTGCGTGGCAACTTGCATGCGACTGGTTGCGTTGTTGTTTCCCAAACGATATTTAACGGCGGAGGCCGTGACGTGCATCAGCACCGCAGATATCGTTGATTGCAGGGGTGTCCAATTACTTGTTGGTAATTAATACAGACATTTAACGTGGACCAGGAACATCAAACAAAGATCTTCGCTCTTTCCACGTTTATAAGTGAGTCACGGAAAAATTCTCATTGGCCGCCACCGGGAGTCGAACCCAGGGACTCACTTATAAACGTGGAAAGAGCGAAGATCTTTGTTTGATGTACTTGTTGGTAGATAGTGTACAAACAACCAGATAAGTTTTAAGTGATTATTTACTTATTGTTGCTGTATCAAACTTCTCCATTTACAGCGATCTTGACACACAACACGGGCTGTGAGAGATGGGTTTCCTCCTCGGGGCGCTCCGTGGTAACCATGTCACACAGAACAGCAACATGGGCCTCTGTGAATCTTGGAGAGGTGCCAGATAGTTCTGTGTGGCATTGGCGAAAAGACCCCAACTCACTGGGTTTTGTTTCAGAATCCTTAGGTGAATAACCAACTGGAACCTTCAGCTGTGGGCTAATCTCCTACACCGGTGTACTTTTACATGGAAATAGTGGCCCTAAATTAGGGGCGGGCGACTGCTCATAGACCTTCGAGTTGCTCATTGTTGTCTTTAAACTCCGAAACAAACAAGCAATTTAAATATAGTGATACAAGGAGTGAATAAAGGATAGATATTTTAGGAAAAGCCATGAATTGAAACCGGAAAAAGACTTGCGTTAAGATTTTAACATCGGAATTCAACCGTCGCTGACGGAGTCTTCTTTTAATTATAAGCGCCATTATTTAAAAATATAACTACACTTAACCCCCATGCTGTTTGTAGTTTCACTCATTTGAAAGGTTCCAACCATTATGTTCCTAATACATTGTAACGTGTGCCTCTAAATAACGTTAATTTTGGGTTTCTGTTTCTTATGTAAATTTAATTTCTTCTCGGTTTCTCACTGAAAGACACATTACTTCTCCGAAGATCTTTTGCGATTTGGTAACGCTGACGGTGCGTCACAGCACGATAAAACGAAGATATGCAATGTAGAAAAGAGCAGATAGTAAGTGTAGATAGAAAGAGTATACATAGGTAAGTGGCGATAGTAGTAGGAGATTGTAAAGGCAGCAAATTGATTAGAGACAATTTTTTTTTTCTGTTTTTTTTTTTTTTTGGAGGTTGAACGACCACCGTGAGCAACTCAATGGGCTATAAGCAGTCGCCCGTCCCTAATTTAGGGTCACTGGTTCCAGGGAAGGGGAGAGAGCCAGTGCCGTAAGACAAACACAACATCCATGCCTCACCGGGATTCAAACCCGGACCCCTTACGGACGAATGATCAGAGGCCATCGCCTTAAACCACTGTGCAACCGGGGCGGCAGAGACAAATTGCAAATATCTTTTCCGAAAATCAACACTGGCAATGTATCAAAACGAAAACACGGAAATGTAGAAAAAAGCAGATTGTAAGTAAAATGGCAGTAAGGATTGTAAGGAGTGCAGATTTATTAGAGATAATGTGTAGATTGATTAAAAAGCAGAGAACATATTGTAAAGATCGTAGATTACACTAATATGCAAGGTTTTGTTGTTTTGAAATGAATAGGTGCATCTGAATGGATTTCTTGCGAAGATTCCGAAAATGACCTTCAAAATTCCGTATCACGTCAAGTTTTTTTCACAAATGACGGAAATGTGAAAATTAAAAAAAAAAAACGTTATTTTTTAATGACATTGTTATATGGCAATGTTTGTAACGTGCGAAAATGTTCTCTGGAGGGGCGGAATGATTGTTTAAGGAATAGATATAAACAAATATATAGCTGATAATGGAAATGCAACTGTTTTATCTGTATGACGTCACGATTTGCGCCACTCACAAAGGCGGAACATGAGAGAATGCTTTATTGGCACGGCAGTATGACTCATACCTCACGCCACTACTCCCATCTTTCTATTGGTCACATGAGGCGCCATTCGGGGCAGATCGTATTACACTAGTCAGTGCAAACAAATGACTGGTCCCGTTCGGTTGTTTCTTTGTGGCGTGTGTAATGGCTTCACGCGGTTGTGTAAATCATCCAGACATATTTTTCTACATTTGTGGCTGTTATACGACAGGAAAAAAACAGAGGCAAAATATTACGCCTTTCGTGAAAAATGCTTACTTTCAATGCTTCGGTATTAAACTAGCATATCAGGACAAAGTTTGGTCTCCTCACAATGTGTGCCGTGCATGTATGGAGGGGTTGAGGAACTGGAAAAGTGGAAAAAGGGCATCAATGCCGTTTGGTGTACCCATGGTGTGGCGTGAGCGAAAAAATCACAGTGACGACTGCTACTTTTGCACAGTGAATATCATGGGCCATACCAGAACCAGTAAGCGTAACATTGTGTATCTCAATATCCCATCTGCCATAAGACCAGTGCCCCATAGTTAATCCATCCCTGTGCCATCCCCGTCCAATATCAAGTCCCCAACAGACACCGATTCAGACGGTGATGCAAGTGATGAGATGTACCAACCGGACAGCATGGAGGATGAAACCCCAGTGCCATTTACCCAGCATGAACTGAATGATTTGGTTCGTGATCTGAATTTACCTAAAAACTCAGCAGAGTTTTAAGGATCACGACTTCAGGAAAAGAGTTTACTGTGTCCTAATACGAGATTGTCCTGGTACAGACACCGAGAAGCAGAATTGGTTCCGTTTTTTGCTGAGGAAGGCGGTTTGGTATATTGTCGAGACATTCCGGCAGTCATGAAATACTTCAACATTAATTACAATTCAGGACTGTGGAGGTTGTTCATAGATGCCAGCAAATCCAGTTTAAAAGGTGTTTTATTACACAATACTAACATCCATCCATCCATTCCAGTAGCACATTCTGTGACTTTGAAAGAGACATACGAGAACCTTAAATTACTGCTGGAAAGTGTGCAGTACAAGTTTCATGAATGGTCTTTGTGCGGGGATTTCAAGGTGATTGGAATATCGCTCGGCTAACAAGCAGGCTACACCAAATTTCCTTGCTTTTTGTGTGAATGGGACTACAGAGCAAGGACGGAACATTGGGTTCGGCAGCAGTGGCCAGTCAGAAGTACATTCACACCTGGCGAAAAAAACATTGTTTCACTTCCACTGGTTGATCCCTCGAAAATACTGTTGCCACCTTTACACAATGAAGCAATTCGTGACAGCTTTAAGCAGGAATGGTAAATGCTTTCAGTATCTTGGTGGTAAGTTTCGATCAATCACGTCTGAAAAAATTAAAGCTGGCATTTTCATAAGCCCTCAAATACGAAAATTAATGGCAGACAACATATTCGAGGAAACCATGAGTGAGTGCGAATTGCGAGCATGGACTGCATTCAGAAATGTGGTACACAACCTTTTGGGAACACGAAGGCTTCAAATTACACCACTTTATTCGAGGACATGCTGGAATCCTATGAACTGCTTGGTTGCAACATGAGCGTCAATGTTCACTTTCTTTATGCTCATCTAAATTACTTTCCTAACAATCTTGGTGGTTTTTTGGAAGAACATGGCGAGCGCTTCCATCAGGATATTTAAGTGATGGAAAAGAGATACCAAGGAAAGTGGACTGCACATATGATGGCCGACTATTGTTGGATGCTGAACAGAGACTGTACGGACGCACACCGAAGACAATCCAAAAAGAGGAGGTTTGAAGGGGAGCTCAGTGGCGAATGTTAGGTATGTTTGCCTTTGAATATGTATTTATGTTTATCTATTCCGTAAACAATCATTCCGCCCCTCCAGAGAACATTTTCACACGTTACAAACGTTGCCATATAGCAATGTCATTAAAAAATAACGTTTTTTTAAATTTTCACATTTCCGTCATTTGTGAAAAAACCTGACGTGATACGGAATTTTGAAGGTCATTTTCGGAATCTGCGCAAAAAATCCATTCAGATACACCTATTCATTTGAAAACAGAAAAGATTTGAAAAATTGCAGATCAGTGTTATGTTCCTAATACATTGTAACGTGTGCCTCTAAATAACGTTAATTTTGGGTTTCTGTTTCTTATGTAAATTTAATTTCTTCTCGGTTTCTCACTGAAAGACACATTACTTCTATAAAACGAAGATATTCAGTGTAGAAAAGAGCTGATAGTAAGCGCAGATAGAAAGAGTATACATAGTTAAGTGGCGATAGTAGGAGGAGATTGTAAAGGCAGCAAATTGCTTAGAGACAAATTGCTAATATTTTCTCCGATCTTTTGCGATTTGCAACACTGGCAATGTATCAAAACGAAAACACGGAAATGTAGAAAAAAGCAGATAGTAAGTGGAAATAGTAGGGACATATTGCAAAGAGTGCAGATTTATTAGAGATAATGTGTAGATTGATTAAAAAGCAGAGAACATATATTAAAGATCGTAGATTATTAAATGTTGAAATTACAAAACCTCTCTCTTGATATAGAGCTTACTGGGTTATATGTTACCGACTGTTGCTATTGTTGCACCGATTTTCGTGTGATGATCTAAGGGTCACGATGTATTTGTAGATTTAACCTTTCATCGCAGAAAGGAATGAAACTATTGGATCAACTGAAGTCTGTTTTCTCATGCTGATTCTTATCTCTGGCTGATTGTTTGCCAAGTCAAATTTACAGAAGTTCCCAACGAACATTACCTAGGAGACAGACATAATTAAACACTTAATCTTACAGCAATCAACAGCCTAATCTCCTTACCATATTGAATTTATGACTTTACGGTCTTCTTTTGCACGAAACGAAAGATTCGCCATGGCTTACCTGTCCTCGGGTAAACCAAATTAGTTGCCAGATACGGGACTCCAGAAGTAATGTACAGGCATCGAATCACAAGATTAGAAAATTATTCAACCACGTAAGCCGATAAATTGCAAATCATTTTACAGACACGTATACACCGAAGAGCCAAAACATTATAACCAGCCCGTCTTTATGCAAATTGAAGCTACTACAGGTAAACGACGGCGCGTTTGACAGTCATGAAACTGTATAAATAACACCTGGTACTGAGCTCTGAACTTCCATTATGCATGGCTTTTATAGATTATGAAAAGACTTTTGATTCGGTGAAACCATCAGCAGTTACAATGGCTTTGAAATCTTGCGGTATCAAAGATTCATACATTAATATTATTCATAACATCTATGAAAATGCAAGTGCTAAGATTCAGCTATTTGAGAATACAGCACCCATAAAGATTGGAAAGGGAGTGAGACAAGGTGACACTATATCTCCCAAACTCTTTAATACCACATTGGAAAATGTCTTTGAATCACTGGACTGGGAAAACAAAGGGATAAAGATTAATGGAGATTATCTAACTCACCTTCGATTTGCTGATGACGTAGTCATTTTTGCAACTACCCCATCAGAGCTACAGAGTACGATCCAGTAACTTGCTGAAAAGACTAAAGAAGTGGGATTAAAAATGAACTTTCAGAAGACAAATGTGATGTACAATGCTTTTACAAGAAATGAAGATTTATCGATTTATAGGGAAAAGCTGGAGATAACCAATACCTACATTTATCTTGGACAGCAGACATCAAGTGAGGGTCACATTGATGAAGAAATTAATCGGCGTATAAAACTTGCCTGGAGAGCATTTGGAAGAAACAGCATAATTTCCAAGAGCAATATGCCATTATATCTTAAAAAGAAAAGTGTTTGATCAACGCATCCTTCCAGTGCTTACATATGGTGCAGAGACGTGGACCTTAACTAAAAGAGACATACAAAGACTGCAGACAACTCAAAGCAGCATGGATAGATGCATGCTTGGTGAAACCAGGAGAGATAAGAAGAGGAACTCGTGGATCAGAAAAATGACAAGGGTGGAAGACATCATGACCAGAGTAAAATCCCTGAAATGGCAATGGGCTGGACATATTGCCAGAAGGGCAGACCATCGATGGACAGCTGAAATTTTAGACTGGATTTCATGGGACAGGAAAAGACCCAGAAGAAGACCACATGGGAGATGGGCGGATGGAATTCGAAAGTATGCGCGAGTAACATGGAAGAAACTGGCCCAAGACAGATCGCTGTGGAAGAAACTTGGGGAGACCTTCGTCCAGCAGTGGATTGATAACACAGGTCTACAAAAAAATATTTTTTTTAAGCTGCATGGGATGTTTTTGGTAAATATTATGTTTTCGAGTGTGCTGAATCCAAAAATGACCTCCATTTCCCTCCATCACGTACAGTTTTTTTTGCAAAATACAAGGAGTTTGCATAAAAAAAACATAACAATAGTGAGAAAACCACCATTTCATTACAATGAACTAAAAAATATTTCTTATAATATACAAACAATTTCTTCATGAAATGTACTTAACATTCCGTGTTCATTCTTTTTGCCTATAAAAACCTTTTTTCTTCTCTTTGATACTTCTCCGAACACGCTTCCGCTTTCCACTTTCTGTTTCCCGCTTGAGCATCCAACAGTAGTCAGCTAGCATATTGACGTCCCATCGTCCTTGGTAGCGTCTCTCGATATCACGGACATCCTTGTGAAATCTTTCACCCTACTCTTCACTGAGGGCTCCCAAGTTTTCGGGAAAATAGTCGACATGGGAGTGTAAGAAATGAACTTTTAAGCTCATCTTGCATCCTTGAGCTTTATACGCAGCCAACATGCGTTGTACAATGGTTTTGTAGTGAAGGTCTTTAGTATTACCCAAAAACTTGTGCACTACGTCATTGAAATAGTCCCACGCTTCTTTTTCTTTTTCACCCATTCTTTCTGAAAAGAGGGGATCGGATAACAGTTTTCGTATGTGGGGGCCAGTAAAAACTCCCTCTTTCAACTTGGCTTCAGACAGTTTTGGGAACTTGGAACACAGATATCTGAAACATTCCCCATCTTTTGGCAGTGATCACACAAACTGCTTCATAAGCCCTAATTTAATATGAAGAGGTGGTAATAAAACCTTTTCAGGAGGAACCAAGGTTGTATTAATGACGTTATTTTCGCCGGGGATTGAGGCGTCTCGAAGTGGCCAGTCAGTTTTTGTCCAATGGAGATCACTGGCTAGACTGTCCCACAAGCAAAGGAAGCAGGGATATTTCGTATAACTTGCCTGCTGGCCCAACAACACCGTTAGTATTTTGAAGTCTCCACAAAGCATCCAGCGTTGTTCTTGATATTTTATTTTCTTAAGAATCATTGCCACAACGTTAAAGTTTTCCTCCAAATGCACCGAGTGCCCTACAGGAAGTGATGCACATTTATTCCCATTATGCAGCAAGACTGCTTTGAGTCTTGTTTTTGAGGAATCAATGAATAGGCGCCACTCAGATGAATCATATTCTATTTCAAAACACTTCATTAGCCCTTGAACATCACTACAAAAAACGAGATTTCCTTCTTTGGAGAAAAATGTAGTGAATTCTCTCGCTCGGTGCCTGTACCACGAAAATGCGGTTCCGGGTGACAGCAGGTTTTTATTCTTTTAATCTTGACCCCAGCAATTCTGCAGCATCTTTTGAAAGGCCTAAATTTCTAACCAGGTCATTGAGCTCGCTCTGATAAAAAAGGTGGGGCCCCTCATCAACAAAAAAATCTGAACTAGATTCATCCTGGGGAGGTAATGTGTTTCCGTCCTCAGAATCACTCAGGATATCATCCAAACTGGAAGGTGGGTGTGGAACTGGTATTACAGGGCTATGAGGCACAGGAAGAATAGCTGAATTTAGGTTTGGGTAAGATATTTTCTATTTATTTTTTGTATTGAGACCTTTCACATCTACCGAACAGAAATAGCAGTCGGTAGTGTGGTTTTGCTGATCACGCCACATTATAGGAATGCCAGAACGAAATGAGTGTTTCTTACCCTTAAACCACAAACGGAGATCTTCCTCGCACCTTCTGCACACCTTATGAGGAGCCCAGGCTTTGTCTTGATCCCCAAGTTTCAACTTGAAGTAAACAAAATACACTTTCCTCACGAAATCACTTATGTTTCTTTGTTGACTTTTAACAGTGTATTCACCACAAATAAAACAAAAGTTGTCAGGTGAAATAACACAACCTCTTGGAGCCATAATATATAACTAAAAACACCAGCACAGTCACGTTTGAATGCCAAATGTAAACTGAGTGTGGCTCCTCGCTGTTTGTATACACCGCATTGAGTACACACTCTGACTCTCCGTACATCTAGTAGCAAACGCTTTTCCTGTGGTGAAGCAGATGGAAACTAGCCTCGCTCCCTTCAAAAAGACCAGTGAAAAAACACGTAAAACATAGGTGAACACGAGAGCGAACGAGATTATGTTGACCTGCGCGTCTGTCGATCGTCAATCTCTGTAGCTGGGCAGGTTAATCGGCAACACCTGCTTCTTCCTCTGGCTCGATAAAAAAATTCCAAAATGGCGCTGCATATAAATAAAAGAAAACAGCAAAAAGTTTCTTTTTTTCCCGTTCTTAAAGATAAAAAGTAATTCTTTCGAGGGATTCTCTAGGCACTTTTAGCCTCGAATATCCAGTAGTCATCTATATAAGCTATGCAACATAACCAAAGCAACCTAGATCCTGAACTTATTTAGCATGTTGAAACATGATCAAATTTGACAATACGCTTGTTCATACTCATTCCTAATACCCTAGGGAACATGTATAAACATGCTCAACCCAGCCAGTAAGATTCCTCACTTTTCGCTATAAACAAATGAAACCGGTTGGGACATGATCAACCTGAGCTTCCTCACACCACCAACACTACCCTTGCCCTGCCACAATTCCACTGCCCCCCCATTCCGCTCATTTTCTCTTTGTATTTATTCTTGAGTCTCTCTCTAATACATATTAAAGGAAAGTAAGAAATCACTTTTGCATAGGATTTTTAGAATCAAGAATAGGATACCAGATTTCGAGTTAAACGGGAGTTTCACTTTAAATGAAACTACAAACACGAGTTTTGCAAGAAAACCTGATGTGATGGAATTTTTTGAGTATTTTTCCCGGTTTCAGTGAGTAAAAATCTATAAGAAACAGTATAAAAATCCCGTGCAGTTTTTTGGTTGCAGACCTGTGAGTGTTATTCTTGTTCTTCAGATGGGAAAGGCAGCGACTTACGCGACTTCGACAGAGGCCAATTTCTAGTGGTCAGACGACTGTGTCAGAGAGTTTCTGAGACTAATAAGGCTTGTGGGATGCTCATGGTCAGCCGTGGTTAGTACCTTCAAAAAGTGGTCCGAGGACAGAAAAAAAATCGCGAACCGTTGCAAAGGTGTTGGGACGACCACGGTTCATCGATGCGACAGGTGAGTGAAGGTTATCCCGTATGGTACGAGCCAACAGAAGGAAAATTGTGACGCAACTTGCCGATATTTGTTTTTCTGATTGGAGGTTTTACCACCACCGTGAGCAACTCAGTGGGATATAAGCAGTCGCCCATTCCTAATTTAGTGTCACTTGTTCCAGGGAGTTGAGAGATCCAGCGCTGTAACACAAGCACAACATCCATGCCTCACCGGGATTCAACCCGGACCCATCTCGGACGAAGATTCAGAAGCCATCGCTTAGACCACTGCGCCACCGGAGTGGCAGACGATAATCTGAATGCTGTTGACAAGAGTAATGTGTCACAACATACCCTATATCGAACCCTGCTGAAAACTGGGTAGCCGCGAGTCGCTCCGAGCGCCCATACCAACCTTAGTTAACCGTCGTAAGCGTCTACAATGTGCACACCAGCGGCAAAACTGGACCTTAAATGAGTATAAGACGGCCGTTTGCTCCGATGAATAGCGTTTCCCGTTGTGCCATGTGGACGGCCGGGTATGTGTGCGTCGTTTACCTGGGGAAGTGTTGTCACCAGGATAATCCGTGGGACAAAAACGAGCTGTGCAGAAAGCATAATGCTTTTGGCAATATTCTGAAACCCTAGGTTCAGTCATACATAAGCAGGAAACTGCCCTCCAGCATTTACCTAGATATCATTACAGACCAGGTCGTGGCAGCGGTATTCCCTTTCAGTAGCGCCTTTTTTCACAGAATAATGCACCATGCCATACAACCCGTATTGTTCAAGAATGGTTTGAAGAAGATTAGGAAGACTTCCAGGTATTTCCTAGGTCTTCAATATCCCCGGACATCAATCTAATTGAGTATATGTGGTCTTTGTTTGAACAGCATGTCCGATGTGCAGCTGATCACCCACGTATCGTACCAGATTTAAATTACCTGCTGGTAAATCGTTGGTACAAGATACCGCAAGACACTTATACAAATCTTGTAGCTCCCATGCTTCACAGCCCGGATTGTTCAAGAAGGGTTCACGGAACATGAAGAAGATTTCAAGGTATTGCCCATGCCTCCCAAATCCCCACACATCAATCCAATCGAGCATCTGTAGTTTGTGTTGAAACAGAAAATCCTATGTGCAGCGGCTCATCAGCGTAACTTACCAGAGTTAAAGTATCCGCTGGTAGCATACACCACAAGACATTTTTAGAAATATTGTAGTACCAATGCCCCGCCGCGTAAGAGATGTTTTTGGCGGAACGTGGAGGACCAACGTTATGCACTGAGTAGCCACTTTATTATGACCACCCCCTCAGTACTTCGTTGGCCCACCTTTTGCCTTTAATACTGCGTCGATTCTTCGTGGCATGGACTCCACGAGATGTTGTTAGGTGGTTTGTGGAATCTGAGACCATGGTTGAGGAAAAGAACTTTCCAGGAGTGTGAGATTGCACGGTTGTGGATCCAGCTGTCTGATGGCTCGTTCAACTTCATCCCACAAATTCTCAGTGGGGTTGAGATCTGGAGATTGTGGGGGCCACCTAAGCAAGGTAAACTCACCGGCATGTTCCTGAAACCAATCCTGTACAATAGGAGCACTATGGCAAGACGCATTATCTTGTTGAAAGTAGCCATCGCCTTTGGGGTAAACCATCCACATGACAGGATGCACTTGGTCCGCAACGAAGTTTAGATATGATGTGCCAGTCAGACGAATTAAAGGGCCCAAAGCATGGCAGGAAAAATTCCCCAAACCATAACGTTGCCTCCACCAGCTTGAAGGTTGTAGCAATGCATTTGGGGTCCATGCTGTCGTGCTGTTTCCGCCAAATTCTCACTCGGCCATCGGCATGGTGCAACTGAAAACGTGATTCATCGGACCACATAATTTGTTTCCAGTTATCGACTGTCCAATTCTAGTGCTCCTGTGCGAACTGGAGACGCTTTCTCTTGTTAACTGCAGACAGCAAAGGTGCTCGAACAGGCCTTCGGCTGCCATATCCCATCCGATGTAGTGTACGGCGAACAGTCCGTGCAGAGATCATTTGAGGGGATCCTTGATTAAGATGGTCTGTAATTTGCTACACTGTCGCCTTTCTGTTGTCTGTTACCAGTCTGGACACACTCCGTTCCGCCCGAGCAGTCACTAGTCGATGACGACCCCACGTTGCACGTAGAGACCCAGTTTTTTGGCTGACAGTCCAGTCTTTAAACACTTTAACAAGAGCTGCTCTGGAACATTTCACGAATGCGGCGGTTTCGCTGATACTCAGTCCATGGCTCCGAGCTCCTACAATCATCCCACGTTGAAAGTCCGTCAAATCGCATTTTTTACCCATCTCTTCACCCAAAAATCAATTCTACTACTGTCGCAAGCACTAAGCTTTCCCTTTTTATACTGCCCTCGCCCTCTGGCGTCAACAGCGTGCACCATAGCTTAGTTGCTTAAAACTGTCAGGTGGTCACAGTAAAGTGGCCACTCAGTGTATTAGGCAAGTGTTCATAATGTTTTCGCTCCTCGCCGTACGAAAAAATTTATCAAAATGCAGGTATAAAACTTTGTTTACTAATTCATTTGGAGACGGAGCCCTGTTGTTGTTTTTTTTAGTGTTTTTTTATGTTCCAAAGGCAAGATTCTCCAGTAGTGATAATATGTGTTGCTGAATTTGTTTGTCTTGTCCAAGGTCAAGCATCTAGAGTACAGTAGTATGCTACTAAAAATAAATGTGTAAAACTATGATATATTTTTCGTGTGAACTAATTTAAGGAAGTCGGAAAAATGAGATTGTATATTACGAGGTAACGTGGTTAATATTTATCAATTTTGTGATGTTTTAAAACAGAACTTATTGTTCAAAAGCATTCAGTGTTGTCTGTTTTAAGCAAGGCAATTTACTTAAGCAGTTCTTAAACGAAATTTACTGAGAAAAATCATGAGCTATGAACATAGCTGTTATTATTTAACTGACGTACCAAGATTTCTTTAAAAATGTCCCGTCCTTTACTAGCTATTATTTTTAGGAGAAGAAAACACACACACACACACACACACACACACACACACACACACACACACACACAATACTTCATGTTTTTTCCTTTCTCAAATCATGCTTTACATTCAAGAAAAGTTAAGAAACTTTTGTGATCGAATGGCTGCGACCTAAAGAAGTCTTATCTGACGAATTTTGTCTATTGCTTCTAAAATATCAGTGTGTTTGGATCTCAAAGTGCTTTCCAAACCAAAGAAAAAATAACGAAAAGAAAAGGGAGAGGCTCCAGGAGTTGTGTTTCGATTTCGTGCAATGATTGGATTATGACGTGCCTAGATACTACGTTCTGAGTAACTCTCTGTCCCATGTAAAGCGAAGGCTTCGATAATGGAAAACGTGACTTGCTGGAGGAGTAAGGCTTAAAGGCTCAGCACATTTTCCTTGAAATCACACCTCTGACATTTGCTTATTGAGCAGATTGCTTTGAGAAAACCTTTTATTTGCAACCATCTACTTCCGAGGCAATTAGAGATAAAACACCTGCCGCTTCGACTAAGAGTTTACAAAAGGAAGGAGAAAATGAGAAAAGGAGTTACTACGTCTAAAACTGAGTTGGCATTTGTTGCATTTGTTTTGTGTTGCCTATACACGCACACTCGTCAAAGGGAGTTCTTTATAATCTACGCTATTTAAACGGCATAGATCTGTGTCTCAAAATATTGTAACCAATGAAGAATGCGTGGTCAGACTCTTAGTGTTCCGTTCATACATGCACATTTATATCTCTCGCTATCTTTTCCTACTGCACAGAAAACAATTTGTTGCGATCGATTAGGTAGAAGGTCATAGATATATTCTGTAATGGGAAAAAAGCATGGAAACATATAGAGTGAAAATAGAACTTTTGAGATCAATTAGGATGAACTTTTAAAACGTAAGAAAGATTCTGACACTCAGCATTAAAGAAAAGAACAAACCATTATTTTGATTTTCGGAAATGATGTACTTAAACCTTTATTTCGTCTTTCTTATATTATAACCATAATCATATTTCGATAGAGCAGGCACCCGCCCCAAATTTAAAATGCCTGGTCAGAAAACCAGGAGGGCGCTGTCGTGGGAAATGGAAATAGTACTATCGTCTAGCCAGAGATTCTGTCCAGCGCTCAGATGTTTCAGGAACCGTAGGCCAGAGCCTTACACCACTCGACTGCTGGGATACACACTTCTTCCGCAATCCCATTGTACTTCTTGTTCTTCTGACCCATGGTCTAATGTGAGCAATAGAAATCCACGCAATAGAAATTTGCATGTCCGGAAGGATACAATTCCATCCTTACATTCACTGCATCATCAAATGCAACTGGACGCTCCTTTTGAGTAGAGGATTTGCCCATATACGTCACAGCCAGGTATAAAAGCGCACGTGGCCTGACAAACATTATAGACAAGCATGAATAGTCGAAGGGGCCGCATGGCACACTTCAGGGATTTTCAAAGTGGCACAGTCAAGGGATGCCATCTTAGCAACAAGTCAGTTTAGGAAATTGCTGCAGTGCTGGAGCTACCCCGATCGACGTTTTGAGAATTGGAAACGTCTGGGAACAACAACAGTGCGATTGCGTCCTGGTAGAGCACGTAGAGTGACAGAGCGGGAACTCTGAGTGCCGAAGCAAGTGGTACGACAAATTCGTTTATCCTGGGTTGCAGCACTCACCACAGAGTGATGAACTATATCTGAAAGCAACGCCAGCACCATAATGGCTCGTCCATAGCTGAAGAAAATGGGGTTTCACGGCCAAGCAGCAGCACACAAATCTAACATCTGCAAGATCAACCCCATGCGTCTGGTCCAGTGGTGTAAACTCAGAGCCAGTGCACATAGGAGAAGTGGAAACGCATTTTCTGGATTGATGAAGCACGCTTCAAAATCTGGCAATACGATGGACGAGTCTGGGTGTGGAAAATTCCAGGTGAACGATACTTACCCGACTGTGTTGTGACAGCTGTGAAGATAGGTGGAGAAGGTATGATGCTCTTGGGCTGTTTTTTGTGGATTGGGCTGGGTCCTCTGGTTCCAGTGCCCAGGAATATTAACTCCGCGGTTTACAATGGTATTCTCGATAATTGTGTGCTCCCAGCATTATGGAAACAGTTCAGTGAAGGCCATTTCCTTTATCAAGAAGACAATGCCTCACATCCACAAAGTCAGGTCTATGTAGGAATTGTTTGTAAAAGAATTTGATTACCCTTAACATAGCCCAGATCTCAACCTCATGGAACACCTTTAGGATAAAGTGTAACGCTGAATGAGAGCCAGTTCTAACCGCCCGACATCAGCGACTAACCTGACTAATGCACTTGTGGCAGAAGGGAAGGCAATTCTCACAACAACGCACCAAAACCTAGAGGAAAGCCTTCCCAGCAGAGCGGGGGTTGTGTTAACAGCAAAGGATGGAGCAACTCAATATTAATTCCTTTCCTATTGATATTACAGGGAGTTTATAGATGTGCAAGTGTCCGGATGCTTTTGATCAGATAGTGCATGTGTCCTGATCTGACTTGACGAGATTTCTCCCTGAAATTTCCTATCCAATTTAAGTAATGAAATCTAGTGACGTGTATAAAAGCAGCAAGTATGTTTTTTGTTGTTGATTCTCTGGCGGAGGATTTTGAGTCATCCAGTTTTCTTCATGCATTTCCTGCTCTAATCCACAACAATTTAAATTTACTGCCATTCCTTTTGTGAGTTTGCACGTGGTTCCGTCTCAAGCACTGGGCAAATTACTGATTCTATAATTCTTATCATTTATTTTTGTTGACTGCAAGATTTGCCTCTTTCCATGGCAACCAAGTTAGCATCATAGCTTTTCGTATTACATCATCTCCTCTTGATATCAACTGAAATACCTCATCGGATATTATCCCTTGAAATCGAAAT
Source organism: Macrothele yani (assembly GCA_039090855.1). NCBI lineage: Eukaryota > Metazoa > Arthropoda > Arachnida > Araneae > Macrothelidae > Macrothele > Macrothele yani. Next base: position 71,402,318 of record CM077012.1, read on the forward strand.
GTCAAATTCAATATTTCTGTTATTTTAGCTAAATTATGTCCGCATTTAGCGTTCCATTATTCTTACTTCAATTTAGGAACATAAGACATTCTTCACTTACTACACACATTCTTCTAATTAGATCTCCCATTCTCTTTTGATGCAACACATTAAAGTCATCATTAGCGTATCTAATGCTGTTTATCTTACCTAACACTATTCTGACGACACAGTACTTTCCAATGCTTAAACGAGTCACAAAAGGTATTTACGTAAGCAAAGCTTATTTGAAAAGGTGAGAAATAAGCTCACGAACTTCCGTCCATGTATCTGACGTATTCGTACAGATGTTCAGTTTGTAGTCCAAACTAAACGAGTACATTTCTTTTCCTAAACTATTTGAGTGTCATTATTCTTATCATATAAAGTATCGTTCATCCAGACCGTGAACCTAAAGGGAATAGCAACGTTTAAAGACTGCTACCGGTGATGAAACATCCCTATGCTTATAAAGGAACACTTAGTGCAGAGGTTCTCAACTTTTTTGACACCTCACGAAATCCTTTGAGCATTATATTGTTACTGCGAACCCCTGCACCTATTTCTGTTCACATAATCTATATTAATAAAACGAAGTGTTTGTGTTTATCCTTCGCGATACAAAAAAAAAAAACTACACAACCTAGAAACGTGAAATTTTGCAGGAAGGTAACTTATCTAATGAGGATGTGCACCTCGGGCTTAGAGCTTCGAATTTCTGAGTTTTTCGAATTCTTGAGAAAAACGTGGTTCCCGATTTCCCGTGTATCGTTCCGCTTTATTTACAAGCAACCTGCTCACTCTCAACGTGAAGGAAAGTTGTTCACGAAAAACTTTACTTTTTTCTTTTTTAGAATTTCGTTATAATAGACTCCTTAATGGCTAATTTCATTTGTAAATACATTTTATGAAGGAAATATACTACGGTTTTTTTTAGTTTTTATCCGGAGCCAGCGTATTCTTTAAGCAAAGCTATTTCGAACTTTTGCTGGCAAGAGATGGAAATATGACGCACACATTTGTGATATGAAAATTAATGCATTATTTTCCATAATAAAGTAAATTTCCATGATTATTTTCATTACAATAAGATTTATTTCGATGATAATAAAAAAAATCATATATTATCGTGAACTACTTTCTTCCACGTTGGGTGTTATCAGGTTGTATGTAAATAAAGCGGAACGGTACACGGGAAATCGGAAACTACTTAAAAGCGTTCTGATTCGGTAGTATAGCAGTATTTCTGTAATTTAATCAGCATTTTTGTCAAGGAGAGTGAGCTACAAATAACGTTAAGGCATTCACTTCTGAAGTTACAGTTTTGAATTACAGTGATACTAACGTCTAGCTATGGCGATGAAATGCTTAAAACATGCTGTTCAACATGTTCTCACAAGATGGCTTGAACAAGCTCTTTTCTCTGCATATCATCAAATTACAGTTCACGTACATTCATGCAAATAATACGAAATAAGATTTCCTTATTTAATTAATTAACGTGTCCTTACGATTCACGGTCAGATATTTCACCCATCCAAGAGATGCATTCAGTTAGTAAATGCAATATAAAATATGTTTCAGCACATGTTAATTTTTTTGCTCGTATATATCTTCTCGAAAACCATGATGAGTCACCGACGAAGCTTAACACTGAGTTCCGTTCTCTAGCTAAACAAAGCATACACCAACAAACAGCGTCAGCAAAGTCCACACCAACAAACAGCGTCGACAAAGGCTACACCAACAAACAGCGTTAGCAAAGCCTACACCAAAAAACAGCGTCAGCAAAGCTTACACCAACAAACAGCGTCAGCAAAGCTTACACCAACAAACAGCGTCAGCAAAGCCTACACCAACAAACAGCGTCATATAAGCCTACACCAACAAACAGCGTCAGCAAAGCTTACACCAACAAACAGCGTCAGCAAAGCTTACACCAACAAACAGCGTCAGCAAAGCCTACACCAACAAACAGCGTCAGCAAAGCCTACACCAACAAACAGCGTCAGCAAAGCTTACACCAACAAACAGCGTCAGCAAAGCCACTGGCTAATAGCTAGTAAGTCGCATAACAGTTTTGTACTTATATTCCTAAATGCCTCCGATACTTAGGGTTTTGTTTCATGGATGAAACATTTTTATATACATATTCCTGTAATTTCATTATAAAAAACTGTTTCAGGAATACATATTTTGTAAAACTAAAAGGATTTTAACATAGAAAAAGTATACCTACTGTATTGCAAAATGTAAATTAATGGTTAAATAACCTGAAAATAAGTAGGAAATATTCCTGAAGCGAATGTTAAACGATTTATTTTGATAACAAATAAATGTAGCAAAAAAATTATAATAATATTAATATGTACTTAAGAATCAAAGTAAATCAAAAATCTAATGGTGTCTCTGGGCTTGTTTAGTAGAACAAAGTACATCAGTATTAGGTTCCACAGAACACAGTCATAGCCTCAGATCTGGTTCTGCATCAAGTTTCTTTGCAATATTTTGATTTCAGCGAGGTGTAGGTAGTTGAAAATGTCAAAATATTTAACAGCTTTGTCACTAAACGAAGGATACTCTTATCTTAATGCAAGCCAAAAATGTGTAAGGCTTTAACTCTTGAATAATATTTGAAGTCCAACAAAATCAGTCGAGATATCATCAACATTTTCTTTTTCTGTCATAGTGAGGTCAGCAACCAACAACATGAAAGACTTGTCAAATGTATTACGAATTCAATTTAATTTCTTGGAAAGTGGTAGAAAATAGTCTTTAAAAGTCGCCGTCTGGGACTTCAAGTTACATTTCATATTCTTTTAAACATTGTGGTCTAAAGGCAGTTGTTTTCTATCAAAAGGTTGTGTATGGTGCTAAAACACTCGGTACTGTTCACAATAACTTCTTCCCGGAATTTTAACTTTTTAGCAGCTCGATCTTGAGCAATGAGATTGGTCGTATTTGAACCTTGTAATGATAAATTAAGTTCATTTATTTTCAAAAGGATATCTTCCAAATATCCTATTCTTTGAAGCCATGTGTGATCTGCTGTACACCCACTAAGATTAAAAGGGTGATCTTCAAAGATAACAACAGTTTATGCTTGTCTTAGCTTGTCTTAGTTAAAACCAAACGCTTAAGCACTTTTCCACTTTCCAGCCATCTAATATTTGTGTGCGTCAAAACAGTAACACACTGGAATTACTTGGTCTCGGTTTTATGAAGTTGACTACTTTGATAGCGTCATTGAACACTCATTTTATTTGTTGCAACATTCGTCTCGATGCCAAGGGTGTCTATGAATACAACAATGCGTCCAAGAAATATTCGCACATAAATTTTTTGATGAGAGTAACTAAGCCCACACATTTTTCTGTCATAGATTTAGCACTACGTGTACAAAATCCACAGCAAGAAGACAGTTCCATTTGCTTTTCTTTAAAATACGAGGTAATTAAATGAAAAATGTCGTCACCAGTTTTACGTTTTTTAACGGTCGACAAAACAGCATGCTTTCCTCCACTTTACCACCATTCAGGTATCGTACAAATACAATTATCATTGCCAGTTTAGAAACGTCTGTGATCTCATTTAGCTGCTGAGCGTTCATAGTACTTTTCCGCACCCATATACTGTTACAGATTCAACATCCTCAGTTATATCGTGGACTCGGCGAGACACTGTGTTGCTAAAAAGGGGTAAAATGTTCAATTTCTTTGCTAAATGGTCACCAAACATGCACTGCTTTCGCAAACGGTAAAATCAGATTTTCCGCAATAGTTTGAGCTTCCCCAGCTTTTCATACTTGGTAGATTGCCAAGTGCGATACTTTAATCCCTTTTGCACTATTTTGATTACGAAGTGAAATATACAAATTAGTATTAGATACCTTGAGTTCTTTGGATATCCGTTTGAAATAATCAACAGGTATATTTGCAAGGCTTTGGTACTTAGTTTCGAAATGACTAGACAAGAATGAAGGTTTAAAGGCAGACCCGGTGGCACAGTGGTCTAAGCGCTGGCTTATGATTATTCGTCCCCGACGGGCTCCGGGTTTGAATCCGGGTGAGGCATGGATATTGTGTTTGTATTACTGCAGTGGCTCTCTCCCTTCCCTAGAACCCGTATCCCTAAATTATGGACGGGCGACTGCTTATAGCCCATTGAGTTACTCCAGGTGGTCGTTAAAGCTCCACTCAAAATAAAAAAAAAAAGAAAGAAAAGAAAAAGGAGAAGAATAAGAAATTTTCAAGGTGCTCTTTGTGAGGACTTCCCCACAAGTGGCGCATTGTGGGCTTGGAGAGTCCTCACCTCCTGCAAATGACAAGCCAAATTTAACATAATCTTCAGTGTATTTCCCTTTTTTCGTATCAGATATAATGCTAATATCTTAAACAACTTTGAGCACTGTTCCGGAATGTTTTTCAGTTGAATGCGTTTTAGGGGATTTCAGAAGATCACCTTGCGGCACACTTGCAGAAAGAATTTCTAATTTTTGGTCCTCATCACCACGGTTTGCTATGGTTCCAATATTCAACTAGTGATCCATGATCTCTTTTTTCTTTTTTTTTTTTTTTTTGATTGGAGGTTTAACGACCACCGTAAGCAACTCAATAGGCTATAAGCAGTCGCCCGTCCCTAATTTATGGTCATTGGTTCCAGGGAAGGGAGAGAGCCAGTACCGTAAGACAAACGCAACATCCATGTGTCACCAGGATTTGAACTCGCAACCCTTTCGGACGAATGATCAGAGGCCATCGCTCAGACCACTGAGCCACCGTGGCGGCGATCCATGATTTCACAGTAAAAAATTACTAATGGCAGATATTTCCGCCTTGAAGTTCAAAGTTTTCACAAGCTCCTACAACTCCAAAGCTACCTTAACGATGTCGCCCCGGTGGCGCAGTTGTCTGAGCGATGGCCTCTGATCATTCGCATGAAAGGGGTCCGGGTTCGAATTCCGGTGAGGTATTTATGTTGCGTTTATCTTGCGGCACTAGCTCTCTTCCTTCACTGGAACCAGTGACCCTAAATTAGGGACGGGCGACTGCTTATAGCCCATTGAGTTGCTCACGATGGTAGTTAAACTTCCAATAAACAAAAAATATCTTAACGATGCACTGACTTTCGATGCTCTGAGAGTTACAGTGCACAACAGCAGCACTTGCACAATCTGCAAGGTCATCCCACAAACTAAGAGCTAGCCAGTTTCTTTCTACATCAGAGTCAGGCAGAGCAAACTATTTCGTGACTTTGTGATGTCACGGAGTAGTGTTTCCCTCGCTGCGATTGTCCGTCGCACACGGATGATTCTGAAAGGTAATACAGCACCGATCACCCCCTCATGCGTGTTGGCTATATAAGGACGAGTGTCCCAAACATCTGCAAAAAACCTAATTAAGCTATTCACCATTTCAACTAACTTACGGTGTAAAAATATCTTATTTTGTAATTTCATGGAGACGCCATTACAAAATATTTACGGTGAACCCCTCGGAACACCTTCACAAACCTCCTGGAGGCTTGTCGAACTACCAAATGGGAACCGCTAACTTAGTGGATGATAAATTCAGAATCAAAGATTCTAATTCTAATTTAACTGCAAAATGGCTATTAATGAGCTTCATGAAGTCGGGGTTACGTTCACGTCACACCATAGCTGGATAATCAGTAAACGTTTGGTAATTTCTAATTTTAATATACCTGTAACTTTTATTATGCTAATACCATTAACTTTTCGACAGAATAAGTTCAATATAATTACCACATAGTAGTTCAGTCTGTGCTAGTTCTTAGTTGTAAAAGTCTATGTTATGTCCTGCTAACTACTCTCTTCTATGTAGCTTCATGGCGCTCTTCCTCTGTCGTTTCTAAGACGTGTTTCATATTCATATTTTCAAAAACTGCTGTGAAGAGCTCCAAGATATCATTAGAGCTGCAGAGTGGTTTTAGGTGCGGGTTCCTGACTAATCATCCAAGTTGAACCCCAAATTCGAATCATGGATGAGACATGGGTGCTCAGTTTCTCCTTTCGGCTTGATTCTCACCCTAGAACCAGTGGTCTTAAATTAGGAATGGGCTACAGCTTATAACCTTAGATGCTCAGAATGGTATGTAAAACACGAAAAAATGGAATCTGATGGTGTACAGTCTTCAAAGACTCCAACTACAAGTTAGGTTTGTGAACGAAGTCTATATCAGTTCGTAAATACACTACTGTTTCAGAAATTTCAACACCAAGACAGATAGGAATTACCGAAGTGAAATTTATGTGGTAGATTACTTACGATGGAATACATGCACAATCAGAAGTACAGTGCTGTAGATGCAGAGGATGACATAAAATTTAGTGTATCCCCCCACCAGCGTCGATAACGGATTGGCATTAAACTGAAGAAGTCCTGGATGTCTGTTTGTGGAATGTCTTGCCATGGGTCATGCTGGCAGATTTGTGGAATGCCGGACCCAAAAGGTCATGCTCGGCAGATGCCGGCGTGTCCTGACGTGCCCGTCGCCGAAGGTCTGTATAGTCGCCAATGTGCCTGTATATCCCTGACATATTGAATTGGCGATAAATCCGGCAAGGGCCGAAGAAGAAATGGAACATGTCGGACATCCAGGAGATCTGACGTATTCCGGGAGACATGTTGCCTGGCCTTGTCTTGTTAAAAGATGGAATCAGGGACCCTCTATAGATACGGTAGTGTTTTTGCCTCCAAGATGCCCCACGATGTGCTGTAAGCTGTTCAGGGTCCTGACAATACGTATGAGAGAGGAACGTGAACGATACCCAATAGCACCCACCCCATAATGCTCCGTGTCAAGGCAGTATGACGCTCCGAAATGCACACCTCCAGTTCACTTTCACTGGACCATATTCGTGCAAGAGTCCGTCCATCATGATGCATCAGATAAAACCACTACCCGCCTGAAAACACTATGCGATGGTATTCGTCACACCAGTGTTTCTGTTCTTTGCACGTCGTCGAATAGAGCTCGCAGGCATATCCTGAACTTCCAGTGTTGCGCTAATGTTTGGAATATGGTTGTCCGCCAATGCCATATTGTACAGGTGTCAGTCTTTTCGTTCATCTAAGCGACGATTTGCTGCAGACCCCTCATGTCAGCGCGTCCTATATTCTCTTCGCAATGTCGCCATAATCGCACCACTCTGCTTGCATTCCTTTCGACACGAGTGGCGTTATCACGAAAAGACAATTCGGTTTCCTTCCGTCTTACAAATCTGCCTCGCTCAAAGTCTGACAACCGTCCATTAGGATTTATCCTGCTGAAGCGTAGCATGGTCACTGGCCAGCAGCGATACCCTGCGCGCATCTGTGCAATGAAGTTACGGAAACACGTTCTCTGAGGCATGCTTTTGTAACTACACCGGACGGCTGAGATGCCGTTCCTCTCACATGAAGTTTGTATACGTGCTGAGGTTGTTATCTTTTGCATCCCCTATCGTGGTCTACCCCGTCATACAAGTTTTCGTCTAATCTGAGTAGTTCTTCTTTGCGTTACAGTTTCAATAGACTGCAGTGTACTTTTTTTTTTTGATTGGAGGTTTAACGACCACCATGAGCAACTCAATGGGCTATAAGCAGTCGCCCGTCCCTAATTTAGGGTCACTGGCTCCAGGGAAGGGAGAGAGCCAGTGCCGTAAGACAAACACAACATCCATGCCTCACCGGGATTCGAACCCGGACCCCTTTTGGACGAACGATCAGAGGCCATCGCTTAGACCACTGCGCCACCGGGGCGGCAGTGTTCTTTAACGGCTTGTATACGGCGTGGAATCGACTGAAAGAAGTTCTGGATGTCGCACTGCGGAAGGTCATTTCATGCTGCCTCGATTCATACCGAAAGTTCATATTGGGTAACTGGCGGTGGATTCTGACGGGACAAGCATTTAGTTCAGTGGGCCACAAATCAGGCGAACGCGTTGGCCAAGGAAGATATGGCATATGTCAAGCATCTAGGATCCGTGAGACATTCCGAGACACATGTGCTTGGGCATTGTCCTCTTAAAAGGATATCGTCTGCAGATATGGTAGCACATCATCCTCCACAACTTCCGCGATGTACCGCTGTCTGGTTATTGTTCCTGTAATGCTTTAGGAGGCAGGAATGTGAATAGAAACCAAAAGCATCCCACGTCAGAACGCCTCATGTCGGACCCTTATAACGCTGCACAATGAATGCCTCTGGAAGCCGTTCACCACGCTGTCGCCGTACAAGGATACGTCCATCATATGTCATTAGGTTGAACCGCGCCTCGTCGGAAACCACTGTGCGCTGCCATTCATGATGAAAGTGCCTGTGTTTTGGGGCCCATTGAAGCCACAGACGTCTATTGTTTAAGATCAAGGAAGGTTGAAGCAATGGACGACGAGCGACGATGCCACTATGAGGCAAACGTCTTCGGACAGAGCTTGCAGACAACACTTGATGTTATACAAACCTCCACTTTTGTGCTAATCCTCGGGCGCTGGCTGTTCAGTCCGTCAACGCCATTGGGCGGAAGAGACGGTCGTCCTGTAAGTTAGTCCACCAGACTCCTCCCGTAGGTGCATGAAACCCCTCCCGTCGGTACATCAAACCCCTCCTGTTAGTGCATCAAACCCCTCCCGTCGGTGCATCAAATCCCTCCCGTCGGTGCATCAAACCCCTTACGTCGGTATAACAAACCCCTCCTGTCGACGCATCAAACCCCTCCCGTCAGTGCACCGAACCCCTCCCGTCACGTCGGTGCATCAAACCCCTCCCGTCGGTGCATCACACCTTCTTCTTCCCACTGACGCCATACTTGCATCACGGTGATCCCGTTTCGTCCAATACGAGCGGCGGCGGTCTAGCGGGAGGAAAGTCCGCATTTCCGCAGTCCAACACATCGGGCTTGCTCAAAGTCCGTCAGCTGTACGTACGGGTCTCGTTTCCTGCAGTGGGGGCATACTTAGTGACTACCAGTACTTTTGACTGCCACAATTTTCGCGATCGACTTTGGAAATTTCCCCCCGTGCACCCGGCTTTTATACTCCCTGCGCAACAGCTACAAGCGCGTGGCTTGCAGCATTTTTTTTATTGGAGGTTTAACGACCACCGTGAGCAACTAAGTGGGCTATAAGCAGTCGCCTGTCTCTAATTTAGGGTCACTGGGTCCAGGGAAGGGAGAGAGCCAGTGCCGTAAGACAAACACAACATCCATGCCTGACCGGGATTCGAACCCGGACCCCTTACGGACGAATGATCAGAGACCAGCGCCTTAGACCACTGCGCCACCGGGGCGGCCTTGCAGCAATCATTTCCATGTGCGCTGCTGTTGTAATCATTTGTACCTGGTCACGTGACCTACTCATCCTTCGAGTTCTACTTCGATCGCACACGTTTGTTTTGTGTCGCATCTTGAACAAACAGAAGTGTATTTCAAATAAAGGTTCAACTTCAGTTTGAAAACTTCTTAAGACCCGCGAAGAAATTACTATGGAATCATCAACAGATTCACCTGTCAAAGCTGAGACAACCCCTCTTCCAAAGAATTTTGTCAGTAAGGCAACACGGACAGATCCAGGTTCATTTGAAATTAAGATTAATTAGTTTTCAACTCTGTTTAACCGATTTTACGGTAGCAATAGAGTCACGAAAGGAAGAAATATCTTGTATTGAGGAATGCAGTCCTATTACTACGAAAATGTATGTCATACTTTGATTCAGTAAATGATGAACCATCATCCCTTCATCTAATGATAGTTAACTGCATGTTTGTAAACAGTACTTAATTCATTCAAATTTGAACAAAATAATGAATTGCTACTTAAGTAATTATCATTGTAATTTTTTGAAAAAACTATGCTTGGGTAAAATACTCCCTAGCCCAAATAGGTTTCAATCTTTTGGAAGTTCCCTTGTACTTTAAAGGATGTTCTCGTTGAACACATTTTAGGACCTGTAAACTGATTATTTAATATTGAAGGGACGGAAAATGCATCAATCTGCAATCTGTCATAAAACGGATTGCTGAAAGTGCAGTGCCAGGGTTAAGTGATAGGAGCCTTATTTTTCACCATAATTTACTTGTCAAAATATAAACGTCACGAACACTTGGTGTCGGCCTTGCGAAACCTAAATACCACCTTCTCAGTGGAACAGTTCTGTCATCGTGGCACTGGCATCGCATTCCGTCCAAGATCTGGCTTACAGGTAATTCCCCTTAATGCTACCATCAGTCCGTGTTTTCTGGATAGAGACGGAAGGATTTTATAAGGTACATCGTTTTATTCATGCCGATTACATTTTATCTTTTATCTCGGATATTCGAAACTATAGGAATTTCACTGCCATAGAACAAGGTGTAACAAAAACAATAAATGCTAAAGGATTTATGAAGGGATTAAATGAAGTTGTGTTCACAAAGTAAGCGCAATTTCTTGTATTTCGGTAAAAAACAACAGCAATTTACTCCATCGTTTTGGATACAGTGACAGGAATCAGAAGCACCCCATTGCAGCAAAAACGAAATATGCGAGAACAGAAAAATATAGGTGTTTCCTAATAATAATAATACCAATTAACACTCAGTGAACTTAGTTACCGGGGTGTCAGCAGCTGACCCTTGCAGCCTGGTATATTATCGGGCTTGTTTCTGTGTAAAGTATGGAAGTAACGAAAGCCAATTTCTGCTGTCGCTGATATGAAACATGTACACAGTTGAATCACATTATTGTAACCACCTCCAAACTTTTGACGTCAACAGCGTGTAGCCAATGAAACAAGGCACGGGTTGTGAGCTAGCTAGGATGGTATATAAGGTGCGCTGTAGGCATTCTAAAAACATATCACTCATTGCTGTTGCGGATAAAAGGAGAATATTATCAGATTTGCAAAAAGGGATGATTATCGGCTTTCGGGCCAAGGATGGCAGTATTTCTGAAACAGCGCAGTTTGTGCACTGTTCGCGTGATGCTGTGGTTAAAGTGTATCGTGATTGGAGAAATGGCACCATTGCGAATAAGCGACGTGGTAACTGCGGAGCACCACATGCCATTGATGTGAGAGGTGAACGTCGGCTTTGAAGGTGCGTGAGGGCTGAACGACACGCTACAGTGGCGCAACTCACTGGAAGTGTGGCTAAAACGACAGTTCGGCGAATCTTCCTGCGTTTAGGGCTCCGATGCAGACGGGTGGGTACTGCACGTATGCTAAAGAAGATTCATCGGCAGAAAAGGCTTACATTTGCACGGCAGAATGGGAATTGGACCTCCGCTGATTGGCAAAGCATTGCCTTCTCCGATGAGTCACGTTTGCTGCTTCATTGAACGGATGGACGTTAGCATATAAGGCGAGGAACATCGGAGAACAAGCTCTCTTCAACCATTGCTGTTAAAACACATGCTGGTGTGGGAAGCGTTATGGTCTGGGGAATGTTTTCGAGGCATTCTCTGGGTCCACTTATACCTGTGGAGGGCACTATGGATCGAATCGTTATAAATTAATCTTTGCAGACCACGTACACCCATACATGCTGATTATCTTCCCTGGGGTGGTCAGGATTTTCCAGAACGACAATGCAACGTGTCACACAGCAAGAAATGTCCGAGAGTGTTTGGAAGAACACGATGAAGACTTCAATATACTTCCCTGGCCCCCTTATTACCCAGACTTAAACGCAATTGAGCCTCTGTGGGACAACGTCGATCGTGTTGTTTGCTCTACGGATCCTCCACCACGCACCCTTCAGCAGCTGTCAGATGCACTGCAGATAGCATGGCTCCACATACCTGTGAACACCTTCCAGCACCTTATTGAGTTGCTCCCAGCCCGTCTAGCTGCTGTCCCCGCTGCACACGGCGGTTACTCTGTCTATTAGGTGATGGTCACAATAAAGTAACTCGATCGTGAATATGATCGAAAGAAAGAAGATTCTGAAATGTTCTGGATGAATCCACAACGGTTCTGATTCTGGGACATCCAGACAGTGAAAGCCCATTTTGCGACATTTCGATATTAAATGCACTCAGAGTTGTAATTTTTTGCAAGTGCTTATGCAAAACGCTTCTTTTGTTTTTTCTGTAACATAACAACGAAGTGATTTTTTTAACTGTGGGCATACTGTAATGCTTAACTAGGAATATTTTAGTAGAGACAACGATTTATATAATTCAGGTATTTAATGGTATCAAAGTTTATGGAGTAATTTTTAGCACCGGTAACACTGATTGCATATAGAGTGTTTAGTACAGCAACGATGCTTGTGATGTAACTTTTAATGATGGAAACAGTAGCAAATCAGTTACAGTAAAACGTGGTTTACGCGATTTAATTGGGTCCATGGTACCGTGACGAAATTGAAAACTCCAGATAATCTAGAACACTCTAAAGAGTAACCAATCTTAGCTAAAGAAGAGGAATTTCATATACATCGGCCGTTCCATAAAAACGGAGAGTAAAATCACACAAAATGAAGAAATATAGGTACAGCAAAATATATGTTATTCTTTCTCAAAGTGTCTTCCCTCGGATGATATGCAACTGTCCCATCCTTCAGTCTACTTTTCAAGGCATGTGGAGAAGGTATTTTGTGGAAGCTGCTGTAGCGACTCCTGTACAGCTTGAATAACGTCAGCATCTGTGTTGAATGTTGTGCCATGAAACTTCTCTTTCATTGTTGGAAGCAACCAGAAATCGCTCGGGGCTAGATCAGGATTGTAGGCAGGCTATGGCATGATTTCAAGCCTGCATTTCGTAAGAAATTGTTGAACACAAGCAGCCACATGTGGACGGGCGTTATCATGGTGTATGGTTCACTTGCCCTCCCAGTTCCGGTCGCTTTATCGATATCTGTCTTCGCCGATTCTTCAAGACTTCAATGTAATATTCAGCACTGACCGTAATTTCTGCAGGAACGGCATGCTGGCAAACTACACCTTTATGATCAAAGAAAATTATCATCATCACCTTGCCAGCCTATTTGGTTTGGCGCCCTGTTTGGTTTGGCAGACACCCGTTGCGCGTTTCGTGAGGGGGTCGAAATAGTGGACCTATGTTTCATCGGCAGTTATTACTGTGTTTAGAAAGTTTGGACCCTTTGTAATCGTTTGTTTCCACTCATGATACACCTGAACTAGGGCTAGCAATTGCTCTCTCGTCAGGTGATGAGGTACCCATCTGGAACACACACGATGCAGCAGTTATTTGTCGCGTAGAATGCGGAATGTCGACGTTTTTGAAATATCAGATGACACAGCCGTTTCTTCATATGTCATTCGTCGATCTTCTTACAAGGATTGCCCAAACAGTGTTAAAAATACGCTCCGTAACAACACTTTCAGGTCGACCAGGCCTAGGAGCGAGTTCTGCCGATAAATGACCTTTTTTTGAAATCATGGTGCCACCTAAAATTCGTTGACTCACCTATTTATCTTTGAAAGCTGTTTCCATTAAATCAACTGTTTCTGGAGCCGTTTTACCCAAACGATAGCAAAATGTTATTGCACAAAGCATTTCACTTCTTAACTATGACCCACTCACTGCCATAGCCTTATAGCGAAATGCAGACGTACCTTAAACAACTGCGTAAAAACAAAACCTGAATCGTCTGCCACGGTTAAAAACTGTTGCCGTAGATACTTTCCTAATTCGGTTAGTCGTCTGCGTGGTTTATTTTCCCTCTTCGCACTCTTGCCAACTCAAAAAAATTACTCTTAGTTTTTATGGAACGGCCTTTGTAATTAAATTGGTTTATTCATTAAACTTACAAAATGTGTATACGTATCTAATATGTGCTACATACACTGTATTTGTATACATACCATGCACTATCTTAGTCTCATGGCTTTTAAACTGGTTTAAACGGAAGTTTTGCTTAGCGTAGTTTTAGAAGACGTCCATCGCTAAACCAACACGCTTTCGTTTAATGGTTGCCATCTTAACGGCCACTTTGCAAGCTTTCATTCCGAAGTAAAACCAACAGCAAAAACGAAGTAGACACGATGAGCTGAAGGTTTATTGGCTTCCTTCTACCGCTGGCTGGTATTTCTTATCGTTCTGACTTCTGATTGGTTAGCGTCCCCGCTGTTGAAAAGGCAGAAAAGGAATTGAAAATGATATGGGAACTTGACACTTGACAACACTCGCGGCGTGGGAGAAATATTACAAAAATAACCAAAAAAGGTGACACCTAACACAGGTGGTATCAGTTAACAGAGAGCTCCGCACATCCCATCGTTGGTTACAGAGTTATCCAGAGCAGAGATTTTTTGTCAGTGCTATCGACGTAATTATTTTCGATGTCACAATGTCGTTTTTTTCTATTTTTATATAAGGATTTCTTACAGTACCCGTAGAAAATAAATTCAAATTTTGCAGACAGTACCATATTTCCTGACTTTTGCCCTAACTTTTTAGCACGTCTTTTGTAAAAAAGATCGCGCTTATGTTACCGGTTTGTTCGTTCGTCCGTCCGTCTGTGGACACCATATCTCTGCAACTAATAGTCCGATTTGAAAACTTCCCTTCGCATTGGGAAGTTTGCAATGTGAGAATGATGATCTTTGCATTCAAGTTTTCTTACAATGCACAATTTAGCCAGTAGAGGGTGTAAATTCAGACGAATCGGAGTCATAATACATTTTATTCCATATATTTGCTTCAAAATATCCGATTGAAAAAATCTTTTACCGTTCGATTCCATCTATATCGAAAACTATTTTAAGTTCAATAACTTTTTTAAGTTACGCAGAGCTTTTTCGCTAGGGTGCGTAAAAGCAAACTGCATTTTCCCCGATATCTCTGCTTCTAAAATTCCGATTTCAAACATTTTTCCTGCACCGGATACACCTATTGATGGAAAATGTTTTCCATGTAATTTTCCAATTTTTGGTAAATAATTGTTTGGCCACCAGGTGGAGGTAGTGTTAATTTCTGCTTCTGATGTTTTTTTAGCAAAATATGAGCGCCCTATAAGCTCAATTTTAAAAATTATTTCATGGACCAATACCGCTCGCGTCGATAAACCTATTGGGCATACTTTATTCTTGAAATAATGCATGGTTTCTCCGCCAGAGGACGTAGATGTATATCTTATTTTTGTCAATATATCTGCTTCTAAGGGTCTGATGTGAAAAATTCCTTCTCTGTTGCATATAGTTTCCGGTGAGAAATGTTTCACTTATATTTAAAATTCTTCCAGTAATACATAGATTTTCAGCTAGGGGGCGTAAAGATAAAATTAAAATAATGCATAGTTTTTCCGTCAGGAGACGTAGGTATATATCTTATTTTTGTCGATACCTCTGCATCTAACAATCCGATTTGAAAAATTCTTTCTTTGTTGGAGAGCATTTCTGGTGCAAAAGGCTTCTCATATAATTCCACATTTTCTTAAAGCACAAGTCTGTCACCAGAGGTCGTAAGTTCCCGTTTCCGTTTTCAGCGATATCTGCGGGACTAAGAACCTGATTAAAAAAATATTTTTCGTTCAGATACTACTAAATATGCAATTTCTGTGTGTACAATTTCTTCCCAATGTAAGGCATAATATCACCGCTTGGGGAAGCAAATGCTTAATCTGTTTTTTCTCAATATCTCTGCTCCTACATGTGCCATTTAAAAAAAATTATTCCAACACCGGATGCCATTTATCTTGTTGAACACTTGAGATTAGTATGTCAGGACTTTTATATTTCACAGTTCTGTCGCTAGGTGGTGTTTGTGTACGTCAGTTTGCAGCTGTATCTCTGCTTTTGAAAACCCTGTTCAGAAATTCCTTCCTTACTGTATGGCATTCGCTACAACAGAGATGGTAAGCATTATCCTCTTCAAATAATGCACAGATTTACCGATAGGGGTCGTAAAGGTTGAAACCTTTTTTCTCACTATCTCTGCTTTCGGAAGACCTTTCTGAAAAGTTATTTTTCCTTAGCATATTTTTTTCCATGAAGAATATTTTTCTCGTATTTTCAACTTTTCCATTATGCAGAACGTTTTCCTCTGAGCGGCGTATAGAGTTATATCATGTTTCCTTCTACAACAAAATTTCTTCTTGTAACTGTTCGATTTGAACACCTCTGTCTCTGATATTTCATTGTGCTATGAGAAACTTTTTGTGCCCCATTTGTTAATTTTCGGAGCATACATTTTAGCCGTTGATGGAAGGAAATACCTGTTTATGTTTCTGGATATTTTAACGATTGCAGAAACCCGGTTGATTATTTTTCTAACCGGTTCCATTGACTTTGAATAATTCTGATAAGTTTAATTCGCATCAGAAAGAATTCAGAAGATAACTGAAAATTCGGTGTCATCTTTCTTGTTTAATGATGGGGACGATGCCATAATTTGCAAAACTTTTCAATAACAATATTTTTTCGTTGTGATTGTTCACTAACGTGATAGTACATAAATTAGGAATGGAGTTTTCGGATGAATGCACATCTCTAAAATGGAAAAAGTATACGTGCGCAAACAACACTGAAATATCATTGTATATTTATGATTCAAACGCAATGCTATGAACTAGTGATCCCTCGCTTGTGTCCTTGTTACAAAGAATTATGCTTGACTAGAATAATCTAAAGTTTATTCAGATGATGCTTTGAATGTCTCATCCTGGCCAGTTAACTGTAGCATGTTTGCCCGCAAATAAGAAAATGTGGTTCGATTCACTCTCCTGGGCA
Source organism: Macrothele yani (assembly GCA_039090855.1). Taxonomy (NCBI): domain Eukaryota; kingdom Metazoa; phylum Arthropoda; class Arachnida; order Araneae; family Macrothelidae; genus Macrothele; species Macrothele yani. Next base: position 71,419,009 of record CM077012.1, read on the forward strand.
CATAACGTTCAAGCTTTTCGATCCGTAGGCTACATGGTAACAATTAAACACGACATTTCTGTGCTAAAATGTTATGCTTAATCTTTCATTATATTTGTAAACGTATTTGTATATGGAATATCATGGAAATTTCACCCGTCGTAGTCTTCTGACCTGGTTTCTTTCCAATTTTGGTTGCTAGTTTTGGTATTATAATTCGCTGAACTTCTTTTGAAAAGCAGTATCCCTCCACGAAGTTCAAAGCTTAGATGTTAGGGACGATCAACTTTTGAGTATTTTCTTCTAAGATGTTAACCCCATTCTCAATCCCATTTCTATAAGGATGTTGCATGAAAATTGTTTACTAAAAAGAAGTTTTGTTATTAGCATGCATATTTTATCTGTGCATTTGTCAATGCGAAATTCATGTCAAAAAATCAAGGCCTATAAAAATGCTACTCGATGAAACTTCATGAAATCTTTGCTCTCAATTCAGAGGGTGAGCTTATCAATGAAACGTTAAAAATACGAAAACTGCATTCCCTAGTTTATTGCTTTTATCTACTTTTCATTCACAGGAGTTATAAAGAACGTGATGATTTTCTTCGTGAAAATCATCAAATCGACTTTAGTAAGACATTAAATGTTCCAATATTGAAACAAGAACGGTTGGAACTAATTCCCGTTAGCAGAAGCACTCCACAATTTCTGTTGGAACTCGTTCCCATTAGTAGAATTACGCCACAAGTTATGTTGGAACGCGTTCTCATTAGTAGAAGCACGCCACAAGTTCTATTGGAACTTGTTCCCATTGGTAGATATACGCCACAAGTGAGGTTGGAACTAGTTCGTATTAGTACCACTTCATCACATCCAGTACTGGAACTTTTTTTTTATAGGCATACTTTTTTGTACTAATTTACAGTATTTTGGATCAAAGCGCAGCAAACGAATGGGCTTCTCCTATAGATAAGATGAAATGTTATTTCACGAACTGATAATTTTGTTTGGGAATGAAACAACGCGAGTACCGTTTTGCTCTATGGCACAGTGTAAACAGATCTCGTAACAGAATATCATCTTCTCTACATGGACAAAAGAACAAACCAAAAGTCACTCTAAGAAGCGTTTGGAGTACCATGCTAGTAGGTTTTAACTTCGGGGATATTACTTTTCCGTTCTCCTCTTAAGATGGAATACCCTTATCGCAGCAAATCCAAATTACAAAAGCTTATTAAATCTTTATATTTATACAATACGATCATTCTTTTATCCAAAGACTACAGACGTTAAACCGCTAAGTTATCTCTAATAAGGTAAATTAACTGCATTTAATTCGGATTTCAGCTCGGTTTTTATGTTTCAGGTTTAGTGGACAATCATGAGCTGTGATGTGTATAACCTATTTAACCTCTCATTTTCGTTTACTGTTTCTTATGCAATTTTTTTTATTTGTCGCTATGTTTTCTGTACTTAATCTTATGTCTGAACTCCCAAGAGTTTCCTCTACATTTGGCTACACTGGCGGTCCGTCAACTTAGGCTACCTAGATAAAAACAAGTTAAGAGACGTAAAATGCGAGAGGTGATTTCGACTGTTAAGTTAGCTGACTATGACACTAGCTTAGCTAGAGATGTCACTACCTCAAAGAATCCCTACTTAAACAACGCTGTTTACGTTACGAAGTTTCATCCTTAAAGTGTTAGTATCTTCGTGAGTTTTTCCTGTTCAACTGACATGTGTTCATCGGTGGGAATTCAGTTTTTTTTTGCTTCGTGAGTTTCTTTCCACTGGTATACGTGCGATGAGTGTCAATGAAGGTATTTGTGATATTCAAATTAGAAGTGATTATTTCAATCACAATCTCTTTTCTCTAGTACAAGTAGCTTATAATACGAGTATAATAGTTAAATTATTGAAAATGTCTATAGCTATTATATCATCTGTTTAAATTCAACTTCGATTAATGTTTCGCAGAAGAAGACTTAGTCACTTTTTTACCTTAAACGTTGTTTCCTCGAATACGTCTCAGTCGCAACAGCTGAAAATTTAGTTAGGCAGAATAAAACACTTCTGCAATAATAGACGTAAATGAATCAATGTAACTTACAGTTTCAACTTGTTTCAGCACGTGATGAATCCAAATAATCACTATCAATAATTATAGTCACTCAAGCGTCGAATTTACGCTGATGATATAACAATCTTTGCCCCACCTCAATGTAGCCACGCTCTTTCCACAAACCAACTTCGCACACCCTCGATCACTAAAAGTATCATCAAAACCAGATATATATCTGTGCTTCTATACAACACAGCAGAAGAGAAACCAGATAGCTCTGTCAACACTGAGCACCCCAGCACTTATATCTCGAGACTTTTGGCGTAGTTGCATTTTGGCTTGCTGTCAGGTGTGGCCAAAGTTAAATTCATTGAGGAGGAATCGGTGGCGTTAAGATAGAAAAAGGTTTAACAAGAAGAAACCAAATTTACATAAGAATAGAGCAACTCAAAAGGAAAGTTAAATTAGAGTATACGTCACAACCTCGTACACTTAGAATATAGATAAAATTATATAGATCCCCTTAGGATATAATTATTCGCTTGGTTATTATGGGTACTGCTTCCAGGAAAGTGTCAGAACCAGAGTAGTAAGACAAGCATAAAATCCATGTCTCATCAGGAACATGAACTCTGGCCCAACTTGGAAATTTAGACATAAAAACGTTGGTTATATCATTGAAACCTAAAGCGATACGAACTGAATGTTAATCAGACATCTGCATTTTTTTCAGCATAAGATTTACTTTTATTCTTTCCGCAAACAATTCAGAATTATTTTTACCAAATGCAGAATGTTACTAAATTTTTGCCAGATATTCCCGTTCAGTTAAGAAATACGCACTCGAGACTAAACTGCGAATGAATAGATAGTACAGTACAGTTATCGGATGTAGAACGGAATCGGGGTAATTTCATAACTGACAGATTTCGAAAAAGAATAGGAATAAACAAAAACTCAAATTTCAAAATAGAACTCCAGAGTAAAGGCATAAAAAGCTGAAAATAATTCACGATGAAAGTAACGTCAGAAACGTTTGCACTTTGGCTTTCTCAACAATTAATTAGTAAACATTTGGTTTAAACTTATCTTAATATAAGCTGTAGTACTTCAATAGCAAATTTCAGTAAGTTAGCGTACGAATCTAGTGTGGAAAATTGCACTTGCTAAGTAGTGTTAAAATAATGGGCTAACGCATTATTGACACGTTATTTTTTTATGGTTTTCTGTTAAACTGCATAGAAGAAAATTAATCATCGTACATTTTGCGTTTGCGCCGGCTTGCGAATATGTAAAGGCGAGTCAAATACCATGTTCGCACCCTCAAATACTTTAAAAAGCAGCAATTTCAGCATGGCAAATTACATGCTGTCTTATATTCTGGTGAGCTAAATTTCTTGCCACGTAACTCCAAAATGTTTGCGGCGGCAAATAATATTTCAAGTTATTAACATATGGCAGGCACAGTAGGACAGACATGTGAAGCATTCCTTCTCGCAAAATAAAATCGTTGTTAATGAGCGATTATGAAAGCTGCAAAGTCACTAGTCCTTTGAAATTGCAGTGACGTACACTCTATCAAAAAAGAAAAAAATCCAACACAAGGAAGTAGGGTCACAAACGTTGCGAACCTTGCTGGATACACAATTTTTAAATACGTTAAAAATTATAACATACAGTGCTGACCACCTAAAATGCAACACCAAGAAGGAAGCATCCGATTGGCCTGAAATTCGCAGTATGCGTCGCCCGCGAGAGGACATGCAAACGATTAGCATTGCAGGGCATATGCAAATCATGTGCGCTCGGCACGCCACCGAGAAGCACTATAAGAAGGGTGCACAGAAGGCGGGGTGTAAGTAGTGGAAGTGTGTTGTGCTGCCGGACCTGTGCGTGGGAAGCTTCCTGATGCCTCGTTGCAGAATACGGCAGTCATTCCAGCACGTTTCGGAGTTCGACAGAGGACGAATAGTGGCTTATCGCGACAGCGGTTTATCGCAGCGAGACATTGGCGCCCGTGTGGGATGACATCCAGGTACAGTGAGGCGAGTATGGATTCGGTGGGTGCAGGAGGGACGGACGGACCGACGTGAGCGATTGCCGCAGCCGCGTCACACCACCGAACGAGAGGACCGGCATGTTGTGCGGTGAGCATAGACGGCTCGCACTGCGACATCACGAACGTTAGCGCAGGAATTGGGGTGTGTTGCGCAACCACCTGTGTCCGCACGTACTGTTCGATGTCGTTTGCAGGAGCGGGGACTTGTCGCACGGCGCCCATTGCTCCGATTACTAATAACGTTACACCACCGACAAGTGCGGCGGCAGTGGGCCGTTGAACACCGCATCTGGACTACGGAATGGCACGACATTGTCTTCTCCGACGAATCCCACTTCTGCCTGCAACACCACGATAGTCGGATCCGCGTGTGGCGGCACCGCGGCAAGAGACTGTATGACGCCTGCATTATGCATCGCCATACCGGTCCGTCGTCTGGCGTTATGGTTTGGGGCGGAATTGGATATGACACCCGCACCCCTCTGGTACGCATCGCCGGTACACTCAACAGCCACCGCTACATCTCAGACGTTTTGGAGCCTGTAGTCCTCCCGTACTTTCAGGACTTGCCAGCGTCCACGTTTAAATAGGACAATGCGCACCCGCACGTGGCACGCAACGTGCAACAATTCTTCACGGTCCACCAGGTGTCACTGCTGCCGTGGCCCGCCTGTTCTCACGATATGTCGCCCATCGAACACGTCTGGTCGCTGATCGGCAACCGAGTGGCCCGGCAAGCACCACCCGTGGCTACGCCTGATGAACTGTGTCAACGTGTGGAAGCAGCCTGGGCCGACATATCCAAGCCCACATCGAAAGCCTCTTTCGTTCGATGCCGCTGCGTGTAGCGGCCGTTATTGCCAGCCATGGGGGCCACACGAACTATTGATGTCTGCGTGTTCCGCAAGTCGCACGAGCCTGTAAGCTCAATCGTTTCATCTTTGTATCTATTGTTATGTGTCCAGTAAATCCGGCTTTGCTATCTCGTGTCCTTCTTGGTGTTGCATTTTGGGTGGCCAGCAGTGTATTTTCAGATAAAAAGCAACACAAAGTCAGGCTAGAAAAGCAAGCGTATAGGGTCATGCTAGCATGAAATAAATCCTCCGGATGAGCAATGTCATCAGACACTCTGCGCGGAATAGAGCTTTACATACGTCTTATAGAGTCCTGAGCCACTGTGCACCGCGCTTCGTCCAGATAGTATAGCAGGATATCATTTGCAGGAGGTGGCTGAGTCTGAGTCCAGAGGTATCGTCACAACTTGCACCGGACATGCTGATTTGCGACGAACCTGCTGGACTAGGTACTATGTTAACACCTTGTGGACATTGCATCGATGTATTCGAAGTACGAGGGCGGGCATTGTCTTGTTGAAACAAAGCGTTATTTAACGCTGCCACGAACGGTATTGTAACGGGTTCGAGGATTTTTCGACATACCGACGAGCTGTCAATGTTCTTGTAATACCCACTAAACTCGATTGCAAATCATAGGACATAGCTCCTCAAACCATGAAGCTCACTCTCGTTCAATGACATTTTCTGGATTGTTACGTTGGCTACATGAACGCCACACGTGTGTCCAACGACTCTCTGGTTGAAAGTTGAAGCACGATTCATCGTTGTACACTACTGATGTCATTCTTCAACCCAGGTGGCCCAAGAGCAGCTCCACCTAAGGACTAACGACCGTGGATAGGAGTCAGTGGTAGGACGCACAGCAGACGTCTCCCTTTAGATGGTTGGAAACGCCTTACCGTGTCATTGGGTGACTGATACTGGGCATCACCGCTATCCTCATACTTGAGAGTGAGTCTGTCTGTTCTGTAAAGGCCTTTCTCCAGATTTAGCGGTCATTTCGTCCTTTAGTGGCTCGAGACAACCGCTTCCAAACCGAAAGCTGTGCATACCTTCCTCATCCATGTATACAGCAACGATGGACTATGATGGCCAACATGTGACGTAATACTCCGAGCTGACCAAACAGGTCAATAATACGTCCTCTTCCGAAATCCGTTAGTTGACAATAATAGTGTTGTTGACGGGTTCTCTGCGTTCTGCCATTGATGGTTTTCTTCCAGAGGTCACGTTTCAGCAATTAGCAGCAATGTTATTCAGAAAGGTACATCAATCTTATACTCGCGTAACAGCTTCAGCTTTTACAGGTTCGGTAGTGGAAATATTTACAAATCTGCATGTTACTATTTTATCTGCAAATTCGTATGTGAATCCTAACTTTCTGGTAGTGCAATTTTGTTTTGACAGAATTTATGTTTCGACATTCAAATAAAAAATGCACAAAATGTACGAATATTGGGTCTTCGAAAGTGGTGTTGAACTGCGCTTTAAACTTTTATGCAGTTTTTCTGGATTTGCTTCTCAGTACAGTTGGCTGTACTCATTATCTTGTATTTGATATCATTTCCAAATTTTCTGCTGATCGAATACTGCCTTCGTTGTTATGTCGTGAGTCATAGAATGCATTTTTTTAAAACATAAATTCAATAGATAAGTTATACGGTCATATTACACTATCTACCAACAAGTAATTGGACACCTGTGATAGCAAAGGAAAACGAAGCTTATTCACCTTCAATAGTTGGTAGAGCTTCCACGAGCGGCGATTACAGCTGCGACCCTCCGGGGCATACTCTCAAACAGGTGTTGTACAACGGCTAGCGGTATTTTCTTCCACTCGGCTTAGAGAAGACAGGTCAGTTCCTTCACTGATTTCGGACGGTGGGGGCACCCCTTAAGTCGACGCTCCAACTCATCTTAGAGGTGCTCGATGGGGTTAAGGTCCGGGCTCTGCGCAGGCCAGTCCATTCGATTAACCCCATTGTCACCATACCAAGCCATGGTGGACCTCGCAACATGACAGGTGGCATGGTCATCCTGAAAGTAACATGGGTCCACCCGGTAAAACTACCACAACGTAGGAAGCGCATAGTCATCCAAAATGGTGCAGTAGGTCTCGGCGTTGAGTCTACCATGAATTGCGACCAAGGGTCCCGTGCCATACCAGGAGCAACACCCCCGTAGCATAATTCAACCGCCGCCGAACTTCACAGATGGCACAATACATTCCGGCAGAAGGCGTTCTCCATGCAGACGCCAAACTAAGACCCTGCCATCCGAACGGTAGAGGGTGAACCTTGATTCGTCGCTTAAGAGAATCTGTTTCCACTGTTCTACGGTCCACTGTCGACGTTCTTAGCACCACGTTAGCCGAGCAGCGCTATTGGACTTGGTGATCGAAGGCTTGTGGGCGGCAGCACTTCCATGATAACCGAGCAGATAGGCTTCCTTACGGATGGTATTCATCGAAAGAACACTCCCGGATGCCAGTTGAAACTCCTCGCGGATGTGGCCCATCGATTTGGTGCGGTTCTTCCGAATTTCTCTGGCCAGCTCCCGTCGGTCTCTAACTCCCAGTTTTATGGGTCTGCCGGGTCGAGGCACATTCCGACAGTCACCTCTCATCTTTCACTTGCCAATCATGTAGGCCACTGTCAATTTTGGGTACTTCAACTCGCTGGATATGTCACGTATGGATCGGCCATTTCTGTGATACCCGACGATTACACCTTTCTCGAAATCAGAGAGCTACGAAATGCGTGGCATCTTGCATGCGACTGGTTGCGTTGTTGTTTCCCACACGATATTTAACGGCGGCGGCCGTGACGTGTATCAGGACTGCAAATATCGTCGATTGCAAGGGTGTCCAATTACTTGTTGGTAGATAGTGTATAATTGATTACAAATTTCCTGACAAATGGAGTTCTAAGATACCATACAAGCATTGGATAACCTTCATGACTGACGAAACTGTACAAGCGGTAGTTTGATTTAGGAGATGGGTTCCTTCATCGTATCAAAAGGAAGCGCCCCATACAGAAGTGCATATCTCAGTGTACGCCAGTTTTGATTGATTTCAATTGTACAACTATGATTACTCAGTGACAGTCATGTCTTACGAGGATTACATATTTCAAACGAATTAATGAGATGATGCAGGATGTCAAGTGGTGGTCACATGAAAAGAAACAATTGAACTTTTTATATTGGAGTTTTAGTTCCCAAGCTTCTTTTTCAAAGAAATGTTTCTTTCTGAATATATAGCGAGAGAGAAGATAAATAAAGGTTTCTTGTATGACTTGCTAGATCGAATGATAAATTACTCAGCTGTATTCGACAGGATAATATAAAATAGGAACATGCAAATATTTTTCAAAACATTGCATTTAAAGACAGTTTTCGTATTTTATCCTGATTTTCTCTTAAAACACGTTCCTTGTTTAAGAAACAGTTAAGAAAAGTTCTGTGCTGAGTTGCACTGGGAGCAACAGCTTTGTATCTCGCAAAAATCGGATTGAATCGCGCTCTGAATACGAAAATGTTTGAATCCCCTCTATTTATCCCGCTAAAAGAAATAAGAAAGGTGAGTCGTATGCAGTTGTGTTTCTGTTTAGTTCTTTGATTGGATTAGGCGGTCTTGGATCGTTCTTTTAAAGGTTCTGAGTGTGCTATGTAAAATGAAGCTTCGCTAATGGAAAACGTGACTTGATGCGTGGTTTAGGTTTCAGATGGGCTTTATTTTTCAAAAGAACCACAAATCTGACATGTTCTTATGGAAAGGATCACTTACAAAAGGAAAGCTTTTATTTGAGAGCATGATCTACAGAACAAATCTGATTTAAAAATGCGTCTGTCTTTTTCCAAGTGAAATCGAATACATATGTCTTTCCAAGTGAAGTAGTAGAAAACTGATTGATGCGATTGAAGTGGTTCGTTTCTTTGCAACTTTTTGTCACAAGATGAATCAAATGTAATTCCACTGCAATTGTAATTACTTATGAGAGCGTACTCTAGCGAAGGATCTTTTTTAAACGGCTTTTAACTCCTTCAATAATTGCTATCAATTTCACAAACTCTAGATATCCGAGGTACATCTAAGCTTCGATATCGTAAAATATTTCCGTTTGTTAAGGCGCAATGATACGATAAGTCTTGTGTTCGATAAAACTAATTTTCTTTTGAGAATAAAAGATCCGAGTGAACATCGAATAGATGCGATAAGTAATGAACTTAAACGCACGTACGACCGTCCAAATTTACTGCTAACTACATCGTTTTTGTTTTACATCACTTTCCTCTAGTTCTTTTGTGCATATCGTTCGAAATAGAAGTACGTGATTATATTATCCTGTATTTCCCTGCCCGTCTGTCCGCTTCTGTGAACACCGTATTTCGGCAACAGTTCACTTGGTTTTAAAAACTTTTTAAAGTCGAACGGCTGAACAATTTGAACGACGAGCCATGCGTTTTGGTCTTTTTCCGATGCATAACATCGCCGCCAGGGGGCGTTAATTTGCATGCTACAAAATTCAAAATGTATATTATTTTATACAATTGCTTCAACAAAACTCATTCCGCTAAATATTTTTGCCTTCCGATACTTTTCACCACGAAGGTCAATTTGCTTACAGTTTCTATTTGCAATAATAATGCATGGTGCTACCGCTAGGGGGCGTAAATGTGTATTGTACTTTTCTTGAAATCTCTGCTTCTAAAAATCGGATTTAAAAAAAACTGCGGTCGCAACGATGAAAATTTGTATGCACCATTTTGTAGCCAAATGCTTTGCCACTAGGGGGCGTAAGTACATATTTCTGTATTTAACATGTTTGTAATCACAGCTTCTCTTTTATTAGGTGTACAAATAAGTTTTAAAGCGTCTTAAGACAACACAACATGTAATTTGAGAGAAAACAACAATACCTTTGCGAATCAAAACATGCGCCGTCATTATCTCTATCGCCTTCCGCCATTGGTCAGGCAGCCGACGGATTCCAGCCATGCAGAATACTTCGTCGTTTATAATCGCAAACGTTGAAGTATTCTGAAGTCGTCAACCTATTTTTGCACTTCGTCACATGTCCGGAACCGTTCAACAGACAAACCATGTTGCATCGATCGGAACAAATAATAGTCTGAAGGGGTTATGTCGGGACTATAAGTTGGGTGCTCCAAAAATCTCCAGCCAAGCGTCAATAACGTTTCCTTGACGGATTTCACGACATGCGGCCCAGAGTTGTCCTGCAGTAATTTCACGGGACGCAATCCTTTGCCTGTGAATGGACGTTTCCGACAGATTTCCTGGTTCAATCCCAGCACTTGTTGCTTGTAGCATTCAGCAGTAACAGCAGTAACCCTGTTGCAATAGTTCATAATAGAGCACACCCTTCATGTCCTACCAGATGCACAGCAGAACTTTCTTGGAGTGAATATTGCATTTCGGTGTCGAAGTCTTTGCTTCACCAGGGTATGGCCAGCGTTTTTTGCGTTTGGGATTGACGCACCATATCCACTTTTCATCGCCCGTAAAGTTTTTCTACAGGAAATACTTTCTGTGTTGTTTATTCAACAAATTAAAACACTTGATGACACGCTCATCCTTGTTCCTCTGGCTCAGGTCATGTGGCACCCATTTTCCTTCCTTCTGAATCTTTCCCATTGCGTGTAAGCGATTGGAAATGGTTTGTTGAGTTACCTCCAGTTGTTCAGCGAGTGGTTTTTGTGTTTGAGACGAATATATATCGAGCAATGCTTGCAGTTCCTCATGTGCAACCTTCTGTGGGGCGCCGCTACATTCTGCTACATTCTCGATCGCTAACATCAAAATCGCCTACTTTCAACCGTCGAAACCAAACCTCACACGTGCTTTTCGATACAATATTCTCCCCCAGAACAGAACAGATCGATGCACATGGTTATGCAGAACTTTTTCCTTGACGAAATTCGTAACGAATGCAGTGTCGAATAAATGCAGTATCGCTTGCCATCTTTCACCTACCGATGTGCAAGGGCGTTTGACTGTTGGGCAAACTTCTGTGTCACATTTTATAGTGTGGACCAGTTATGGGCACATGACAACAACGCGGGGGAATGTCGGATATGTAAATTAGCGGTATACATCACAAAAAAAACGCTTTAAAACGTATTTGTACACCTAATAAAAATCTTAATTGGAGAAATTCTCTTTCAGTCAGATGTCCCTCACCGCGGAAAGCATTTATCTGCACTTTTTCTGAAAATGACGTATAGTTTTTCCGCTTGGGGGATTTAGAGCAAATCTCTGTAACGATGATATCGCAGCTTCTATATATCCGATTCTAAAACGTTCTTTTTGCTACAAATAGCCTTTGTGGCGTGGAATGATTATCATATAGTTGTCATTTTTTAGCACAGAATTTTCCCATGAGAGGATGTAGGTGATCACTTCTGCTCGCACTAAATTTAGAACCATTGCTTCGTAACTAAGAACCCAATTTGAGAAATCCATTTTGGCTTGGATATCTTCCTTTATGAGAAATGTTTTGCATCCAGTTCGCGGATTTCGGTAGCACATATTTCAGCTGCTAGTGACGGAAAGTAGTTTTTCATTTTCTATTTGTGGAAGTTTTACTGATTGTTTAGAAATCTGGTTAATATACACCAATGAGGCATTACATTATGACCACCTACCTAATAAACTGTAGGACCCTATTTAGCCCTCAAAACAGCGGCCACTCGGTGAGGCATCGATTCGATGAGGAGGCAATAGGTAACCGGGGGTATCTGGTACCATAATGTCAACAGCAAGTACTCCAGTTCCCGTACATTTCGGGGGCGGGGGAATTCATCGCGAACCCGCTTTTCCAAGTCCAAGCACAAATGTTCGATTGAGTTCATGTCTAGTGACTTTGGAGGCTAGGGCATTAACAGAAAGTCACCAGCATGTTCCTCGAACCACTCCTTGAAGATTCTGGCAGTGTGGCATGGCCCATTATCCTGTTAGTAATGGCCATTACCAGCAGGGAACACAGTTGCCATGAACAGGTGAACTTGGTCCGCAACGATGTTCAGATACCTGACAGCTGTCAGGGATTATGCCATTGGGATAATAGGGCCTAAAGTATCCCAGGAAAACATCGTCCATAGCATAACACCGGCGCCGGCGGCCTTTTCCCGCCTAACAGTGAATCCAAGAGCCATAGCCTTTGTTGATAATCGGCGTATCCATGCTTGGTCGTCCACCCGATGAATCAGAAATCTTGATTGGTCAGGCCACTTTCTTTCAATCATCCACGGTCCAATCTCGATGATATCGGGACCATTTCATGCCTTGTTGGCGATGATGTGCAGAGACAATGGAGACCGGGCTGGTTCTTCGGCTACGCAGGCCAATGCGCAGAAGGCTGCGTTGAACTGTGTGATGTGCGCATTTCACTGATTACCATTGTCGTAGCTGCTGGTGATTTATCGCACTGTGGACCTGCCGTCGCTGTGAACAATGCGTAATTGTCTCAGCTCCCCACTGGCATCAATGAGCTGCGGACGACGCACGTCTGGACACGTCTCGTCATTTGGCCATCTCTGCACCACTTTTGATACGTACTCACTACAGCCGTACGTGAACATGTCATAAGCCGCGCCGTTTCCGAGATCGTAGTTCCGAAGCGCCGTGGCATCACAATTTGTCCTTCATCAAACTCCGATAAATCGGCAGCATTTCCCGTTCTGACTCCAAACACTCTACTAACCGAAAGTCGGTCCTTGGGTTGTATATATGCTGATGTGTGAACTTCACCTGAGCCACCGTTCGATCTCCAGGCGCGCTCCGTTGGCTAGGCTGGGAGCGGTCATAATGTAATGGGTCATCCGCGTACAAATACATATTAGTGTCTAATATTGAAGTCCGGAAGGCATTCACATGGATGAAAATGAAATCACATAACAGCAGGTTTGGCACGTAAAGAGAAACAATCATATGAGTAATAGACGTTGTATAACAAAAGACAAAGGTGTACACATTTTGCTCATACAGGGTGACTCAAAATCTTGCGTGTCTCGCTTTATTGATGGGAAATTTTGCTTTTTTTTTTCATGTTTTTTTATCTTACATGACAAAATTTTGAGGAGTTGAACACTAATAATAAAAGGTGCGGAGGTATCCACTAATGTCCCCAAAGTGAGATGGAAGAACATATCCTCAAAATGTCTTAATCAGAAATGTGATCACCACGTACGTACAGACAACTCTCACTGCGACGGTACATACTCATCAACAGGTTGTTCAAGAACTCTGGCGCAAAAGCATTACATTCCTTGATGAAGGTGGTGCGTGTTTCGCGGAGGTTTCTGAAAGTGGGCTCACGAGCTGCTACGTGTCGACCTAGAGACTAACAGACTCGACAGCAGCTTGCACATGCGGAGGCATCAACTCCTTGGAGGGTTTTCGGAGGTAAGGCCAGCCATGCTTGCAGCAGCATTGTTTACAATTTCGCCCGAGCCGTAGGTCCCGGATCCATGCTCTATAGGGTTAATGTTTGGAAGCCTGGCTGACCAATCCATACGCCGAATATTTTCTCTCTGCGATAAATCATCGACAAGCTGAGCCCTGTGCGGGAGAGCATTCACATCCATTTAAGTAAACGGTGAGCAACCAGCTCCTCGAAAAAGTTGGACATAGGGCTACAGGATCACGTTCCTATGGCGCTCAACTTTCACATAGCTTCCTGCGAAAATGTGGAGTGATTTGCACCCGAGGAATATAATGCCGCTCCACACGAGTAGACCACTGCATCCTAAAATGTTCCCTACTTCTTCCAGAAAAATTGGAGACGAGAATCCGTTTGTAGACTAAATCTCGACTGGTCTTTAAAAAAAGAAAAGGTCCCGGATCCATGGTTTTGATATACTAACAGAGCTTCTGCAGGGTTTAAATCCGGAGAACTTGGGAGCCACTGAAAATCCTCCAAATACGTGGCGTCAGTAAATAAATAAATACATCGCTCTTTCCACGTTCAAGAAACACAGAGCAACCGAAAAATTGTTTTGCGCCGCCGCCGTAGAATTGAACCACAGAACTCTCGAAATCTTGCAGAGCGCGTTAACTTTACACCACGGTGGCCAATAATCCACGGTGCTTTGTGTATTTTTAAGTAAGATTCTGACATCATAAATCCGTAAGATGGGCTCAGCTACTGAGACGTCTCCATCTGGTGGACATTAACGGCACTGGCTATATACACTATCGACCAACAAGAAATTAGACACATGTCACGGCCGCCGCCGTTAAATAACGTGTGGGGAAACAACAACGCAACCAGTCGCATGCAAGATGCCACGCAGTTCGGAGCTTTCTGATTTCGAGAAAGGTGTAATCGTCGAGTATCACAGAAATGGCCGATCCATACGTGACATATCCAGCTAGTTGAAGTACCCAAAATCGACAGAGGCCTACGTGATTGGCAAGTGGAAGACGAGACGTGACTGTCGGAATGTGCCCCGACCCGGCAGACCCACAAAACTGGGAGTTAGAGACCGACGGGTGCTGGCCAGAGAAATTCGGAAGAACCGCACCAAATCAATGGGCCACATCCGCGAGGAGCTTCAACAGGCATCCGGGAGTGTTCTTTCGATGAATACCATCCGTAAGGAAGACCATAGGCTTGGTTATCATGGAAGTGCTGCCGCCCACAAGCCTTTGATCACCAACTCCAATAGCGCTGCTCGGCTAACGTGGTGCAAAGAACGCCGACAGTGGACCGTTGAACAGTGGAAAAAAGTTCTCTGGAGCGACGAATCAAGGTTCACCTTCTACCGTTCGGATGGCAGGGTCTGGGTTTGGCGTCTGCCTGGAGAACGCCTCCTGCCGGAATATATTTTGCCAACTGTGAAGTTCGGCGGCGGTGGAATTATGCTATGGGCGTGTTTCTCCTAGTATGGCACGGGACGCTTGGTCGCAATTCCTGGTATGGCACGGGACCCTTGGTCGCAATTCCTGGTATGGCACGGGACCCTTGGTCGCAATTCCTGGTAGACTCAACGCCGAGACCTACTGCACCATTTTGGATGACCATGCGCTTCCTACGTTGTGGCAGTTTTACGGGGTGGACCCATGTTACTTTCCGGATGACAATGCCACCTGTCATGTTGCGAGGTTCACCATGGCTTGGTATGGTGACAATGGGGTTAATCGAATGGACTGGCCTGCCCAGAGCTCGGACCTTAACCCTATTGAGCACCTCTGGGACGAGTTGGAACGTCGACTTAAGTGGTGCCCCCATCGTCTGAAATCGGTGAAGGAACTGAACCACGAAAACGAAATTTATTCCCCTTCAATAGTTAGTGGAGCCTCCACGAGCGGCGATTACAGCTGCGACCCTCTGAGGCATACTCTCAACCAGGCGTTGTACGACGGCTAGCGCTAGTTTCTTCCACTCGGCTTGGTGAAGACAGGTCAGTTCCTACATATAGCCAGTGCCGTTAATGCCCACCAGATGGAGATGTCTCAGTAGCTGAGCCCATCTTACGGATTTATGATGTCAAAAGCTGACTTAAAAATTCACATAGCACCGTGGATTGTTGGCCACCGTGGTGTAAAGTTAACACGCTCGGCTAGATATCGAGAGTTCCGTGGTTCAATTCCACGGCGGCTGCTAAAAACAATTTTTTGGTTGCTATGTGTTTCTGGAACGTGGAAAGAGCGATGCATTTATTTATTTATTTGGGAGCCACTGGATGGTTCCAAAAGCCAGATAAGTGTTCCTCGAGACACGCTTGGCTGGTTGCGGCCCGATGGAGTGGCGCATTGTCCTGATAAAAAAGACCATGGCAGCAGGATGTGGGAAGTCCATGAAAGCATGTAGGCGATAAGCCAGCATATATTGGTAGCGTGCGGCGGTTAAGAACCTCTTCAGACACACTAAGGAACAAAATGTGCCCCATGAGACGGCCTCCTAAACCATCACAAAACCACCATCTCCTTGAATAGAGCCGATCTGGCACGACGGCGCCACGTCCTCATGCTGTCGACGCCACACCCGCACTCTCCCTTCAGTTCGGTACAGCTGAAAACTGTACTCGTCTGACCACACGATTAGAGCCAAATCTGAAGAGGTGCAGTTTTAATATTCGCGGCATAAGGCAAGGAGTATATCCGATGACGCGTAGTCAACAGAAGCACACGAGTACGGCTTCGGTTCGCGTAGTTCAGGGTATGCAGCGTGCGTCATACCGTTCGCTCGCTGAGGCTGCTTTGTCCTCCGACATTTGACCCGGATGTGATTTGCGCTTCCGTTGTCAAGCGGTCGGTCTGTACTAGTCAGGATAGTTTACGTTGACCGCGGTCATCAAAGGCGTGCGGTCGGCCATCGTTTATTTCGTGGTCGCTGGTACGTCCGTCGATGGTATGCTAACAATAAACCCTTGATACGATTGCCCTCGGTAATCTTAGGGTTCTTATCATTTGGGCGTTTGAATGATCCATCTGCCTTGTGCTCGCAATGTGTCCACGATCCAAGTCGCTCATATCACTACGTTTACCCATGTCCCTCGATTGCGGCACATTGATTGGAAGCCCTGTTATCAGCCTATTTATCGACTGCATTCGCTTTGGGTTTGTTCCACTCTATGGAGGGGAAGCCCATGTCAACTCCCCATCACTCCTATCTTTAATGTTTTGTCTACTGAGTGCATATATATACGGGGTGCACAGGAAAATCCTTTTAGCCTGGAATAATTTGCCAACGGAGAGAGGTACAGTTCTGCAAGTGAGATGACGGTATAGTAAAGTGACTACGCCCAATCGAATGCAACCAATAGCAGCGCCCCTAGTGGCGAAATGCGGAAGTTAGCCATTGCAAATCGATAACGAAAAGAGATAAAGCAACAATTACAAAGTTGTAGAGCATCAATTGTTTAGTACGAAACGACATTTGTTTTACACGGATAAGATAAATTGTTGCCTAAATACCCTAAAATGTCCGAAATCGATGCTCGACCTTCTGTGGGAACGTTGGAAGGGAACAGGCGTAGGTATGAGCAAATACACACAATTTATTGCATAAATGCGTACTTATGTCAATGCAGTTTGATGACGTCAAACAAAACAAAAACAAAAAAAAGGCAAACTTGCGCACAGTGATAAAAATTTAATGTCGAGTATGTTCGAAGAGTTCGCCATTGCGCACCATACAAATTTTTATTCGTGAAAGTAACTCTGCATGCACATTCCTCAGCATGGAAGGTGTCACACTATTGCAAGCATCTGTAACACGACGACGTAGATCCAGCAGACTTGTAAGCGCTGTTGCATACACCTGACGTTTTACGTAACCCCACAAATCCAAGCTCACCATTCTCACACAGCGTACGTAGAACTAAACTTCTGATCAGGGTACATCCTGCTACTGGTTTTTATATCGTAGGTACGGTACAACGTCACAATCTGCATTTGGGAAATGTGAATATGCAGATTCGAATCGTCGCGCATCTTTTTCGGACATTGTAGGGTATTCAGGCGACAATTTATCTGATCCGTGTAAAACAAATGTCGTTTTGTACTAAATAATTGATGTTCTACAACTTTGTAATTGGAAATTTTGCTCTATCTCTTTTCGTTTTCGATTTGCAATAGCTAATTTGCGCATGTTGCTACTAGGGGCGCTGCTATTGGTTGCATTCGATCGGGCGTAGTCGCTTTACGATACCGTTATATCACTTGCATAACTGTACCTCTCTCCGTTCGAAAGTTATTCCAGGCTAAGGGGACTTTCCTATGCACCCTGTAGGTATAACTACATCGAACAAAATATTACGGAATGTAAACTTTATTCTTTAATATGGAGTTATTTCACCACCTGCTTTAACTACAGCTTTAATTTTGTTTGGCATGCTGTCAATATGACTCACATGCGTATCAAGTCTATTCTACTCCATGCTCAAACGATCCCTTAATTCCTCAAAATTTGCTGGGAGTTCGCTTTTCTTCTTCATGGCCCTTTCTAACACGTCCTAGATTTTTTGCAATCGCATTTAGATCGGGTAAATTTGTAGGCCAACTGAGATATGGAACGTCTCTTTTAAGTTCTTCATACCAGTCCAGCACAATTCTAGCTCGATGAACACGAGAGTTATTATCTTGAAACTGAGGATCCACTATGTCTCCTTGTTGCAAAAACTGGACAAACGGCAACAATGCATTATTTAAAAGGGGCATATAATCCATAGATTTCATACGACTGGACAACTCAACGAATGGTCCAACTCCAGTACATATACATATAGACCCAAAACATAACACTTCCACCACTTTTTTAGACTCGTTCTGGGTTAAATGCTTCTCCAGATTTCCACATGACCGTCGAGCGCCCAACATTGGCTCAAGCAGAATCTGGATTCTTCGGACAATATTATTCGCCACCACTGGTCATTGGTTCAGTGACGATGCTGTTTATCCCAAACAAGGCGGACGCCCAGGTGGCACAGTGGTCTAAGCGATGGCTTATGATCATTCGTGCGAAAGGGGTCCGGGTTCGAATCCCGGTTAGGCATGGATGTTGTGTTTGTCTTACGGCACTGGCTCTCTCTCCCTTCCCTGGAACCAGTGACCCTAAATTAGGGACGGGCGACTGCTTATAGCCCATTGAGTTGCTCACGGTGATCGTTAAACCTCCAATTACAAAAATAAAAAAAAACAAGGCAATTTTCTTCTGGACAGTTGTTAACTTCGGACGTATCCGAGTAACTCGACTATAAATGCCCAAGCCATGCAATTCTTTCCCTAGCGTTCGTTCTGAGACTGATTTACTGGTTTCAGCATTGTATTGTTGAAGCAGTTCTTGACGAGTCTGGAAACGTGCAGCAGTTGTTAATCATCCCCAAAACCTGTGATGCCAATTTGTTATTATAAAGGAGGTTCTACCACAGTTGTTCCGCCTAGAGTAGTGTTTCTCAACCTTTTCGTATTTGTGACCCCCTTTTCCAATTGAATTTTTATTGCGCCCCCCTTTTTCATACCGATTTTAATTGCGCCTTCCCCCTTCCACTCCTTTTACTGGGACGCTGCCAACACACCACATTTGTTACTTGGGTTAGTTAGCTATTTCTATCTGAACACTGTAATTGCGTAATTGCAGTATAATTGAGCGAAGCGAGGACGAAGTTGTTCGGGCATAGGTACCAGATGACACATCCGATCACCGTGATTTTTGGCAAGCGATTGGACATCGTCCATGGTCAGGTTTTGACGCCTTCCGATTCCCAAAATTCCGTGTCATTGGGAAATAATCGTCCAAAAACTTGCATTTCTAGGGTTTTTTCCGGGTTTTGAGAAGGGGTCGTTTATTACCTATCTCCTCCAAGGATCTTTAGGAGATCGCGGTGACACTTGCCACGGAGAAAGGGAAGGCCGTGGTGAGTGACATGGGGTTGGTATTATGGTGATTGGTAGTGTCGTATAAACATAATGGCCATTAAAACTGACCAATTTTAACAATAATTGAAAAAATCCGCTCTCTATACCAGACTCGGGACAATTAGTTGTTCGGGCATAGGTACGAGATGATACATCCGATCACCGTGATTTTTAGCATGCGATTGAATATCGTCCATGCTCAGGTTTTGACGCCTACCAATTTTGCAATAGCTTCGCTCAAAATTTGCCAACTGTTCCCCAGTTATCGGTTACCGTTGGCGGCTAGTCCTAGTTTTTACATTATACAACTTCTTTAGTATTGGTCTGTTTAGAATATCTATTCATATCTATCGTATGCATAGATCGTCGTCTGCGTCGTAAAATATGCATCGCTGCAAATTTCTGATCGTCCTCACCCGCCTACCGTATCGTGAATTCTTGCAAGTCCAAGCGAGCAACGTCTGACAAGAGATGGTTCCGCGTAAATGTATTGCGTCCGAGTTTTGGGAAGAGTATTGCTTCCAGTTATATCTCGAGATGTTTGTTATAGTTTTTACCAATTTTTGATGTAAACCATAGTTCAAGTTGAGTACTTTGTTTATTAAACGAGTTCCCTTACAAACGAGAACGAGTCCTCTTTTCTAACCGTTTAGAACAACCGCGCTTGGGGTGCGCTTACGTTTATTGACACGGGGAAGGTATTATTTTACTTTCAGAATGTATTTTATGTTGGGTTCTTTTTTTTCAATAATCCTTCGATTTCCACTTTTCTTCGCACCCCTTTTAAATATTTCGCGCCTTCTTAGGGGGACGCGCCCTATTGGTTGAAAAACACTAGCCTAGAGTGATAGCTTCCATACCTCTTGCACTAGAAACGGACAATATTGACTGTTGACTCTGACAGTCCAACAAACTTTGCCACCTCTTGAAAGGAAAGACTATGTTCTCGTCCAAAAACAATGGCCCTCCCTTTGCCACTCAGTAACGTCCCCTTTAGCACCCATAGTTGTACCTGTAAAAGGAAATACACACCTCAAGTGCTTAAAATACACATCTTAAACATAAACAATCATAATTCAGCAGTTTCACTCTCCATATTTATACAACTCGGTACGTTCATCAACTTTATTCTTATGTACACGTTTCAATCAACATGCCGTACATTTTTGTCTTTTCGTCCGGTGTGTTTATATCGCAACCGGTTCAATACACTATACAGAACATTGCTTGCATTGTACGTTTTAAAAAAAAAGATCAGATTTCCCATGGGAGGCCTGAATGCATTTTTTTTATCCATGAATTTTTTCTCCAAAAATTATGCTTTGAAATATTGCTTTCGAGCCGAAAAGGATTCAAAAGACGTGCTCATTACATCTAAGAATTCAGTGTCATTTTTCTTGTTTATGTTTTATTCCCACGTGTCGTTGTATGTCACACACCAAAATAACTTATTCACCGTCTCACTTGAGAATGAAAATTCTGTTCGTACCTTCACCTGGTATATGAGAAATGACTGTAGATTGTCTTTATGCTATTTTTTACAGTTCCTCGAAAATATTTTTTTTACTAACATTCATGTTTGTTTTTCTTCTTTTGCTATTTTGTGGAGTTGTCATGAACTCTGTGAAAGAAAAACGGTTTTACGACATTCCTTTAACTCTTGCTGTTTTGATGAAATGCATGCATTCCTGAATGTTGTAAAGTTTCTTTTTTTTTTTCAGGTGATAGAATATTCGTAAATTTTTTGCACGCTACTTTTAATTAATATTTTAATTTAATTTCGCTTTATTGCATTCGAGTAAAGTGTCAGTTCCCTTCGGATCGTTAAGATGTCAGATGATTCCTTTTCTTTTTCTTAAAATTACTCGCAATAATCACTTGTTCATTGCACTCGCCTTTTTACTGTTTCGCATTTTATTTTCATTTACGTGGTTACACTATTTAATGTTTTATCTGATGAAATGAAGCAGAGACGTTATCATAGTTGATCTTTCAGCTTAAGTTTATTCTAAAGCCATTAGCAGTGTACGTAAGGTCTTCCACATTAATTTCTAAAGCTGTAGCCCGAGTTTGCGAACCCCTGTGAGGCATGGATATTGTGTTTTTTTTACTGTGTTGGGAACCAGTGGCCCTAAATTAGGGTGGTCGTTAACTCTCCCCCCCCCCCCCAACAAAAATGATTCATTCGACGAAAAACGTAATCGATTTTGTTTCCTAAAATTCGTAGAGTAGCTGCATTGTGCTTATATGCAAACCAACATAGATTTTTACATTTACAGACAAACACTTGTTGATGAAAATGCATTTTAAGTAGCGGTTGAAGATCTACAGTAATATCCAGGCTTTAACATCAGCAGTTTCTAGGTGCAGCACAGTTTTCCCTTTGCAATATCATGGTGGAAGTAACCAAGCATTGAACAGTTTTCAAATAAAGTGAATCCCTATGTTAAATTTTATATATTCGTCGATTTTTCTATCGTTAATTAAAAGCCAATTTAAATGGGATTTATACTGCGTCATTCTACATACTGAATCAAAATTCAGGAAAACACTGTTAGCAAATTGTATTAATCAGGCAAATGGAAATTCTTTAAGAGTATTCTGCGTTGGTTCGTGCAAAAAACTTCCTTTCTGTATATCCACCAAATTACGTTTTGTAATTATGTCGCCAATCAATTGTTTGAAAGATGCTGAAACTGAACAGGTATGCATCTTCTTAAAACGTTTGTTGGCTTTATAATGAAAGAAGAATATCGAATAGCATATGTTTTCAATAAATTTTACTCGATCATTCAACTTACTTTTCTTTCATGTTTCCAGCTCAAATCACTTTCAGGAGTTGACGAGTGCTTAAATTATTTCTCGAATTTTTACTTTCGAGGACTTCAATAATTTCTAGTAAAATATTGTTTCATACATTTTGTAATAGTTATTACTAACGTTCTTCATGAAATAACCTTTGGAGTTATTTAAACCGATGATAAGTACTGAAATGATTTCACTTGCTTCATTAATATCAGGTAATTTGGGATTTCATATAAATTTCGATAGCCAAAAATTTAATCAAACAATAAAAGACAATGAATGAAGTACGGGATTACATCATTGTACAATACAACTTTGGAAGATGTGAATCCGTTTATTGGTGTAAATATGTCATGGATGTTAAGACAGATAATATCTGAATCGTCGTCCTGGAGCTGGAATCGAACCCGCGTCTCCCAGACAGCTGGTTGCTTCGACTAGCGAATCCTGTGATGGTTATATTCACGCTAATCGGAAACTTGAAGCTTGGTCGTTCTGGGTGGTGTAGTGGGTAACATACTCGGGTGCTATCCGGGAGACGCGGATTCATTTCCGCTCCAAGACGACGAAATTTTCAAGTTTTCGGATATTATCTTACTTAACATCCGTGTCATATTTGCACCAATAAACGGATTCATATTTTCCAAATTTGTATTAATAAAAGACAAGAATGAACTGTAAGAAAGAAGCAAAATCAGAGTAAGAAATTATTAAATGTAAGTCATTTGTAATATTGAAGCCCCCAGCCAAGAGACGCCTATTCTCATGTTTAGTAGTGAACCAAGTAAACTTCATCATAATAAAATGACGACGTCTGTCTGTGCACGATATACACTAGGGCTCACCGTGGAACCTCCAGTTACGTATAATAAAAGCATACACTGAGTATAAAAGAACGTATAAGATCTTTCGGGCACCCCGCACCGGAATCCATCATCAGATACATAAAAAGAGGTCATATGGGCTGGATGCAGATAATTTTATAGTATCACATGTGACGCAATTCCGAACTACCATCTGATGTACAAACTAAACATACGATTAGAATACAATTATGATTAAGTGAAGTAGTAACATATTCAATTCGACAGTTATGTACACTTATCCGTAAACAAAAAAGGTCCAAGGTCTAGGTATGGCATATGGAACCGAATCATTGCAACACAGATCTCCCTTCTATACAATAAATAGACTTTCAGTAAATGTTAATTGAGACCTCTTACTTGGGATGGCGAGGACCTCCGCTTCTGTCCAGATTGGTACATGTGTTCCAGTGTGAACTAATCGGGAGAGAGCGGTTGTTTTTGCACCCAACCAATGTATTCTTGGTCAACGCCACAAGGGTCAGTCGCTTTGAGTGGGATGCTGTATACACCAAACCTATTGTTCTTATGCACTGGGTCTAACAAAAAAATAACAAAAACTGTCCAATTGAATATGTTACTACTTAACTTAATTGTAATTGCATTGCAATCGTTAGTTAGTTTGTACACCAGATGGCAGTTCGCAATTGCGTCACATGTGATACTATAAAATTGCCTGTATGCAGCCCACATGACCTCTTTTTATGTATCTGATGATGGATCCCGGTGCTGGGTGCCCGAAAGATCTTATACGGTCTCTTATACTCAGTGTATATTTTATTAAACGTAACTGGAGGTTCCACGGTGATCCCTAGTGTATGGCGTGCACAGACGGCGTCATTTTATTTTTATAGTTACAGGATTGTGTTCTTCCAAGTAAACTTCGAAATCTAAACTTTAGGAATGTTGCCTCAGTGTTTATACACTATATTACCAAACGTATTCTGACACCAAAATGTTTTGAGACAAATGGCTTTATTATCGCAACTAGTAGTTAGTCTATTCACGTTTTGCTTGTACGACAGCGGCAACTCGTCGATGAATATTATCAACCGGTTTTCGGAAGGTCTAGACATAATTGGCTGGCCATTCGTCCTGCAAAGCTGCTACCAGAGTGGAGAGTGGAGACGGTCGTTGTGGTCGACTTCGTATCCAGCATTCCAGTTCATCCGAGAGATGATGTACGGGATTTATATCAGGACTTTGAGCAGGTCAGTCTAACAATTTCCCCTCGTTTTCAAGAAACCAGTCCAGCACACGCCGTGCATGTCGCAGGGAGATGGATCGTGTTGAAAGAGACAACGGTCATTTCCATAATACCGTTGGTAGGGCAAAATCAACCAGAACGTCGAGGTACACTTCAGAGTTCACGATTTGTGGTATACTAACAAACGGGTCGAGTCCTATCTACGAGAAACAACTCCATACCATGATGGAGCCTCCGTCGAACTTAACAGTTGGAAGAGCACAGTCCGACGAAAAGTGTTCGCCGGGCTGTCGCCAAATCGAAACATGTTCACCAGATTGGAAGAGATTGGAAGAGTCAAAAGCGTGACTCATCACTCCAAAGAACAGCTTTCCAGTCAAACACATTCCAGGAACGACGGGAAACACACTACTTCAAACAGCGCTTCGCATTCACGGTAGTGTTGTTATGGTACTAACCGAGCCATTACAAACATGTCCTATTTCAGCAGCAATGGAAACGGCAGAAGAAGGACAGGATTTCTTAACCGTTCTTACCAGTGCTGTTCTGTCTCGTTGCGTTAATTTGTGCGTCGTTTCTGAGCTTTTTTAGCACGTCTTTTGTAAAAAAAGACCGTGATTATGTTATCGGTTTGTCCGCCCGCCTGTAGACGCCATATCTCTGCAACTATTAGTCCGATTTGAAAAAATGCTTTTTGCATTGGGAATCTTGAAATTTGCAAATGATGATCCTTCAATTCATTTTTTACGATGTACAATTTCGCCGCTAGGGGGCGTAAATGCAGATGATGTTGAATTCAAAATACATATTATTCCATATATTTGCTTCTAAACATCCGATTGAAAAAAATACTTTTATCCTTCGATTCCACTTATGTCGAAGAGTATTTTAGGTATAGTTACTTTTTCAAGTTACTCACAGATTTTCCGCTAGGGGGCGTAAGCGCTAATTACTTTTCCCCCGATATCTCTTCTTTTAAAACTCCGATTTGAATTTTGTTTCTTTAGCGTATACAGCTCCTAATGGAAAATCTTTTGCATGTAATTTCTAATTTTTGGTAAAGAATACTTTTGCTACCAGGGGACGTAAGCGTTAATTTTTGCTTCTGATGTATAAAATCTGAGCTTCTAAATCTCGATTGAAAAAATTCTTTCGTGGACTGATGTCACTCAGGTTGATAAACCTTTTCGGAATATTTTCTTCTTAAAATATTACATGGTTTCTCCGCCAGAGGGCGTAGATATATATCTTATTTTTGTCAATATATCTGCTTAAAATGTTCCGATTTGAAAAAAATCATTCTTTATTGGATAGTTTCAGGTGTGACATGTTTTTCATATAAACTCAAAATTTTCAAGTAATTCATAGACTTTCCGTTAGGGGGCGCAAGTTAAATTGCGTTTCTCCCGATATCTCTCTACTTTTAAAACTCCGACTTGAAAAATTCTTTCAGCACCGGATACAGCTGCTGATGGAAAATCTTTTGCACATAATTTCTGATTTTCGGCAAAGAATACTTTGGCCACCAGGAGGCGAAAGTGTTAATATTTGCTTCTGATTTATTTGCCATACAATCTGAGCTTCTAAAATATCGATTGAAAAACTTCTTTCGTGGACCGATGCCACTCACGTCGATACACCTTTTTGGAATACTTTCTTCTTAAAATAATGCATGATTTCTACGCCAGGGGGCGTAGATATATATCTTGTTTTTGCCAATATCTTTCCTCCTAGGAGTCCAATTTGAAAACTTCCTTCTTTGTTGGATAGTGTTTCCAATGCAAAATATGTTTTATATAAATTCAAAATTTTCAAGTAAATCATAAACTTTCCGCTAGGGGGTGCAAAGGTAAATAGCTTGTTCTGCGTTATTTCTATTTCTGAAACTTCGATTTGAAAATTTCTGTCTGACGGAAAATCTTTTTCATACAACTTCTAATATTTGGTAAGGAATGGTCTGGCCACCAGGGAGCATAAGGGTTAATTTCTGCTTCTGATGAATTTGCAAAAAATATGAGCTCCTGAAAACTCGAGTAAAATTCTTTTTCTTGGACCGATACCACTCACATCGAAAAACCTTTTGAGAATACTTTCTTCGTAAAATAATACATGGTTTTTCCGCCAGGGAGCGTAGATGCATATCTTATATCTGCCCATATCTCTGCTTCGAAGAGTCCGATTTGAAAAAAAATGTTCTTTGTTGGAGAGCGTTTCCGCTGCGAAATATTTCTCTCATATAAATTCAAATTTTTCTTAACCCACAGTCCTGCAGCTAGAAGGCATAAGATTACGATTTCGTTTACAGAGATATCTGCGGGATGAAAAACCCAATTGAAAACTTATTTCTTCGGTCAGATACTATTGTTTTCCATACCGGGTCCATTGACTTTGGATAGCTTTAATCAATTTAATTTGCGTCAGAACGGATTCAAAAGACGTGCTCATTACCCCCGGAAAATTTGGTGTCATCTTTCTTGTTTTTGTAGTTGCACCGTTCTGCTCCCATCTCTTTACGACATCACTTCAGTCGATTTTGGTATGTTTAGTTTAGCTGCAATGGTCTGTATGGATGCATTACCCAAATGGCATCCTGTGACCATCACTCGCTGGAACTCGGAAAGTTCACGTCCACGCGGCATACCGCTTCAAAGTTACCGATAACACGAAATAACATCTCTGCTTTGTACACGTGCGTCCCCACTCAGAACACACCTTCCTATGCAACAGTTTTTTGCACTTGTACAAATGTTTGGCAGTGTGTACGAATACTTTTTTATAACATAGTGTATACGCATAATGTCCTCGTCTTGGATTATTGATCGTGAGCTTCACGCATTCCACGAATGTTTTGACTAGAGACTCATTTTAGAAATAAAGTGGATCCCGCTTAAGAAGTCTTCGTTGGGACGAAGCGATGAAAACTTCGTAAGCGGGAAAATTTCTTAAACGGGAAGTGTTTGATTGGATTTTGTAAGATTTTAGCGATTAAAAATGTTGCATAGATTAAATCCAGAAATTACATTTTAGTTAATTTTAAAGTAACAAAAAATTTCACAACTTACCCATTTAAACTTGAATATGAGAATTGAAAGCTACATTTATTATGCTACAGGATTACAAAAATACTGATCTAAAAACGTTTGTTTCTTCTTTTTTCCGCTAGATTCACAAAGTACGTGTCCATTTCCCTCAAATTTCCCATTATGTCCGTTGGAACACGTTCGTGGCTTTCTATAAAGCGGCGAAAATTTTCTAGTGCTTTACCAGCTTTAGCTGAAGTTGGAATTGGCCTGCACTCATTTTCTTGGGTTTCTGGTTCATCGTCCTCTTGCGTTTCGATGTCGCAAATCTCGTTGATATTTTGCATTTCAAAAGTGGGAACATCTTTGTCAACGTTTTGCCACTTATACCGTTGAGGGTTGTAACAAGTAGATTTAGTTCTTTTGCTATCTTCACCCTAGTTAAATGCGGGTTTTCATCAACTTGCGTAATAATGTTTCGTTTCTCAACCACAGATAAAGCTTTTCTTTTGATGCCTTTAGACGCCATATTTCTAGCCACGCATTTCAACAATAAAACTAAACGTTTAACTCCACGTATGCGAGGTGCAACATCTGAGCTTAACTCTAACAGAATGACTAACTTTCAGCAGGTGTTTCCTTTCCCAGCCTTTCCCCAGCCCCAAAGTTAAGGCGATTGTGATACAGAAAGAGCAGACGCAGAAGAACTGGGGGGGGGGGTAAACATGACCCTCTGCGTTGACCGTGGGAATCCGGCAGGGGCTTTGCTTGCTTCATGTACGAGGAAACGTTTCCTCCGAACTCCTTTGACATGAACTTATCTGCTGCACGAGTTCCAAAATCGTATGTTCTTACTTAGAAACTTGTGACACTCACAACTTCTTAAGCGGGAAAACTTGAAACATCGTTACTTCTTAAGTGGGAAAAATTAATATTAGCACTATGGAAAAAAATCGGGACTTTAAAAATGAAACTTCTTAAACGGGAAAATTTCTTAAGCGGGAATTTCTTAAATGGGATCCACTGTACTACGAAGTGATAAAATAAGAAGATATACAATGGGCGCCTAGTTTGATAATGTCTGCTTTTTTGACTGAATTTCATGATAATTTAGCTTTATTTTATTTTATTTACATTATAACGTAACTCTTTTTCGTGTGCGAGACTGGTGTTACGCTATGTCTAAAACCATGACTACGGAAATGTAGAACTAAATGATAATACGATGCAATAGTTGCACGGGATAGCTCAAGTTAAGGTTTTACGGCCAGACGAAACATATACAGAAGTCAAACTTACGATAACCTTTTATTGGTCCAGCAATATTTGATGAAATACAAAATATAGCACTGCGAGTTTTACACTTCACATACAACGCCTTAATTTTCTGTCGTATAATCTAGCTTAACAACGATCGAACATCACCAAAACACACATACACACACACACACACACACACACACACACACACACACACACACACACACACACACACACACACACACACGCACTAAGCAATCGCTGTATCGTTCTTTTTATCTAAAGTTCTTATCAAATTCATGCGTCACTCTCTCTGAACTCAAAAGTGATGCCAATCTCATTCATGTGAGAGAGAAGATATCACGTTAAGTTTGGAAAGTGCAAAAGAGAACAAACTCAAATTTACATAGGGAAAGGAACTAAAAATGAAAGTTAATTCAGAATATACGTCACAACATCGCAGAGTAGAACTTAAGATTTATCTTATTCATCGTGACATTCCACCGTGCTAGACTTCCGTCATTGTAAATATCATTTCTGCACAAAAATATTTTGATTAGTTTAAAAAGGCATCTGCAACTTAGTTTCTGATAAAGTGCATTGATTTCTTTCTACATGACTCGAATTCGTTTTTAGAGAAAGGTTACTGCGCATCTTCTACTGCAGCAGAAAATCATTTGAATTTACCCATAAAGTTTATATTACTTGGTTCTGTAGAAATCTAACCGTCGAAATGACACCCACACTTCGGCCATACTCTAATACATACATACATGCATATCAGTAAGCTGTTCTCTGAGATTCAGAGGTTAGCTCCAAAAAGAAATACAAGCTACCAGATATGTTTACTTAGTCTTGTGGTATCAAACCTCCATTTACAGCGACCTTGACATACAACTCGGGCTTCACTGACATGCATCACACGCCGTGCACAAGGTCTTTTATAAATACTTCATACTCATAATCTTTTTCTCATGCAGACACTCCTGAATCTGATACACCCACGTCTTCCTTGGCCTTCTTCTGTCTTTCCTTCCTGCCACTTGGGCTAAAAAGATTTTCTTAGTAAGCATCTCATCACTCATTTTTTTAACATGGCCAAATCGCCGAAGCATATTAATCTCCACCTTGCTAACAACATTTTGCTTCACATCACACAACTGCAACACATCTTCATTCTTCACACAATCAGACCGTGTCTTGCCACAAACCCCCGTAAATAACGCTAGCTAAAGTTAAATTCGTTCTTTATAATATGGAGGACGGTGTGCTGATCTTAATACGTGACGTTTTAGAAGAACAAACCACTCATTTATACATGTATTTCAGAAAGAATGTGAATGCCAGGGTCTACTTGGACGCTCTGTATTTAGACGATTTGAAAACTTTGGAAACGAAGAGAATCGTAGAGAAAGTATAAAGATCTTAGAACATTTGCTACATTTTTCACACAGGAACACCACACACACCAAATGTGTCGTATCACTTACAAAAGGCTTAGAATATGGAGAGAGGAATAAGTACCATTGCAAAAAAATCACTCACATTGGTGGCACTGAGAATTTTGCTCTGATGGATGTTGAATTCCCATATCTGCTTTACATTCTTAACGTGAACATTCATGGAGAAAAGAACAGAAATGAACATTCGTTTGAGAAAGGACAAAATGAAAAGCATCCGTGGGTAGGTTGTAAAATATTTTTTAGAAGCGTTTGTTTATCAGTAAAAGCAAAAAGAAATCCTGTTAAAGTAAACAGCGCTTTTATATTTCGTAAAAGAACTGTGCTTCAATAAAAAAAATGAGCTTATACAGCAGGGGATTTTTTCAAGGTTAAAATATTTGCGAGTGTTCTTCTTTTACAATCGCGCACTCATATTCTTGAACTGCTGTAACGAACGGAAGTCGACAAGAAATACAGTTATTTGTCTTTTTTTTACTTGAAAGACAGGTATGCCTGTATCTGGAAAATGTCTAATGACTGTGAAAACCCTACTAAGAGTACTGTGTCGAATTTCTTTTTGAAAGAAAGAAGTCCGTTCTGAATTAGATTAACTTTTCAAACAAAGGCCAAATACCAATTTAAGACTTCCACCTGAAAGAGTGGAGGCGCATCTGGAATGTAAGAAAAACCATCTCCGCAGAAATGTGTGCTAATCAAAACAGACCTTCCTTTTTGGTGGAAGGCTTTTGTTTTAAAGTGTTAGTTTCTTGTATGACGCTTACTGCTCAAGAAAGCACGAAATGCTGTTACTGATCAAATTTTCTTTGCAGGAAAGTTTGTTTTCCAGTTAATAACAATCATTCGGGGAAAATGTCTTCTCACTAAACTGATATGTTCATTTTTGCAATGTTTATTAATGTCTCTGTTCAGAAGTTGTTCTCAAAAACATTTCACACAAATAATTTCAGAATGTAGCAGGAAAATAAATGGATGTAATCCTACACACACCGGCCAATATATTAGAAAACGTTTTGCAGATATACGTATACGTCACTTTCGCAGCGTATATCCAAAATACGTGGTCACATGCGTCAACACGTAACCTAGGCAACTATATAAAGCCTCCTGCTCGTCAGTAATCGTCAACTTCCAAGCCCCCCTTCCTCGGCCAGAAACTCCAAGAGGAGGAGAAAGAAGGGCGAAAAGAACTAAAGCAAAGCCGCCCCAGTGGCGCAGTGGTCTAAGCGATGGCCTCTGATCATACGTCCGAAAGGGGTCCGGGCCAACCCGTGGGCGCAGTAGTCTAAGCGATGGCCTCTGATCATTCGTCCGAACGGGATCGGGGTTTGAATCCCGGTGAGGCATGGATGTTGTGTTTGTCTTACGGCACTGGCGCTCTCCCTTCCCTCGAACCAGTGACCCTAAATTAGGGACGGGCGACAGCTTGTAGCCCATCGAGTTGCTCACGGTGGTCGTTAAACCTTCAATCAAAAAAAAAAAAAAAAAAAAAGCAAAACAACTGGCCAACCATCTAAGGTTATACCTGCCACACAGGTCATAACCAAAGTGGCAGGCTCTTCCGCAGCTTCCGAGGTCACGGATGAAAAGCTGCCCTCAGATCTTGTTGAACGCATTGATCCCGCTGTCCTCAAACTGATTCTGGTTGCCTGTCTGGAGGCTTAAGTCGATCCTTAGAAAATTCAGATGTTGTAAGACGGTCATACCGCCCATTCTTTGTCCAGAGAGTTTTGTGTATGGTGATGACAAAAAGGCTGGGGCCCTTCCTGGTGCCCTGGAGGAGCAGTTCTCACCTCACGACATCCGCAAGCCTGTTCATACTGACAGGGTCATGGAGGCTCTAGCTACCTACAATCTTGATGAATCTGACGAGGTCATCTCGCCTGTCAGTTACCACGAGGTAACTTGACACACTCAAAAGCTAAAGGTGAAGAAAGATCCCTGAAGAGATAGTTTTCGGCAAGAGCTATTCAACTGCCTAAGAGCTGGATTCTGGTACTAGTGGAGGTTTTCAACTATTCTCTCCGGCTGAAGTACTCCCCGGGGATTGGAGAAAGGCTGTGGTAGTGATGTTGCCCAAACCTGAAACCAAACATATCTTCCCGCAGAACTACCGCCCAATCTGTCACTTGCCCATCCTGGACAAGCTCCTGGAGAGGGTCATGTTGTTCTCTAGGATTACTGAGTTCTGCGATGCTAAGGGAGCCATTCCTGAAAAGAGCTTAACAATAAAGTTACCTATCCCCCAGCTCCTGTTTCAGGTACGGAACTTGCTAATAAGTTCAACGCATTTCACAAACATCTTCGGCTTAGGTTGTCGAAGAGTTATGAACCTGAACTTCCTTATCTTTTAGCTACTGCAAAATTTCATAAGGAACCGGTGAAATTTAGGTTCATAGCTAGTGGGATTAAAAGTCATAAGAAAGTAGTAGATTAGTATTTTGAATGAGTTTTGAAGCAGGTTTTTAATCTGGTTAAACCAAGTGCAAATTAAACAAGTAAGGAGTTTTGGATTGCTAACAGCAATTTAGAGGTTACATCTAACATCCTTGAAACCAGGCCTGTAAATGTTAATGTATAGCTATGACTCTGAACATTTTTACACCAGCCTCCCAATAGATGATATAAACACTCTCAAATTACTCTTCGTAGAATTTAAGGTTTCAAACATAATTTAAGAAAATTCCTGGCAGCAGTTGTTACATTGCTGCATTACAAATAATAACGTCTATTTCTGCAATAAATAAGCAAGTTAATGGAACTCTTATGTGATGTTCCCTTTCCACCAGTGTATGTAATCTGTTCTTGTTTTTTAAAGAATATCAGTTGATCAAGAAAAATTATTTCAATCGCGATAGCTACTTATATACTTACAGGTATATAGACGACTTACTTTGCGTAAATAATTCAGGTTTCCTTGAAAATGATTTTTCGGCTATGTATCGTAGCTGCCTTAAATTAAATAAAACTAACACTAGTAACCAAGAACTTGATTGTCTAGGTTTGTCTACTAATCCCAATGAAGGCAACGTAGTTATTTTTTTGTATGATAAGAGAAACAACTTTAAATTTGAAATGTGTGGCATCCTGTAGTAATATCTCCAGTAATGTTATTGAGAATATCTTTGTTTCGCCAGTTTCAAGGTTAGTAAGCATTTGTAGTCTGGAGTCTCATTTCAAGAAGTATATTAAAACTCTAATCAGTCAGTTTATTGATAACCAAGTACCAAAAGTCTTCTTAAAAGTAACATTCAGGAAAATACACTGACGGAAAAAAAACCCCAACACCAAGAAGGGGTTGTGTTAGATAAACGACAGTTGGTAGGCGGTGAGAGTACATCTGTAGGATGACGTCTATGCAAATTTCGCGCTCGGCACATACGTGTGGCGCTAGTAGCGCCCCTCGGAACATTAAAAGCAGGTTTGCTATAAATACGCGCTGTAACGTTCGTGAGCGTTAGTTATCGTTGAGATTCGACGTAGGGTGTTGATGTTAGTCAAGAATGCCTTTAAGAAGACGAAGAAGCCATTATCAACAGCTCACGGAGTTTGAACGAGATCGTGTAATAGGGCTACCGGAAGGTGGAATTTTTTTCGGCAATATTGCAGAACGACTTGGCAGGAATGTAGCCACTGTGCATGATTGTTGGCAGCGGTGGTCAAGGGAAGGTACGGCCTCAGGAAGACCGGGTTCCGGCCGGCCACGTAGCACTACTGAGAGGGAAGACCGCCGTGTACGGCATATGGCCGTGGTGCATCGTACCGCGTCTGCGGGAGCAATTCGAGCTGCAGTTGCCACAACAGTGACACAACGAACTGTTACAAATCGGTTACCTGAAGGACAGCTCCGAGCCAGACGACCGGTAGCGTGCATTCTACTTACTCCAAACCACTGCCGTTTGCGACGTCAGTGGTGTCAAGCTAGTGCTCATTGGAGGACGGAGTGCAGATCTGTTGTGTTTTCTGATGAAAGCCGGCTCTGCCTGGGTGCCAGTGATGGCCGTGTGTTGGTTAGAAGGAAGCCAGGAGAGCGCCTGCAACCAACCTGTCTGCTGCCGAGACACACTGAACCTACACCTGGAGTTATGGTCTGGGGAGCAATTTCCTATGACAGCCGGAGCACCGTCGTGGTTATCCCACGCACCCTGACGGCACAGTTGTGCGTCGGTCTGGTGATTCAACCTGTTGTTCTGCCATTCATGAACAGCATTCCAGGGAGTGTTTTAAAACAGGATAACGCTCGCCCACATACCGCTGTTGTAACCCAACATGCTCTACAGAGTGTCGACATGTTGCCGTGGCCTGCTAGATCACCAGATCTTTCTCCAATCGAGCACGCGTGGGACATCATTGGACGACAACTCCAGCGTCACCTCCAACCAGCATTAACCGTGCCTGTATCGACCGACCAAGTGCAATATGCACGGAACTCCATCCCACAAACTGAAATCCAGCACCTGTAGGGCACAATGCATGAACGTTTGCATGCTTGCATTCAACATTCTGGCGGTTACACCGGTTATTAATGTACCAGCATTTTACATTTAAAATTGCTTTTCTCGCGCTTACAATAAGCTGTGATCTTGAAACCTTAATTGATTAAATATGTTACCTATACAAATGTATTGCCGCCATTTCATTCCTCTACAACTATTTTTTCGTGGTGTTGGGATTTTTTTCCGTCAGTGTAGTTCTCAAGTATAGTGTTAAAATAGCAGACCTAATTTAATTATTCGGTGACTAAATGAATCATCTAAATTAAAGCTATATTTCAGAGGTTTAGATGATGACGTAGTCACCATTACTTAAATTGGAACACAACATACCTTATTATTTCCCACTCCTTTAATTCAAAAAACGTTTAGCCAATAAAAATATTACTAAAATAGTGTATATGATATAAAACATTTATATAAAAATTTATAAAATAAAAAACTAGGCAAAAAATAGTAAAACTTTAATAATTAAAATTTGGGAAGAATTCTTTTTTGGGTCTATTAATACTTCAAAAGCCAGTTAGGAGCAGATATTTTCTGTTACCACTGGAAATTTTTTAGGATCCCGATTTGTTGGTTGGAACATTAAATCAGTTTCTGTTTCTGCGTTCTACCAGTCACTTGACTTTTGTAGTTGGTCATATTGCTGCCTTAGCCTCCATCCCAAAGAAGTATTGAGGTTGGCTGAATTCTTGGCTGCTAGGTGGAGCTGCTGGCATCACTTCTTTTGAACAGTTTTCAATAAAGGTTGAAGATGTGGTATAGTAGAATATCCTGGTCATTATTTTCTTCTTTTTTAGGTAAGCTTTTAGCTTTTAAAAAATGTGTTTTTTGGTTTTGAGGTTTTGGCTTTATCCTACAGAAGTTAAGGGGTTTTGAAGCAGTGTTTCCCTTTCTTTCAGTTTTTCAGGAGGTCTCTGAGGGTGCTTCATTGTTTAGGAGACCACGCTTTTAGTTTGGCTTTGAACACGCGCAGCTTAGGCTTGCTCTTGCTTTATGAAATTAGAACTCATTTCTGCAATAATTTGTAAATAGGTAAACTAATTCAAGCTAGTATTTTCTCCTTTTATTTATTTTACAAAAGGATGTGTTTCTTGATAATTATTTTGATGTAGTGTATGATTATATTTGTGTCTCTCATTGGTACTTTGCAGGTATTAATAATACAGGGTGATTCACTCGGGACTGACCACATATTTTTTTAATTAACTCACGATTGCAAAGATACATTTCGATGAAACTAATGTAAAACATACATTGATTCTTTAAAACAGATTGTCCCAATGATACGGCTTCGGGACACCACACACCAGGCACCAATTTTTACTGGATGCAAAGGCTCTCCATGGATGGCGTGTGGATTATCACTGGCCCACACCCGTGTATTTTGGGAGTTTACATAGTCGGATAAATGGAACCATGCTTCGTCGGTAAACCATGTTACGTCAAACAGGGCGGAGTTTTCGACGAAAAATTTGGCAAACCATTGACAATCGTTTCGCAAAATCCGGTGGCTGAAACTCGTTCACAGCCTTGATGCGGAACAGCTTAATAATCGCCTGTTTAGCTGCTCTTTTTTACGCTTTCCAACTGTAGGTTGAAGAAGCGTATATGCTCCAGCTTTTTCCGTCCGTCTGTCTGTCGGCACGATAACTCACGTAAAAATGGTTCGATTACGATGAAATTTTAGTATGTGGTAGGGGACCACCAGGGGACAACCCCTATTGAAAATGGGTGAAGTGGGGTCAAAGGTCACGCCACAAGAGCGGGATCCATTTCATTGCCTTTATGCGTCATAACATGCGTAAATATGGTTCGATTTCGATGAACATTTAGTATGTGGTAGGGAACTACTTGGGCACGAGCCCTATTGAAAATTGGCAAATTGGGGTCAAAGGTCAGGCAGGTCATAAGAGAGGTATTTGTTCCATTGCCCTTATGCATCATAACTTGCGTAAAAATAGTTCGATTTCGATGAAATTTTAGTATGTGGTAGGGAGCCACTGGGGACGAACCCTATTGAAAATGGACGAAATGGGGTCAAAGGTCAGGACACTGGGGTGAGATCCATTCCATTGCCCTTATGCATCATAACTTACCAAAAAATGTTTCGATTGCGACAAAAGGTTATCATGTTGTTCCGGAGTTATAGTGAACCGGTTCTGTTGAATATCAACGAAATGGGGTCAAAAGTCATTGCACAAAAGCAAGATTTATTCCACAGCCATTATTCTCATAACTTGCGTAAAACTGCTTCTATTGAGACAAAACTTTAGTATGTTATTCTTGAGGTGTACTGAACCGGTTCTGTTGAATATAATCGAAATGGGGTCAAAGGTCAGGACACAGGAGCGAGATTTATTCCACAGCCATTATCCTCATAACTTGAGTAATAATTTCTGGTATGTTGGAAAGCGTATCATAATCAATGCATTGCATGACTTTACTAACTTGTTGACATATCGAATTCCATCGTCAGTCTCTTGGGATAGCTGCCGAATAGATTTTCGTGGCAATGCCAATAACAGCTGCTTCACATCCTCTATCGTGTCCTCCGCCACCTGGGATCGTCCACCTATATGCGGATCCACCAAGATTCCCGTTCTGTCCAGCTTCTTCGCCAATTTCCAAATGGTAGCTCTCTGGTGGGTGGTTTACGCCCACCGAATTTCTTCAGAAACTCCTGACATTGTTTGAAGGAAACGGTTACCCAGTACTGACGCACAATGAAAACACGCTCTTCAATTGAACGCACCATTTTCATTCGACTTCCTCGCTTAAACGGTCTGCGGCTGAGACACGCTATTCCCCACAGCTACTAGACTAATGGTGCGTCAGTCCAGCGCCACCCATCTTCCGGGGAGACATTTTGCTCACAGGTTATGCATGTCGACTGCTTCGTTAGGGAATAAAGAACCGCTCCGTTCGGGTTTCACGCTCATCGTATATTCCCCAAATCATGCATTCCATATACTCGTAATGCGTGTTCAGTCCCAAGTGAATCACCTATACAACAGTATATGATTTGAGGTTCTTAGCCAGCCCCAGTGGCGCAGTGGTCTACGAGATAACTTCTGATCATTCGTCTGAGATGGTTGGTTGGTTGGTTGATAGATTTTAATGGCGCAATTGCCATGATTGGCCAAAGAGCGCCAAACAAAAGACATCAAAACAAAACATAATAAATAAAAAACGTATACAAGGTTAAAAACAGGCTGATGTGGTAAATTTGAAACATGAGAGTGAACAAGTTAAAATCTAGAGGAGTTTAAAAAAGTCAATTTCTCGTAAAAACGAAAACACTGCTTTCATGTCGCAGGTTTCGCCAATAATAACTTGCAGCGTAGCTGCTCCTTCGTCCAACAGATGAGAATGAAAATGACGAAAACGATGATCACAAAACCGAACACAAGTACACAAAACATGAAGGACAGTGAGACGACAGTTGCACGCCTCACACACCGGGACACTCTCGCTACACAGCAAAAAGCGGTGAGTAAAACGACAGTGCCCAATGCGGAGACGTGCAAGAACAACTTCCTCACGACGGTTCTTCCGCAAACTAGACTTCCAAAGTCCGATCTGTGGTTTGATAAAATGCAACTTATTGCTGCCCTGCTGAGACCACAGGGACTACCACTCGTCCAGGAGAAATGTTCGGATCAAAGGTCTAAAATCGCGGAAAGACAGTGGCAGCCGAGCTGGCGACATGGAGGAAACAGACCTGGAAGAGAGATCTGCCAGCTAGCTACCCGGATCCCAACATGGCCAGGAACCCGACAGAATCGGACCAGGAAGCGATCCCCTCCAAAGTTACAAGAAGACGACGGACATCACGGATGACAGGTGAGTCCGTGTCCTCTGGAGAAGATAAAACGCGGATGACGGACAGGGAATCAGAGCAAACCATAGCGCGACGATGTGATCGAGACTGTATGTGGCACAAAGCGAGGTGAACCGCACGCATCTCTGCCGAAAAGACGGTGGATTCAGGCGGAAGCCTCTCAGCATGTAAGGCATCGCCACACACAAAAGCGGATCCAACGACATCTCCGGATTTCGAGCCATCGGTGAACACAGGAACGAAATCCGGGTAGACAGACAGTTTTTCAGCAAAGAGCTGCTGGTACACCAGAGCAGGAGTGGACGACTTTGGCCACACACAAAGAGAAAGGTCAGCTGCCGCTTGAACGGCCTGCCAAGGAGGTTGGTTAAAAAAGGCGGTCAAACCAATCCTAGACAAGTTTAGACCAGCATCGCGCACTATGGCAGACATCCGAATCCCGAACGTCGGAACACAGGAGGGGCGGTGGGAAAAAAGCGGACACAGTCCGGTTGGAAGATGGAGCCATGGAGTGGATGATCAGGAAGAGAGATTAGTTTCGTATAAAACTGAAGAGACAGCTGCTAACGACGGATGCATAACGGCGGCTCATGAGCCTCCGCATACAGGCTATGTACGGGAGAGGTACGGAAAGCACTAGTACATAGCCGCAATGCCTGGTGATGGACGGGGAACAAAGGCTGTAAAACCGATGGACGTGCTGAACCGTACGTAATGCATCCGAAGTCTAACTTCGACCGATTGAGAGAGTGGGTCTTTTCCTGTTCTTCTGGGTCTTTTCCTCTCCCTTGGAATCCAATCTAAAATTTCGGCTGTCCATCGATGGTCTGTCCTTCTGGCAGTATGTCCAGCCCATTGCCATTTCAGGGATTTAACTCTGATCATGATGTCTTCCACTCTTGTCATTTTTCGGATCCACGAGTTCCTTTTCTTATCTCTCCTGGTTGGACCAAGCATGCACCTCTCCATGCTTTTTTAAGTTGTCTGCAGCCTTTGTGTGTCTCTTTTAGTTAAGGTCCACGTCTATGCATCATACGTAAGCACTGGAAGGATGCATTGATCAAATACTTTTCTTTTAAGACATAATGGCATATTGCTCTTGAAAATTACGCTGTTTCTTCCAAAAGCTCTCAAGGCAAGTTTTGTACGTCGATTAATTTCTGCATCAATGTGACCCTCACTTGATATCTGCTGTCCATGATAAACGTACTTGTCTGTTATCTCCAGCTTTTCTCCATCGATCGATAAATCTTCATTTCTTGTAAAAGCATTTAACATCACTTTTGTCTTCTGAAAGTTCATTTTTAATCGCACTTCTTTACTCTTTTCAGCAAGTTCTTGGATCATACTCTGCAGCTCTGATGGGGTAGTTGCAAAAATGACTACGTCATCAGCAAAACGAAGGTGGCTTAGATAATCTCCATTAATCTTTATCCCTTTGTTTTCCCAGTTTAGTGATTGAAAGACATTTTCCATTGTGGCGTTAAAGAGATTCGGAGATATGGTGTCACCTTGTCTCACTCCCTTTCCAATTTTTGTGTGTGTTGTATTTTCAAACAGCCGAATCTTTGCACTTGCATTTTCATAGATGTTATTAATAATATTAAGGTATGCATCTTCAATACCGCAGGATTTCAGAGCCATTGTAACTTCTGATGGTTTCACCGTATCAAAGGCTTTTTCATAACCGATAAAAACTATGCACAATGAAAGTTCATATTCTCTCGCTCTTTCAATTAGTTCTCTCAGTACGTGGATATGATCTATTGTGCTGTAGCCACTCCTGAATCCAGCTTGTTCTCTCGGTTGAGCCATGTCCAGTGTTACTTTCAAACGGTGTGAAAGAACTTTAGTAAAGATTTTATAAACCACTGATAGGAGGCTGATAGGTCTGTAGTTCCCGAGATCCTCAATGTCACATTTTTTATGTAGCAGGATCATTATAGCGTTGTTCCAATCCTCAGGAATCTTCCCTTCATTAAGGCATCGAGTGAAAATTTGGGCGAGCACTGTTTTGATTTCTCCACTTGCATCTTGTATGATGTCTACAGTAATTCCATCTTCTCCTGGAGCTTTTCCCCGCTTCATGTTCTTGATTGCATGTGCAACTTCTGCTGGGAGGACTGGAATAACTCTGGTACTAGTACCTTTCCTAATGTCTGGAGTACATGCATCATCCCTTTCATATAACTTGGAGTAGAAATCTTTCATTCTTGTCAAAATTTCGCCTCTATTTCTTGTTACAGAACCATCTTCTTTTCTCAGTGCCATAATCTGTTTTCTTCCCTTACTGAGATGTCCCTTTTCTATTTTTAGGCTTTGGTTGTTTTCAATTGCTTTCCTCACTAGTTCACAGTTGAATTTCCTTACGCCTTCAGTGACACTTTTTCGTACTGTCTTGCATAGCTCTATGCATTCCACTTTGGAAGTCACATCTTCTTTAGTTGTCCTCATCTCTCTTCTTTTTTGCATCAACATTTTGGTTTTTCCTGATAATTTGTTCACATGCAACTTGTTCTTAGACCCAGCTAATTTTGTTGCTGTTTCCATAAGAGTTTTGGTTACTTTTCTGTTAACTTCAGAAATATCCACTTCTTCCGATATTAGGCCTTTTAAAGCAGAGAATCTGTTCTTCAGTTCCAACTTGAAGGTATTTTGGTATTTTTTATGGTTGGTTATGTCAATACATTTTGTTTGTCTTATGAGCTTGCCACGTTCGAGTTTAGTGCTGAGGTGCATCTTACATCTCACCAATCTATGGTCACTACCTGTGTTGAACTTGTTTAGCACACTGCAGTCTTCTATGACGAATTTTTTGTTACACATAATGAAATTAATTTCACTTGTCGTCTCATTGGGATGTCTCCATGTCCATTTCCTGTGCGGCTTTTTCTTGAAAAAGGAGTTCAAGATGAAAAACCCTTCTGCCTCTGCAAACTCAACGACAGTATTTCCACGCAGGTTTCTGTTGCCGTGACCGAATTTACCTACTGAAATTTCATTCTGTTGCCGTTGCCTTATTTTTGCATTGAAATCTCCCATAATTTTCTTCAAGTGCTACTTACCTTTATTATTTAGATGACGAATTTCCTCATAAAATTCTTCAATTTCTTCTTCAGGATGACTTGTGGTGGGTGCATAAGTTTGAATAATCTGAACCTGGTATCTTCTCGAGAGTTGGATAACAAGTCGTGCAGCTCTGTCAGAGGAACTTTCAACTTCTACAACTTTATCCTTCAGTTTCTTGTATATTATAAATCCAACACCACTAGTTCTGCCAGTATCTGTCCCACGATAGTAGAAGAGATGTCCACTTTTCTGTTCAATGAGATCTTCTCCTTTTCTCCTTACCTCACTTAGCCTGACGATGTCCCACTTGATCCTTTGTAATTCCTCTTCCAATTCAAGAAACCTGAATCAGTAGATAGGGAGCGTCCATTATACGTAGCCAAGGTCAGTGTCAGGGGGCAGCCTAGTCCGGTCCTCCGGGGATTCTTAGCACCCTCTGCCTTCATGTCGCACTGGCAGCTGCCTTGGCCAGGTACATTCCAGCTGCCGCAGACTGAGGGCCAAGCTTTAAGTTGTGGAGTCATTTTGGAGGGGTTTGGCCATAACTCACCATGCTGGCCAAGCGGGTTGGTGAGTGTGGGATATCATTTCCTCTAATCCCGATGTTATAGTTATACCGTTATTGGCGTTCGTCAGAGCCCCTTTAGTGGGAACAGGATGCACCACGAGAAGGCGGGGTTGACATTTGTCAAGGAGAGGCTGTGATGTTACGCATCACCTGACCTTATGTATGCACATATATATACACTGAAGTGCTAGAAAAGCTAGTACAGACGAGCTTATGCAAAATACATAGAAACATAGAAACATCACATATGCGCGTACACTGTTGCGTCCTCCACTGCGTATATAAAGCGATAGATATCCTTGCTAGCTGTCAAAGCTGTGTTAGGCATGAGAATGACAAGTAATAACGATTTAAGCGATTTTCAACGCGGTGTCATAGTTGGCGCTCGTGAGATGGGCCATAGTATTTCGGAGGTAGAAACGAAGTTCGGATTTTCTCGGACGACCTTCGCAAAGGTGTACCGTGACTACAAGAATTCCGGCAAAACCGCCAACCTACGATACCAGTGTGGCCGTAAAAAGACATTGGGTGAACCTGCCCGTCGTCGGTTGTCAAGAATCGTTTCACGCGATAGGAGTGCAACACAAAGCAGGTATCATTGGAATTAAATGCTGGAGCCTGAACAAGCATCAGCGTCCGGACTGTGCAACGTACCCTGCACGATATGGGATTTGGGAGCCAACGCCCAACTCGAGTCCCCTTGATGGGTGCACGATACAGATCGATGCGCCTTGCTTGGGCACGGCAACACCTCCACTGGACACTTGATGACTGGTAACAAGTAGCCCGGTCTGACGAGTCGCATCGAGTCGCATTTCCAAATGTATCGGGCAGATGGAAGGATTCTTGTGTGGCGCACACCCCATGAATCCAAGGATCCCGCCTGTCAACAGGGAACTGTACCGGCTGAGGGGAGGGGGGGTGGACCGTAATGGTATGGGGTGTGTTTATCTGGACTTCACTGGAACCCCTGGTACGTCTACAAACGTATGTGACCAGCCAACGCTATGTGCGCATCCTTTCTGACGAGGCACACCCGTTCATGTCTTGCATTCATGCTGATGGGTTGGGACTGTTCCAACAGGACAATGCACCTCCACGCAAGTGTCAGGACGCCACATTATGGTTATAGAAGCAATCATCTTAGTTTGGGGTGTTGCTAATCCTACTTAAGTTCCCAGATCGTAACGTGATAGAACACATTTGGGATGTCATGCAACGCACTATCGAACACAGGAATCCGACATCTCAGAATACACCCGAATTGTGGAACGCTCTGTAGGACGTATGGTATGCATTGCCTAAGTCCATGCCCCGTTGTATTTCTGCAGTCCTGCTCTCCCGTGGGAAACCAACAAAATATTAGACTGGTGTACCAGTTTTTCTGGCACTTCAGTGTATGTCCTCTAAGCGCTGGCTTCTGACCATTCGTCCGAGATGG
Source organism: Macrothele yani (assembly GCA_039090855.1). NCBI lineage: Eukaryota > Metazoa > Arthropoda > Arachnida > Araneae > Macrothelidae > Macrothele > Macrothele yani. The sequence goes on from CM077012.1 coordinate 71,462,385, forward strand.
TCTATGTTCAAATCTTCTTAGCGAGGAGTGGATGTTGTGTTTGTCTTACGGCATTGGCTGTCTTCCTTTCTGGAACCAGTTACTCTAAATTAGGAACTGACGACTGCTTATAGCCCATCGAGTTACTCATGATGGTTGTTAATCTCACAAACAAACATAAATATATATCATAATGGTAGACCGTGAACTATGACACGTTAACCCAAAGCGTAATTTTTCATTGGTCTACAGACCACGGTCAACCTTCCTTACACCACATCAAACGGCGTGTGGTATTAGTCAAAGTGATTAGCGGTTTGTGGATGGCTGCTTGACAGTGGCAACAGATGTCGTGTAGTGTCGTGCATACTGCACTGGTTGTAACATCAGTCCCAATAGTCTTACATAGGATTTGCGTTATTCGAATCAAAGTTGATTCGCGTTTCATGCAGGCAGTTCATTAGAGGGCTCTCCCATCACGTTCTGTAAGCTCGGAAGTTTTAACAGATTCAACCTCAGCCAAAAAACATTTACATATCCCCTCCCCAACCGTTGACCTAGGGGCCTTCAATGCTGCTGAAATGTCACCGGCAGAGCGATTGCTTATGTGATACCATATTATCAATCAGCGATGTAAATCAAATAACTCTCCCGATCAAGGCATCTTGGGTTCCCAATCGCGCTTTCATAGCCTTATGAGTGTATTAATAGTGGGTTCTGTGACGTAATGCTTGCGTAGAGAGGTGTTAGGATATTAATGGTAAGGTAGTAATGTGTATGATACTGAGAATAACAAGAAACAGAACAAAGTTAGAGAATTCGGACTCTACATCGAATTCATCATAAAATCTTGATCAACCCTGTGAACTGAAAATGAGCCACTCCAGTCGTCGAGTGGTTTCACCGATGGATTCTGACCATTCGTTCGAGTGACGGATGAAGCATGGATGGTGTTGTTTTCTGATGAAACGGGCTCTGTCGCTTTCCTGGAACCAGTTGCCATAAATTACAGACGGGCACCTGCTTATAGCCTTAGGAGTTGCTCATGATGGTAGTTAAACTTCGAAAAGAAAAAGAAACTGAAAATGGAGCACTAAAATTTCGCCAGCTCAGTTTGATTTGCTATTATTGATTCAGCGTTTGAACTTTATATCAGTAGAAAATGAGTGCCTCTTAGTGAATTACACTGAAATAAAGTCGACAACATTCCTTCCCTGCAATAAAATGCATATTTATTGGGTTGGTGCGAATGAAATGTCCGTCAAAGGACCAGCACACCTGGACGGCGGGAACGGAAAAGTAGGACAACTTACCTATGAAAAATAACGCCCCTCGGCATCGCCACATAGTTGCCATCTGTGCTGCAAGCCTATGATCCCGGAACGAAAAACGTCTTGTGGTTGGGACCCGAAGAAGTCATCAACTGCACGTTAAACCTCGTTGTCTGTCGTGAACTGTTTCCCGGACAGGAAGTGATTCAGGCGAAACAGATGATAGTCTGCCTGAGACGAGTCCGGGTAACGGGCTGGATGAAGCAGTGCTTCATAGCTCCAAGGAACTTAGTCTGTTGTGCGATATGAGGGCCGCCATTGTCCCGGAGCAGAATAGCACCATGTCTATTGACCAAATCCGGTTGTTTCTGCAGCAATTGCCGGTGCATCTGGTGTAATGCAGGACATTAACGTTCTGTAGTGATGGTATGGTAACTTGCCAACACACTCCGATGAATTATCCTTGCTGTGGACCACCAGACAAGGAGCTGCATCTTTTTGATATGCAAGGTTGGCTCAGGATGCCGTCCAGCAAGCTGTGCCATGCTTAGCTATTGTGCTGAACGTTTCCGATTATGATAAATGACCCACTTCTCGTCACAGGAGACGATTCGATGCAACAGAGGTTCCTGTTTATTACTGACAAGCAGCGACGTGCAGACTTCCAAACGCCTAGCCTAGTTGGCCGTTGTCAACTCATGTGGCACCCACATGTCCAAATTTTTGACCTTATTCAGCGCAGCCAGACACCGAAGAGCTGTCGTATGGCGGACACCTAACTTTGCCACTATCTCACGACACGTTTTTCGGAGTCCGCTTCAACCACACGTAATAGAACTTCGTCAGGAACAGCAACAGGTTGGTGACCACGTGCTTCGTTTTGCAGGTCGTTATCTACGCTTCGAAACTTCACGTTCGTTGGCTGTATTCTCCCCAAATGCTTTGTTAACGTTTCGAGCGGCAAATTCTGCAGAATGGCCCAGTTTAAATTCATACAGGAAGATGAATTCCAAATTCGGCGTCTGCATGTTTCCTTTGCAAGCCACGTTGCGTCCAAACAAATCACGCCTGAACCTTGTGCTTCACACACGTGCTAGGTATTTCTAACAGCCTCAACATAATTTATTTCTGTGATAGCCATTGAGTGGTGGTCAATGCATATTTTCTATAAAAAAAACTACATGGCGTAGATGCCATGTATCGTTACTCACCTAGTAGGTTTTACATTCCTTTCACTGCAAATTATGTCAGCAAGGACTGGACTCTTTAAAAAACATATTTTGTAGTATAACAAGTAGCATACTCGAACAGGAAGCGGATTCAATACCCGCTTCCGGGCGATGTAATTGAGATGGTACATTGTGACCAGTAAACCAAAAAGAATTCAATATATTGGGTTGTCGGAAAAGTCATTACGTATTTTGGCACCCGATGGCGGTTGGACGGTTTTGGAAGAACTAGAGTCATGCGCAGCTCTGTTATCGCTATGGCATTCGATTTGCCAGTTCGAGCTGCAGTCTAAAACGCATAGTGAGCGATTCGGTTGATTTGCGGAGATTTGACATCAAGTTGAAGAGGGAAGACCAAATTCTGCATTTTCGCCATATTTTACTGTTTTACTTCCGTAAAGGGAAGAACGCGTGTCAAGCTTGTGAAAAGTTGCGTAAAGTGTACGGTGATAATGTTCTACAAGAACGTCAGTGCCAGCGGTGATTCACAAAATTCCGTGCTGCTGATTTTGACCTCAACGATGCTCCTCGGTCAGGGAGCCCCACCGAGGTTGATGACGACCAAATCAAGGCATTGATCGAGTCAAACACACGTTACATGACACGAGAGATTGCAGACACATTGCACATCCATCATTCAAGAGTTCACGACCAAGTGAAGAAGCTGGGATACGCAAGCAAGCTCGATGTCTGGGTTCCTCATGAACTCAAAGAAGCTCAATTGATGGCGTGTATAAACATCTGAGATATGCTCATTAAACGTGAGGAAAACGATCCTTTTTTTAAGCGACTGATAGAAGCTGGTGAAAAGTGGATTGTGTACAACAATGTGCTGCGCAAACGGTCTTGGTCCCGAAGTGCTGCTTCGCCTCAAACGACATCCAAAGCAGACGTTCATCAGCGGAAGGTTCTGGTCTCAGTGTGGAGGGATTTTATAGGTGTCGTGATTTTCGAGCTCCTACCATGGAACCAAACAATCAATTCGAATGTGTACTGTCGGCAATTGGACAGTTTGAACGAATCCATCATCCAGAAACGTCCAGAGCTCGTTCATCGTAAAGGTGTTGTGTTCCATCAAGACACCGCGAGACCACACACAAGTTTGATCACCCACCAAAAATTATTGGAGCTTGGGTGGGATGTATTGCCACACCCAGCATACTCGCCTAACCTTGCGCCGTCAGACTTCCACTTGTTTTGCTCTCTTCAACAGTCCTTGCATGGTATAACGTTCAATTCAGATGAGGCTGTAAATCGGCACCTTGTACAGTTTTTCGCCACGAAAGACAGGTCCTTCTATGAACGAGGCATTCTGCATCTCACTGAAAGATGGCAAAAGGTTATCGAACAAAACGGGCATTATATCATTGATTGATCTTTGTTCTTTCTATCAATAACCCAGCAAAAACAGTCTTGCTGGGCCAGCAGTGGGCCATTACTGGCAGCCAGCACTGCCAGCAATGGCCCAGCACTATTTTGCCGCTGCCGAACCGTCAATAAAATGTCCGGGCGGCCAACAGAAGGGCCAGCAGTTCAGGCCATCAGCTGGCCAACAGTTGGCACCCCATCAGTTGTCATATGCCACAACAGGGCCATCATTGGTCCATCACAGGCAGTAGCTGCCACAAGTGGCCCTTCAGTGGCCCAGCAAGCACGTGCCAGAAATGATGGCTAGCCTAATGTGGTCCGCTAGTGGGCCGTTAGTGGCAGCCAGCAACCACGTGACGTAACTGGTGGCTTGCCGAATCTTGTCCGCCAATTTCCCAGTATTAGCCATAATAATAATAATAAAAAAAAAAGCAAGGATAACCGCAGTTTCCTAACGCGACAATTTTTTTTTCTACCCTTACGAAGCTTGTGAATCAACGCACTGCGCTGGGGAAATTTTATCGACAGACCGGAAAACCGCCGTTTGCATGTGACTAGATTCGATCCTGTGCTGTTTACGTGGAAGCCGCGCTCGCTACCGACCGGACTAATTTACGACGCTCGGCTACGTGCTGGAAGCTATCTGTTTGGTATGCAATTTGTAATCGAATGCTTCCCTCTTTCATTTTATAATATTGCGAGGTATTTCTCATAAAAGTCAGTTTCATATAACTGACAAATAAATTTTTTCAACGTAGCGATAGTTTTTTTTTTTACGTTAGGGAACTTCGCTTATTTTCAAGGCGTGTACATACTTAGAGTCGCTTTCCAAAGTTATGTACTGTCCTTGCCGTCTTGAATAGAGATTGTTGAATAAATATATATTTACCCGGGTTCATGTCACATTCTGTTACATTTTTAACTTTGTGTCTTTCCTTTCCGTTGTCCGAAGCTACATTTGTTTTAAAGAGTAAAATATATTTTATTTTACTTCTCGTTATTTTTAGAAGCGAACTCCTCCCAGTCTTGTGTATTCAACCCATGGATGAGTACACCACATAGCGTTGCTTTTTTTTTCTTTCAAATAATTAATAAATTTTGTACGCGTATAATTCTTTTTTTTTTTCCAACAAACGCTATTTTAATGGTTTTCCAGGATATGTGTTTCAAGCGGTTTCAAATTTTTTCTTGTTATTCATCCACTCCATTCCATGAATTATTATTCATGGGAATGGAGTGGGTGTATTTCATGACTGTAATCTAGTATTTCACGGCTTAATCTGATATCTTCGTCGACGTAAAATTTCATTAGGAAATTAATTCGACTCTCCACACATGGATTTTTTTTCTTAACATCCACTAAAATAACACAATGGCGATAGCGTCGACTTCAACTAAATGGTACCATGAGAGACACAGCAAGTGTTGCTTCTGCGCATGCGCAGTCCCGATGCTTCCACCTGTTGTTGGGGGTTGCATTGGTTGCCAGCAACGGGCCACTAGTGGCACTTGCTTGGAGGCCCACAATACACGGCGATGCTGCAGGGCCATCAATGGCTCGCCAACTGATAGCGCTGCCACCAACGAACCACTACCGGCCCGTGAGCGGCAGATTTCAACCAGCAGTGACCCATCACTGCCAGCTGGTGGCCAGCAGTTTCCCAGCACTTGTGTTTTTGCTGGGAAATGACCTTTGCAAAACATGGGTAAAATACGTCATGACTTTTCCGACAACCCAATAAAATTCTAATTGCTCTGAATATTCTAGTGAATTTTCCTTGCATTTATGAGGAATATTTCTTTTTAATTTCTATATAATATTAGCACCGGGAATAAAATCTCCATTAAACAGTGTATACATCACCCTACGGAAAGCGAGTTTCAACGATAGCCATTGATTCCAGTAAAGATGAATTGCAGAAAGCGAATATGACATTATCTTAAATCCAGCATTAAACACTAAATTTGTGATAGAGTTAATAAAACCATCTAGTCAGCAGCATAAAAATAAACCTGGCATTTAAAGGAAATCGACATCTGTCTCCTGTATAATTATGGCCGATAACACTGCAAGGATTTAGATAGTCCATTTGGAGCACCATACGCTCAGTTCCAACGATTTAATGAACAAAATTGCTTATCTTCTCATTTATAAATCCTTTATCACATCATTCTCTTCCTCTCATTATTTTTCTACACAAAGAGTGTGTTCTCACACATAAAATCCCAAAACCATGGCGCCGCCTCGATGGCGCAGTGGTCTAAGCGATGGCCTCTGATCATTCGTGCGTAAGGGGTCCGGGTTCGAATCCCTGTGAGGCATGGATGTTGTGTTTGTCTTATGGCACTGGCTCTCTCCCTTCCCTGGAACCAGTGACCCTAAATTAGGGACGGGAGACTGCTTATAGCCCATTGAGTTGCTTACGGTGGTCGTTAAACCTCCAATCAATAAAAAAAAAGTATACTTAAGTGCGAAACCGACAGAAATACAGAATACATGTTGCAATCATCTTTAAGGACATTCTGTATCTGTTCATTAACCTTGAATTGTCCTCAACCTAGTTTCGAAAAGTTTTCTGGAAGTAGAATGGAAACCCAAATTAAAGATTCCAAGAACTGCGCAATGTAACCAAGAAAAAGTATTTTCTCAGAAACGCACTGAAATGTCATTTATTTGGTAATAAACGATATGCAACAAAAAGAAATATTTGTGTTGGCACAATACACTGAAACTTCACTTCCTGAAAGAAATTTTCTCCCAACTATCCGTGAAACAGCTTCCTTTAAAGTTGCTAACGACTTAGCCAGAGATCTGTCACCACGAAGTGAGTTAAATTTGACAAACAACGGAACCGGAAAAGGAAATTAAATTCTCACGGGGACGCTATTTGCATACCAATCCATCAGAGTGTTCCTTGCAATTTCCGCTATTCTTGATAAAGTGAAGGGAATTTGCAAAAGTATCAGTAAAGAATTAAAATGCACGGCGTTACAGATTTTGAACGCCAAATATGTGGATATTGAAAGTTCGGATGATTCGGGGACTAAGGTAATTAAACTATGATGATAAGTGTGTGTGTGTCTGTGTTCAACAGAAAAAACTGACTGATGATTAATTTCCTGTATATCTTTAACACTTTAAGTGTAATAAATTCACGTTTTTTATGTTCAATTTCCTCTCTCAATTCTTTATATATATATACATACACACTGAAGTGCCAGAAAAACTGGTACACGAGTCTAATACTTGGTAGGTCCCCCACAGAAGGGCGGGACTGCAGAAATAAGACGGGGCATGGACTCCACTGGCTTCTGGAAATATGCTGTAGGCAAAGCACACCCTATTTCCTGCAGAGCGTTCTACAATTCTGGTGTATTCTGAGGTCTCGGATTCCTGTGTTCAATAGCGCGTCGCGTGGCATCCCAAATGTGTTCTATTACGCTACGATCTGGGAATTTGGGTGGGAATGGCAACACCCCAAACTCAGATGAATGCTCCTCTAATCATAATGTGGCGTTCCGATACTTGTGTGGAGGTGCATTGTCCTGTTGGAACAGGCCCAACTCATCAGCATGAATGCAGGACATGAACGGGTGTACCTCGTCAGAAAGGATCAGCACATAGCATTGGCTGGTCACAGACGTCTGTAGACGTATCAGGATTCCCAGTGAAGTCCAGCTAAACACGCCTTATACCATTACAGAACCTTCACCAGCCGGTACAGTTCCTTGTTGACAGGCGGGATCCATGGCTTCAGGGGGTTGCGCCACACACGAATCCTTCCATCTGCCCGATACAGTTGGAAACGCGATTCGTGAGACCAGGCTACTTTTTCTAGTCATCAAGTGTCCAGTGGCGGTGTTCCCGTGCCCAAGCGAGGCGCATAGATCGGTGTAGTGCACCCATCAAGGGGACTCGAGTTGGGCGTCGGCTCCCAAAGCCCATATCGTGCAGGGTACGTTGCACAGTCCGGACGCTGATGCTTGTTGTAGCTCCAGTATTGATTTACGATGATACCTGCGAGAGTGTTGCACGCCTATCGCGTGAAACGGTTCTTGACAGCCTACAATGGTCACGTTCACCCAATGTCTTTTTACAGGCACACTGGTATGGTAGGTTTTTTTTTTTTTTTTTTTAATTGGAGGTTTAACGACCACCCTGAGCAACTCAATGATCTATAAGCAGTCGCCCGTCCCTAATTATAGGGTCACTGGTTCCAGGGAAGGGAGAGAGCCAGTGCCGTAACACAAACACAACATCCATGCCTCACCGGGATACGAACCCGGACCCCTTTTGGACGAATGATCAGAGGCCAGCGCTTAGACCACTGCGCCACCGGGGCGGCTATCGTAGGTTGGAAACTTTGCCGGAATTATTGTAGTCACGGTACATCCTTGCAATTGTCTTCCGTGAAAATCCGAACATCGTTTCTAACTCAGAAATACTATGGCCCATCTCACGAGCGTCAACTATGACACCGCGTTGAAAATCGCTTAAATCGTTATTACTTTTCATTCTCATGCCGAAAACAGTTCTGACAGCTAGCAACGATATCTATCACTTTATATACGCACTGGCGGAAGCAACCGAGTACGTTCATAGGTGGCGTTGCTATGTGTTTTGCATAAGCTTATCTGCACCAGTTTTTCTGGCACTTCAGTGTATATATAACAAATATATATATATATATATATGTGTGTGTGTGTGTGTGTGTTTATATATGTACATAGCAAAAACAGTATTGCTGGGCCAGCAGTGGGCCATTGCTGGTAGCCAGCACTGCCAGCAATGGCCCAGTACTATGTTGCCGCTGCCGAACCGTCAATAAAATGTCCGGGCGGCCAACAGAAGGGCCAGCAGTTCAGGCCAACAGCTGGTCAACAGTTGGCACCCCATCAGTTGTCATATGCCACAACAGGGCCATCAGTGGTCCATCACAAGCAGTAGCTGCCACGAGTGGCCCTTCAGTGGCCCTGCAAGTACTTGCCAGAAATGATGGCTAGCCTGATGTGGTCCGCTAGTGGGCCGTTAGTGGCAGCCAGCAACCACGTGACGTAACTGTTGGCTTGCCGAATCTTGTCCGCCAATTTTCCAATAGTAGCAATAATAAAAAAAAAAAGCAAGGATAACCGCAGTTTCCTAAACCTACAATTCTTTTTTCTACCCTTACGAAGCTTGTGAATTAACGCACTACGTTGGGGAAATTTTCTCGACATACCGGAAAAACGCCGTTTGTATCTGACTAGATTCGATCCTAGGCCGTTTACGTGAAAGCCGCGATCGCTACCGACCGGACTGGAAGCTGTCTGTTTGGTATGCAATTTGTAATCGAATGCTTCCCTCTTTTATTTTATTATATTGCGAGGTATTTTTCATAAAAGTCAGTTTCATATAATTGATAAAATAATTCTTTCAACGTAACGATAGTTTTTTTTTTACCTTAAGGGAACTTCACTCATTTTCAAGGCGTGTACATACTCAGAGTCGCTTTCCAAAGTTTTGTACTGTCCTTGCCGTCTTGAAAAGAGATTGTTGAATAAATATATATTTACCCGGGTTCATGTCACATTCTGTTACATTTTTAACGTTATGTCTTTCATTTCCGTTGTCCGAAGCTACATTTGTTTTAAAGAGTAAAAGATATTTTATTTTACTTCTCGTTATTTTTAGAAGCGAATTCCTCCCAGTCTTGTGTATTCAACATATGGATGAGTAGCGTTGCTTTTTTTTTCTTTCAAATAATTAATAAATTTTATACACGTATAATTCTTTTTTCTTCCAACAAACGCTATTTTAATGGATTTCCAGGATATGTGTTTCAAGCGGTTTCAAATTTTTTCTTGTAATTCATCCACTCCATTCCATGAATTGTTATTCATGGGAATGGAGTGGATGTATTTCATGACTGTAATCTAGTATTTCACGGCTTAATCTGATATCTTCGTCGACGTAAAATTTCATTAGGAAATTAATTCGCCTCTCCACATATGGATTTTTTCTTAACATCCACTAAAATAACACGATGGCGATAGCGTCGTCTTCAACTAACTGGTACCATGAGAGACACAGCAAGTGTTGCTTCTGCGCATGCGCAGTCCCGATGCTTCCACCTGCTGTTGGGGGTTGCATTGGTTGCCAGCAACGGGCCACTAGTGGCACTTGTTTGGAGGCCCACAATGCACGGCGATGCTGCAGGGCCATCAATGGCTCGCCAACTGATAGCGCTGCCACCAACGGACCACTACCGGGCCGTGAGCGGCAGATTTCAGCCAGCAGTGACCCATCACTGCCAGCTGGTGGCCAGCAGTTTCCCAACCCCTGTTTTTTTGCTGGGTATATATATATTCCTCAAGGATCTGTGTTGTGCCAGTCTCCTCCATTTCAGCTCCACACGCTTTCCAATTTCATGCACTATTTTCCTACATGTTCTTTTTCTAGGTCTTTCCGCGGAGGTCGGAGGCCAATCGATATTGTGGGAGTCTAAAATATCGGTTGTCCATCGGTGGTCCGTTCTTCTGGTAATATGTCCAGCCCATTGCTCGTTCTTGCCAGACGTTGTGTTGCTGGGTCCTACATTTTATGCATTCCAGTGCGATATGCCTCGTTCCGCACTCACCTGTCACACGGCCCGCCTGTTTAAAGGTGCTGTGTATACGTTTTGAGCCACCTTTCTGGCGATATCGTCTTTGTATTTGTTCATATTCCTCCGGTTTCATATCGTTAGCTTGTTTGTTTACGTTTGGAAGCTGCCAACATGGCGGCTTCCGTCCTATCCTTATCATCTTTGGGCGTGGAGGATGCAGATAACGTCGCACTTTCCACGTTCATGGAAGTTGACGTACTCTCGTCCTCGGATGTGTCGGTTTAGGTGCTTTCCCAGCTCCCCAGTACTCCTCCTCAGTGCCTTCACTGGACTTGGCTTATGCTACTGCCTCTGCCTCGGTGCTCTCCCTGGGTACTACTACGACTACTGCTTTGCCTTCTGACTGTGCTCCTCTTCCCTCACTGCCTTCTGAGCTAGCCATCTTAGCACAGTCTTCTCTTCCGAGGATGATATTTGTCACTACAGTGCTGCGAGGCACTGATTCTAAGTCAGCTTCTTCTCAAGCTGATGATCTCTTGCAATGAACACCCATTATTCAGGTATCCAACCACAAGGTGAAGGTAACGATTGATGACAATTCGCAGATTGCCTGTGAGTTCCATAATCTCCTGGATAGAGGTGTGATCTTTCATGCCTTACCGGTCACTCTTTTGCCACGCTACATGGAGGCCCTTTCAGGTCATGTGTCGTCCGCGTCTATTGCCGGAATTTTTCATACGCCTCGGGGTATCTCAGTGCAGTTCCAGCGCAAGAAGGATGATGCTGACTTTTTTCTTGCACACGGACTTTCGATTGGATCAAATCAGCGCATCCCTATTCCTCTTTCGAAGCATCCGGTGAATATTGCGTTCTATGCTATTCCACAGGAAGTGCCTGCGCTTCCTCTCCTTGCCAATCATGTTTGTAAAATTGTTGGCAAGGTCTGTCGCCTTTCTGACGCTCCACGCGGAACTTGATTTGCCCATGCTACAGGACCTCTCCGTTAGTTGTTGGCAGTCTTCCGCACTGAGAACGGCTTAGCGGATTGTTCTGGAGAAGCTACTGTTGAAATTGGCTCACGCACGTATAATTTCAAGGTTTTCACCACTCAGTATTGTACTCACGGTCTTACACAGGATCACACCACTGCATCCTGTGTGCGCATATGACGTGGTCTTTCTTCTAGCACGCTTATCAATTCCGATCACATTGGACCTTCTATCATCCCCAATTCCAGTGTTTAGCCTGACCCGATCTCTCCTTCTCTCCGTCAGACGCACCTTCCAGTCAAGGACAATGATCCCTTCCTCCTCTTCTGCACCGAACGGTAGTAGTGCAACCTCCTTCTGGGTTAGCAGGGATGTCTTCTACTACTAATGTGTCTCCGGCGAAGTGTTCCAACTTGAATGTGTCGAGTTGTGCTTCGGCACTCCGGCCGACTGTATCTCCTCCGTGTCTCTCGCTTCTCGGATCCCCAAAATACGGCCATGTCTGCTGTCCCCCTGTTTCAGCACTTACCTGCTGCCTCGGCTGATGTTGCAGTGTTCCCCGATGCTGATCGGGTACGAACTTATTCTTCGGCGCCACTTGGGTTCTCGTCTTCCGTTTCGGGTGTTCTTCCAGATCCGCCAATGGATATATCCGCCTCAACTTCGTCTTCGAAACGGACTGAAAATTCCAAAGGCTCTGTGAAACAGAAAAAGATAAAACATCTTTCTGTTACTCCTTCTGTGGCCTCATCTAGTTTTCCCGATATTTCCTGTTCAGATGTTACTCTGGTTGGTGACTTTTTGATCAGTATGTATCTCCGTTCTGGTCCTGTCAGTCCTTTCTCAGATGATGAGGTTATACAGGCCATTGATGTTTCTTGTAATTCCTGGACCACTGTCCAGGCAGCAACTCTTACGCTTCTTACAATCTGCTCGAACGATTGTCTCTACTGAGGAATTTCTCCACACACCTGATTTTAATCTGTGTGCAGCGGTGATGCAATTTGAAGCTTATGTGCCCTTTTTCAAATATCTGAGTGTCACAGATTCTAGGTCTAATGTTTTCATGAGACCATTCACTCGCCGTCTCTCCTCCTTGAGTGATCTCGCTGAGAAATAATTTTGTTATACCTTACTTCCTCAAGCCGATGAACTTTAGCGCTCCTTTCTAACCCAACTCTTTTCGTTCTCTCCGGCGACGGCGACGTTTTCCACCTTGTAGTCGACTGGAATTTCCTGGTTTCGCGCTTCTTCATCCACTGTTTTGCTAATTGTAAGGTTTTCCTTTTATGTTATCACTCTTGCATTGCAATGTTGTTTTCTGATATTGTTATTGCGCCATGTGTTTTTCTTTTGCTATCATTGTATGTCTTTGCTGTACTACTGTTTTCCTCCGTCTCGATTTATATTAGTGCTATCATTGTGATCTTTGTTCTCATATTATAGTTAGTGTATTTCTGTACTGTCCCTTGCATTTTGACCGTCGTTATGTTCTTCACGGTTGGTGTTTTATCATACCGTTGTACATTGAAGAGCAATTGAATTAGAGATACCTGTCTAGTAACGTGTAGCACCACCTTTCGCCCTGATGACGGCTGTGATTCGTCTCGGCATGGACTCGACAAGACATCGGAAACGTTGGGAAGCCATACGGAGCCACGACCACTCAGCAAGCTCCCACAGTTCACGAAGATTTGATGAAGGGGGATCAGAGCCTCGAACATATCTCTCAATAACATCCTATATGTGCTCGATGGGATTGAGGTCAGGGGACTTAGTTGGCTAAGGAAGCGAGGTCACGTCCGTGGAGTGTTCATCCAACCATTCGGATACAATTCGAGAGCGATGGCACGGTGCATTGTCTTGTTGCAGGAGGAGGTCCCTAGTGGGATGTTGAAGACGCACAAACGGGAGCATATGGTCATCCAGGATATCCCGGTAACATTGACCTGTGAGGGACGAAGTCACACGTAGCAGGAGCCTCATTTCAGTCCATGTAAACAGTCCCCAGACGAGAATGCCATCCCACCTGCTTGAAGAGTACCCTGCTGGCAAGAAGGATCCATCGCTTCATATGACTTGCGCCGTTCTCCTATCCTGCCATACGCATGTACCAACGTGAATGACGACTCAGCAGTCCAGACAACATTTTCCCTCATGCCATGCCTAGAGTCCAGTGGCGATGTTCCCGCGCCCATGCTAATCTTTGCACCCTGTGATGTGCTTTCAGCAGCGGTACCCTCGGGGGACGATGGCTTCTGTACCCCATAGCGAGGAGATGGTTCTAGATAGTGTGGCTGCTCACACGTTTTTGTGCACCAGCGTTAAATTGCCGAGGGATTTCTTGCACTGTGGCCCGTCTATCCGCTGTTACAATGCAATCTGGCCGACAATTACCCCGCTCATCCACACGCTCTTGTCCACTGTAGTTGGCCCTTGCTGGGATCGTTTTACCGGATTCGATGTACTCACGGTGCACCCGTGACACAGTGGCTCGTGAAAATACCAGTGCTTGCATGACTTCCGAGATAGAGTGTGCCATTCGTCAGGCACCGACAATTTGCCCACGATCAAATGTGCTTGTATCCTTCGTCTTACCCATACTGCGTCCAACTCTTACTGATTCCTATCGCATCACTCCTTATATTGTTGGATCGCTGCATACGTCATGTCGTTTCCGTTTACAGGGCCGCCCACAGCGCCACATTTGCATAACGCCAGCTGTCTCTAATTCAATTGCTTTTCAGTGTACATATGCTCATAATGTTGTACTTGTATTACTTGGTATCGAATGATATGCCGTTATGCTACTCTTTATTTGTGTGCATCGTAGTTTTATTATATATATATAATAAAACTGAAAAAGCCTTTGATTCGGTGAAACCATCAGCAGTTGCAATGGATCTTAAATCCTGCGGTATTGAAGATGCATACATTAATATTATTAATAACATCTATGAAAATGCAAGTGCAAAGATTCGGCTGTTTGAAAATACAACACACATAAAAATTGGAAAAGGAGTGAGACAAGGTGACACCATATCTCCGAAGCTCTTTAATGCCACATTGGAAAATGTCTTTCAATCACTAAACTGGGAAAACAAAGGGATAAAGATTAATGGAGATTATCTAACCCACCTTCGATTTTTCTGATGACGTAGTCATTTTTGCAACTACCCCATCAGAGCTACAGAGTATGATCCAGGAACTTGCTGACAAGAGTAAAGAAGTTGTATTAAAAATGAACTTTCAGAAGACAAAAGTGATGTACAATGCTTTTACAAGAAATGAAGATTTATCGATTGATGGAGAAAAGCTGGAGATAACAGACACGTACGTTTATCTTGGACAGCAGATATCAAGTGAGGGTCACATTGGTGAAGAAATTAATCGGCGTACAAAACTTGCCTGGAAAGCTTTTGGAAGAAACAGCATAATTTTCAAGAGCAATATGCCATTATGTCTTAAAAGAAATTTGTTTGATCAATGCATCCTTCCAGTGCTTACGTATGATGCAGAGACGTGGACCTTAGCTAAAAGAGACATACAAAGGCTGCAGACAACTCAAAGAGGCATGGAGAGGTGCATGCTTGGTGTAACCAGGAGAGATAAGAAGAGGAACACGTGGATCCGAAAAATGACAAGGGTGGAGGACATCATGATCAGAGTTAAATCCCTGAAATGGCAATGGTATTGGTAACTGTGGGTACCATAGTGGTACCCAGTTTATTGCTATAACGAAATACAGACATAGGAGATTCATTAAAAGCTGCAGTACAGAAAACAACAGTGCGTAAAGTAAGTATATCCACGATGCAGCACAACGTTACACAGAAAGGAAATTAATATGCACACGAACAATGAAAGACCGAACGGCATGTCAAACACTATAACACATGTGCACAAATGCATGAAATGTACTATGCTATCATAAATCAACCGAACGGAACTGAATTGTGGTTAGAGAGCAAAACAACATGGAGTACCTCAGCAACTATATAAAAATAACAAAGGTAACAAACGTACCACTATAATAATCCGCGATAGAAGAAAGCACTAACACAGCAAACACTCACAATTATAGGTAATTTAAAAACAGGCACAAATTCAGGAAACAACAGATAAGATAATGATGAGATAATGAGGAGATCACACAAGTAACGAGACCGATCAGTTGTGAAAACACAGCAAAAACAAGCAATTATCGCAAATTTAAAATACATTAATTTTGAAACACAGCCAAACACACAAATAAAGCAAATTTACAATACATGACTTGTGAATCACAGTAAAAACACACATGGAAAATATCAGAATCAACATGCACTAAGTCTGCAAAACCAGGGAATCTGCGAACGTGTTCGCAAATCCCCTAGCATTGAGAGAACAAAAAGTAATCGGTGTGAGTAAGAGAGCTAAAGGTCATCGGTAAAAGGATAGAAGGTATCACATATATGCTTCTCAACGAGCTCCTTCAAGGAAGCGAGACGGCGCGTGTAACGTCTCAAAAAAGGCTGATACCGAGGATCGGTGGCACACAGAGATTTAAAAAGTGACACATAAGCTTCGAATTGCG
The DNA here is from genome assembly GCA_039090855.1 of Macrothele yani. NCBI lineage: Eukaryota > Metazoa > Arthropoda > Arachnida > Araneae > Macrothelidae > Macrothele > Macrothele yani. The sequence goes on from CM077012.1 coordinate 71,478,381, forward strand.
TTACCGCCGCATACAGGTCCAGATCAGGTGAGTGAAGGAATTCTTCAGAACCAACAATCGTACGTGCAGGTTGAAAAAGACGTAAAAGTTGCTGTCTGGACAGTGGGCCAGGAACTGGAGGAAACGTATCAACTGCCTGTAGAACCTCAGCATCAGAGAGAGGATTGACAGGACCTGAGCGGAGAAGCATACTGTTTGAAGAAACATCAGGTGGAGAAACACCGGAACCGGAAACCTCGGGAATACTAGATGAATCCTCACAATGTGGCACAGAAAGTTGTTTTAACTTTTTCTGTTTTACAGCGCCTGTGGAAGTTCCAATCCGCTTCGAAGAAGAAGCTGAGGCGGATGTATCCATGAGTGGATCAGGCTCACCTCCCAAGTCAGGAGACGAGGAAACGACCGTCGCTGAAGAAGCAGTACGTAGCTGAGCTGCCTTAGTGGAGACTGGTACAACAGCCGAGGCTTCAGGAAGACGTTGCAACAAGGGTATGGTAGACAAGGTTGTAAATGGAGATCCGATATCCGAGAGGCTAGGAGAAGAGCCAGACGGCCGATCCGCCAAACCACCACTCAACACACCCGGATCGGAACACTCCGCTGTAGACACATCTGTAGTCGAAGACAACTCTGTCAATCTTGAAGGTGGATGCACAATCGTACGGGTCGGGAGAGGAGGAAAGGCAGCATTGTCCGTGACGGAAATGTTCGTCTGACGGAGAAACGAAGAATTTGCGTCAGGCAAACTACCGGTAGTAGGGATAGTAGAAAGACCAATGTGGTCAGCAGTGGGATGCGAACTTGATGAATGTCCACGTCGAACGCGGTCACAGGAGGCAGTGGTGTGATTCTGTGTTAAACAGTGTGTACAATAGTGAGCAGTGAAATCTTGAAACTGTACGTTCGTGCGCCAATTTCAACAGTAGCTTCTGTAGGGCAATCCGCCAAGGCTTTCTCGGTGGGAAAGACGACCAATAACTGACGGCGAGGTCCTGTAGCATGTGCAAATCGAGTTCCGCGGGGAGCGTCAGAAAGGCGACGGACCTTGCCAACAATTTTACAAACATGACTGACAAGGAGAGAAAGTGCAGTATCCGGCACTTCCTGTGGAACAGGATAGAACGTGATGTTCACCGGTCTCTTGGAAAGAGGCGACGGGATGAGATGGTTTGTCCTAATCGAAAGTCCGTTAGCTAGAAAAAAGTCAGCATCCTCCTTGTGATTGAACTGTACCGAAATACCCCGAGGAGTACGGGAAATTCCTGCAATGGACGCAGACGACACATGTACAGAGAGGGCTTCCATGTAGCGTGGCAATGGAGTATTTGGTAAAGCATGAAAGAGCACACCTCTATCCAGGAGGTTATGGAACTCACGGCCAATCTGCGAATTGTCATCAATCGTTACCTTCACCTTATGGTTGGATACCTGAATAATAGGTGTTGCTTGCAAAATACCATCTGGTTGAGAGGAATCGGACGTAGAAGTAGCGCCTCGTTGCACTGTAGAGGCAAATGACATCCTCGGAAGAGAAGTCTGTTCGGATCCGGCAGGAACAGAAGGCTGTGAGGGAAGAGAAGCACAGGCCGAAGGCAAGGCAGTAGAATCAGTAGTTCCCAGGGAGGGCACCGAGACAGATGCAGGAGCTGAAGAAGAAAGCGCAGCCAAGTCCAGTGAAGGCACCGGTGCAGGAGTACTAGAAAGCTGGGAAGGCAACTGAGCAGACACATCTGAGGGCGAGAGTATGTTAACTTCCATGAACGTGGGAAGTGTGACGTGACGTGCATCCGCCACGCCCATAGATGATAACGAAATACCGGAAGCCGCCATGTTGGCAGCTTCCAAACGTAAACAAACGAGCAAACGATAAGAAAACGGATGAATATGAACTAATATGAGGATGAGAACGCTAGAAAAGTAGCTCAAAACGTACACAGTACCTTTAGACAGCCGGGCCACGCAACAGGTGAGTGAGGGACAAGGTATTCCACACTAAAACGCATAAAATATTGGAGACACCAACACTACGTCTATCACGAACGAGCAATGGGCTGGACATACTGCCAGAAGAACAGACCATCGATGGACAGCCGAAATTTTAGATTGGATTCCAAGGGACAGGAAAAGACCCAGAAGAAGACCACATGGAAGATGGGTGGATGAAATTCGAAAGTATGCGGGAGTGACATGGAAGAGACTGGCACAAGACAGACCGTTGTGGAGGAAATTTGGGGAGACCTTCGTCCAACAGTGGATTGATAATGGTTGACAATGATGATGATGATGATATACATGTTCACTCCCTCATGTTATGGTCCGACTCCTTATTTGTTTATCTTTCACGCTGGGCTGTTCTGTAGCGTTGGTATTATCCAACTGATTCCCCCTATGTTGAAACCGATGTCACTGCGCCGTGGCAATCTACTCTTTATATTTGCTCTCCATTTTGTATTGCATTTTGGATATACCTGTATTTTTCCCTCTATATTTTCTTTATTGCAATATTCAGTGATATTTCCTATGTTTGTAATCCAATTATAGCAATAAACTGGGTACCGCTTTGGAGCCAATAGTTATCAAAACTAAAAGTATTGACCATAATGTCTTCCACTCTTGTTATTTTCCTTATACACAAGTTCCTCTTCTTATCTTTCCTGTTTACACCAAGCATGCATCTCTCCATGCGTCTTTCAGTTATCTGCAGTCTTTGTATGTCTTTTTTTGGTTTTATGTGTGTTGTATTTTCAAACAGCCGAATCTTTGCACTTGCATTTTCATAGATGTTATTAATAATATTAATGTATGCATCTTCAATACCGCAGGATTTCAGAGCCATTGTAACTGCTGATGGTTTCACCGAATCAAAGGCTTTTTCATAATCGATAAAAGCCATGCACAATGGAAGTTCATATTCCCTCGCTCTTTCAATTAGTTCTCTCAGTACGTGGACATGATCTATTGTGCTGTAGCCACTCCTGAATCCAGCTTGATCTCTCGGATGAGCCATGTCCAGTGTTACCTTCAAGCGGTGTGAAAGAACTTTAGTGAAGATTTTATAAACCACTGACAGGAGGCTGATAGGTCTGTAGTTCCCGAGATCCTCAATGTTACCTTTTTTATGCAGTAGGATCATTGTAGCGTTGTTCCAATCCTCAGGGATCTTCCCTTCATTAAGGTATCGAGTGAAAATTTGGGCGAGTACTGTTTCGATTTCTCCACTTGCTTCTTGTATGATGTCTACAGTAATTCCATCTTCTCCTGGAGCTTTTCCCCGCTTCATGTTCTTGATTGCATGTGCAACTTCTGCTGGAAGGACTGGAGGAACTCTGGTACCTTTCATGATGTCTGGAGTACATTTATCATCCCTTTCATATAATTTGGAGTAGAAATCTTTCACTCTTGTCAAATTGTCGCATCTATTTCTTGTTACAGAACCATCTTCTTTTCTCAGTGCCATAATCTGTTTTCTTCCCTTACTGAGATGTCCCTTTTCTATTTTTAGGCTTTGGTTGTTTTCAATTGCTTTCCTCATTAGTTCACAGTTGAATTTCCTTACGACTTCAGTGACACTTTTTCGTACTGTCTTGCATAGCTCTATGCATTCCACTTTGGAAGTCACATCTTCTTTAGTTGTCCTCATCTCTCTTCTTTTTTGCATCAACATTTTGTTTTTTCCCGATAATTTGTTCACATGCAACTTGTTCTTAGACCCAGCTAATTTTTTTGCTGTTTCCATAAGAGCTTTGGTTACTTTTCTGTTAACTTCAGAAATATCAATTTCTTCCGATGTTAGGCCTTCTAAAGCAGAGAATCTGTTCTTCAGTTCCAACGTGAAGGTCTTATAGTGTTTTTTAAGGTTGGTTATGTCAATACATTTTGTTTGTTTTATGAGCTTGGCACGTTCGAGTTGAGTGTTGAGGTGCATCTTACATCTCACCAATCTATGGTCACTACCTGTGTTGAACTTGTTTAGCATACTGCAGTCTTCTATTCTTCTATGACGAATTTTTTGTTACAAATAATAAAATCAATTTCATCGAGGTAGTTGCCTTCAATGCACTATCTTAAAAATCGTGCATTGAAGGTAACTACTTCGATTACTTTGGACTATTTCTGCACAAATTTGAATTCTCCTAATAAAATCAATTTCACTTGTCGTCCCATTTGGATGTCTCTATGTCCATTTCCTGTGTGGCTTTTTCTTGAAAAAGGAGTTCAAGATGAAAAACCCTTCTGCCTCTGCAAACTCTACGAGAGTATTTCCACACTGGTTTCTGTTGCCGTGACCGAATTTACCTACTGGAGTTTCATTCTCTTGCCGTTGCCCTATTTTTGCATTGAAAGCTCCCATAATTATCTTCAAGTGCTGCTTACCTTTATTATTTAGATGACGAATTTCCTCATAAAATTCTTCAATTTCTTCTTCAGGATGACTTGTGGTTGGTGCATAAGTTTGAATAATCTGAGCCTGGTATCTTTTCGAGAGTTGGATAACGAGTCGCGCAGCTCTGTCAGAGGAACTTTCAACTTCTACAACTTTATCCTTCAGTTTCTTGTATATTATAAATCCAACACCACTAGTTCTGCCAGTATCTGTCCCACGATAGTAGAAGAGATGTCCAGTTTTCAGTTCAGTGAGATCTTCTCATTTTCTCTTTCCCTCACTTAGCCCGACGATGTCCCACTTGATCCTTTGCAGTTCCTCTTCCAATTCAAGCAGCCTTGAATCAGAAGATAGGGATAGTCCATTTTACGTAGCCAAAGTCAGCATCAGATGGCAGCCTAGTCCGGTCCTCCGGGGATTCTTAGCACCTTCTGCCTTCATGTCACACTGGCCGCTGCCTTGGCCAGTCACATTCCAGCTGCCGGAGACTGAGGGCCAAGATTTAAGTTGTGGAGTCATTTTGGAGGTGTTTGGCCATAACTCACCACGCTGGCCTAGCGGGTTGGTACATATATATATGTATATATATACAGCTTCTGTGGATGAATATCGCTGTACACAAAGAAATATTAAAAATGACTTAAGTGTGGGATATGGTGGACCTACCACACTTGAGAAGGTCGGTGCTCCACGGAATCGACCTGGACTTTCTAAATGGTGTATGAGAAAGAGATCTCGGCTGAGTGAGTGTAAGATTGGTGTATATAATACTCGAGGTATAAATGGCAAGATGAACCACGTGATTGAATATATGAATAAGTATAGACTGGATGTGCTGTGTGTAAGTGAAACCAAAAAGAAGGAAATTAGGACAAAAGAAGTGAATGGAACGGTGTGTGTGTGGTCTGGAGTATTGGATAATGTGAGAGGACAGGCTGGCGTAGGTGGGATTTTAAGTGAAAAGATGAAGAACAACTTGATTTACTATAGCTGCATAAGTGAGAGAATCCTTCGGATTCGTTTGAAACTGAAACTTCAGAGAATAGTAATTGTTGTAGGGTATGCTCCTTGTGACTCGGAACCTTCTGATAGGAAGGAAGATTTCTGGAATGAGCTAAAAGCTGTTTTGAGCCAGTTTCGTGCTAAAGAGAAAGTTATAATAGCAGCGGATTTCAATGCTAGGGTAGGTGTGCAGAATGCAATTTCTGACAATGTTCTGGGTAAGTTTAATGATCCTTGTGTGAATGATAATGGTGAAAGATTAATTGAACTCTGCGTTGAGAATGGTTTGTGTGTATCTAATACGTTTTTCAACCACAAATATATCCACACATATACTTGGAAAAATCGTACTCTTGGTCAAAAGAGTGTGATAGATTTTTCTGTCTATGATCAGCGTCTGAAACACGTAATTGTTAACACTCGCGTGATGAGAGGTGCGGATGTTGGTTCTGATCATTCCTTGGTAGTGTCACGAGTGAAACTGAATGTTGGTTGGAAGAAAAGGAATAGGAAGAGACCCAGGATGGAAAGAATAAAGGTTGAAAGGCTTCCTGAATATCATCGGCGTTACTCTGACTGGGATAATAGCCTTGGTTGAAAGGCTAACCCTCCAGCAACATACCATCTTCCCCAATCAAACGGGGACCGAAACGCAGGAGGTGAACGTGCACACCGAAAGCGATTCGGAAGATGAATGAGGGTAGAAGTCTGTGGGAAAGCAGACGAAGAGACCACCAATGTAAATATTCTGTAAATAAATTTTTTGCTATCTCTTGATGTTGTAAGTCCTAAGCATGAGGACAGTGCATACATGTGTGTAGATGTTTTGAAAAAGAAAATAAAGGGAAATTATTCCCCAAAAAAAGTTCGAGGGCAAGGAATCTTCCAGTCAACGATAAAGTAAGAAACGACCTATCCCGCCAGACAGAGCGGGAACCCAGACAAGGTATACTAGGTCGCCTGCCAGCACGTCACCACGGGCTGGTCTCTGGGCCATTGGGGTGGCCAGGGTCCGAACCGGCGTCTCAAGGCAGGATAATTGTCGCAACATGTCAAAATAACATCCAAGGTGCTCAATAAGTCCCCGTGGAGCCAAGACAGATTGGCGGAACGGGACAATGAAATCAGTATATTACCCAGAGAACGACTGAAGGAGCTGAAGTCATGTGAGAGGGATGTAGAAAGGAAGTGGGAATGTTTTAAGAACTGAGTTGTCACTGCTGCTGAAGAGGTCTGTGGCACCACAATAGTGGGTTACAATAGAGGTGATGCTTGGTGTAATAGTGAGATTGAAGAGGCGGTAAAGAGAAAGAAGGAAGCCTATTTGAGGATGTCGCAATTTAGAGTTTCTGTGGATGAATATCGCTGGAAGAAGCGTGAAGCCGCTATGCTGGTTCACCAGAGTAAGGCAAAAGATAGGAAAGAAAAGGTGGAACAGCATGAATTGGCATTTTTGGAAAGATACGAAGACTTTCTGAAAGTACATGAGAATCAAAAAAAAAAGGGGGGGAGAACAAAGCTGTAAGCTGTGTAAAGAATAGGATTGGGGAAATGATATGGGAGCCCAATGAGTTAGGTGAAAGATGGGGTGAATACTTCTGTGAGTAATTAGATCAGGAAAGCAAAGGTGGTTCAGAGGCAGAAGCAGATGGCGTCACAGTGAAAGATGGAAGACAGGAGGGATATCAAGAAAAGAGGAGTGTAAAGCTCTAAAATTTCTTCAGAATGGTAAGGCTCCAGGAGTTGATGGCATAACTACCAAGATGTTGAAATATGGTGGCGACTCTGTAATTGATTGGTTAACTGAAATTTGCCCGCTGTACTGGCGTTAGGAATGGTTCCTCGGGATTGGAAGGATGTTATCATTGTTCCCTTGTATAAGGGAAAAGGTGATCAGACTGACTGCAAGAATTATCGTGGTATTAGCCTACTGAGTGAGCAAGGGAAAGTGTTTGGCAAGGTCGTTATTGGAAAAATACGGGGTCTTACATCAAAGAAAGTGTGAGATGTTCAAAGTGGTTTTATGACTAGTAAAGGCCGCTCTAACCAAATATTTGCACTACGTATAATGATTGATAAGTATCCGGCTGTTGGTAAGAAAGTTTTTGCTGCCTTCATAGATTTAGAGAAAGCTTACGACCGAGTAAATAGGACAATTTTGTGGAAGGTATTGAATGAATATGGTATTACTGGGAATCTACTTAACAGTGTAAAAGTCATATATGCTGGCGATAGAGCTTGTGTACTAGTAAATGGTGTTTTATCAAATTGGTTTTCTATTGGTGCAGGAGTCCGACAAGGTTGTGTAATGTCACCATGGCTGTTTAATATATTTATGGAAGCGATGCGTGATGCCAAAATAGATGATACTGGTCTTGGTGATATCCGTGTGTGCAGATTACTGTATGCTGATGACACTGTCCTGTTGGCAGAGAGCAAAAGTGAGTTGAGGAGTATGCTGTCTCGGATGTGCGAAGTTTGCATGAAATTCAAGCTGAGTATAAATAAGGGAAAAACCAAAGATATGGCTTTTGAGACTGGAACTGGTAGTACTGAATGTAATATATGTCTAAATGGGACAGTGATTGACCAGGTGATTGAGTTTGTGTATATAGGAAGCATGTTTGACAGAGAGAACAAATTAGGTGGTGAATTTAGTAGGCGAGTGAATTCTTCATTGAAAGTCATGGCTGCTTTGGGAGGTTTTCACAGGAATGATGGGTTCTCAAGAGAGTCCCGCATGGCTCTATATGAAAGTGTAATTGTTCCTACTCTAATGTATAGCAGTGAAACCTGGGTACTACAGAAGAAACATAGAAGTCGTTTGTGTGCTGGACGACAGGCGTTGTTTACTTCGTGCTCGTATATTGTTCTGTTTGTGAGAATTTCCGAGTCTACAGCTCCTAATATTGTGTGTGCAGCGTGTGTGAAGGTGCCGTCCTACTTCTGATCTATTTACCAGGTCGGTAAGTGCCCTTTTTGTGTTGTATTCCTCATTTCCCTGCTTCGGTCGAGTTGGGCAAAGGTCGTAATCTTATCGCCATTGCAAATGGCGACTTCCGGGGGTAGCGGGGCTTCTATCCTCGCTTCCGGAAGTGACTCTTTATCCCTCTCAGCTGCTCAGGAGCAATCCGCCAATGGAAGGCTTCCTTTGATTTGCCCCTCCTCTCCGCAGCGTGACAAAGTTGCCTTGCCCATGGAGTCATCTCTTTCCCATCTGATGAAGAGTGGTGAACCATTGCCTTCCCCTGTGCCTTCTGACGACTCCATGGACGTCACACTTCCACCAGCCACTTCCGCGTCTTCACAACGCGCGCCAGGTGTGACGTGTGCTGTCGTTACCTCAGGTGCGTCAACTTCTTCGTCTTCTTCTTCTCACCAGCCCCCTTCTTCAAAGTGCCCTTATCAGATGACGTATGGTACAGACCATACCTACGTGGATGATCCGACTACTTGCCCTCAAGGTCAGCTTTTTCTTGACAAAATCGGACTGGGTGTATCCGCAGCCTCCTTAATATCAAGCTGACTGCATACAGCGCTGCTCTTCGACAAATTGTTCCAAAAGAGGCTATTACCCACGTGGGTAGAAGAACCAGCCAAGTCATAGCTTATTTTGCGACTCCTGCCGTCGCCCTTCGAGTTCTGACCGAAGGCATTTCCATCGGCGATCGCGATCTCCTTGCGACCCCACTCACACAAGCACCTATTACAGTCAGTTTTGCCCCTGTTCCTCCGAAAGTATCCGACGACCTATTGCTCTCCATCGCTCAGAATTATGGACGTACTGTCGGATCGGTCAACACGCATTCCTCCTTTCCGAGAGTCCCTGAGGACCGTTATCTCTTAGGATTTCGCCGTAACGTATGTGTGATCTTTCCCTCGGAGGAAGCCATGTTACGTGTTCCATCGGTACTCAACGTACGCTGTGACACTCATATTAGGCGTATTGACATCACTGTGGGCACTCTTTGTTCGGTATTTAAGAGCACTGGTCACCCTAGTGCGCTATGCCCTCATCGTGCAGCTACTGCCTCCAAATCTTCAGTACAGTCTACTCAACGGTCAACTGGACCCCCGGAATCTTCATTTGGCGCCGTTCACCACCGGCAGTCGAGTTATCCCGAAAGTATCCATAAAGCCGTTGGTTAACGCGTGACCTCGTCGCAACCTTCCACTTCCAACTCAGCTTCTACACTCCAGACATGCTCACAGCTGGAGAATTTCTTCGACCGAAGACATACTGAACTCTCCTCTACTTTCTACAATTACTCTACAGCACCCTTCAGAGCTCGATAATCGGGTCGCTGCGCCTGATGCCTTTTTTTTTTTTTTTTTTTGATTGGAGGTTTAACGACCACCATGAGCAACTCAATGGGCTATAAGCAGTCTCCCGTCCCTAATTTAAAGTCACTGGTTCCAGGGAAGGGAGAGAGCCAGTGCCGTAAGACAAACACAACATCCATGCCTCACCGGGATTCGAACCCGGACCCCGTTCGGACGAGTGATCAGAGGCCATCGCTTAGACCACTGCGCCACCGGGGCGGCCCTGATGCATTCACAGAGCCAGAACCTTCAGCCTTTGGTACTGAGCAACAGAGTGTACACTCGAAACGTCGTCGGACTACTCGACGTCGCAATAAGAGGACACGCACATCTCCCACCTTTCAAGGAGGACGTGATCGTTCGGAAAGTCATTCACTCCCATCTGACGCTTCTAGCCTTTCCATCTCCGACTCTGACGACAGCGCCCTGGTCCCACGTACTCTAGAGGATTTCATACAGCAACTGGAAGATTCCTCACTACCACAGACACCAATTTCCGGTGCGGAGTTATACTCCTATCTCATCGGCCCTCGTAGTAAAATCATGTCTCATGATTTTCTCCAATCCTATCTCACGGAGCTTGCAGCAACTATGATGCAAGTGGCGGTTGTTCGATCTCACCTCCAAGACTTACCATCCACATTTTTCGGCGAAAGCAGATGTCTCAAGAAAGTCTGCGATCGTCTCTCTCGACTCCAACGAGCCACTAACGAGCTCCTTGAACCGCCGTCGGACAATGAACTGTAGGGGGTTTGAACTGTAGGGGGTTTGGGTCCCCTCTGGCGAACTCGCTTGCTCGTAAGGATCTCCATCACCTCACAGCAGACATTATTCTGCTCCAAGAGACGAATTGCCTGTCTACAACGCCCTTCAATCGATGGCATACGTGGAACTATCAGTTCCACCACGCTTTCCGACACTCTATAATCGGCGGTCTGGCCATAGGCATCCGCACTGAGTTCCGTGAAGTTTTATCTTCAGTGTCTGTGCAGCATCTCTGCCGTGACTTGCTACAACGCCTCACCTTTGTTCTGGACGAGCGTCGTTATCAACATATACGTCCTGTGCAGCACACCTCAACATCACACCCTACTTTTCATGGCGCTCCGTTCGGCTCTTCAGCCAACGTTGCCGTCGGATCACGTGTCGATCGGCGACAATTTTAATTTCACGATTGACCCTGATCTTGATCGTGCTCCAATTCATAAAGAAACTCGCTTGCGTCTTGTGGAGCAATTACACTCCCTCATCACGGAGTTTGATCTTCGGGACGTGTTTCGTCAAATTTATCCTACAACGGTCTCTCATACGTGGAGGTCCTCAGCTGACACCTCGTCATCTTCCGCTAGACTTGACCGTTTCTACGCAACCGCTCCACTCCTGCACGTGGTCACGGACTGTCAGCACCTACCCACCGCCTATTCTGACCATTGTGCCGTTGTGGCCACCTTCACCTCTTCCTTCCGTCAACGTTCCGAGTTTCACTCCTGGACATTAAATAACTCTCTCCTGGATAACCAGGCCTTGTGTTCTAACGGCCGGAATCTCCTTCACTCTTATCACCCTGGACTGTCCACTGCATCCTGTGCGCTAAGTTACTGGCTGGATGTCAAGTCACATCTGCCCCACTTTCTCAAGAGCAACTCGTTCACAGTCGCCAATCTGCGCACCATGAAAGAACGTAATTTCCGACAAGTTCTCGCCCAGCTTGGAGCCACTCACCCCCTCTATCCAGCGTATTTGGTAGACCTCCGTGCTCTTCTGGAACCTCGAGCCCGCCAGGCCATTTTACGACTTCGTCTCCGGCACTTGTGTCCCGAAGACTGCTCTTTTGAGTTCTTGTCTTCGTTAGAAGATCAGCGCCGTTCTTCTCATTGACTCCGGGTGCTGCGTCTGCCTGACGGTCATGTGGCTTCGGACCCAGATGTGCTTTTCTCCCATGTTCGTCAATACTTCTCCGACAAATACAGTGATACCCCTCCACCGTCTGCTTCGGCGTCTAATACTTCACTTTCTTCTCTCCCTCAAGTCCCCTCTCACCTTTCCGCTTCTCTTCTACAGCCAATCTCTCCATCTGAACTCAGGACTGCATTTTCCTCTCTCAATCCCCGAGCCGTCCTTGGTCCTGACGGCTTCCTTCTATCATTTTTTCGTATCTTTTTACCTTCTCTCCTTCCTTTCCTTCTCGCTGCTTCCTCTTCTGCCTTTGCATCTATCTCCCTTCCGAGGGGCTTCACTGTTGCTCACATGGTACTTTTCCCTAAGAAGGGTGACCTCCTTGACCTGGGGAACTGGCGTCTGATTTCACTAATAAATCTTGATTACAAATTGTTCACTAAAATTCTCTCTCGCCGCCTAAATCAAGTTCTTCCGTATCTTCTCTCTTCCGACCAGTCCTACACGGTACCTGGTCGTTCCATCGCTACTAACCTTCCCCTCCTTTGTGATCTTCTGTATCTTGCCCGGACAAATTCTGAATCTCTTGCCCTACTAAATTTAGACCAACGTGCAGCTTTTGATAATATCTCTCATTCATTTTTTTCAACTACTTTACACGCTTTTGGCTTTCCTTCTGTCTTCGTTACCACTATTCTTGCTCTCTATCGTGACGCCGTCTTTCAGGTGAAGACAGCCGCCTTTCTGACAGAACCCATTTCTTTCCGTCGTGGAGTACGACAGGGAGTCCACTTTCTGGGCAATAATTCGCCCGGGTGTTCGAGCCTTTCCTACGCACAGTACATCGTGTATTTCTTGTGATTCTTCCTGCTCCCACGGCAAGCACCAGGAACTTCTCTATAACCTACTCCGCCTACGCCGACGATGCGACTTTCTGCGTCCGGATGGAGTCGCAATTTGATACCCTCGCTCATGTATATGCACTCTACTCTTCTTGCTCCTCAGCGATGCTCAACACTACCAAGAGTGCCGGCCTGTGGTGCGGTGCCTGGGAGTCCAGGACGGACTCCCCATTGGGCGCCTCCTGGACTGCCTCTTCTCAGAAATTTCTTGGTGTACACCTGGGAGCTCTCATATCTGCCCGAAACAACACGTGGGCTGCTCTTCATTATCGCCTTGCTCGATCGTCTGCCTTCTGCCGGAAAGCACAGTTCAGCGCATCTTACGTCACCCGGGCACAACTTGCTCGTACATATCTTCTGTCTCCTTGTCATTCATGTGGGAAGCTGCTGGCATGCCAGCTTACTATCTTGCTGAAGTGACACGGATCATCTATACTATGATCTGGTCAGCTCATCATTGGATGCAAGTCTCAACTCTAAGGTGTCCGATCTCCACTGGTGGTATTGCGCTTCTGGATGTTCGCACGTTCTACAAATCACACCGGATAGTATTCCTTCTGCGTCTACTCTGTGAACCAAAATCCGCAGCCTCTCTTCTTCGGGACGTGATGATTTCTCCCCGGAACTCCGGCTTCAAATTCACAACTTTTCTGCTGATGGATAGCTTTTCTCTCCTCCGCTCTCGTCTTTCCCCCGTTTATTCGGAGGCGTTTTCCCTTCTTCGCTGTCTGGCACTACTCCGTGCCCCACCCGCTTCCACCTCAGAACTTCTAATTGAACCCATCTTCTACTCCTCCTTCCTCCATCCTCCAAACGCACCGTATTTCACTGACCTTTCGTGGCTCCCCGCTGGGATCGTATCCGTCAGAGGCTTACTTTCCTCCGACCTAACATGGAAACCCTTTTCCGACCTCTCTCCTTTCCTTCCATGCACCTCTGCCTCTCTTGCACTCTACGATTCTCTCCGCTCCTCGATCGTTACTCTTTTTCCTGCTCTCGCTTCTTCGGCTGGACTCTTTCTTCTTTCATCTGCTTCTCTTCCCCTTCCTTTTTTCTTCCTGTTCGTGGCTCGTTTCTTCCGATCTCTAGTTTTACTGTCCGTACTCTCTATCGCTTTTTCCTTCAGGATCCATCGCCACCCGCACCCCAGCTGATTTCAGGAGTGCCACCCACCGCTCTTCCGAGTGTGTGGTCGGCAACAGCTTCACCCATCTCGACACCAGATGAAAGGAATATTCACTGGCTCTTCCTTCACCGCCGCCTGCCAGTGCCGGCCACGTTACTTCGGATGACGCTGGCAGCCGCACCCACCTGCATCTTCTGTTCTGAACATGTCGATGTTCTATATACACATCTACCAGTACTGCCCGGCGATCCTTCCTTTACTACACCTAGCCTTTACCGTTGCCAAGTGTCTCTAGGCCAAAGAGCTGCCTTTTTTCTTCGTACAGTACGTTCCTGGTTTCTTATTCTCCACCGGTGCCTTTATCTGAGCCATGCGCATACATTATTGTACTCGCAAAGCATGTGATTTACTGCTTCTATCTGCAGCTCCGTCATACCTCTAATGCGCCTACGCTCCTACAAGCAGGAGATACCCTCTGTGCGCAATTCCGCAACCGGCTAACCTCACGGCTCCGAATGGCGTTTACCGTTGCCCTGGCCACTGACCAGAGCCAGCAGTTCCTGAGTGTATGGTCACCATTAAACGGCTGGTTTTCCGGGCCTTCTGCCGACCTACATCTTCGGCTTTGACGTCCACCCTGTATGTCGGGACTTTCCCCGCTTTGATCTTTGTGATGAACCCTGGACTGGTTCATCGGATCCAGAGAGTATCTGCCTAAGCTTGTCAGACTTATATCTTCTGTACATTCTTCATATTCCCATCTCCAGTTTATATTTTTACTGTCAGTGTTTGTAGTGTATTCACGTGCACTTTGTGGTGCCCTCTTCAGAATAAGTGTTCTTTTTAGTAATTTCTTCTGTGTGCCTCACATTGTACCTGTATATTCAATGTTTTTATTTCGTCATATATCTTCCGCTCATTCATTCGTTCGTCATATTGCTCATATAAATTGTATATACACATTCTGTATATATTTCGCTGTTCATTATGTACATATACACATTCCTTGGCATTGTGTATGCTCCTTTTCGGAGCCGTCCTACAAGTTCATTCTTTACTGTCTGCATCATGCGTATCTCAGTCACGCACTTTTTGTTCACATCTTGTATATTGTACGTACGCATTGTCAATCGCATCATTATGTTCTGCGTCATTTGTATTTATATTTTCATTGCATTGTATGTACACTGCCGGACACTTGCTAAGAACGGATGACAATAGCAACGATAGCAACCATAAAATTGAAGGCAGGAAAATGTGGAAATTAGCATAAGTGCGGGATACAGTAAGACGTGTTGTGCGTATGCAAATTTTGGATTGCCGAACTTGTTCGTGACGTCATAGCGCTGATAAGAGATATAAAGGATTTGACGCGTATTGACCGTTGTTGTTCAAACGCAAAGTTGAAAGGGAAAGAACCAATTGACGAACTTGCAATTTTCAGTATGTCTTCCCGACATCACCTAGATGATTTTACGCGTGGCCGTATTATTGGCAAGATTGAAGAAGGGCGAAAAATAACAGATGTTGCCAGGGAGTTCAACGTAAGCCACAGTGTTGTTTCAAGGCTTTGGAAATCATTTCAAACAAATGGAGAGTGTAGCAAACGTCACGGGGGAGGTCGTGTTCGCAGTACGACACCTGCAGAAGATCGGTACATAGTGCTATCAACAAAAAGACATCGGCGCAGCACAGCTAGTGAGGTAGCATATCAGTTTATGGCTGCTACTGGAAAGCGGATCTCCCGAAAAACTGTCGCCAGACGTTTGCATGAAGGAGGACTATACGCCCGCCGTCCTGTTGTGTGCATCCCATTGTCCAGACGTCACCGTACCGCCCGTTTGCAATGGGGCCATCAACATCGCAATTGGACTGATAACGACTGGTCTGCTGTCCTCTTCTCAGATGAGAGTAGATACAGTCTATCGTCTGATTGTCGACGACAACTGATCTGGTGTGATAGTGGTACTGCATATTGTCCAGCAAACATACAGGAAAGGGACCGATATCCGACATGTAGTGTCATGGTATGGGCTGCCATCATGATCAATGGCCGTACGTCCCTCTATGTGCTTCAACTGGGACTATGACTGGCAAACGATACATTAATGATGTTCTGCTACCTCATGTTCGCATGTTCCGTGGTGCTGTCGGTGATAGATTCATTTTCACGGACGACAACGCAACATGTCATCGAACAGTCGCTGTCCATGAGTGTCTTGAGAGCAAGGATATTCAACGCCTCGTATGGCCAGCACGTTCTCCAGATCTGAATCCCATTGAAAATGTGTGGGATGCTTTGGGGAGGAGTCTTGCTGTTCGCCAATGCCCTCCAATAAACAAGGACACCCTCATCCGTGCACTGACAGAGGAATGGGATAAATTACCCCAACAGATGATTGATAATGTTGTGCAAAGCATGACACGACGTGTGGAATCTTGCATCGCCCTCCATGGTGGCCATATTCCGTATTGACATCTTACGCCGGAACCCCTGCGGACGGTAATTGCAGTTTTTTTACGTTTACGTATTCTGCACAAAATGGCCTGTTTGTCCCTTGAACACGTTCCAAAGCCTTCTGGATTTCAGAGCACAATAAACTGTCTTTCTTGTAATGTCTTGGCATTCTGACATTATTTTATTTCACTTGGCGTCCAACCACACTTACTTTTTTATGCGCTATATAGCCGTTTATGATCCGTCCTTAGCAATTGTCCAGCAGTATACATCTCACTTGCTGCACATAGTTCGTTCCCTGTTCCTATATGGCTTCCCGCACATCTGTATATAATTCGCCTAAATTGTACGTTTATTCAGTCTCACCTATATATTTTGCATTAACACACCCTGCACTGTTGCACTTATGTTGTATCATCGCTCATCTATCTCACTAACACTGTATTATATATACACCTCTCATACTGTAACTTGCGCACTCGCTGTATATATATACCTTTCACACTGTAAATAGCGCACTTCTTGTATACATACTACGGTAATTATGTCTTGTCGTCCGCTCATCTATTTCACTTGCATTGTATATACCCCTCGCATAGTATAAATTGCTCACACTTTGTATATATCTGACTCCTGTTATTATGATGTCAGGCATTGTAAAGGCACATGCCGCCTACCGCCTTCATTCCCTGTAACCTACGCTCAGAATAAAACATTTTGAAAGTTTGTGCGCTGGAGAAATGCGTTACCTACGGGGGTTTGTGGCAAGAACCCTGGTTGTGTGAGGAATGAAGATGTGTTGCAGTTGTGTAATGTGAAGCAAAATGTTGTTAGCAAAGTGGAAACTAATATGCTTCAGTGGTTTGGCCATGTTGAAAAAATGAGTGATGAGATGCCAACTAAGAAAATCTTTTAGCCTTAATGGTAGGAAGGAAAGGCAGAGGAAGGCTAAGGACGACATGGGTGTATCAGATTCAGGAGTGTCTGCATGAGAAAAAGGTTATGAGTATGAAGTATGAAAGATCTTGTGTACGGCGTGTGATGCATGTCATTGAAGCCCGAGTTGTATGTCAAGGTCGCTGTAAATGGAGAAGTTTGATACGGCAACAATAAGTAAACATTATCTGGTTGTTTGTATTATTTCTTTGTGGAGCTAACCTCTGAATATCATAGGACAGCTTAGTGATATCATCATCATCGTTATTGTCAACCATTATCAATCCACTGCTGGACGAAGGTCTCTCCAAGCCTCTTCCACAACGGCCTCTCTCGTGCCAGTCTCCTCCATATTAGTTTCGCATACTTTCGAATTTCATCCACCCATTTTCCATGTGGTCTTCTTCTGTGTCTTTTCCTATCCTTTGGAATCCAATCTAAAATGTCGACTGTCCACCCATGGTCTTAGTGATATATATATTCTATTAAGAAGAAACTGAAGCTAAAATTTTTTTTAAACTCATACTAAGTACAACATAGAAAAGGTTATGTATTGACCGGTGTGAGTAAAAAGAAAAAAAGAACAACTGAATGCAGAAAGTGTCGAGAATACTGAGCCTTGGCTTTATCAAGGACCAGCAAAAACTCTGCATTTTCTCACTTCCACAAAGACGTATTTGGAAATGGGTTTCTGCAAAGTCATGGATGCAAGTAATTAACCCACCTAAAAATATAAATATATATGTCATGTCCTCCGCAGAGTTGTATGACCCAGCTTTAGTTAACAATTTAGATTGCATCCATAACTCTCCTGGCCCGACCCATGCTCTTCATCTGTTACTATTAAACAGAAAGAAGATGATTATAGAAAACTCAAATTGCAAGAGTGACATATGTATATACAGCTGTTTATATATGACCGAGTAGATCGCGATATGACCATTTAACACTGGGCAAATCTCGAATCTCTTATTTCTGCAGACTGTTGTAACTTTTTTTCCATTTTTAGCATGGCGGGAAGTCAAAATCCAAACACCACTCCCATCGACCAATCTGTCTCAAGGACACGTGTTGTGCGCGGCGTTGTTCGTCCAGCTCCCAACATCAGTCCCTTCGACCAAGGCCACGTGCCACGTTACTCTCGCATAGGCTGTGTGCTCCATAGCTCGTTCAGGCCTCGACAGTGTTAATAAAGGTGGCAAATAGTGCCTAACTGTTAATTATGGCGTCGGTTTCTACTACACGTGTTGGTGACATGAAAGATCAGTTTCATGCGAAATTAGCTAAAATGAACAAAAGGGATTCCAGTGTTTTTCTCAAGGAGGAAAATTATTACGAACTATTGCATGACGTGGTAGGGGCGAATAAATCTGAAAGAAGTCGAGTAAAGACTACAGGAGAATAAAAAGGTTTGATGTTTTAACAATAAATTAGACGAAGAAATTTATTGTCAAAACCACAAAGACTAAAGGCGAAATAATCTATTATGTCCATGAGAATGAAATTTTTGGTATTTTACATTCAGTTCATTTAAATACTGAAATTCTAAAATAAATTTTGGAATAAAATTGCATTGTCAATGCTTTTTTTATTTGCATTATTCTTTACATTTTTATATTATATTTCAGTAAATTGATTAAAAACCGTTGGAGCAAATATAAACGTAGGATGGTTCCTTGAATTGCTTGAATGGCGATTTGCCCAAAGGCGATTGGTCAGCTTTCGATTTATCCGGGCACTTCCCGAAATACCAAGGTACATCGGGCTTGGCCCGAAACTGGTAGACACATCGCGATTTGCCCGGGCAGAACGCGATCTGTCTGATTTCGGTTTCTGCCCGTAACATATACCGTATATACACTGATGGGAAAAAAATCCCAACACCAAGAAGGATTTGTGTTAGATAAACGACAGTTGGTAGGCGGTGAGAGTACGTCTGTAAGATGACGTCTATGCAAATTTCGCGCTCGGCGCAGACGTGTGGCGCTAGTAGCGCCCCTCGGAACATGCAAAGCAGGTTTGCTGTAAATACGCGCTGTAACGTTCGTGAGCGTTAGTTATCGTTGAGATTCGACGCAGTAAGTTGATGTTAGTCAAGAATGCCTTTAAGAAAACGAAGAAGCCATTATCAACCGCTCACGGAGTTTGAACGAGGTCGTGTTATAGGGCTACGAGAAGGTGGATTTTCGTTTCGCAATATTGCAGAACGACTTGGCAGGAATGTAGCCACTGTGCATGATTGTTGGCAGCGGTGGGCAAGGGAAGGTACTGCCTCAAGAAGACCGGGTTCCGGCCGGCCACGTGGCACTACTGAGAGGGAAGACCGCCGTGTACGGCATATGGCCGTGGCGCATCGTGCCGCGTCTGCGGCAGCATTTCGAGCTGCAGTTGACACCACAGTGACACAACGAACTGTTACAAATCGGTTACTTGAAGAACAGCTCCGAGCCAGACGCCCTGCAGCGTGCATTCCACTTACTCCAAACCACTGCCGTTTGCCACGTCAGTGGTGTCAAGCTAGAGCTCATTGGAGGACGGAGTGGAGGTCTGTTGTGTTTTCGGATGAAAGCCTGTTCTGCCTGGGTGCCAGTGATGGCCGTGTGTTGGTTAGAAGGAGGCCAGGTGAGCGCCTGCAACCAACCTGTCTGCGGCCGAGACACACTGGACCTACACCTGGAGTTATGGTCTGAGGAGCAATTTTCTATGACAGCAGGAGCACTCTCGTGGTTATCCCACGCACCCTGACAGCACAGTTGTACGTCGGTCTGGTGATTCAACCTGTTGTGCTGCCATTCATGAACAGCATTCCAGGGGTGTTTTCCGACAGGATAACGCTCGCCCGCATACCGCTGTTGTAACCCAACATGCTCTACAGAGTGTCGACATGTTGCCGTGGCCTGCTACATCACCAGATCTTTCACCAATCGAGCACGTATGGGACATTATTGGACGAAAACTCCAGCGTTACCCCCAACCAGCATGAACCGTCCCTGTATTGACCGACCAAGTGCAACAGGCATGGAACTCCATCCCACAAACTGACATCCAGCACCTGTACGACACAATGCATGAACGTTTGCGTGCTTGCATTCAACATTCTGGCGGTTACACCGGTTATTAATGTTCCAGCAATTCACATTTAAAATGGCTCTTCTCGCGCTTACATTAAGCTGTGATCTTGAAACGTTAATCGATTAAATATGTCACCTATACAAATGTATTGCCGCCTTTTCATTTCTCTACAACTATTTTTTCGTGGTGTTTGGATTTTTTCGTCAGTGTATATAGCATAACCCCATTTTCAACTAGGTCTTTGTAGAGAAGAGTTAATGCTGTGTTTTGTTGGTCCTTGATAAAGTCAAAGCTCAGCATTTTCAAAACTTTCTGCATTCTTTCATGTTTTTTGCTGCTCGTTTGCACTGGTGTTTTTCCTTCTGTTTTTGGCTCCTGTTGAAATTGCTTCTTCTTGTAGTAGTTATAGTAGCTATATATATATATATATATATGGAGAGGATTGG
Source organism: Macrothele yani (assembly GCA_039090855.1). NCBI lineage: Eukaryota > Metazoa > Arthropoda > Arachnida > Araneae > Macrothelidae > Macrothele > Macrothele yani. The sequence continues at coordinate 71,498,926 of CM077012.1, forward strand.
TGTATCCGGAAGCCTGAAATGCCGTTCCATAGTGTCTCACAAGTGCTCTATGGGATTGATATCGGGGGAGTTCGGAGACCAATCGATGTTCTTGGAGTCTGAACAGTGTTCTTTAAGCCATTCCTGCCCAAAATTGGACGCGTGACTCTGCGCATTGTCATCTTGGAAGATACCGTAAGCAATTCACGACAGTGCACAAAGATTTAGTAAGAAATTCACGACAGTGCGCAAAGATTTAGTAAGCAATTCACGACAGTGCGCAAAGATTTAGTAAGCAATTCAAGACAGTGCGCAACGGCCATACGTTGTTCCATATGCACCTGGGATCCACGTTCCTGCCAGGTAAACATGCGCCACACCATGTAACCACATCCACCGGCATGCACTGTGAAAACAATGCAGGATGGATCGAATGCTTTATGTTCTTCGCCCCAAATACATACACTACCATTCACGGAGTGGATTACAAAAACGCGAATCGGGACAAGCACATTTTTCCATTCATCCGACGCGACGTCCAACTTGCATGATCTTTGCACCAGGCCAGTCTTTCGCGCCGATGAACAGTGTTTGTCGTCCGTGTCGTCTGCAGCTATAACTGATACGTGCGAGCGTGTGGCGCATTTTCATGCCAGATACTGTTCCGGGTCGAATTCAGTTGTATTGGGTAGTCAACAGTTGAACAGTGCTGCGTCCGTTGGCCTGAACGAATTGTCGGACACCTCTCACATCCACCTTTTTTATTTTTGTTCTTGTTTCTTTTAGGTTGGAGGTTTAACGACCACCGTGAGCAACTTGGTGGGCTATAAGCAGACGGCTATTGACACATAGTTGTCATCTGTCCGACATGGCCCTAATCCCTTAACGAAAAAAGTCTTGGGGCCCGTAGAAGCCATCAATCCCGAACGAAAAAAGTCTTGGGACTCGTAGAAGCCATCAACTTCACGTTCAACCTCGTTGTCTGTCGTGAATTTTTTCCCGGACAGCATGTATAAGCAGACGGCTATTGACACATAGTTGTCATCTGTCCGACATGGCCCTAATCCCGGAACGAAAAAAGTCTTGGGACCCGTAGAAGCCATCAATCCCGGAACGAAAAAAGTCCTGGGACCCGTAGAAGCCATCAATCCCGGAACGAAAAAAGTCTTGGGACCCGTAGAAGCCATCAATCCCGGAACGAAAAAAGTCTTGGGACCCGTAGAAGCCATCAACTTCACGTTCAACCTCGTTGTCTGTCGTGAATTTTTTCCCGGACAGCATGTGATCCAGGCGACGAAACAGATGATAGTCTGTCGGAGACAAGTCCGGGTAATAGTCAGGATGAGGCAGTGCTTCATGGCCAAAGGCACTTAGTGTCAGCATCGTTCGTTGTGCGACATGAGGGCGGCTGTTGTCCTGGAGCAGAGGAACACCGCGTCTGTTGACCAAAGCCGGTTGTTTCTGCAACAATTTCCGGTGCATCTGGTGTAATTCAGCACAATAACGTTCTGCAGTGATGGTTTGGCCTCTTGCCAAGAAACTCCGATTAATTATTCCGGCTGTAGACCACCAGACAAGGAGCATCATCTTCTTGGTGTGTAGGGGTGGCTTAGGATGCCGTCCAGCAGGCTGTGCCTTGCTTAACCATTGCGCAGATCATTTCCGATTATCGTATGGCACCCACTTCACGTCGCAGGTGACGATTCGATGATGCAGTAGAGGCTGCTGTTTATTCCTGGAAAGCAGCGACGCCTAGTCTTGTTGGCAGATGTCAACTCATGCAGCATCCCCATGTCCAGCTTTTTGACCTACGCAGCGCAGCCAGATTCCGAACAGCTGTCGTGTGGTGTACACCTACCTCTGCCACTATCTCACGACACGTTTTTCGGGGGTCCGCTTCAACCACACGTGACAGAACATCGTCAGAAATGGCAACATGTCGGTGACCACGTGTTTCGTTCTGCAGGTCCGTATCTCAGGTTCGAAACTTCACAAACCATCGCCGAATGGTTCGTCCGTTGGCTGTATTCTCCCCAAACGCTTTGTTAACGTTTCGAGCGGCAATTCCTGCAGAATGGCCCAGTTTAAATTCATAAAGGAAGGTCACTCTCAAACCCGGCGTATGCATGTTTCCGTTGCAAGCTACGTTACGACCAACCAAACCACGCCTGAACCTTGGTCTTCACTCGCGTGGTACCTATTTATAGTAAATCTGTGACGTAATACCCACAACACCTTGTAACGTATACTCTAGATTCACTTTCCCTTTGATTTTTACTATCTCTGGTTATTTTATTTTACCATGTAAATTATCTTCTTACTGAACGAGATGTTATTTCACCCGCTGAATGAGATCTGGCAATGAGTGTAAGTCATGACGTGGTGGTAGCCAGTATAAATAGGCGCGTTCAACGATACGTAGGGAGAGCTTTTGTTGTTGTATAGAGAGAGCGTTTGTTGTTGTATAGAGAGAGCGTTTGTTGTTGTATGAAAAGAGCGTTTGTTTATGTATAGAGCTTTTTGTTGATGTGCGTAGAGTGAGCTGTTGTTGTGCGAAGTGAGCTGTGGTTTATGTGTCAGAAAGCTGTTGTCGTATAAAGAGATCTTCGTTTATGTGAGAGCCAGAAGTTTCACTAATAAAGAATTTGTTGTAAGTACGTTTTTCTCAGTTCATAGTTTTGTCAGATCTCTGTCTGGCTGTTAGGTTTATTTCATTATTTGATTATTATTAACAACCAGCATAAGACTTTATTCATCTTAATTACTACTACAACATTACTAGCAGTTAAAAAGCTTGTTCGCCGCCCCGGTGGCGCAGTGGTCTAAGGCGCTGGCCTCTGATCATTCGTCTGTAAGGGGTCCGGGTTCGAATCCCGGTCAGGCATGGATGTTGTGTTTGTCTTACGGTGCTGGCTCTCTCCCTTCCCTGGAACCAGTGACCCTAAATTAGAGACGGGCGACTGCTTATAGCCCATTGAGGTGCTTACGGTGGTCGTTAAACCTCCAATCAAAAAAAAAAAAAAAAAAAAGCTTGTTCATTATTATTACTACACTACTAGCAGGAAAGTTTATTCATGATAATAATTAACACAACAACCATTAGAAGAAGCATTAGCTTAGTAGTAGAAGAGTGATATTCATTATAATTCAGTAGTAAAAGATATATTCATTATAACCTGTAAGTGGTTCCATTCCGCTGCGGGTGGAGGCCTGTCTCCACTGCTCGTTCACGCCGGACGTTTCATTCGCACCAACCCAAAAATTTCCCCAGCAGCAGTTTCTTACCCTGCACCCGTCGATCCAAATGCTAATACGTAGTTTCGGGTGCGTGTATTGACTGTAAACTTTAGATAAAAAATTACGCACAGTTTTTCAAAAACTATCCAGATATCGTTTCACTGGATCGTTAGCCTTTAGAGGGAAAAATTCATTCATATTTCAACTTTCATGTTAATGCCTTCTGATTTTACCTCATCAAGAAGCTTGCAATTGAAACTTTAAGTCTAATAAATTTTTTTACAATGTATCTTTTATTTGCACACGGCATTATGAAATGTAAAAGATATTTCTGAAAGTTTTTATATCGATGCAAAACTGCTCGTATCCAGTATTTATTTATACCGAGTGTAAATGATACAATGCAAACGAAACACCTTTTGTAGCTACAAAAACAAACCGAAGGAAATAACATCATTTTATACCTTCTGTTCAATACCACATATGAGCTCAATTGCTTATTTAGGAAAGTCAGACGTCTGTTGCAAATAACGACGAATATATTGGCTTACAATATATTCACATGGGAAGCGTTGTAGCTTTTTTCCACTTTTTGTCGTGCAAGGGGAGGTGTATCGGAAAGAAGAAGAGCTTTGATGAAAAGAAGAAATCGTATGCGTTAAACTAAAAGTTTAACAAATAAAACAGCGAATAAAAGACATGCATGTCAGCATTTTGAAATATCGGAGGAAATATCGAAGTTAAAAGAATTCTCTTATTTTACCTTTTCTTGCTACAAGATTGGTGTTTTTAAGGAAAGCGTTCTAATAAAATAAAAAAGAGGAGAAAGGAGATCAAAATGAAGTACCCAATATTACAAGAATCCAATTTCCTTAGCACCAGAAAAGCTCGGCATGTTGTATTGCGATCAAATTCCCGCTATCTCGTGAGGCTACTCTGTGTTTTACTGCTAGATGAAATACCGTGACTTTACAAAACCAAAGAAGAGAAGCGAAGCTTTTGTACAAATCGAATCAAAAAGAGGTATCCAACGATCTTAGCGTCTTACATTGGAACAGAAATTGATTAAAGAAAGAAAACTGGAAGCGGTAGCACAGTTCTGAGAAAGACATCGTAACAGGCGATTTAAAGGAATACAAATGTCAGATTAATATGGTCTCTAAGTTGAGAAAATATATTCACTTTGTATAAATGAATGTAAGTGTAGAATGGAAATGTGAGGATTAAATGTTACATGCAGCAAGGAGAAAAAAATCATCAAAGTTCAAAGAATTCCGCCTACGCTGTTGAAAATTTTGTGGTTGGTTGCACCAAAAAGTGGTGCTACACCAGCTGCACCACTTTCCGGGAAACGATACACCATTGTGTGGTGCGAACAAAACCCAACAACGTGGTTCAACTTTACACCATGTTAGAGTGTAAGGTTGTACCATGTTGTTGGATTTTGTTTGCACCACACAATGGTGTATCATTTCCCGGAAAGTGGTGCAGCTGGTGTAGCACCACTTTTTGGGACAACTTACCACGAACGTTTTAACAGTGCACTATCACTGACAGCCAAAGGACAAAGTAAAAGAAACTAGTTCTTTGACAGAGGCCAGGATTTGATAATTTTGAGTTCTTCACTGGTGTGCAAAAATTAAGGACGAAGAGAAGAAATTAGCATAACAGCAGAACGGGCAGACAGAACGGACCGAAAGACCACTCAGAAGACAGACTAGGGTCCGGTACGGGAGGGCATGCACATATATGCAGCATGACGTAGGAGGGGTGTCGGAAGGGTATAAAGCACACGGGTGGTGTACGCTCAGCAATTCGGTGAAAGCTATTGCACGGTGTATATCGGTTTGAACGATGTCGAGTTGCTGCCACCGTGTGATATGGCAATCCAGTAGACAACATCTGCATGACTTTACCCGAGGTCGCGTCATTGGGAAGTTGGAAGAAGGTCGAAGTGTGATTAGTGTGGCCGAGGAGTTCGTGGTCGCTCACAGAATCGTTTCAGGAGCTTGGAGAGCATTTCAAACGACTGGAACAGCTGTCCGAAAGTTTAGCAGTGGTCGTCCACGAGCAACCACGGCGGCAATCGACCTGTATATTGTCCTACAGGCGAGATGAGACAGACGGCAGACAGCGGGAGTAATCGCAAGACACATGCAACAGACAACTGGGCGTCCGTTATCGCGTTTTACCGTGGCCAGGAGGCTCCACAAAGGTGGTCTATTTGCACGACGACCAGTATGGTGTGTGCCATTAACGCCTGCTCATCGGAAACGGCGGGTTTCTGTGGTGCCAGGAACACAAGAACTGGACACATCAGCAATGGGGTCGAGTTCTCTTTACGGATGAGAGCCGATTTAGTCTGACGAGCGATTATGGACGTATACACATCTGGCGAGAGCAGGGAACACGCAATCACACCTCCAACATCCTCGAAAGGGACCGGTTTGGAGGTGGCGGAATTCTCGCTTGGGGCGGTATCATGGTTGGTAGCCGTACTGACCTCCACATCTTCCAAGGAGGTTCAGTCACTGGTGTCCGCTATTGTACCGAGGTTCTTCTGCCTCACGTGCGTCTGTTTAGAGGTGCTGTGGGCCCTGAGTTTCTCTTCATGGACGACAACGCTACACCTCATCGTACAGTGGCTGTCGCAGAGCTGTTGGAGAGTGAAGATATTCAACGCATAGATTAGCCCGCAAGGTCCCCGGACCTAAATCCAATCGAACACGTATGGGACCTTCTCGGGAGACGCTTGGCAGCACGTCACCAGCGGCGAGCAACGATTCCGCAGCTGCGATTGGCGCTACAAGAGGAATAGGCCGCGATGCGTCAACAGCTCCTTGACAACCTCGTCCTCAGCATGGACAAACGTTGTAAATCCTGCAACGCAGTCAGGGGTGATCACATCCCCTACTTAAGATTGGATTTTTCTTGGCAGCCGCCTATCACATGGACGTTTCTGTCTTCTGGCCAGTTGTTCTCCAAGCTACCTTTCCAATAAAATGCCTTTGTATGCTTTGGATTCCTTGTTTGGACGGTTTTGCTCACTTGTCCCATATTCTTACATTTTGGGGATCTTATGGTATGTTTGGGTCGATGTGGAGCACTTTTGCACGACGTTACATTCTAAAGACCGTCTCGTCCTTAATTTTTGCACGTCAGTGTATAACGTGATTCTATTTATACAGAATGTAAGCGCTGAAATTTAGGACAGACGCTCAAAGAGCATTGATTATTACCGCGTTGAGGATAGACGGCTCTGTGTCAGAGGTTGCACATCTAATTGGCTGAACTTAAGCTGTGGTGCTAAATGCCTTAAGCAACTGGTAGCTTTGTAACTAAAGAACTCGTCACCACAAAGTGTGAATGCCAGTGTGTAGTGTGGTGTGTAGTTCAATGGAAAAAGCAATGATATCTAGCCTTTACAAGATGCCTGTCATGTATACCCCTCCCATTATGCTTCCGTCCTGCTCGGCAAAATGGAACTAATCGGTCGATGCCTGGAAAATTATGTGCTGGCCTCTTTACTGCTGTTATAAAAATTATCATGCTGATATCCTAACGTTGCATGTTGGAGGCAATGAAGACTTGTGACATTGGTGTTGTATTTGGAGAAAACCTTTGATGGAATTTTCTGGGACCGCTGGGGCATTTCACGGCGGCAGTACATCATAGTTTTACAACCAGGTATACCCATCCATATTTTGTTTTGATGTTTTGCATCTTTCCCGACAATAGTACAAAATTGCGAAATATACAGTAAAAACGGTTTACTTCCATTACCTATGTGTAATGGGAAACGAAAGTAAAGCATTGCTGCAATCTAATAGTGCCGCAAACTGTCCCAAGAAATGACGCAACAATAATCAATTTCATTGTTATTCAGCAATATATTTTTCTAAACCATCTCCGAATATTATTACATCAGGTTTTACACAACGTAACAATATCTCATTTGCAATCTTCGTAAATAACGATCCTTTCATGCTAAATGTGATAAAAACCATTACAAAAATGCATTTTTGTTGTTATGGAAACGGTGCGTCGTAGCAACATTTGACTTCTTCTCCACCCCACCATGAGGGTTAAATTACCTGCTATTAACGGTAGCGTTAACACTCCAGATGGCAGGAGGTTTGTAAAAGTCAATGTAAAATTTTGTCACATGTATAACAAGAGACTCCCTAAAAGCGTCTTGTCTTTCTGTCGTATTCGTCGTCTTTAAGATGCGTCCTCCCCAAAAAATCATTCTCGCAACTATCAGCCTGAAAATGTTTTCGACGTTCATGCTGCTTTTGAACAGGTTTCCGAAGAACGTATTATTGCGTCATCGCCGCTTTCGTCACAGAACTCTCCGAACGTATATATGCGTGCTTGCCATCTGGAGGGTTAATATGATGCAAAACACGATGGGGTGTATCTTGTAGTTATCCTTGATCAAACGTTACCAATCCCCGTCAGTTTTTCTTGTTTTTCTTCAGTTCAAAGTTGTACTGAAACCCATGTCAGAGGTCACCGAACACTACGCTTCCTTCCCTCTGACCAAAGAACCTGAATGAGATAAGTTTTTCACTTTTTCTTCCTTTTCGTTTTTATCAAATTCCGCGAGAGTTTACCCGAATCAAAGAAATGAAATACTAGGTGAAGCACTTATTCAAGGTAACGGTTCTGCTTAAAATATCCTCTTTGCAAGATAAATTTTGTTAGGATTTCTAATGTCCACTGCCCCCCAGTTACTCTCCCTGGAAGTCATGGTGCTCTGGGCATTTCCACAGCATCATGAATATCGAGGAACAGAACTGACTCTCAAAACTTAAGGCCTTTCATTCAGAGGAGCACAAGGCACTTCCTTTCACCAAGTTTTCTTCTCTGCCTGCAACGTACACTACTGCGTAATGGAATTTTGGCATTCCAAGGTAGTATGATTAGAAAGTGAGAGTATTCGAAACATAGGCCTAGTGGTGCAGTCTTCTGGCCATTCATTCGAGATGGGTCCTGGTTCGAATCCCGGTGACAAATGGATGTTGTGTTTAACTTACTGCACTGGCTCTCTGCTTTTCCTGGAGCCAGTGGCCCTAAAATAGGGACGAGCGATTGCTCATAGAGTTGCTCATGGTTGTCGTTAAACACTCCCTCTCCTTCAAAAAGTGTTATAAGTAGCTGACATAAAAATATGAAGCTTTTTCAGCTGAAATCAAACGTAAATTAGTCTAAAATTTTCCATTTAACAGTAAATGAAACTTTATTACGATCAGACGTTGGAGTAGTATTTGCCAACAGCTTAAAGCTGCACTTCAATTTATGAATTAAATTTGCATGATATCAAATTTTAAAAATATTGTTTTCGTCCATGCAAGCACACGTAGGAGAAGCTTCGATAATTAGTTTCCATGGCACATTTCAAGAAAGCCACACTTACTTTCAGGATAATTATCTAAAAGCTAAGAGCAAAACAAGCAGCAGCCGCTATTATTTAATTACGAGTTTCGACTAATTTAATTGTTTTCTTTTGCATAACCTAAATACATCACACCAAGCAATTGTGATAAATTAACCGCTTTTACACTTCAACCGCAATGTTCCCCGAACACTTGTGAAGAAAACTACCGGAGAGTGGTTGACAAAAATTTCTTACATGTTCCTTGAACACACCTAAGAGGTCGTTTCCTTAATAATTTAGCAACGGTATTCAAATGAATGAAAATGCATCACTGAGAATTAGGCATGAAATATTTGAAGATGTGCATTCTGAGCAACATTTTCCCTCTAAAACCTGAAATGTTATTTTCATGAGGATGATGGAATTTTAACGTTCTGACAGATATCAAATTTGTAACAGAATATTTTTTTTAATTGAATATTGATATTTCGTAGCTTCCTCTTTGGTTAATGAAACAAATTTTAATTTTACTTGACTTGTTAAATTGGCAAACATTCAGTAAAATCTTAAAGTAGAGGAATTACTGCATAACATCATTTCTGTGATAATGGAGGAACAAAGGAAAAGTAGTGCTTCTATTTAATAAGAGATTTTGCAGGTTCCTCTTCGGTTAATGAAACAATTAAATCATTTAGCTAAAGAAATGTACCAGGAATTGTATGAAGAAGTGGTACAATATTTTTGCTGATTTAGAAATTCTAAACAATGTAAAAGTGAAATGCTGGGACACTTATGATCACAGTCATGTTTTCGTGTAGACATTATTATGTTTTGTCACATCTAACTAGCACATAGGAGTCAGTTTGTAAAAGAACTGTACTTCTTGTCACAATTACTTCGGCACTTACACAAGCACTCTAAAAATGTCTACTTCTCTTTGACACAAGCACTCTCAAAATGTCTACTTCTCTTTAACACAAGCACTCTTAAAATGTCTACTTCTCTTTAACCCAAGCACTCTCTTTACAGAGGCACTCTCAAAATGTCTACTTCTCTTTAATACAAGCACTCTCTTTACAGAGGAACTCTCAAAATGTCTACTTCTCTTTAACACAAGCACTCTCTTTACAGAGGCACTCTCAAAATGTCTACTTCTCTTTAACACAAGCACTCTCTTTACAGAGGTACTGTCAAAATTTCTACTTCTCTTTAACACAAGAACTCTCAAAATGTCTACCTCTCTTTAACATAAGCACTCTATACCGTAATTGTGTTTCTGCTGTAACTGTAGAATTTAGTCCTTAACGTCGGTGATTACGTTATGTGTACTAAATTCAGTGTAATACTAGAAGGTACCTATAGGCATTCAAGAAAGAGGTCAATACTTGTACTTACAAATAAGTTTATTCTTCTTACATGTCGTTTACGTCACACTCATAGTTGGGCACCGGCCAACTATATCGTAATCCAGTTCTATAGAGCACTCAATACGATAGCAGCGATTTAACATCAAATCACAGTGTAACAGCAAACAACAGCTCGTCTATTATCAATAACCTCAATCCTCCCCCCCCTCAAAGCAACCACTGCATCGCATTTTCATCTAACGTTCTTATCAGTACACACATACGTCAGTCTCGTTCCGACCTCATATTGTTCCCTACGTCATTCTCGTCTGAGGGAAAAGACATAACGTTAAGATTTGAAAGTCTAGGAGAACAAACTCAAATTTACATAGAAAAAGAAACGCTTCTCTTTAACACAACCACTCTCAAAATGTCTACTTCTCTTTAACACAAAGCCTCTCAAAATCTCTACTTGTCTTTAACACAAGCACTCTCAAAATGTCTACATTTCCATTTAATGATATCGGGTTTTCATTTCCAAAAAGTAAGCATAACTTATTGTTTTATAAGCATAATGTTTCAAAAATCTTTCTTTAAAGAAAGGTGTGGAGTGCTTTGAAATTAGCAAGCATTAGTGAATATTAATAAGTATTTCTGGAATAGGAGAAACTTCGCAAGGAAAACGGGGTTTAAAATATTTTGAGGTAAACAGAGGCAGACAGCTTTTCTCTAATTTGTTACGTGCATAATTGTTAGAGCTTGAAGTAGTATAACTATACTAGTAATCCGAATTTATTGGCGTAGATTATAAATCAATGTTTCCAACCTTGCGCACATCAACCAGATGGCTTTTTCTAAAAAGGTATCCGAAAAAGCCATCTGGTTCTACCTTCCTAGAAGAAGCCATCTGCTTGATGTGGGAAAGCTCGGAAACATTAATTTATAATCTACGCCAAGAAATTGGGATTACTAATATAGTTATACTATTTGAAGTGTAATTGGTGTACAGTTACTTTTTATTGATTCGTTAAAGCTTGGTTTATTTTGATCTTTCAGTTTCATGTTTTTATGACATCACATCATCATCAGCAGCAACGAGCTAATGTTTCCTGCGAAGTGTCGCCCTTTGTCTAAGCTGGGTTTTCCTGTTCTTCAATGGCGGTTGCGTTTTGATAGCCGATCGTGCAACTACTAAGAAGACTCTGGGTGTGTGCTTCCCCTTGTAATGTCAGCAATGTTCTCCTGCGAAATAACCACAATGTGGTAACGTTTGTCCTTGACACGAAAAGTGCGTTTTTCCCCTTTCAGGTGACTAGAATCTTAATGACATTATTTTGACATATTCCTTGAAGTAGTATAACTATACTAGTAATCCGAATTTATTGGCGTAGATTATAAATCAATGTTTCCAACCTTGCGCACATCAACCAGATGGCTTTTTCTTATTTTCCTCAAGAATATAGTTTGTTCTTATTTACGCTTTCCACCCGTAGGTTGAAGAAGCGTATATGCTACAGCTTTGTCCGTCTGCCTGTCTGTCCGTCCGCTCGTCCGCACGATAACTCGCATACCAATGGTTCGATTTCGATGAAATTTTAGTATATGGTAGGCGACCAGTGGGGACGAACCCTATTCAAATGAACGAAATGGGGTCAAAGGTCAGGACATAGGAGCGGGATCCATTCCATTGCCATTATGCATCATAACTTACGTAAAAATGCTTCGATTGCGATAAAACTTTATCATGTTGTTCCGGAGGTAAACAGAACCGGTTCTGTTGAATATCATCGAAACGAGGTCAAAGCTCAGGACAGAGAAGCGAGATTATTCCACAGCCATTATCCTCGTTACTTGACTAAAAATGCTTCTATTGCACACAAACCTTTTTAGTACACTGGCGTGAAAAAATTAAGGACGAGACGGTTTCTCGAATGTAACGTCGTGCAGAAATGCTCCACATTGACTCAAATCATACCATAAGATCCCCAAGATGTAAGAATACGGGACAAGTGAGCAACACCGTCGAAACAAGGAATCCAAAGTATACAAAGGCACTTTATTGAAAAGGTAGCTTCGAGCACAACTGGAAGGAAGACAGAAACGTCCATGTGATAGGCGGCTGCCAAGAAAAATCCAGTCTTCAGTAGGGGATATGATGACCCCTGACTGCGTTGCAGGATTTACAACGTCTGTCCATGCTGAGGAAGAGGTTGTCAAGGAGCTGTTGAGGTATCGCGGCCCATTCCTCTTGTAGCGCCAATCGCAGCTGCGGAATCGTTGCTGGCGGCTGGTGACGTGCTGTCAAGCGTCTCCCGAGAAAGTCCCACACGTGTTCGATTGGATTTAGGACCAGGGACCTTGCTGTCCTATTCTATGCGTTGAATATCTTCACTCTCCAACAGCTCTGCGACAGCCACTGTATGATGAGGTTTAGCGTTGTCGTCCATGAAGAGGAACTCAGGACCCACAGCACCTGTAAACAGGCGCACGTGAGGCAGGAGAACCTCGGTACAATAGCGGACACCAGTGACTGAACCTCCTTGGAAGATGTGGAGGTCAGTACGGCTACCAAGCATGATACCACCCCTAACGAGAACGCCGCCACCTCCAAACCGGTCCCTTTCGATGATGTTGGAAGTGTGATTGCGTGTTCCCTGCCCTCTCCAGATGTGTATACGTCCATAATCGCTCGTCAGACTAAATCGGTACTCATCCGTAAAGAGAACTGGACACCATTGCTGATGTGTCCAGTTCTTTTGTTCCTGGCACCACAGAAACTTCCGTCTCCGATGAGCAGGCGTTAATGGCACACACCGTACAGGTCGCCGTGCAAATATACCACCTTTGTGCAGCCTCCTGGCCACGGTAAGACGCGATAACGGACGTCCCGTTTTCTGTTGCATGTGCCTTGCGATTTCTCCCGCTGTCTGCCGTCTGTCTCTTCTCGCCTGTAGGACAATATACCGGTCGTCCGCCGCCGTGGTTGCTCGTGAACGACCCCTGTTAAACTCTCGGACAGCTGTTCCTTTCATTTGAAATGCTCTCCAAGCTCGTGAAATGATGCTGTGAGCGACTACGAACTCCTCGGCCACACTAATCACACTTCGACTTTCTTCCAACTTCCCAATGACGCGACCTCGGGTAAAGTCATCCAGATGTTGTCTACTGGATTGCCATATCACACGGTGGCAGCAACTCGACGTCGTTCAAACCGATGTACACCGTGCAATAGCTTTCACAGAATTGCTGAGCGTACACCGCCCGTGTGCTTTATAACCTTCCGACACTCCCCCTTACGTCATGCTGCATATATCCGCATGCCCTACCATACCGGACCCTAGTTTATCTCGTGAGTGGTCTTTTGGTCCGTTCTGCCTGCTTGTTTCGCTGGTATGCTAATTTCTCCTCTTCGTCCTTAACTTTTGCACACCAGTGTATGTTGTTCCGGAGGTATACTGAACCAATTCTGTTGAATATAATGGAAAATGGAGTCAAAGGTTAGGGCTCTCTTCTCGCCTGTAGGACAATATACCGGTCGTAACATAGAGCGAGATAAATTCCATAGTCGTTATATTCATAACTTGAGTAATGATTTCTGGTATGTTGGAAATCGTATCATAAACAATGCATTGCATGAATTCACTAACTTGTTATATATAAAGCGTAATGACTCATTTCGATTTTATCCCACTTACTAACATCTGATTTTGGGACTGATAACAATAATCGCATTTGTATGGAATATGTGCTTTGTCAATCTTTTGCTTTTTATTGTATAAGTACCATTGCATTGAAATTTGTAAAACCGCACAGAAATCAGCACAAATAAAATAAAATATGAATATATTTCTCATTTGCGAAATTACACGACTGTGTGGCACGTTTTGTACGGCAAATGCCAATGACAGGGATTTTGGCGAATGTCACGAAATGTCCTACTGTTTTCAGTTGTGCCTCTTACATCGTTGATGTAGAAAATAACAGTGATATTCCTCAGAAGTGAGGAACAGAAATGATCACATTCAGATAATTAGCAGACGTATTTGTTCTTGTTTTTCCAGATTGAAGGTTTGACGACCACTGTGAACAACTCAATAGGCTATAAGCAGTCGCCTGTCCTTGATTTAGAGCCACTGGTTCCAGTGAGGAGAGAGAGCCAGTGCCGTAGGACAAACACAGCATCCATGTCTGACTGGGATTGGAACCAGGACCCCTCACGGACGAATAGTCATAAGCCATCGCTTAGACTACTCAGCCACCGGGGTGGCTGAGCAGACGTTAGTATTTAATCTGAATCAGGGGGCCTCCTTGGTAAAAGAAACATTGAACAGTAAAAGTCTGCCATGTCTACGTTGTTACAAAAATAACATCAGAGGAATACTCTACTCTAGTAAAATACACTCACAACTAGAAGTCTGCACGGGCCTTGACTTGGAAACCCGTCCCGGCCCGGCCGCGTATAAGGTTTTTTCAGATTATATGTAGAGGATTTTAGCAAGGGAGTGTCTGACTCCAGGCCTTAAACAACCCTCACAAATAGGAAGCTATGAGATTTGGGCTAGACTGCCTGATAGGAAAATCAAACGGAAGCGAGGTAGAAACGGGCAGGAAGACGCTCTTATTTATTACCAGGGGGGGGTGGCAGTAACCGGGGCCCGACGGCTTAACGTGCCCATCGGGTGCACGGCGGGTATTTAGTGGTTCGGGCGTTCGTACCTGCCTGGGATCGAAACTAACGTTTCTCCGTGGCAGTCACAAACGTTGACCAGTAGGCCATCCGAGTACCCGCGTATAAGAGTTCCGTACCTTGATATTAATACAAGGATACGGCAATTCCGGCCAATGACAAACGACTTTCGAAAAGCTTCGGGACGGAGCTTCAGCAGATTCACGTGATCAGAACAACCTTCGGGCATTTCCTGAAATGCCTTGTTGGGGTGGAATTTGTTTTGATCCGGGTTTTAAAGATAAAGCAGCAAAAAGAAGCTAAATGCCTGAGTTATTGGATTTAATGAATAATTTAGAATACTTAAAATGTCAACAAAGAACATTTATGCGTATACACACGATGTACTCTCAACAATCAGAGCTAATATAAGTGCCAGTGCATAGATATATTTATTTTCCAAACACTGAACTTGCATATTATACATTTATTTTCTAAATACTAAAAATTATTGGTTCACTGTTTAATCATATGATCTATAATCGTTTTCAAAAATTTTTGAAGATTACTAATATCACTGCAAAAATTTGGTACTGCTATAGATTGTTACACTGTTAAAAAAAATTACTTAAATATGAGAACCTGAACCTACTGGGTTTTTTTAAGTACACGCGTATCGTAAACGAGTACATGACATGCTCAAATATAAGTAACCATACGTAATTACAGATAACTGCGTCAATAAATATAAATATAATCTCGTATTACTTCATTTTAAATATTATAGATTTCAAGAGAAATCGTTTAATAAATGTGTAAAGTGACACACATAAATAATTAGTACAACAGAGTCACTCTGATCACAAGTAATTTAATTATACATACAGTATCTTTCTGTACGTTTTTGCATTAACTATATTTGTGTCAATCTTATAAATAATATATTGTCGCTTCATCACTATATTTGTCATAAAATTGTGTGGTCCAATTGCCCAGCCTGTGACAGCGAGTATATCTATTATCCCAGATGTGCCATCGAATAATACACTTTCAGTTGATTCTATGAATACATGAGTATGTATGGAGTACACGTATTCCAAATTTGAAATAGGGCAGCGGGTGGCCTAGTGGGCAATGTTTGTGACTGCCACGGAAAGGACCTCAGGTTCGATCCCAGGCAGGTACGAACGCTCGATCCACTAAATATCCGCCGCGCGTCGGATAGGCACGTTAAACAGTCGGACCCCGGTTACTCCCTCCCCCGGTAATAAATAAGGGCGTCTTCCTTCCCCTTTCTACTTCGCTTCCGTGTCACCCAAATCTCCTAGCTTCCTATTTCTATGGGTTGTTTAAGACCTGGGGTCAGACACTCCCTTCCTAAAATCCTCTACATATGATCTGATCTGATCTGAAACTTGAAATCAAGCCGCGGATGGCTTAGCGGTTAGAGATTCGGACTGCTGATAAAAGGAACCCAGGTTCAAACCTGGCGTGGTGGTGTGAGTTTCTAACAATCGCTGAATGTCCGCTCTGCATCGGACGAGCAAGTTAAGTGACGGCCTCACCCAGGGTAGGAATCCCCCGGTTTCATATAAAGGTGTTCATTTCTAAGCCCCCCCCCCCCTAATAATTTATCTCTGCCTTCTATGTGCACAATCGCATGGTGGCGCCATCTAGTGTGATCTCTCTCACTTACAAACTATCCTGTCAGAATCGCTAAATTCACTATAACTTCTTTCAGTTCCTGTGTCCTGCCCGAAAGGGCACAGAGACTGAATGAAGGTAGAACACATATATTTGAAATAATATGGACTCAAAAATGCGTACATATAGTTCAAATTAGAAATATCAGATACACTCACAATTGATTCCCTGTATATAATCAAAAATGAGTTTTGCTTATTTCTAAGTACCAATTGTTAACAGTGTATATTCAAAATCTCACTCTTACTCATGTACTCTTAACTCCACGGACGTTTTGTGCTACTTAATTTACCTATTGAAATCCCTATTTAGGTGTGAATCACTTTTTTCAGCCAACAATCTAAACGTCCTCTGTTGTCATTTCAAGTTTTATAAATTATTCATTAAATCCAATAACTCCAGGCACTTTGCTTCGTTTTGCTTGCTTCATCTTTAAAACTCAGGTCAACACAAATTTTACCCCAACGAAGCCTTTCGGGAAATATCAGAAGTTTGTTGTGATCTCTTGAGTCTGGTGAATCTCTGCCTCTAACCTTTTAGAAAGTCGGCTGGCATTGGTCAAAATTTCCGTATCCTTTTATCAAGGTACGAAATTCTTATACGCGGCCCGCCCTGAAATAACGCAAGGTTTCCTGTAGACCAGGGGGACTTCGTTTTTTTTTTTTTTTTTTGAATGAATGATTAACGACCACCGTGAGCAGCTCAAGGGGCTATAAACAGTCGTCCGTCCCTAATTTAGGGCCACTGGTTCCAAGAAAGGAAGAGAGCCAGTGCCGTAATACAAACACGACATCCATGCATCACTGGGATTCGAACCAGGACCCATCACGGACGAACGGCCAGAAGACATCGCTTAAACAACTGCGCCACCGGGTTGGGCCAGAGGTCTTCAACCCGTGACCCGCAAAGTACTTTTTTAATGGCCCGTGATACATCCATAAAGAAAACTCTAAAGAAATACATTTGCGAAATGGAGAAATGAATATCGAGTTACCTTGGGTACACAGACTTTGAATTCCCAAATCTGGTGTGAGCTATTCTGCGGTAAATTATATAACTGAAAATTTTACAGAGCACTGAAAAATTGCGCCATATCAAGTACCGACTTCGGAGATGTTCGTAACATAGAAATTATCGTGTTATCGTTTCTTTTTCCGAATGATAAGTTTTAGGATTCGAAAACTCTCTGAAAAAATCGATATTCATAATATTGCATGCATTGTCATTTTTGTTTTCAGGTAGCCCATGAGTGCTATTCCATTTTGTCATGTTGCCCGCAATTCAGAAAAGGCTGAAGTGCTCCTGCCTAAAAGAAACAAAGCTGCTGTATTGAACCGACTTACCTTAGTAGTAAAAATAATGTCATGCAGAGACAATTACCTGATTACATACTTTTGTTACATACGCTATACTGACAAAAGTCACCGGACACCTAAAAGGGAAACACAACATAGCATTTATTGACATACATTAGAACAGTGTCGGTCCATCTTTGGCCTAAATGCATGCACTGACCTTTCCAGACATGCTTTCGACAAGGTTTTAGAACACAACCATAGGTATGAGCTTCCATTCAGTACATAATGCTGACAATAACTGTTGCTCAGTAGTAGCCCTTGGTTCCAAACTTCTTATGCGGCGCTCTAATTCATCCCATAGCTGCTCTATGGGATTTAGATCAGGGATCTGTGCTGGCCAGTCCACACACGATACGGAGTTATCGTCAAACTACGCCGTAACAGACTTAGCTTTATGGATCGGTGCATTATCCTGCTGGTACCAACAAGGTTCGGTTCCATAGTATTGCCACAGAGTTGGGAGGGCATAATTGTCCAGAATATTGAGGTATACATGCTGATTATTAGGTTTGTCCACGATAACCAATGAGCCGGGACCATACCACGAAAAACACCCCCACACCAGTACACTGCCAGCTTCAAACTTGACCGTAGGAACAGTACGCTGTGGTAAACATCGTTCCTCCGGTTGCCGCATTACCCACACACGGCCATCCGACTGATGGATCCTGTATCTGGATTCATCAGGCAATAGCACCCGTTTCCATTGATCTACGGTCCACGATAAATGTTCTTTACACCATGCTAAACGACGAATAGCATTCCGAGTGTAAACGAAAGGCTTATGAGCAGGCGCACGACCACGGTAACCCATGGAATGAAGTTCTTTGTGAATGCTATTTGTACATACCGACGTTCCAGCAGTTTTACTGACCTTTACACTGAGGTCTTGTGCAGTACTCCGTCGATTAGCTGTAACGACTCTTCTGAGGCTTCGACGTCCTCTATCACTGATTTTCTTTGGTCTGCCGGTACGTTTTGCTGCTTCAGCCAAGCCATATGTCTTCCACTTATTCAGTACATCCAAAACAGTTAACTTGGGTACGTTTAAACGCCTCTCAGTTTCTCTTATGGACAACCACCTAATATAACACCCAACAAAGTTTCCTTTCTCAAAGTCAGTTCTCTCCCGCCGCGATATTTTCACTCAACCTCACAGTGAGATATGATTGCGTTCAAGCAAGCAAGTATCAGTCATTTTCTTGTAGGACTTCCGTCCACAGTGAGTAGTTTTTAGGTCCCAGCCACCTACAGCGAGTTCGCCTTTTGGGTAGGACACAGAAACGGAATGAATGAGAGCAATTCTAGTGACTTTGACAGAACAGTTTGTAGTGAGATTAGAGTACAGTAGATGGCGACACCGTACAAGTACGATGTTGCACATAGAGGGGCGAGAGTATTTCAGGAGGGACATAGGAAAAGATACCCATTTAACCAGTGGGTCCAGCCTGGGGGCCGTCACTTAACGTGCTCGTCCGATGCACGGCGAATATTCAGTGATTGTTAGCAAATCACACCACCTCCGCAAGATCAGCACAGGATCGAACCTGATCAGCTCAGGATCGAACCTGAAATATGATTGCGTTCAGCTGCAGGTTTCTTTTTATACCGCTTGCAGCTGTACTGCGCATCTTAACAACGCAGCGGGTCCGTTAATTGGCTTTTGAAGGGGTGTTCGGTGACTTTTGTCAATATAGTGTATATCTAATGCATTTTTTTATCTACACTTATGTATAAAGAAGTAGCCCTCGTTACATAAATATGTAAACACATACATTGAATTCCCTCATTTCCGTTGTAACAACAAATGCTGCCAGGACTTCGTTTTGGTTTGTGTTTCGTGTAAATGAAAACTGTTCATGTAAAAATTTCTCGGAGTATAAAAAAAAACATGTGTTTTACTCTCTAGAGCCAACGAAGTGAAAAGTGATTTTGATTTCAAACTTTAAAAAATAAACCGCCCCATTTCAGAATCTCATATTACAGCCTGGCTGATCGGTTCTAGCTGTTATTAATATACGCATTCGATGGCGGATGGAGTCGTTCGTTTTATTCAGTGAACTTCGTTGCCATCTGATTATTTAACAAGTCAGTCTTCGTTTCGTGAGACAAAAATATTTTTTTAATGCAGGAGTAAAAGGCTAAATCTTCCAGTACAGGACCGGGCTGGCCCGAACCCGGGAAATTTCATTTACCTGATGAAAATAAAATCCCGGTCCGACCTGTACAGACCTCTAATATTGCACTCGGGTTGAAATTGCCTTCCATGGTAGAAGTAGAGAGATGTGGTTCTTGTGGGTGGAAAATTCATTTCCATGACCTAAAATACCGTAACTGCTCTGGAAAACGCACGTATAGATGTGCAAACCCAATAAAGTCCTGTCACCGGGAGTAGGACTAAAAAGGTCTCTCGGGTGGATGATAGAGATATACAACGCCATCTTTCCGGATGTCCTTGATATCGAACATAAAAACCATATCAAATTAGTAAATACACGGCCGAGTCACATTATTGTGGCCACCAGCTAATATCCAGAATAACCGGCGTGTACAGCGCGGACATCAGCTAGACGGGCTGGGTGTGACTTAATAAGGTGCTGGAAGGTGTTCACAGGTATGTGGAGCCATGCTGACTGCAGTGCGTCTGACAGCTTCTGGAAGGAGCGTGCTGAAGAATCTATAGAGCGAACAACACGATCGAGGTGGTCCCACAGATGATCTATTGGGTTTAAGTCTGGCGACGCAGGAGGCCAGGGAAGTACTTCGAAGTCTTCATCGTGCTCCTCTTCCAACCACTCTCGGACATTTCTAGCTGTGTGATACGTCACATTGTCGTGCTGGAAGATCCCATCCGCCACAGGGAAGACAATCAGCATGTATGGGTGTACGTGGTCTGCAAGGATGGATTCATAACGAATTCGATCCATAGTGCCTTCCACAGGTATTAGTGGACGCAGGGAATGCCACGAAAACATTCCTCAGACCATAATGCTGCCCCCACCAGCTTGTGCTTTTCCAGAATTGGCTGAAGAGTGTTTATTCTCCGACGTTTCTTGCCTTATGCGCCAACGGCCATCCGTTCGATGAAGCAGAAAACGTGACTCATCGGAGAAGGCAATCCTTTGCCAATCAGCGGAGGTCCAATTCCGACACTGCCATGAAAATATAAGCCTTTTCTGCCGATGAACCTTCGTTAGCATAGAAGCAGTGACCATCCGTCTACACCAGAGTCCCATACGCAGCAGGGTTTGCTAAATTGTAGTTTTAGATACACTTCCGGTAGACTCCCTGGTTCATTCAGCCAGTGAGTTGCTTTATTGTAGCGTGTCGATCGGCCATAACGCACCGTCGTAGCCGACGTCCACCTCTCACATGAACGGCACGAGGTGCTCGGCATCGCTTATTCGCAATGGTGTCATTTCGCCAATCACGATACAGTTAAACCACAGCAGCACGCGAACAGTTCACCAACTGCGCTGTTTGAGAAATACTGTCACCCTTGGCCCGACAGCCGATAATCATCCCTTTTTGCAAATCTGATAAATGTTAGTGAAAGCATTCCAAACAGCGATGTACCGGAATTTGGAACCAACCTTCGAACCTACACTTTAACAAAATTTCTGAATTTCTTGAGCCATTTTCCATGATTCCTTTCGTAAATTAACAAAACATGCTTCTGATACAACCTTTTCCTCTTGTATATCAACGGAGCAAAATATCCTTCTGATACAACCTTAACTCTTTTGTATATCAACGGAAAAATTCTGTCCGCACTTTTCCCGTATCCATATGACGAAAACGTTCCGGTAATAGGAGCGATTCGCGAGAATACTTGAAGTTTGATTAACTATTAAATTTCAATCGTCTATCGGAGGACCTGATTTTGAAGTCGTTAAGCGAAATCGGATATTGTGGGTTTTATTGTGTTGGAAAGAATGTATTGTCTCCAAATGCAAGGCAGCATAAAAGTGCTAATTACCGTATATACAAGTACAAATCAATCCAAAATGTAGTAGTCTCCATCGATTGCCACGACTTGGTCCCATCGTCTGGGCAGCTCTTGGATAATGTCCCTGTAGAATTGTGGCGGCTTGAACGTAAAGATGGAAGTGCGCTTTGGACATCGTCCCGGTTAGTGAACCGCTGTCCGTTCCGGAAAATCTGCAATGACCGGAAAAGGTGATAGTCGCTTGGGACAATGGCCGGGGATTAGGCTGGTTACGGCAGCAGCTGCCAGCCCAGGAACCTGATCTTATGATAGGTCACCCGTGCTGTGTGAGGACTCACTCCATCTTACTGTAGGAGGACTCCCTTGTGATTCAGAAGTGCTGGTCACTTCGACGTGAGGGATGAGTGCAGATTGTCGAGCTGACGGCATGGAACATCAGTGGTGTTAACCCTTTAACGACCACGATCCAAAAATCTTGTATAACTCTAAATAGCATAACGCCCGAAACTGTCTGCTGGATCACTTCATTGTTGAATAACAATAGTGACTGAGGGTGTTCCAGCTGATCCCTCAAACTTTGTGCAAATTTGAAGAACAGGTAAAGGTACGAAATCTGACTCACTCTAGACAGGCGTTTCTGGCGGCTAAGTTCGTTTGTATGTACGGGCGCTTTGGGCGTTATGGGCGTTAAAGTGATAGGGATGTCC
The DNA here is from genome assembly GCA_039090855.1 of Macrothele yani. Lineage (NCBI taxonomy): Eukaryota > Metazoa > Arthropoda > Arachnida > Araneae > Macrothelidae > Macrothele > Macrothele yani. The sequence continues at coordinate 71,521,252 of CM077012.1, forward strand.
GGCAGCAGTTCAAAAAATACGACACACCGCATAAGCCACTAAAAGCAAAGCAGGACCTTACGTTGGTGTAAGCCGGCTTTGGGAGGTCGGCATGAGCTTCTGTTTTGGATCCAACCACGGTTTCATTATCATACAGGACCCATTTCTTGTCACCTTTCACAGTGTAGTCCAAGAACGGTCCAACATGGTCACTTGCAAACGCATGCACTCATGCGATTTGCTTTCTGCTCAACTGTGAGTTGATGGGGTACCAAAACTATCCTCTTGTGCACCTCCCCAAATTTACGCAGGTGCGTGATCATTCCCGTGTGGATAGTTCCCAGCTGTTCGGGCAACTTCCCCGTGGTCACTCGTGGTTCGGTCTCCGCTAAGGTCTTCAGCATGTCCATCTCCACTGCTGCTGATCTTCCGGCTATGGGCCGGTCTGACAGGTCAAAATTTCCCTCTCGAAACCGTTAGAACCAACGGCAGCACTTACGATTTGATATGGCAGTGGGGTACACACTGCTAATGTTTCTTACTGCCATTGCGTGGGGTGCTACCGCGTCGAAACTCACACAGCATGCAATGGCGGATGTGCTCCTTGTTCACTCTTTGTTGGCAGGCGGTTACACTCTTCACCTTCTGACGGATAACTATTTAAGCCTTTTAGTGTCATACCGGTGTGCTGCGCCATCTCAATGGCCAATGTGCGCCGTGCCCGGGTCTTCGACATCGGACATTACTTTCTTTCTAACCCAATATATTGCATGAAAGCTTGGTTATTGTGGCAGCACATATTCCTCCCTCTCTTCTCCATTTTGTACATCCACTATCGTATATTGTGTTACCGTAAGAAATGGTGTACCTAAATTATTGTATAGGAGATTGAATGGTATTAGTCTGGGTACCACTTAAGTCAATAGGTATTATAGCTATCAAGAGGAAATTTTATATTTGATAGTTTTGTGAAATAATACTATAAAACAGTACATTCACCTTTTCTTAAAGATAATTGAAAGCAGAAAGATCTCAAGTGCTTCGAAAACTCACGAGGATAAAAATACGCATGTGTATTAAGTCCTCTTACAGAAAAATAAAATTATTACAAATATGTTCAGAAAAATAATGTTTCAACAGAAAATAAAATGATATATTCACTCAAATTTATAATAAAAAACATTTTGTCACCAATCAATTAGAGTTCTATCTTATACCGATTCCCCGTTACTGGTCTTTCTGGCTCAACAGCGGCACGCGCAGCTCTCGTTGCCAAGGTCCCTCGTTCAAATTCGACCCGTGATAAAAGGAAAGAACTCGTTAACTTGGTAAGCCGGGAACAAAGGATATCTGGTATAAGGGCTGTAAAAAAGTCAACATAAGAGGTTTTGCGAAATTTCTGTAAAAATACGGAAAAAACCCGAAGCGGAATTCTCTGAAATAAAGGTAACTGCTGGCAACGGAAATTCTGTCAGAATACTGAATTTAGAAGAAACGGAAATTTCCTACCGGCAAATTTGCTCCACTTTTGTTTTCAGGAATGTTCCCAGAATTCACACCACTTATTTTCTACAGTGTTGATATAACATCCAAAAAAGGTGATCGACTATTCATTGACTATTCAAAAGGTGATCGACTATTCATTGACTATTCACTGTTAAAAGGAGCTTTTGTCCAAATATATTTCGGAGCACATCGCTTATGTGTATATTTTTTTTAAATAAAATTTACCGGTACTCTCTCATCCCGTCTCCTTACGTAGCTCCTTTGTTTTCACCGGAACTATGTAAACGGTAAAATAATAATAATAATAATTAATTTAATTTATGTAATAATAATAATCAAAATAACAAAAATATGAATACCTTATATCAAAGCAGATTCCAAATAGCCATCAATGTATTGTTACTGCCATTGCCACGTGTCCGTGCCTTACTCTTAGTGTTAGTTGTTGGGCATGTAACGATTGGTCGAAAAACGGTTGGCCGACATAACGATTGGCCGACAGTAACGATTGGTCGACATTACGATTGGTCGACATAACGATTGGTCCACAGAAATGATTAGTCGACAGTAACGATTGGTCGACAGCACGTTTGATCGACATAACGATTTATCGACAGTAACGACTGGTCGATATAACGATTAGTCGACATTGGTCGACATAAAATGGTCAACGGAACTTGGAAAAAAAAATTGAATAACCGCAAACAGTTTGCCGGTAAATTGTCCCACCGGAAGATTGCTACAGATCTTTCAGCAACCCGGAAGATTGCCACAGATCTTTCAGCAACCCGGAAAATTGCCACACACAGAAAACTTGCCCCACCGGAAAATTGCCATATGGTTTTCATTATGGGGACGAGCACAAATCGCCGTTCGTCCAAGAAACGCTTTGAATGTGTGGCAATTTTCCGGTGGGGCAAGTTTCCGAGTTCTCCGAATTATGTGTGGCAGTTACCCTAAGGTGCCTACACCTAAAGTGCCCCGGGGCCCTTTCGGAAATAACATCGTTCAGAAGACCCTGTATATAGATTTCACTTAGAGTACAAAAGATGACACGGGGGCCATATTTGGAAATAATATGTTATAATGCTGTACGTTCTGAGGACTACATTCTAAAAGATTTTATTTCCAAAAATGAACGTTACGTTTTGAGAGGTCAGTACGTTCTGAGAGGCACCGCTACTAATGTAAACCGTAATCCTCTGAACCAATGGTTATCTCGACCAATCATTGTGTCGACCAGTCGTTACGGTCGACTGATCGTTATGTCGACCAATAGTTGTGTCGACCAGTCGTTACGGTCGACTGATCGTTATGTCGACCAATCGTTACTCTCGACTAGTCGTTACGGTAGACTGATCGTTATGTCGACCAATCGTGCGGCCGACCAATCGGGTGTCGACCAATCGTGCGACACCGTTAGTTGTTAGATGTCTACTTTTCAGGAACAAATAATTTACGTAAGGTAAACGCGAATTTACAGTCTTCAGGTGTATTGATGCCCTTATCGGTGTTACAAGATGGAATTTGGTATGCTCTATAACGTACAAGTTTGTCCGCGCCGGGTATCGAATCTAGATCCCCTCACTCCGGAGTAAGTCGCACTCCCAACTGAACTACTGCTATCTGCCTTTATCTCGTGTGCGTCCTGCGGTGCAGGCACTTCATAGCATTTTATTATGTTTATAAAAAGTAACAGGACAGGTAGTATTTTCTTTTTCTTTATTTTACGTCTCATGCCCGAATTTAATAAAAGCCGACCATGAGGGATACATAAATAATTGTTAAGGAGTTACTTATTTTTTTCCTGAATTACATTTAAGCACATCTTTTACTCACTTACATACCATTTACTTAATCTAAAGATTAATCGAAAAATGCGGAATTTATTTAAGCTACTATTTTGCAGAATAGGTAGGTAAGGAGCACTCCTGAATTAAAAAACCAAAGAACACCAAGTTTAAATATTTCTCACATATATACTATTCGAATTAAATTTCTTGTGGATCCAAGAGATAAAATCTTATAATAAGTACTATAATGAATTAGCTTTATATTCTTTTTGCTAAGCTAATTATTATGAATGAATAATGCTCTAAGCTTCAAACTAATGAATTCCCAAAAGGGTGTTGTTACTCGTTAATTATGAACTTAAACAAAGTCTCAACGCTGGTTATTTATATTAAGAAATCAAAGTCATAAACCTAACAGCCAGACAGAGATCTGACAAAACTAAGAATTGAGAAAGACTGAACTTACTGAACAACTATTTATTTCCCAGACTCGTGGTCAACTAAGGCACTCATATATCTTGTACATAATAATGAATAAACTTTCCTCTTATAGTACGCACACCACCAACACAACTCCAACACAACCTCAACTCCAACGCAACAACACAACACACCACTCGTCTCGATGAACGCGCCTATATACGAGCTACCACCACGTCATGACTTACACTCATTGCCAGATCTCATTCAGCGGGTGAAACAATATTTCGTTCAGTAGGAAGATAATTTACATAGTAAAATAAAATAACCAGAGATAGTAAAATCAAAAGGAAAGTGAATATAGAGTATACGTTACATCATCTCCCCCTTAATTTTTTTTTTTCTTTTTTTTCTTTTTTTTATGTCCGAAAAACCTATCAATTTTGGAGTGTAAGTCTTACATTTCGATGATTGACGTTTCTCGATCTCTTTTTTGATTTGTTGTTTGGTGGTAGCCGTATTTACATTATCAACTTGGCATGACAATTTACGAATCTGTATTCGACTGTGAAATTTGTAGTGTAGAACAAACCAAACCTGCATCGGCATACTTTCCTTTTATTCTGCCTAGCAGGAATCACTTTTTTAATTTCAAATTACGTGCGCCTCATTCGTTGAAATACATAACAACTGTATCAGCAGCGAAGATTGCCTGAAGCTGCCTAACAGTAACAATTTTACTATTTTCCTTTCAAATTACGTTCGCCTCATTCGTTGAAATACAGAACAACTGTATCAGCAGCGAAGATTGCCTGGAGCTGCCTAACAGTAACAATTTTACTATTTTCATTTCACATTACGTTCGCCTCATTCGTTGAAATACAGAACAACTGTATCAGCAGCGAAATTTACCTGGAGCTGCCTAACAGTAACAATTTTATTATTTTCATTTCAAATTACGTTCGCCGCATTCGTTGAAATACAGAACAACTGTATCAGCAGCGAAATTTACCTGGAGCTGCCTAACAGTAACAATTTTATTATTTTACCCCTAAGCACATAGATATATACAAAAAAAAGTGGATTAGAAGATGGACATAGAAGAAATATAAAAAAAACACATATATACACAAAAAAGAATGCATAGGCCCACACGAAAAAAGAAATTCTGACACGCCAACTGGTCGTGCAGGAAAAACAACAAACTGAGAAAAGAACCTGTCCACGAGAACTTACTTATCTCGAGGACGCATAAAAAATTCTAGTGCGGTAACGTTTTCCAGGCCTAATGGGACTGGTGAAATCAGGTGGCTTGGATCTCTTCCGGGACGGTAATGGAACTGGAACATCGGTCTGCTGTCGGTCAGGAGTCTGGCGGTCTGGAAATCCCTGCGGCTGAGAAGAACGGTCAGGAACGTCAGAAGTCTGGCGGTCCGGAATCCCTTGCGGCTGAGAAGAACGGTCAGGAGTCTGGCGGTCTGGAAATCCCTGCGGCTGAGAAGAACGGTCAGGAACGTCAGAAGTCTGGCGGTCCGGAAATCCCTGCTGCTGAGAAGAACGGTCAGGAACATCTGAAGACTGGCGGTCCGGAAATCCCTGCTGCGGCTGATAGGAACGGGCTCCCCAGGCTTTGGATATGAAGTCCCTTGGTGCTGGGGCCCGTTGTGTCCTTCCAGTATCCTTTTGGACGGACGTGTCTCCGGCCACATCGCTTGCTTTCGTTTACGCCCACGGGGCATGATAGTAGTAGCAGGCATCGGCCCTGTTTGCCCTGAACGGAGGTTCCAGGGGCGAAACCCGGGTGGATGCAAAGATTTCTGCCTTCGTCGCTGTTGCGGCGAAGCAGATTGGGGAGACAAGTCACGTTTGCGCCCAGCTTTTGGTGGTGCTGGACGGTGTGGAATATTAAAAGTAGGATTCATAACTGACAAATCAGAAATGTCCGACGCCTCTGAGTCGCTGCTGTAATTCAGCGGTCGTGCAGGGCGATGTTTATATTTGCCTATAGGGATACTTTCCGATGAGGTGTTCAAAGAAGAAGTATCCCGCGTCGGTGCCGAGGTAACCGGAAACGGCGCAGCAATAGTCTTGGCAATGGTTGGAGGGAAAGGAACGATACTCGTATTCGACGAACTCGATTCGAGCCTTGGTCTCATGGGAGAATCAGGTTGCGTGTGTAGAAACTCGACTGGAGGAGGGGAGGGTGAAGGAAAAATCACTGGTGATTCGTCAAAAATGTTCGGTGGTTCGTCCACAATTTCCGGCGGTTGAACATGAGATATAGATTCTTGAGTCTGTGGAACAGAAGGTTGAGTCGGATTGATAATGAAATCGATATTCCGTTCGTGATATTTGCGACATTGATCAACATGTACATATTGAAAATTGTTGTTCGGTTTTTCCAGAACAATATTATTGTCAAAGACATTTGCCACCCGATATGGACCTTCGTAGCTGGGTGCAAATTTCTTCACTAAAGTATGCGAAACAGAAGACTGGAAGTGCGTTTCCACGAGAGTGAGATCTCCAACGACAAGATCTGGTTCCCTACGCCTAGAAATATAATATCGTGCTTGAGCCGCTTGTGCTCCTAGCATTGCAACACGAGCTTTTTCTGCCATAATGTGTACTGATTGCGGAGTTGGTCGCTGGTTTAATTCGTCCATAATCCCCGTTAAATTTTCAAAAGGGGTTTTAATTTTGCGACCCAGAAAAAGTTCTGCAGGAGTAATTTTAGTAGACTCGTGGACAGACGAGCGGAGGGCGAACGCAAAAAGTTCTAAATGGTCATCCCATCTTTCATGGTGGTCCATTACGAAAGTCGCAATCATTTTCACTAGCGTTCGGTTAACGCGTTCTGCAGGATTACTCTGGGGATGATATGGGGAAATGAATTTGTGTTTAATGTGTAATCTCGCACACATTCTTTCAAAAATGTCAGAAATAAATTGAGGACCATTATCCGAAACTACTTTATTAGGTGCACCATATCTAGAAAATACTTCAGTAACTAAGACATTACAAATAACTTCAGCCGTAGCGGCTTTAATGGGAAAAACTTCAACCCATTTAGAAAAATTATCAGTTAGTACTAACACATAACGAGCTTTATTTTTAACAGATAATGGATAAGGTCCTAATAAATCTATGGAAATAATATCAAATACATGAGAACTTGAACTAGATTTCAAGTGACCGGCCGGTCTTACATTACGATAATTATTAATCTGACACAAGTGACATGATTGAACGTATGCGAGCACACTTTGGTACATTCCAGGCCAATAGGCAACATCCCGCAATTTACAACGGGTCTTGCGAATACCTAAATGGCCTGCAAGAGGTTTGTCATGAAATTCATTTAAAAGAGCCATTCTAAGGGTTCGCGGAATACATGGGCGAAACTCTGCCCTAGTAGTCCGAGACTTTGTATAATAAAGAAGACCCTCTATGACTTCAAAATGTTGTGACCTTCCAGCCAGAGAAGGATCACTTTGTGGGGGCGAACCCGCAAGCAAAAAATTGTAAATATCCCCAACATCTGGATCATTTATTAATTCTGCCATTATCTGCTCTCTGGATGTGATATCAGCTATCAGAAGTAAAGGCTGACATCCAGGAGTAGTTTCGGTGGGGACCCCACTAATCGGAACGCGAGATAATGCGTCCGGTAATTGATTCTTATGACCTGGCTGATACGAAATTTTGATATTGCTCTCTTGTAACTTCAGAGCCCACTTCATAAGTCTTTGAGATAAGTGCTTAGCAGAATTTAAATACTGAAGGGCAGAATGATCCGTAATTATGTTAACTGTCAATTCATTAAGATAACATTGAAATTTATTCAGTGCATACACAACAGCAAGACATTCCCGTTCCGTAGCTGAATAATTGCGTTCAGCTTTGGCTAAAGTACGAGACGCAAAAGCTATTGGATGCCCAGCTTGTGACAAAACGCAACCAAGACCAACTCCGGATGCATCAGTATAAATATCAAATTCTTTAGTATGATCCGGGAAAGCCAACACCGGAGGCTGAGTCAATGCAGACTTCAGTGTTTCGAATGCAGCGTTAGCTTCAGGTGTCCAAATAAACTTCTTGTATTTACGCTTTAAAGCATACAACGGCTCACATATTGTAGCATAAGCGGGGACGAACTGCTGATACCAACCGGTCATTCCCAGAAAACGGGATAGTTCTTTTGCTGTTTTAGGCCGAGGAAAGTCAACAATAGGCCTAATTTTTTCATTATCAGTGAATAAACCGTGGGGAGTGATTTTCAACCCCAGATATACAATCTCGTCCCTCGCTATCTGGCATTTACTAGGTTTTAACGTTAAGCCAGCATTGTATATAAGTTGGAACACCTGTTTGAGCAGAAAAAGGTGCTCGTCAAAAGTCTCTGATGTTATAATAATATCATCCAAATAGACATGCACATGGGGACCCAGGACAGGTCTGAGAACCGTGTCCATAAGCTTTTGGAAAGTAGCAGGTGCAGAAGCTAAACCAAAAGGCATACGTAAATATTCATAGGCCCCAAAAGGAGTCACAAAGCCTGTTTTATCGACAGAGTCCGGATGTACAGCCACCTGCCAATATCCACTCGCCAAATCCAAAGTTGACATCCATTTGGTTGACGACAAGTCATTTAGAATATGTGACATGACAGGTAGTGGATAATTGATAGTTTTTGTGACTTGGTTGAGTTTGCGAAAATCTGTCACGAAACGAAATTCATTTGGTTGTTTCTTTGGAACCAAGAAGGCAGGAGCAGCCCAGGCGCTTGTTGATTCCCTGATTATGCCCTGCTTAATCATTTCCGCAATTTGACGTTGCATTTCCTGTTTTTTATGTGGAGCACAAGGGTAAGGTTTCGTCGCAATGGGTTTCGAACCATCAGTGTCAATAACATGATAAACCACCTGTGTGAAACCAGGTTGATCCGAAAATAAACCAGGGCTTTCCTGTAAAAGGAGAGAAAGCTGGTCTCGTTGCCCCTCATTCAATTGGTCGCTCAACAATAAACTCGTAATATCTACAGGAACCGTCGGAATCATTTCGACAGGTTCCGGAAAGGAAATCACATGTTGTACAAAATTCAAAGTTATTTGAAACTTGTTAATAAAGTCCATACCCATGAGACATTTCACGGGTAGCTCGTCTATAAGCAGGAAAGAATGTGTAAAACGAGCTTTTCCCAGCCCTAAAGATAATGTGACAGTTCCTGCGATACTGAAGATTTCATTATTGGCACCTCGCAAATACTGCGTTGCAGGCTGAACGTGTATTGCAGAAAAAACGTCATTGCAAAACTTTGTATTGAGGGCTGATATCTCAGACCCAGTGTCGAACTTTGTCTCGACAATAACATCTTCAAGTGTCAGGAATACATCAGGCAACTGAGGAGTTTGAACAGTCACTAATACTGTTTTAGGGTCAGAATGTTTGGTATCAGGAAGAAGGACCGACCCTTCGTCTACTTCCTGTGGGAGTTTAAAGGAATTCTGGTGGTGTTATCATGTGGTCGGAAACCTCGACCCTGCCGGGTATCGGGAAAATTTTCACGATAAGGAAAATTGTGTGGACCCTGCGTCGGGAACTCCGCGTGTCTGTTGAGATTTTCATATTCGTTACGTCTGCCCTCAGCACGGGCAGAAAAATTATTATTTCCCTGAGCATGATAACGTTCCGAATGCTGCTGAGTGAAACGGGGTCGAGCATACTGTGCATTATGACGATATCCCGAAGCTTGCTCAGAAACTCGCTGTTGGTTCGCCACTCTTCTGTGTGGTGGAACGTATGCAGCTTGGGTGGGCACTTGTGTATGCTCGCGCTGAAAGTTTTGTCTATTATGCCGCTGAGGGTTTTCGGAATAAGCCTCGCGGGGTGCCCGAGCATGGTGAGTTGCAGCATGTTTGCCATGTCGCTCTTCATACGTGCGTATGAGGCGAAGGCATTCATGAATAGTGGTAGGGTGTCGAACCTCAAGAAAATCTTGCAAGAATGGGTCGAGCTGCTGTACGAGGGTATCCAACATGTCAACATGACTGGCATGTGGATCCCATAGATTATATAAGCGTGTAGTCTCCAACGCAAATGCAACAGGGCTATCATTGGGACCCTGCAGACGAGAAAACAGCTGTTGAGCAAGGTTAGCTCGACTGAGGCCAAAAGGAAAGACCTCCAAGAATTCTGCACGGAAATTCTCATAATGAGAATCCGGGTTCGACCCTCGCCACTGCCGATACCAGGTCTTGGCGGTATCCCTCAAGCAAGTTCCGGCAATTTGGACCTTGCAGTCGTCAGGAATATTATATAAATCAAAATGGTCTTCCAGATCTTCGAGGAACTTTAAAGACCCCTCCAAACCATTGAAATAAATTGTTCCTGCATGCGGCACGAAATGAGCAAGCATTCTGCTTCGCTGAGAGGATTGAATTCCCTCAGGTACGACCCGCGACTCAGAGTGATAAGAAGCTGGTGCATTAGGAAATGGTGAAGAATGCTTGGGTATGTGCAGATCATTCATATCGAAGTCAGAGCCACAGGCTTCGTACAAATTGTCCAAACAAACACCATTACCCTCGAGACTTGCCGGATGGTGGAAATTTGAAGTTGTCTCAGGTAAAGAAGCCATGGGTAATAATAGTCAGGATCTCGTGTTCGAGAAATGTTCGGGCGCCAATTATAATGAATTAGCTTTATATTCTTTTTGCTAAGCTAATTATTATGAATGAATAATGCTCTAAGCTTCAAACTAATGAATTCCCAAAAGGGTGTTGTTACTCGTTAATTATGAACTTAAACAAAGTCTCAACGCTGGTTATTTATATTAAGAAATCAAAGTCATAAACCTAACAGCCAGACAGAGATCTGACAAAACTAAGAATTGAGAAAGACTGAACTTACTGAACAACTATTTATTTCCCAGACTCGTGGTCAACTAAGGCACTCATATATCTTGTACATAATAATGAATAAACTTTCCTCTTATAGTACGCACACCACCAACACAACTCCAACACAACCTCAACTCCAACGCAACAACACAACACACCACTCGTCTCGATGAACGCGCCTATATACGAGCTACCACCACGTCATGACTTACACTCATTGCCAGATCTCATTCAGCGGGTGAAACAATATTTCGTTCAGTAGGAAGATTGTTGTTGTTGTTGTTGTTTGGAGGTTTAACGACCACCGTGAGCAACTCAATGGGCTATAAGCAGTCGCCCGTCCCTAATTTAGGGTCACTGGTTCCAGGGAAGGGAGAGAGCCAGTGCCGTAAGACAAACACAACATCCATGCCTCACCGGGATTCGAACCCGGACCCCTTCGGACGAATGATCAGAGGCCAACGCCTTAGACCACTGCGCCACCGGGGCGGCTCAGTAGGAAGATAATTTACATAGTAAAATAAAATAACCAGAGATAGTAAAATCAAAAGGAAAGTGAATATAGAGTATACGTTACAGTACTTATAAATTATAGCAATATTCTTTCACATCTTTCATACAGATCTGTCAAAACATCTTTGCGGGGGGAGTCTGCCCGAGAAAAACCACCAGGAGCAGGTTTAATACAATTTATTTAGACTCACTTCCTCAGGGAGCACTATGAAGAGACCCATTTTGAAATGATTCTTTAAAAATGAGAGAAAAGGAAAAAAACAAAACAAACAACAATGAAAGAAAGCGAAAGTACGAAAACAATATAACCACAGAAAGAGAAACCCACACATGAAAAATGAAAATTTGGCTCTACTGTAAATGCATGACTTATTAAATATTATTTTATTCCAATATTTTATCAAGGATATCATTAATTTTTCTGTAAACTACTGGTTTTAATGCAATCCATTCTTAAAAGTTTTATTTGCACCATATTCCCTATTTTAAAATTTTAGAACACTAAGTAATTCTTAAACCATGCCCACATATTTTTTTGCAAACTGGCATTCAACAAAAATGTGTTCAGTGTTCTCCAAGGTCGGCAATGTAGTCACGGTAACTCCTTGGGATATGTCTTTCTGGAATCCTAGGTTCCATACATAAATTCGCTACTACCATCGCAATGAATGTTACATTTTCCTTGTTGTTGTTTGGCCAACATTTGGGATCTAAGACTTTCGTCCATTCGAGTATTTGTGTGTCATTGTTTGAAAACACAGTTTTCCATACATTGTTTTTAGGCTGTCTTTGAATGAGTGTTAGGTTTCATCTTCTAACCTATATCTGCAATGTAAATTCCTCTGTGCACATTTTCTCGAAGACTATTACTTTATAGTGTTTCAAGTTTTAAGCACAAATAAAAACGACCCATAGCTAATATATGCCTCAGTTATTATTACGAAAAATTTGTTAGAATTTATTTTAAGATTCAATTTATCTGACTCGAAAGAATTCCAGTTTGGAGCTAGATGGCACGGTAAGTTAGCATAGGAGTGCTTCTTTCTGGTAACAACGAAATATCTCATTTCTGCCTGATTTTTCTAATTATCTGAGCTAAATAGAAATCAATTAATAGGTGGAAAAGTGAGATTGGAATCTTGTCTTCTATAAATTCCACTGTACGTTCACTTTTTGAAGAGAAAATTTTTACATTAGTAAAGAACCCCTGAATTTGAGCTATGGAATCTCCGCCTACTTAATAAGCTCCACTTATTTACTACGCTTCACCCCCAAATAACGTCATTGGTTAAAACGTAACAGCGCGTATTTTGTCTTTTCGCTGTGGAGTCAACGAAAGACCGCTTCCATTTTGAATATGGTGAGGTCTCCAGTAATTTGCTGACGTCTACGTTTGGGACAGTCACACAAGACGTAAAAGCCACGCCGAAGGAGTGGTTTTTCCGCCATCTACCGCAGAAGATGAACCCAAACACTCATTCAAAGACAGTCTTAAGCTATCATGAAACTTTTTAAGGTCTAGAGAATGATTTTGCACTAGCTAGGAGAGCATGATGAAGCGATTTACGTTTCACCAGAGTGTAGTGATTGGCTCAATTGGTGTGGAATTGCGTGCTGTGCTAACTGCCTACTGCTTAGAGCGAGCCCTGCTAAATTTTCAGAACTTACACAGTGCCTTCCATGAAAAGTTTACCGGTATGCTTACCGGCGCATATCAGCTGAAAAAAAGCACTGTGTGTATATAAGAGTATGTCTTACTCTTTATTTCAACAGAATCAAATCGTAAACAAATATTCTTCTTAATACAAGTTTGGAAGATGTGAATCCGTTTATTGGTGTAAATATTGGGTGTGTGCATAGGTCCTACCCGTTTTTGTAAGCTACAAAGAAAGGAGGGGAACACAACAAATAACATACCTAGGATTTCGCATATTTGCCATCCTTTTGTATAACCTCTTTCCATCTGTCTATGAGTAGGTGAATCCCAAGATGGAAAAAGTCCTGTGTTTTAGAGTAAACAAAGCCATGTAATGCCGCTTTCACATCGTTCACATCATCGAAGGTTTGGAAAGCGAAGGCGTTCTGTAATGATCGAAAAAGGTGGTAGTCCGTAGGTACCAAGTCTGGGGAATACGCCGGGTAAGGTAACACTTCCCAACCGAAGTCCAGTAATTTTTGCCGAGTGATTAAAGCAGCATGAGGTCTGGCGTTATCATGATGAAGGATCACGCCTTTGCGATTGACGAGTACTGGCCGCTTCGATGCCAGTTGTTCTCGCAATCTGTCCAACTGTTGGCAGTAGAGGTCAGCATTTATCGTTCGGTTAGGTGCCAACACCTCCCAGGGTATTATTCCCTGGACATCCCACCAGACACTCAACAAAACATTTTGGTATGCAGTCCTCCTTTTGAGGTCAATTGAGAAGGCTCCGCACCTTAGCACACAGTCCGTTGACGCTTTACATTACGGTACAGTACCCATTTCTCATCACCCGTTATAATTCGTCCCCAAAACGGTTCATTTCTGTGACGAGAAAGCAAAGAAACACAGGTACGGATTGTCTCCTCTTGTTGCTTTGCAGAAGCTGGTGCGGAACCTAGTTATCGAACTCGGTGATGAACCCAAGGGCAAGCATCCGTCTTTCGACTGTTGTTCTGTGTACCGACAAAGTTTCCGCTAATTCCTGAACGGTTGGATGCGGGTCATTTGTTATGAATTGGTCCACATCCTCTTCAGAAACTACGGATGGACGTCCAGGGCGTGGTTGATCTTTACAGCTTATGTCTCCGTCCCGAAATTTCCAAAACCAACGGCGACATGTGCTATCATCAACTGCATCATTCCTATTCACTTGACAGATATTGCGACAAGCCGCGGCTGTAGCACTGCCTTTATCGAACTCATACAATAAGTAATGTCTAATGTGCTCCTTATCGCATACTATGCTGCACCGTCCGTGATTTCCGTTACGAATGACTTAGTCATACAAACGTAGTGCCTCTATATGTTCTACTGATCCACGCTTTATTGGTCGTCATCTGTGACGTACCGACTCCAATCGAATTTGCATCTATTAAAAAAACGGGTAAAACTTTTGCACGGACCCAACATGACATGGATGTTAAGTCAGATAATATCCGAAAACTTGAAAATTTCGTCGTCCTGGAGCGGGAATCGAACCCGCGTCTCCCTGATAGCGCCCGAGTATGCTAATGATATTCTCCTTAATGTCCAAATTCTACTTAAAGCTACCTTTTTCTGAACGTTAAATTAAGCCCAAGAAGTCTAAAATGTCCAGAAAACTGCACTTTTATTAGCACATTTTGATTGCATTTTATAAGTGCAGAACTGTAAATTTGCATAATTTGTGAATGATATATTTATTTATTTTATTTTATTTATTTCATTTGCATTTTTAGGGGTTATATGAAATATTACTACAATTAATACAATTATTAACATCTCAGTCTGGGAAATGATGAAACAGCAAGGAGAATCAAAGAGAAGGTCTACATAGTGACCTGACTTAGCCTTGAAACCCCGAAAATCGTAAAATATATCTAGTGTTATATCTCACGTCGTAAACTATATCTAGTGTTATATTTCACGCCGTAAACTATATCTAGTGTTGTCGCATTTGCATCGAGTTTGTCACAAGGCGCACTAAAAATGATCAATAGACTCTATAGCTTGAACGAAAATTGCGCTTCTTTCGATTTATTAGCTTATGGGATAAAGTTCCCAGCAACCAATATTTTCCTGGCGTTCGAGATATTACCGCTTCTACGGAGATATAGCTTCAATACGTTGGAGACTTTTTAAAAAGTTTAGATCTTGAATCTTTTGAAACAACACCACCTCCGAAGCGCAATCATTTCCATAAACATGTTACTTCGGAAACACGCAGCGCATTTCATCTTAAAATTGGGAAACCCGTAGAAATTCGGACGATCTTTATGGAATTTGTGAGATTGAAGCAGAGTCATTTGCAAGTTTGGTTTTTTCTTAAATCCATACAACTCGGCTAGCTTTTGTGACCTGAATATCAAGCAGAACATTCTTACCATTTTTTGCATTACTTTGGCGATCAAAACATTCCCATTTCGCAATCTTCTACCGAAGGCAAATAGTACTACGCAAGATTTTTTTTTCTTTTTACTTTTTGACATTTTGCTTCCGAGAAGTAGAACAAACTGAGATGCAACATTTTATATCAAATCAGTGAAGAGAACAAAATATACGTTCCATCACATGACTCAAGTTCATTTGATAGTAAAATCAAAAATCGAAGGGATCTTAGAGCTAATACAGATGTTTTATGAATACATGCATCCAAATAATTTCCTGCATTTTTAGATGAATGTATTCATGAAGCATTTTGTACTACATGTGGTATCTCATTTTGTTCAGAGGACGCTCAAAGGGTGTTTAGAAAGGAAAAATTGGTTACGGAAAAGAAAAAAGTAGTTGAAACAACTGGCAAAAAATCCTTGTTAAGTATACCAACAGTTACATGATGAAAGGTTTTGACTTTAAATCTTCAGAAAATTATATTAAAACAGGTACAAACTATGCACAATGCAAAATTTAAGCACTTACTTCAGCTTTTAGATACAAAAATCTTTGTTAATTAAGTAAAAACGTCTTTAGCCAGCGCGAAGAAAAATTGTCTCCAGTCATTAATTAAAATATATTCTTCAACTCTTAGTCCCCACCCCTATAAATCAATGAAATTAATTCATTTGTAGTGGATGTGGATAAAATTAAAACGATATCTGCAATATTCGACGAACATTCATGAGCGAATTCTCAAATGTAAGGCAAACCTGTACATATACAATGCTGGCCACCCAAAATGCAACACCAAGAAGGAAGCATGCGATTGGCCTGAAATTCGCAGCATGCGTCGTCCGCGAGAAGACATGCAAACGATTAGCATTGCAGGGCATATGCAAATCATGTGCTTCAGGCATGCCACCGAGAAGCACCATAAGAAGGGTGCACATAAGGCGGGGTGTAAGTAGTGGAAGTGTGTTGTGCTGCCGGACCTGTGCGTGGGAAGCTTCCTGATGCCTCGTCGCAGAATACGGCAGTCATTCCAACACGTTTCGGAGTTCGACAGAGGACGAATAGTGGCTTATCGCGACAGCGATTTACCGTACCGAGACATCGGCGCCCGTGTGGTACGACATCCAGCCACAGTGAGGCGAGTATGGATTCGGTGGGTGCAGGAGGAACGGACGGGCCGACGTGAGCGATTGCCGCAGCCGCGGCACACCACGGAATAAGAGGACCGGTACGTTGTGTGGCGGGCATTGACGACTCGCACCGCCACATCACAAACGTTAGCGCAGGAATTAGGGTAGGTTGCGTAACAACCTGTGTCATCACGTACCGTTCGACGTCGTCTGCAGCAGCGGGGACTTGTCGCACGGCGCCCATTGCTCCGATTACCATTGACGTTACACCACCGGCTAGTGCGGCGACAGTGGGCCGTTGAACGCCGCACCTGGACTACGAAATGGCATGACATTGTCTTCTCCGACGAATCCCTCTTCTGTCTGCAACACCATGATGGTCGGATCCGCGTGTGGCGGCACCGCGGTGAGAGACTGCATGACGCCCGCATTATGCATCGCCATACCGTTTCGTCGCCTGGCGTTATGGTTTGGGGCGCTACAGGATATGACACCCGCACCCCTTTAGTACGCATCGCCGGTACACTCAACAGCCACCGCTACATCTCCGACGTTTTGGAGCCTGCAGTCCTCCCTTACCTGCAGGGCCAGCCAGCGGCCACGTTTCAACAGGAAAATGCGCGCCCTCACGTGGCACGCATCGTGCAACAATTGTTCACGGCACACCAGGGGTCACTGCTGCCGTGGTCCGCCTGCTCTTCCGTTATGTCGCCCATCGAACACGTCTGGTCGCTGATAGGCAACTAAGTGGCCCGGCCGGAACCACCCGCGGCTACGCGTGATGAACTGTGGCAACGTGTGGAAGCAGCTTGGACCGACATACCCCAAGCCCACATCCAAAGCCCCTTTTGTTCGATGCCGCGGCGTGTAGCTGCCGTTATTGGCAGCCATGGGGGCCACACGAACTATTGATGCCTGCGTGTTCCGCAAGTCGCACGGGCCTGTAAACTCAATCGTTTCATCTTTGTATCTGCTGTTATGTATCCAGTAAATCTGGCTTTGCTATCTCGTGTCCTTCTTGGTGTTGCATTTTGAGTGGCCAGCAGTGTATATACTAGTAGTGATGCTCATTCTCCGAATAATGGATTTATAAGATAATTTTTTGAACATAAAATTAAAGAAAGGGAAAAGTAATTAAGGGAAAGAAAATAATTTAAGATCCGTAACTGTTTTGCGATTTAGAACACGGTCGTGACGTCAATGAATACGAGTTGACGTAAAGCGGTAGCGTTCCTTAACAAACAGTGACAAGCCTGATATGTGGACCTTTCAAAAGTGCTGTTGAAAGGTCCACAGTTTTCATCCGATGCCGAAGTTGAAGTTGCTGTGCGCAAATGTTTCGAAAGTAAACCCCGAACTTTCTTCATTAACAGAACAGAAGAGTGGATAGCGCGTTTGGAACAATGTGTAGCAATAAATGTTGTTCATGTTGAAAAAGAAGGTTGTAATGTCTAAGAGAAATAAATTTATTTTCTTTTGATACCACTTTCATTATTTTAATTTGTTGGAAACTTATTTTATACGATTAGAGACCTTACTTATCAATAAACCCTCGTACTTTCTACAATCATACATACTGAAGTAGCAAATTATTATGAACATCCAATAGAAATCAAACACATGCCATCTTTACGTACAACTACAACGTTGAGATCCCTTTATAAACAGCCACTGCAAAGAATTTAGACGTTTGTGAATCGAAGATGACGGCAATATGGGGAAGGTTCACCATTTAAACGACTGTAAAAGAGGCGAGACAGTGGAGTGGGCGTTAGGTGAGCTGATGCAAATATCTCAGAAACGGCAAACCTTTTCATCTACTGTATGCAAGAAAAACGGTATCGAGGATGTATAGTGAGTGGTGCACAAACAACGAAACAAGCAGTCAGCGGTCTTCCTGCTGTGGGCGGACAACTGCTCGATGTTCAGGGGCAACGGTAGCTGGAGAGGTTTGTGTGAGGCAAAAAACGAACTCCACTGCGTCATGTAACCGAGCAGTACAACAGCGGTATCGAGAGGAAAATTTCAGCATACACAGCCTGCCTCACATTGGCACGAATGGGCTCCTTCGTGTACCAACTTGTTTTTTCAAAAAGTGTATTTAAGACTTTGAAAGAGGCCGGATAATGAGTTCTAGGAGAGCAGGTGCAAGCATCTCAGAAACGTCAAACCTTCTGGGAACAACTGTACAGGGTGTATAAAATGAGTGGTGCACAAACAGCAAAACATTCAGTCAGCGGTCTTTCTGTGGGGGATTGTACGAGGTAACAAACGAACTCCTGTGCGCCATGTAACCGCGCAGTACAATAGCGGTAGCGAGAGGAAAACTTCAGCATGCACAGCCAACCCCACATTAGCGTGAATGGGCTATAGCAACAGACGTCTCCTTCGTGCACTACATTCGTCTCTGCTAAAAGCCAGAAAATTCGTCTGCAGTAGGCACGACAGCACCAAAACCGGAAGCTTGAATACTGCAAAAAAGTCGCTGGGTCCGATGAATCCCGTTTTCAGTTCACAAACGGCGATGGACGGGCCACAATATGGCGTCAACAGCACGAATCGACGAATCCCAGCTGCCTAGCGTTCACTGTATAAACTGGTGGAGGCAGTGTAATGGCCTGGAGTCAGTTTTTATGGTGGCCATTGGGTTCTTAATGCTTCTGGAACAGCATTTGGACGCCACGTTGAAACTTAACACCACTGTGGGTTAGGCACACCTGTACATGTAATTGGTGTTTCCTGATGAGGAGGGCAACTTTATGCAGGGTAATGCCCTATGCGACAAAGCTTGGATAATCAAACAACTTAGGTATCACAGCCTTGCAATTCAACGTAGGCCCAACACTGAGCCACCGTCTTCTATTTATAAAAGACGATGGCTCAGTGTTGCGCCAACGTTAAATTGCAAGGCTGTGCTACCTGGGAATGGTTCTATGAGCATCATAGTGATTTCAAAATGCTGAAATGGTTCCCACAGTTTTCAGGTCTTAAATGGTCCTCACAGTTCTCAGATTTTAACCTAATTGAATACCTGTCGGATGAGACTGAGAGAGCCATTCGTAACAGAGACTCTCCTCCAGAGAACGTTAAGCAGTTGACGGACGCGGTAACATTCGTTTGGCTGAACATGCACTCATTCTCATAGAAAAAACATAACACCTAAAAGAAGTCGACCTACGACTTTGATTTTTACAGAATATGTTCATTACTCAAAAGAGAATAAATGGTTAGCATCTCGATGTCATATGTACCAGGTGCGTCGATGTAGCTAAACATCAACGAGGCCACCTCTGGCTGGTATCACTGGCTGTACGCGTTGAGGCATCGAATCTATAATGTGTGAATAGTGTCATATGGAATAGCCTTCCGGGCTGCATTGACCTGCGTCCAAAGTTCATCGAGAGTTGAAGGCGGACAGTCAGCTGTCATTTGAGCATGTCCTAGAGATTTTCTATGGACAATAAACCCGGTGGTCTAAACGGCTACGGCAGAAGTGGCCTATGGAATAGCCATCCGGGCTGCAGTGACCCGCTTCCAAAGTTCATCGAGAGTTGCAGGCGGACAGTCACCTGTCGTTTGAGCATATCCTAGAGATTTTCTATGGATAATAAATCCGGTGGTCTAGTAAAGTGTGCCCCCACAAGGTGAAAGGTGTGACGCGAACTTTTACGTATTATCCTATTGTAAGAAATTAATTGTCGAGTTTTATTTTTTAATTTTATCCTAGTTTGATATGCTTGTATTTCATTCTCTGCCACTGCACTGATAAAAAAAGATGATGCTTGTTTATTCTTTATTACACGCCGCGAATTTTTATGTATTCTAAGAAATTAAATGTACATTATTTACTCACAGTTGTTATATTGTAGTTTTGTTTATTGATATATTTCTATTTTTGGCCTCCACTGCTGTGCTGTGCGGCTTCTTTGTTACACTTGCCGCATGTTCTGCGTACGCTTTACCCTAAAAGTGCGGGGATTAGTAAAACTTTCCCTGCCTTTTGTTATTTTATTACGTTTGTTTTGATATTTGTCCTTGTTTGTTAGTGTTTCTTCAACTTTATTACTTGCTTCCTGTACTGATGCACCCACCCATTGTTAGACTTTATTTTAAATAAGTTGGTATATGTGTCTCTCCTTCCCTTTGAAGAGTATAGGCCCGCGTCTTGCAATTATTTCAGTTCTATCACAGCTGTGCTCTGAAGTAGTCCGAAAATTGGGATTGCTAGTGAGTCTTGCTATTTTCTATTACTATTAAACTAATGGGTCGTTTGAGATGTTCCCGACTGCATGGCCACTTGCTGACGGTAATAAATAAAGTAGTGATGGACTTAATTAAAGAACAGTTAGAAATCTTGCAGCACAAATTCAAGATTTCGACTGGATTCGTGATCCATTCGTTGCGAATTCAAAACCTCTTCTGATTAATATACAAGAGGAACTCGCAGATTTAAAAGCACACAGAACATTGAAATTAAAACTTCTCGAAGTGCCTTTAGACACATTTTGGTGTTATTGCCATTTTCAACTACATATTTGTGTGAACTGGGCTTCTCGACGTTGACTGAAATTAAAACATCCAAGAGGGAGAGACTCAAATCCGTCGATGAAGAAATGAGACGTGCATTGTAAACGATTCCGCCACGGATCAGCCACCTGTGTGCAGCTAAGCAGGCGCAAATATCACATTGAAGGTGTGACTAGAATTATTTACTTTAATAGTAATAGAAAAGTGTATTTTCTTGTATTTTCTACCTTGAATTTAAATTAATGAATTTTTAATAAATGCACGAGTCGATTTCTGTTTAATAATAATAATATAATATAATAATAATAATAATAGGTTGATTACATTAGGTATTTACACTGACGGGAAAAAAATCCCAACACCACGAAAACATAGTTGTAGAGGAATGAAATGGCGGCAATACATTTGTATAGGTAACATATTTAATCGATTAAGGTTTCAAGATCACAGCTTATTGTAAACGCGAGAAGAGCCATTTTAAATGTGAAATGCTGGTGCATTAATAACCGGTGTAACCGCCAAAATGTTGAATGCAAGCACGCAAACGTTCATGCATTGTGTCGTACAGGTGCTGGATGTCAGTTTGTGGGATGGAGTTCTATGCCTGTTGAACTTGGTCGGTCAATACAGGGACGGTTAATGCTGGCTGGGGGTGACGCTGGAGTTGTCGTCCAATGATGTCCCATACGTGCTCGATTGGAGAAAGATCTGGTGATCTAGCAGGCCACTGCAACGTGTCGACAATCTGTAGAGCATGTTGGGTAACAACAGCGGTATGCGGGCGAGCGTTATCCTGTTGGAAAATACCCCCTGGAATTCTGTTCATGAATGGCAGCACAACAGGTTGAATCACCAGACCGACGTACACTGTGCCGTCAGGGTTCGTGGGATAACAACGAGAGTGCTCCTGCTGTCATAGGAAATTGCTCCCAAGACCATAACTCCAGGTGTAGGTCCAGTGGGTCTCGGCCGCAGACAGGTTGGTTGCAGGCGCTCACCTGGCCTTCTTCTAAATAACACACGGCCATCACTGGTACCCAGGCAGAACCAGCTTTCATCAGAAAACACAACAGATCTCCACTCCGTCCTCCAATGAGCTCTAGCTTGACACCACTGACGTCGCAAACGGCAGTGGTTTGGAGTAAGTGGAATGCACGCTACAGGGCGTCTGGCTCGGAGCTGTCCTTCAAGTAACCGATTTGTAACAGTTCGTTGTGTCACTGTGGTGGCAACTGCAGCTCGAATTGCTGCCGCAGACGCAGTACGAAGCGCCACGGCCATACGCCGTACATGGAGGTCTTCCCTCTCAGTAGTGCCACGTGGACGGCCGGAACCCGGTCTTCTTGAGGCAGTACCTTCCCTTGACCACCGCTGCCAACAATCATGCACAGTGGCTACATTCCTGCCAAGTCGTTCTGCAATATTGCGGAAAGAAAATCCACCTTCTCGTAGCCCTATTACACGACCTCGTTCAAACTCCGTGAGCTGTTGATAATGGCTTCTTCGTCTTCTTAAAGGCATTCTTGGCTAACATCAACACCCTACGTCGAATCTCAACGATAACTAACGCTCACGAACGTTACAGCGCGTATTTACAGCAAACCTGCTTTGCATGTTCCGAGGGACGCTACTAGCGCCACACGTATGCGCCGAGCGCGAAATTTGCATAGACGTCATCTTATAGTTGGTACTCTCACCGCCTACCAACTGTCGTTTATCTAACACAACCTCTTCTTGGTGTCGGGATTTTTTTCCGTCAGTGTATATTAATAGTGTCATGTCATACGTTTTTGAGGGGATTAACATTTTGGTGTGCCGTGTTGAGTCATGGGTAATTTATGGTGTGCTGCGATTAGAAAAAGGTTGCGGAATACTGCTCTAGATGGCCACGGCAGAAGAGGAACGCTGTTGTCCCTGAAGAAGCCACGTGTTGTCGCTGCAACATGCGCTTTGGCATTGTCCACCTGAAATATGGTCCCATAGACGTCCTCTAGCGGCCACCAGCAGTAGAATGCCATTGACGAAACGGGCATTCGTTATGGTGGTTCAGACTCTCACGAGAGGTGATCTGCTTTCGTACCTGACAGCATCATAGGTCATAATGCATGGTGTTGGGGCGGTATGCCAGTTGCGAATACACTATTCCCGAAGCATCTCCCTGTCGTTGGTGGACACAAATGTGGCCATCCTTTTCGCCTAAAGAGAAGCGCGTTTCGTCCGAGAGCGCGATATTGTGCCATTCATCAGGCCACTCCCTTCGTTCGATGCACCATTGCAGCGGGGCAGTCCGTTGCTGCGGTGTCAAAGTTAGCCTGAGGAGTGGCCGACGAGACTGAAGGCCGAACTGTAATAACCGGAGACGTATTATTACAACTGATATGGGAGAATGCGTCACATCTATCCACTGCTGCGCAAACGCCGTTGATGATGCAGAACGGTCACTCAAAAACATCCTCGTGAGTTGATGATCGCCCCTATTGGCGTTGTCTACGTATGACCTCCAGAAACTTCGATTCGTGTCCTACGCCATTCTTCGCAAAATTCCCTTCACACTCTTGCTACGAGGGTCACACTGCGCCCCACACGACCACCGATCTCCCGGAGGGAAGCATTGAAGTCGATAATGCGGCCAATTTTGAACTCGCTGGTGTGACTATACGACTCCCATACGCGACGACGAGACATCCTAACCCATTGCTGACCACACACTGTTATCCCGACCTAGCATCGCAGCACTTAAAACTGAAAAATAAAAACGGCCGTTTTCGGGTTGTGTGACGTTTCAAAATCAGATTTGCTTAAACGCCGTACGCATGCACCAAAATGCTAATTGTTTCCGCGATATCGCCTGATTAACATATCCTGTAAAAATCAAAGTCGTAGCTCGACTCCTTTCAAGTGTTCTGTTTTTTTATGAACATGTAGAACGATTTCCATACCACGCTGAATGCATGTCACATCATATCGAGGCTGTTTTGAATGCCAAGGACTTCCCAATACGTTACCAGGTGGTGTTCCTAATATCAGATCGTTCGGAAAATAATAGCCGATTTTCTGAGGTGCCACATTCAACTCTCGCACAGTGCTTCCAGATCAACTCGCTCGCAGCGCCATTAGGCGAGTTGAAGGGCGACTCAGACGCCACATACACGCCCTAATCGGTTGAGCTTTAGTTTTTGCTACTCATGTGAGAATGGTCTGTACAACATGTTGAGAAGGAGTGAGTTGCAAGTGATTCTGCTTCATGAGTTCAAATCGGGTTATAATGCGGCACAAACCTATTGTAATGTGGTACAGGCATGGGGAGAGGAGGCAGCATCTGAACATATTGTTCGTCTTTGGTTTGACAAGTTTTGTTCCGGTGACACGAGCCTACAAGATAAAGAGAACCGAGGACGACATTCGGTCAGTTACAATGACGTACTGAAGTCAAATGTGAAGGCAAATCCTCGCGTCACAGTCAGAGAACTCGTCAAACAGCGCAATGTGTTGGTGTCAAACATTTCTAAACATTTCCACACATTGGTATGGCCAAGAAGCTCGATACGTGGGTACCACACGAATTGACGGAGTATCAGAAACATCAACGGTTTGAGACGTGCAGTAAGCTTCTGCTTCGCACCGAAAAAGAGCCCCTACTTGATCGCATTGTAATCTTGTAACGAAAAGTGGGTGCTATACGACGACTGTAAGCGATCTGGACAGTGTCCGAACCATGGTGAACTACCGAAACAACATCCTAAACCAAGGTTGACGCCAAAGAAGGTTTTGTTGACATTATGGTGGAATGTTCACGGTGTCATACACTACAGGTTCTTGAATGCTGGTGAAAGCATTACCTCATTCACATACTGTGAAGAAATTGACCGAATGCACCAGAATTTATGTTCGTATGGTTTCTGTTTTGATATTCTCACAAATATCAAAACAGAAACCATACGAACTAAGATTCGAAACCCTCTCACATCCAGCTTATTCTCATGCCTACCGATTTCCTCCTGTTCGTGCATTTTAGTAGTTACCTGAAGCACAGGACCTTCAGAAACAAAGAGGAAGCCGAAATTGTGTTCTGGAACTTTCTTGCATCTAGGAAGCCAGATTTCTTCCGGACTGGCTTTAAAGCTTTTGTCACTCGCTGGTAGAGGTGTGTAGCTGCTGAAGGCGCCTATTTCGAGTAAAAGAAGGTTGTGTGCTGTGAGGTACGTCTCTTTCATGTTTACCCTCCACGACGGGCCATTATTTTTCGAACGACCTGGTAATTTGCTAATTCAGTATGTGTTTGTTAAGAATGGTTCTTTCACGAGTCCTTGTTCCCTGGCATCACCCGCTCTAAGAAGCCAATCGGTGGTTAATTGAAAACGGCTGTAATCTGGGATTCCACATCAGCTGATACAACTAACTCTATTTTAT
Organism: Macrothele yani; assembly: GCA_039090855.1. Classification (NCBI taxonomy): domain Eukaryota; kingdom Metazoa; phylum Arthropoda; class Arachnida; order Araneae; family Macrothelidae; genus Macrothele; species Macrothele yani. The sequence continues at coordinate 71,546,500 of CM077012.1, forward strand.
CAGATTCAAAAACAAGAACTGTAGTTTTTCACTTGATGTTGTTATGCATCAAACCGGAACACACTTCAAGCACATCTCCTACACACTGGGTGATTCTCGTTTTCAAAGAAAGAGAGATATTTGTAGTCAGTTCTTTTTCGAATATAAAAATGAAAAACTGGTTCAAAATGTTCCAAATCTAATGCAAATCTATATAAAAAAATTAACAATACTTTCACTTAAGTTTAAACAAATCAAATATCAATATTTTAACTTACGTTTAAACAAATCAAATATCAATAACTTAATTTACGTCTGAACAAATCAAATATCAATACTTTAACTTTCTAAAGTGTATACACTCCATGTTAAATTTCCAAACTTTAGGCATCATTATTTCAAGAAAAAATAAACGTATAGTTCCAAAAACAATTGTGGTTTTGTCATACATTCGTGACAACTAGAAATTTCAATATATTCATAAAAAAATGTTTTTTCGTGTTGAAAACGTTGAAATTAAAAATATCGACTAAACACGATGAAACACATATGTAGCACACATACACTACATCTAATTACGCTTTACTGATAAGACACACACCACATGAGATCTTTTGAGGATCACAACGTCCCCATCTTCAGATGTTACATTCACGAGTAAGACCAAGATATACACTGACGGAAAGTGAAAAAGAACACCAAGACGGAGACGTCTGATACCAACGAAATTTATACAGCATAATAACGCAATAGAGACTAACGTGATCAAAACATTATGGCAAAATACAGCTGTATTTGCTGGTAAACTGAAAAATAACATTTCCATGTAACATTTTTAGTACGAGGTTGAACCGCCATGAACTGCGCCACACTGTGCAATTCTGGCATGGAGTCTGTCGTACAGATGTTGGATGTAAGTTTGGGGTATTGAGTCCCAAGCATCCTCAACCTGGACGTGTAAATCAGGGATGGCCATGGCTAGGCGTGGAGACTGCACAAGTCGTTGTCCCATAAAATCCCACACGTGCCCAATGGGGGACAAATCCGGTGAACGTGTAGGCCACGGAAGTTGTATCACACCCTGAAGTGCATGTCGCGTTGAACGTGCCGTGTGTGGGCGTGCGTTATCTTGCCGGAAAACACCACGATGGACCGACCTTACAAATGGCACAACAACGGGCTGAATGATGTTGTTGATGTAGGAGGTGCTGTTTAACGTACCCGGTACAAACACTAGTTGTGTACGGGAGTGATAGCTGATCGCTCCCCACACCAGGAGACCAGGTGTAAGCCCTGCGTGTCGCTGGCAGATGCAAGAAGGGTGGAGACGCTCCCCTGGGCGTCTGCGAACACGCATACGGCCATCGGAGACTCCCAAGCAGAATCTGCTTTCATCGCTGAACACGACAGATCGCCATTGCGTTCTCCAGTGCAGACGTTGGCGACACCACTGCAGCCGTTCCTGAAGGTGGGCTGGTGTCAGAGGTACACATGCCAGAGGCACACGTGCACGTAGTCCTGCATCCAGTAGACGGTTGCGTATTGTTCGCACAGTCACCTCAGGTGCAACGGCAGCTCGGATTTGCGTCGCAGTGGATGTTCTGCTTGACAACGCCGCTCTTCTTATGCGTCGATCGGTCCGCTCATCAGTCCGTCTGTGACTTCCGGTTCCACGTCTTCTCTTGTGGGAATGTTCCTCGGACCATCTACGTAACCATCGTATCACCACCGATACTTCCCGTCCGATTCGCTCCGCAATACGACGATACGACCACCCGGCCTCGCGGAGTCCGACTACATGTCCTTGCTCAAAGTCCGATAACTGCTGAAATAATACACGTCTTTGATGTCCAGGCATTGCAGCTTCTTCAGGGTCTTCGCACGTGTCCATACGCCGACGACTGATTACATTCACTTCGCCGTACTCCTTAAATACCACCGACGATAATTTGCATATTATGCCGTGCTGTGGCGTAAGCGTTCACCGGTTGGTCCCGAAATTAACATCACACCTACGTAAACTCGACCCCATTAAAATATGTAAATTTCATGATCGTCCGGCAATTCCTTCTTGGTGTTTTTTTTCACTTTCCGCCAGTGTATATATACAACACCATCGTCAGAAACCAGCAATATCGCAACACCATCGTACTGCCATACTGCGAGTTTGCTACAAAGAATTATCTTAATGCTAAAAGACACTGATTCACGTCTTTGACTCTATTAGGGTCTTAAACATTAAGGTTAGCCCCAACTGAACCACAGTTCGAACAAACGGGTAGGGAATTCTGACACAGCCTGTGCTGCATTAAGTATGTTTTGTGTTGGATATGACAGGTTAGCGCAGTAATACATACGTATTGCCGCATGCCAAGAGTATGACTGAATATCAAGAGACCAAAGGATGTTTTACATAGAGCATGTCTGTTCAGACAAAGAGATTGGCGTTATGCAAGTTTGGTGATAAATCGAGGGGCGAGTACGTCGATGGTTGACTGCATTACAAAAGATGCCCATCTAGGATTTACACAGTGTATTTAAACTAAATCATGAAAATGTTTAAATAAAATAGTCCATAATTCCGATATAACTTTAGGGACATAATCATTACTGGCACGAGATCCGAATGATGCAATATATAGACTCTCCATAAATAACAACAGTGAGAGCTTACTTGGAGAATTTATAATGGATACCTCATTCCACTTTGGAGTATAGCAAGTGGTCGCAACCAGACGAGACAAGGCGATCGTTAACTTGCCATTACGTGCATCATATTTATGCTCCCTGACTCTGGTACTCAAGTTCCTTTTTGTAGAACCAATATACACTGAAGAGCAATTGAATCAGAGACAGCTGGCGTTATGCAAATGTGGCGCTGTGGGCGGCCCTGTAAACGGAAACGACATGACGTATGCAGCGATCCGAAAATATGAGGAGTGATGCGACATTAATCAGTAAGAGTCGGACGCAAAATGGGTAAGACGAACGATCTAAGCGCATTTGATCGTGGGCAAATTGTCGGGGACCGACGAATGGGTCCCTTCATCTCGGAAGTCGTGCAGGCACTGGGATTTTCACGAGCCACTGTTTCACGGGTGCACCGTGAGTACATGGTATCCGGTAAAACTATCCCTGCAAGGGCCAACTGCCGTGGACCACAGCGTGTGGATGAGCGGGGTCATCGTCGGCTAGCTCGCATTGTAACAGCGGATAGACAGGCCATAGTGCCAGAAATCACTCGGCAATTTAACGCTGGTGCACAAAAACGTGTAATCAGCCACACCATCCAGAACCATCTCCTCGCTATGGGGTACAGAAGCGATCGTCTCACAAGGGTACAGCTGCTGGCCTCACTTCACAGGATGCAAATATTAGCATGGGCGCGGGAACATCGCCACTAGACCCTAGACATGTGGGAAAATGTTGCCTGGATTGATGAGTCGAGATTCACGTTGGTACATGTGGATGGCAGGATACGAGTACGGCGCAAACGACATGAAGCGATGGATCCTTCTTGCCAGCAGGGTACTCTTCAAGCTGGTGGAGGGGGCATTCTCGTCTGCGGACTGTTTACGTGGACTGAAATGGGACCCCTGGTACGCGTGACCTCGTCCCTCACAGGTCAACGTTACCGGGATATCCTGGACGACCATTTGCTCCCGTTTGTGTGTCTTCAACATGACACTGGGGACCTCATCCTGCAACAAGACAATGCACCGTGCCATCGCTCCCAAATTGTATCCGAATGGTTGGATGCATACTCCACCGACGTGACCCCGCTTTCTTGTCTAGCTAGGTCACCTGACCTCAATCCCTTCGAGCACATCTGGGATGCCATCGAGAGAGATGTTCGAGGCTCTGACCCCTTTCCATGAAATCTTCGTGAACTGTGGGAGCTTGTTCAGGGGTCGTGGATCTATATGGCTTCCCAACGCTTCCGGTGTCTTGTCGAGTCCATGCCGAGACGAATCGCCGCCGTCATCAGGGCGATAGGTGGTGCTACACGTTACTAAACAGGTATTTCTAATTCAATTGCTCTTCAGTGTATACAGTATCATTAGTGTCTGGAACAACGGCTTGTAGAGGTATGGTGCATACGCCGTATCTAGCATGTGGAGGCACCCTGTCCCGATCCTTCTTGATTAATGCATAAATATTTCTAGTCGTGAGGCCAAAGTCAATATTATATGGTTTACACTTATTTCTTGGTATGTTAACAATCCTGGGCACATACGGAAGTGATCCCACAAAACGGGGTTTACGAAAGTCTCTAGAAAGAGTCGAAACATCCGACTTCTTAATTTGCCGGAGCAAGCGATCCACCACTGAGGACTCGTATCCATAATGACAGGCAATTTTTAAATCTTGACCAATTCCAAATGTCGTAATCTAGGTTTGGACGAGTGTGAAAATGCTCTACGTAATAAAAACCGAATAGCCGCAAATTTAAAATTAGTCAGGTGATGAGACTAGAAGGGTACATATATGATTATGTCCCTAAAGTTATATCGGAACCATGGACTATTTTTTTAAACATTTTCATGATTTATTTTAAATGTACTGTGTAAATCCTAGATGGCGTTGCGATATTGCTGGATTCTGAGGATGGTGTATATATATATCTTGGTCTTACTCGTGAATGTAACATCTGGAGATGGGGACGTTGTGATCCTCGAAAGATCTCATGTGATGTGTGTTTTATCAGTAAAGCGCAATTCCATGTATGGTATGTGTGCTACATATGTGTTTAGTTGATATTTTAACGTTCAATGTTTTTTCATCTAAGGTATCCCACTACGTTGAAAAGGTCGTTTTAAGCCAAATTTCACGTTTTGTAAAAATACGTTTATTTTAAATCCCCATTTTTTATGATTCCAAAAGTGACTTTGTTTCTTGTCTACGATGAATAGATATAATACAGAGTTATAGCAATCGGAATATCTAAAGCCAGGTGTCAAACGAACGGAAAGTGACACTTGAAAGGCTGGAAGTTGGGAAATAATTAGGTTAGTCTTACACTTTGCGAATAAAATTGTAGTAGAATATATTGTGTACAAGGTTTTACGGATCTGGCAATACTTTGGATACAATTATGTGATGCAATTTATGTTTGCGAGGGTGGCAAACATAAACATACTTTTCATCCCATCAAAACTGTGTCTTTTAAACTTTAATCGCGCTTTTTGCAGGCTGAGATTTTCGTCCCGAACTCTTTACTGAACACCTGATAATTGCAAAAGGTATGTAAATAAATTGATGAAACTTGGTATACATATTTCTTACAGTGTTGTGCACGCAATGAACTAAACGTTTTGCTGTTTGTCAGTTCAAAATTCGGTTGTAGCTATTTACATTCAACATAGTGAAACATTTTTTCGAAAATTCATACTAATGCATGTACGAATAAATGTATCTGAGCAGTGTTTAGGAACATCCCTTACCTTTTAGTTCACTGCATAGATTATAGTCATGCGCATATACTGATGCAAAAAATGCCATCTGTAACTTTTTTATTTAGAGCGTTTACCGTAAACGACGTATTTCCTTAAATTCTTTCACAAATTTCCCAATTTCTTGAAGATTTATATTGATATCATTTTTTTCAACGTTTACGTTTTTGTGCGTTAGCCTTCCTAAAAAAAATTACCCATTCTTGCATTTTTTCAAAAAAAGTTCCCCGAACGTAGTGGGATACCTTAATTTATCCCCCCCCCTTGCAGTTCCAAAATTTTCTAAAAAAACGGACAATTTAATTTTTCTTAATTTTTTAATCATTCATTTTAGAAAAGTGGCTGCTTTTCATTATTTCACATAAATTCATTATCATATGTACAAAATATTACATGTCAATCAGTAGTAGTTCCAGAGAAAATATACCTAAAGTATAAAACCTCTCATTTTAAGAATAAACCATTTAAAACTGCATATGAATACTGGCAATGCTCAAATGCCCAGCAGAGTTTATTCTTTAATACAGTTCTTGTTAGTTTGACAAATTATGCATCCCTTTTTTTCAGCATTGTGTCTATTTCTTTAAGCTAGAAAACCAGGTGATTTTTTTTTCCAAAATTGCTTACAGGGTCCCCTTAATTGCTGCTTTTCAGCTTCTTTTGCTTGATATAGATTTTAAACAATGTTTATCCCAGCAAAGGAAAAAAAAAAAAAAGATAATAAAACTGCAACATTCCTCTGTAACGAGCTAGACGATTATTTTCCTCTTAACAACTTTTGCTACCATGAAAATTTTAAGTTCGTCCAGTCATGTAGTACTATTCTCATGCATGCAGATGTAACCAAATCACACTTCGAAATTCTTGGTTCGTGACTTGTAGGACATCTCTCTTATCTGATTTATATCGTTGCTTGAAATCAGTTTTTTGAGCCACTGACACTGAAGCACAGAGGTTGCTCGGAGCATTTTTTTAGAGGAACCTCAGTGCATGCTTCTGCTCATTCGTACGAGGTGTGTCCGGGATGGAATCCCTGTGTGTCATGGAAGTTGGGCTTCTCTTACGACAATGGCTCTCTCCCTTCCCAGGGTCCAGTGACCCTAAAATTAAGGACGGGTGCTGCTTATATCCCATCAGGTTGCTCACGGTGGTCCTCAAGCCAAAAAAATATTTTTTTTTGCTGAGAACTGACAATGAAAGGCAAACTTCATAATGAATTGCTTATAAAGTAAAAAATCTTGTTTTCTTATGTTAAGCAGCAGAACTACTCTAAAATAGTTTATTGCACTTTTAGTCTGCTACGTTTTAACGTTTTACAATTTTAGCCACGTGATCATAATTTTAAAAAATCATCACGCACGCAGATTATTTATTTGTGTATTCTTAGATTACTTCCCATTTTAACTGCATAGTGCAAGGCAATCTGTTTAATGGGGAATGGACATTCATATTTTTCATTTCAACACAGCTGAAAACTGAAAAATCGTTGATTTTGACATTGGCACTTTTTGCAAGTAGAAGTTCTTCCCCACTTGGACAAAGCATAAACGAATGTTGCACAGAAGGATCTTTTGAAAAACGCGAGTTCATGTGTAACGAGGTTATAACACACAGTCGGGTAACATTATTGTGACCACCAGCTAATATCCAGAGTAACTGCCGTGTGCAGAGCGGACTGTAGCTAGACGGGATGGAAGTGACTCAATAAAGTGCTGGAAGGTGTTCATAGGTATGTGGAGCCATGCTGACTGCAATACATCTGACAACTGCTGAAGTGTGCGTGGTGGAGAATCCGTAGAGTGAACAACACAAACGAAGTGGTCCCACAGATGCTCATTTGGGTTTTAGTCTGGGGAATTAGGGGCCAGGGAAGTACTGTGAAGTCTTCATTGTGCTCTTCCAACCACTCGCAGACATTTGTGTGACACGTCGTATTGTCGTGCTGGAAGATCCCATTTGCCCCAGAGCAGACTCAGCATTTATGGTTGTAGGGGGTCGGCAAGGATGGATTTATAACGAATTCCATTCCACAGGTATGAGTAGACCCAGGGAATGCCACGAACCGTAACGCTGCTCCTGCCAGCTATTGTTCTTCCAGCAGTTGTTGAAAAATGTTTGTTCTCCGATGTTCCTCGCCTTATACGCCAACGTCCATCCGATCGATGAAGCAGAAAACGTGACTCATCGGAGAAGGCAATGCTTTGCCAGTCAGCGGAGGTTCAATTCCGATACTGCCGTGCAAATGTAAGCCCTTTCTGCCGATGAACCTTAGTTAGCATAGGTGCAGTGACCATCCGTCTGCATCAGAGCCCCATACGCAGCAGGGTTCGCTGAACTGTCGTTTTAGACACACTTCCGGTATTCCCCTGGTTCATTTGGTCAGTGATTTGCTCTACTGCAGCGTGTAGATCAGCCCTTACGCACCTTCGAAGCCAACGTTCACATCTCACATCAATGGCACGCGGTGCTCCGTAGTTTACACGTCGCTTATTTGCAATGGTGCCATTTCTCCAATCACGATACACTTTAACCACAGCAGCACGCGAACAGGTCACAAACTGTGCTGTTTCAGAAATACTGCCCTTGGTGCGAAAGCCGATAGTCATCATTTTTTGCAAATCTGATAAATCGCTCCTTGTACCCATGACAGCAACGAGTGATATGTTTTCAGAATGCCTTATGTGCCCTCCAAGCCAGCTCACGACATGCCTTATGTACCCTCCAAGCCAGCTCACGACATGCCTTATGTACCCTCCAAGCCAGCTCACGACACGTGCCTTCTTTCATCACCTATGCGCTGTTGATGTCAAAAGTAGGAGGTGGTCACAATAATGTGACTCGACTGTGTATATCTCTTTGTTTGCAGGAATTCTGAGAAATACATATGATTTGAAGACTTAATAAATTTTGGTAACAATTTAATACAAACAATACGTTTATAACACTACTTCCATTGCAGAGTTCACTTGGCTCGACTAGTGTAAGATATCCTGAAAAGTGTGATGCCCAGAATTCATATTTAAAATAAAATATGGCGTCACTTTGAGTTTGAATTATTAATATGCTCGCTTCACAAATTGCTGTTTCAGATGGGTCAGTTTTTTCCCCACCGTCTGTAGCAATTTGCTAAGAATGTGTTGCTTTCATCACTTTAACTGCAACATAAAGCTTTGCAACTTTAATGCCGATCACAAAAGCGTCCTTTCTCCCACTACGAAACGCCAGGAACGTTCTTTGTCTCCGGATTTCGTATTCAGAGCTTGGTTGGAGACAAAGAACTCCCTTGTGCTAAATTCTCAGCTGGATCTTTTTTTCAAAGAGAAGACGTTGTCACTATGCTAGTTTTCCCGAAGGAACTGAGAAACAACTTTCCGGATTGTTCTTGAATTTAGAAACAATGCTCCGTCGTTAAGAAAATGGAACTCTCGCTCCCCGCTGTCTTGAGTGAAGCGCGCGTGTTCCGCAATCTAATGCTAAACGAAGTGATGGAAAACTTGTGATGATCTCAAAAGCGCGCCCGTATAGCCTGATCTTTCCTAGGGCAGCGCAATTTATGCTAAGCTATACTGCATGTCTGTAAAAGATTTTTCTACTTTTTTTGCATTTTTTTCCCGTTCTCATCGACTTCTTCCACTGATTGAGTTGCACATAGTTATAACTGATGTGACGTATATTCTATTTTAACTCTCCTTTTGAGTTTCTTTTTCTATATAAATTTGAGTTTGTTCTTTTACACATTTTCAAATCTTTTCCCTCAAACGAGAATGATGTTGACAACACACTGAGGTCGGAACAAGACTGACGTATCTGTGGCCGCATACCAACGATAGATAAAAAGGCAATGCAGCGGCTGTTTAAGGGGATTGATGTTATTGATGATAGACATGCTGTTATACTCTGATTGGATGTTAAATCACTGATACTGTATTTAGTACGCCCATAAACTGGATGTGAATGTGGAGTACAAACCATGCAAGCAAAATAAACGTACTTGTAAGTACTACAATTGACCTCTTTCTTGTAATGCGTATGAGTACCTTCTGATATTATATTGACTTTAGCATACGTAACGTAATTACTGACATAAGGACTAAGTTACAACGGAAAGACAATTACGTTATACACACGTATTCGAAAAATCCACACCTTGGGTACTTTGATATGTAGCGTTGCGGTTTCCGTGGTTACTGCTTTATTGCATATTAAAAACATGTATTTTAAGCTGAAAAACAGAAACCTAATTTTTAACATGTGACACATGAATCATCTGATATTTTTTTTATTGGATGTTTAACGACCAACCTGAGCAAGTCAACGGGCTATAAGCAGTCTCCCGTCCCTAATTTAAGGTCACTGGTGTTGCACGGAAGGGAGAGAGTCAGTGCCGTAAGATAAATACAACATCCATGCCTCACCGGGATTCGAACCCGGACCCAACGCGGACGAATGATCGGAGGCCATCGCTCAGACCACTGCGCCACCACACATTTGTCGAAGAACCCAACGTCCAGTGCAAGGTGGTCCAGTGGATCCATTTTCCACAATCGGGTGCCAATGTGAAAACACAAGCTTGTCCGTGTCCCCTCACTCCGGAGTAAGTCGCTCTCCCAACTAAGCCACGCGGACAGAATGTCTCGCTGCAGATTTGTCGTCTTGACACATGTTTTCACCTCTGTAGTACATCACACTTCCTTAAAACGTTCTACAGCCCATTTATTTTAATATAGAATATGTGGGGAAAATATACAGTTTTATTAATACGTTGCAATCTTATTGGTTAAACTCCAAAAATTTAGATCAGAAATGGTGTGAAAGGCAAAAAGAAAATTTATATCTTCAGCTCATTAGTTTTTCATTTAGAAGTTACCTACGCGCGTTACATTGTCTGTGTCGTATATCACAAAATTAAGCTTGTTTTCTGAGTTTCTGTTCTTATATTAGGTGTACAAATAAGTTTTAAAGCGTTTATTGTGTGACGTATACCACTAATTTACATATCCGACATTCCCCCGCGTTGTTGTCATGTGACCGTAACTGGTCCAGAGTATTAAATATGACACAAAAGTTTACCAAATAGTCAAACGCACTTGCATATCGGTAGGTGGAAGATGGCAAGCGACACTGCATTTATTCGACACTGCATTCGTTACGAATATCATCAAGCAAAAAGAGAAGCACGTGCATCGATCTGTAGTGTTCTGGGGGAGAATATTGTATCGAAAAGCACGCGTGAGTTTTGGTTTAGACGGTATAAAGCAGGTGAGTTTCATGTTAGCGATCGAAAACACAGCGGCGACCCGCAGAAGGTTGCACATGGGTAACTGCAAGCATTGCTGGATGAAGATTCGTCTCAGACGCAAAAAGAACTAGCTGAACAACTGGGATTAACTCAACAAACCATTTCCAATCGTTTACGAGCAATGGGAAATATTCAGAAGGAAGAAAAATGGGTGCCACATGACCTGAGCCAGAGGAGCAAGGATAAGCGTGTCAGGAAGTGTTTGAATCTATTGAATAAACAACACAGAAAATCTTTCCTGTAGGAAATCGTTACCGGTGATGAAAAGTGCACATGGGATGACAATCCCAAATACAAAAAACACTGGGTAGACCCGGTGAAGCAATGACTTCGACACCGAAACGCACTATTCACTCCAAGAAAGTTCTACTCTGCATCTTGTGGGATATGAAGGGTGTGTTCCATTATGAACTATTGGAACAGGTTCAAACTGTTATTGCTGATCGCTAAAAGCAACAATTGCTGCGCGATTGAACCAGAAAATCTGGCGGAAACGTCCATTCACAGGCAAAGGATTGAAAAGAGAACACACGCCGCGAAATCGGTCAAGAGAACATTATTCACACTCGGCTGGGAAGTTTTGGAGCACCCGGGGTATAATCCCGACATAGCCCCTTTAGACTATCATTTGTTCTGATCGGTGCAACATGGTTTGTCTGCTGTACGGTTACGGACATGTGACGAAGAGCAAAAATGGGTTGACGATTTCATCGCGTCACGGGACGAAGTATTCTTCATGGCTGGAATCCGTCAGCTGCCCGACCGATGGCGGAAGGTGATAGATAATGAAGGCGCATATTTTAATTCGTAAAGGTTTTGCTGTTATTGTCTCTCGAATTACATGTTGCGTTGTCTTAAAGCGCTTATTTGTACACCTAATATAAATTATGTTACCTTTGTTAAACACTACTGCTTGTAAAAATCACAACACCAAGAAACAATTCAAATGAAACTTATATCACAAATATGCGCTATTCAAATGAAACTTATATCACATATTTCTCACGTTACAGGAGATAACTGATTACATTTGCACAGTTATACAAGAATTGTTCGCTTCAAGACTCAGTATTGTGTGAAGCTACCTCGAGGAACAATAACAGCCTCTACAGGTAGTGGCATTGGATTGAAGACGTTTTTGATATCGCACAGGGGAATAGCCTGCCAGGCTACTTCTTTGCGAGACCGGAGTTCATTTATAGTGACTGGCAGAGGCGCTTGACGGGCCAGTCACTTAGCTACCATGTCCCAGACATGTTCGACTAAGAATATATCCGGCGAACTTGCAGATCCGCGGAAGAAGCGGCATCTGCAGTGAATGGAAGAAATCTTGGACATTCCGGGATACAGGCGGCCAAGCATTGTCCTGCTGGGAAAAAAGCGCTAGCACAACTCTGAAGGAAGAGTATAACCTCTGTCTGTAAAACATCCGTCACGTAATTCGTATAAGGCGATATCTCGAGTTGAATCTAACGGCCCCCAAAACATGACGCTTGGACGCCGTTTCATCACAATGTCTTCGAACACGTATGCAACCGTCATGTGCATCATGTTGAATCGTGACTTGTCAGAAAACACGACCTGTTGCCAATCAGCGCGCCAATGTCTGTGATCGAGGCCCCACTGCACGGTGAAGCGTTTGTGGTTGAGGGTCAAAGGAATGCGCTGCAATGGGATGACAGCGACCAGTTCTTTGTTGAGCAGACGACATCGAACTGTGCTGGAGTACAAAGCCTGACATGTGACTGCGCTCCAATGCCGCGGCGACACCGTGTATGTCGTTGTGCGATCGGCCACTCTCATCCCGAGCAGTTGTGTGATTTTGCGGTCCGTTTTCTTGATTTCTGTGCATTCTAGTCTCATCTTCCCACTAACGCTACGATCGCATCACTGTACTGGCGTTTCATCACGTACAAGTGGCAATTTTGCGGTAGGAAAATCCAGTTTCTCTTATCCCAACAATCCGTCCTTACTATGCCCCTTGCCGATGTAGGAAGCATTATGATGCTTCCTGCATCGGCAAGGAGCTTAGTAAGACCCACGAAACACCCTTTCTACTTAATGTCGGATCTGCACTGATCGCAGCATCTCGTTTGAGCTCGCTCTTTATATTTTAAACCGGACAGATCAGAGGGGGCTGCTTCGAAACCGATATTTTAATCATTTGCACCTCCCATCCTGTTGTACATATACTGTAATTTCAAGCTAATAACGGCAGTCCTTCATGGTGCTGCAATTTTCCCAAACCGTGGTGTACTTCTTTTTGAACCGCACATCAAGTCATCCATACCTTTCGGAATCGGCTGATAATGAATCAGAGTAAATAAAACTTCACACCCAGCGTAGGTAGTATGTGCACGAAAGACAAGATACTACTTCAAACAGGACCGCATGTTATCTTCGATATTGCTAGAATCAAAGATTATCTGTACGTCGAATATGTGAGATGTGAATCGATAAGTAAAGAAGGATAAAATACTAATTGGATTCTTGGTGTAGTTTCTTAATCGCATGAACTCTGGCAGTTAAATTATTTGTCCAATTGCTTGGTTTTTAAATGCCCTGTGTGAACAAAAGTGTTTGGACACTGTAAGAAAATAAAGAAACAGTATTGTTGCGGGCAGGTCTTCCATTTTCAGAGATTACAGCATCCAGCCATCGAGGTAAACTGTCCAACTCCATTCCGCCTTGAGTACTTCAACCAACTCTGTCAGTGAAGAAGGTCGTGTTAGTTTAAACTTCACCCTTCGTTCAGGTCCATCCCATAGGTGTTAAATGGGATTGAGGTCCGGGGTCTGAGCAGGCAAATTCATCCGCGAAACCTGAGTTTCCTCATACCACTCTATTGTAGCCTTTGAAACATGACAAGTAGCATTATCGTCCTGGAAGAAACAATCGTCTTGTCCGCAGAACCGCCACAACGTCGAACACATTCAGTTATCCAGGATATCTCTACACAGTACAGAGTTCATGTTGCCATGAATAACAACTAGTGAACCCACACTGTACCAGCTAAAAACCCCATACCGTAACTCCACCGCTTTCGCCCTTCACAGTCGGTACTGTACACTCCGGAAGCAGACGTTCTCCGGGCAATCGCCAGGCCCAGACACGTTCATCCGATTGGAATAATGTGAAACGGGATTCGTCGCTCCTTAACACCAGGTACCATTGGTCCAATGTCCAATTTTTATATTGGTCCAATGTCCAATTTTTATATTGGTCCAATGTCCAATTTTTATATTGGTCCAATGTTCAATTTTTATATTGGTCCAATGTCCAATAAAGCCGCGTGGCTTTATTGGTCTTTGTAATTAGAGGTTTGTAGGCGGCTGCTAGGCCATGACTCCCGAGTGCATGAGTCTTGAAGGTGTCTTAGTGAAGACCATAGCATCTGTGCCTTTTTGGAACAGATGTGTTATGGCGTGCATTGGTCAGGACCTAGTTTTCCGGATCTCCATCTGCAACACCCTTCGATCGGTGGGATGTAGCTCCGTAGGTCTTCCAGTGCGAGGTGAATTCCTACAATATCCCCTCTTCTTCCACTTGTTGATGACAAAGGCCACAATCAATTTAGCAATCTGTCCGACATCAGGAATGCTGTTCATGCTCATACCTCCAATTGAGCATCCTACTGCGTATAATCCCTTAACGACCATGACCCAAAAATCGTTTATCACTTCAAATACCATAACGCCCGAAACTGTCTGTTAATTCACTTCTTTGTTTAATAACAACAATAGTGACTGAGGGTGACTACTGCTGATCCCTCAAAGGTCGAGAAAATTTGAAGAACAGGCAAGGGTGGGAAATCAGGTGTTTCCGGCGTCTATCCCTTTTTATGCACTGGCGATTTGGGCGCTATGGTCGTTAAAGGGTTAAGGTTTTTTCAAACTCCAAGAACTCTCTCCTGCAAGCCATTTTATCAACGATTGATCTGAGCGTACTCCCGTTGCCGCTTTTACACTATATCGACCACGTGACTGCTGTGGCAGCACACCATCGCACCTGAGTGCGGGTATACAATACATTTTGTCCACATACTATAACTGTTTAAGAACAAACAACGTGTACACATAACTAAAATCTTAAAATACTACACAAGTACATCTTCATTAAAAATAATGTTCAAAAGAACATTTAGAATTCGTTTTCTGTTTAAGAAAGGGGAAACTTCTTCCGGACATTTTTAATTCAAAGAAAAGCCCCGTAGAAAATAAAGGTATGGAGAACCTGCTCGTGCTCTACTATTGGATCTCTCATAGTCATATTTCGACAACAGAAAAATTCCTCAGTGCCAAGAGTTGCTTCTGACATGCACTATATTGACAAAAGTCACCGGACACCCCTCGAAAGCAAATGAACCAATCCGCTGCTTTGTTAAGATGCGCGGCACAGCTGCAAACGGTATAAAAACCAGCCTGCAGCTTGCCGCGATCATATCGCACTGTAAGGTTGAGTGAAAATGTCGCGGCGGGAGAGAACGGACTTTGAGAAAGAAAAGATTGGGTGTTATATTATTGGGTTGTCCATAAGAGAAACTGAGAGGCGTTTAAACATACCCAAGTCAACTGTTTTGGATGTACTCAATAAGTGGAAGACGCATGGCGTGCCTGAAACAGCAAAACGTACCAGCAGACCAAAGAAAATCAGTGATAGAGGACGTCGAAGCCTCAGGAGAGTCGTTACAGCTAATCGACGGAGTGCTACACAAGACCTCAATGTACAGGTGAGTAAAAATGCTGGAAACTCGGTATGTACACGTACCATTTGCAGAAAATGACGTTCGATGGGTTACCGTGGTCGTGCGGCTGCTCATAAGCCTTTAATCTCCACTCGGAATGCTACTCGTCGTTTAGCAGGTGTAAAGAACATTTATCGTGGACCGTAGATCAATGGAAACGGGATCTATGGACTGATGAATGGAGATACACAATCCTGTAGTCTGATGGCCGTGTGTGGGTATGGCGGCAGCCGGAGGAAAGCTATTTACCACCGTGTACTGTTCCTACGGTCAAGTTTGGAGTTGGCAGTGTACTGGTGTGGGGGTGTTTTTCGTGGTATGGTCCAGGCCTATTGGTTATCGTAGACAATCCTGTTAACCACCACGTCTACCTCGATATTCTAAAAATATTACGCTCTACCAACTCTGTTGCTATACTTTGGAACCGAGCCTTGTTGGTACCAGCAGGATAATGTACCGAGCCATAAAACAAGGTTTTCAAAATCGCTTTATTATTATTCATCATAAGAAAACATAAGAGGGAGACGTACAGTGTTGGACGTCTCACTGGGAAATAATGCAAACTGTTAAAACATGATGGTATATACACTGCAATGACAATAGGGATGAATAACAAATGCTGCAAGCAAAGTTTATTGCATAAAAATTGCAGGAGAAGTGACAGAGAGAAATACATCGTGTCACATGACATTGGCTGGGTATAATTTCCAGGATAACACAGGCGAAATAATAGTACACAATTAGAAAAAGAACAGCACAAACACCGCCGTGAAGGTAAAACATTACATACATGAGATAAAAACGCAGCGTGCACAATTGTGCAAGTTATTTAACGAGGGCATCAAAGCAACATAATACAGGCGGGGTGAAGGTAATTAATGTACACGAGTAAGCATGAAAATATACTGAGATGACATTAGCATTCACAATTCAACGGTAGCGTGGATTGCAGGAAAAAAAATGCAGAAGGAACAGTAAGATCACAGAGCAAAACTAGGAATGCACTCTGGGATGACAAAAGGAATTAACGCAAAATGAAAGCACTGTACGACAAAATAGATGTAACTGGTACATTAACAAGACATGATGAACCATATTATACACAGGGCTGACCAAATAAAGTACACAATGTGAAGACACGATACAGCGCAAGAAATGTTACAAGTACAGTAAAAAGCACACTGTTACGGCGTGGTTTGACGATAATTCCATATCGTGTGTGGACTGGCCAGCACAGAGCCCTGATCTTAATCCCATACAGCACCTATGGGATGAACTAGAGCGCTGCATAAGAAGTTTGGAACCAAGGCCTACTACTAATCAACAGTTAGCGGCAGCATTATGTACTGAATGGAAAACCTTGTCGAAAGAATGTCTCGAAGGGACAGTGCATGCATTAAGGCCAAAGGTGGACCGACACCGTACTAATGTATGTCAATAAATGCTGTGTTGTGTTTCTCTTCTAGGTGTCGGATGCCTTTTGTCAATATACTGTATGCTTTTCAATGCAAAATCTCAGAACACTAGACATCATCAGACTGAGCTCACTGCAAAATCGTAACATAAGAATGCGTGCTCGAATTGCATTGTTACTGCAGACGAATAGTGGATCTTTCCTGAGGGAGTACACAAAATGAGAAAGCTTACCTATATAAATCTGTGAGAGAATTCACGCGAGAACGGTAATTTGAAGCTTACAAGGGGTTATTACAAGAGGCATTCATTTTTAACTGTTGTCATCAATGGAATATATTGCATCAGCTAGACCAAATGAGACAGCGTTACATCTCAAGAAATTTGAGAAGCTCTCTACTCTGCTATTAATATTTCCGAGACTTGGGTGGGTATAATACAGAACGTTATTTTATTGTTGCAATCAAATGAATATATTGCAGAGAAGATCTATTGCCATCGTATAATGACGACTGCTGCGTTAGAATGTGATAATCGGTTGAGTAATACCAAATGATTTACGATAAAAGGTAATGTTTGAGATCAAATGTTTCAACGACCGTATTCTCAGAAACACATCACGGCATATTTTCAGTCATTTTAAGTGTCAAAGCTAAACAAGTTAGTAAAATCATGCAATGCACTGATTATAATACACTTTCCAACATACCAGAAATCGCGCGCAGACAAACCCTCCTCCCTACCCTGACTATTGATTCGTTCAGTATAACACCGGAACAACGTACTAAAGTTTTGCCCCAATAGAAGCGTTTTTTACGCTTTCCAGCCGAAGGTTGAAGAAGCGTATATGCTCCAGCTTTGTCCGTCTGTCTGTCTGCCTGTTAGCACGATAACTCGCGTAAAAATGGTTCGATTTCGATGACATTTTAGTATGTGGTAGGGGACAACCTGGGAAGGAACCCAATTGAAAATGGGCGAAATGGGGTCAAAGGTCAGGACATACAGTAGGAGGGGATCCATTCCGTCGCCCTTATGCGTCATAACTTACGTAAAAATGCTTCGATTGTGACAAAAATTCATAATGTTGTTTTGGAGATGTACGGAACCGGTTCTGTTGAATAGCATCGAAATGGGGTCAAAGGTCAGGCTACAGGAGCAAGATTTATTCAAAATCATTATCCTCATAACTTCAATAAAAATGCTTCTATTGCGACAAAACTTTAGTATGTTGTTCCGGAGGTATACTAAACCCATACTGTTGAATATCATCGAAATGGGGTCAAAGGTGAGGGTAAAGGAGCGAGATGTATTCCACAGCTATTATCCTCATTACTTGAGTACTGATTTCTGGTATGTTGGAGAGCGTATCATAATCGATTCATTGCGTGATTTTACTAACTTGTTACTCAAGTTATTACTCAAGTTGTGAGGATAATGGCTGTGGAGTACATCTCGCTCCTGTGCCCTGACCTTTGACCCCATTTCGATGATATTCAAAAGAACTGGTTCAGTATACCTCCGGAACAACATGATAAGATTTTGCGGCAATCGACGCATTTTTTCGTAAGTTATGACGCCTAAGGGCGATGGAATGGATCTCGCTCCTATGTCCTGACCTTTCTCCCCATTTCGCCCATTTTCAATACGGTTCGTCCCAGGTTGTCGCCTATCACATACCCAAATTTCATCGAAATCGAGCCATTTTTATTGTGCTGACAGACAGATAGACACACAGACGGACAAAGCTGTAGCATTTGCGCTTCTTCAACCTACGGTTGGAAAGCGTAAAAGAAGGAAAAGTACATTGAAAGAGACAATTTTTCCAGTTTCACTGCAAGACTGGAAATGCTTAATCACGATGCATATCAACATTTTTCATAGTACATAGCTTTTCTCATTCTCCCTGAGCGTTATTTTTATTTTGTTTGTGGATTTAGCGACCCCCATGAGCAACTCCAAGAGCTATGAGGAGTCGCCTGTCCTTAACTTGAGGCCACTATTTCCAGCGGGGGGAGAGAAAGAGTTCCGTAAGACAGACGCACAATCCCTGCTCCATCGGGAGCTCGAGCCTACTTAGGCGAACAGTCATAAGCCAGCGCTTAGATCCGTGTGCCCCAAGGGTGGTTTGGGAGTCATTGTCTTCCCACCTATGTTAAACTTTCACCAAGAAGGACATTCATGAGGTCGAGAAACCATTATTGTTTTAAAGCATGCAACAGATAGTCCGAAAAATTTTAATCCGAAAAAATTGCTCTCTGTATTCTGGAATTGCCAACCGGTAGACGAGTGCTGAAGGGACTAGCCTTCTATCTCCTCGCACTACTGCACTGCTGGCCACCCAAAATGCAACACCAAGAAGGACACGAGATAGCAAAGCCGGATTTACTAGACACATAACAGATACGAAGATGAAACGATTGAGCTTACAGGCCCGTGTGACTTGCGAAACACGCAAACATCAATAGTTCGTGTGGCCAACATGGTTGGCAATAACGGCCGCTACAAGCCGCGGCATCGAACGAAAGAGGCTTTGGATGTGGGCTTGGGGTATGTCGGTCCAGGCTGCTTCCACACGTTGCCACAGTTTCTCAGGCGTAGCCGCGGGTGGTGCTCGCCGGGCCACTCGATTGCCGATCAGCGACCACACGCGTTCGATGGGCGACACATCGGGAGAACAGGCTTGCCACGGCAGCAGTGACACCTGGTCGGCCGTGAAGAATTGTTGCACGACGCGTGCCACTTGCCGGCGCGCGTTGTCCTGGTGAAATCTGGCCACGGGCAGGTCCTGCAGGTAAGGGAGGACTACAGGCTCCAAAACGTCGGAGATATAGCGGTGGCTGCTGGGTGTACCGGCGATGCGTACCAGACAGGTGCGGGTGTCATATCCAATTGCGCCCCAAACCATAACGCCAGGCGACGGACCGGTATGGCTATGCATACTGCAGGCGTCATACAGTCTCTCGCCGCGGTGCCGCCACACCCGCATCCGACCATCGTGGTGTTGCAGGTAGAAGCGGGATTCGTCGGAGAAGACAATGTCTTGCCATTCCGTAGTCCAGGTGCGGCGTTCAACGGCCCAGAGCCGCCGCACTCGCCGGTGGTGTAACGTCAATGGTAACCGGAGCAATGGGTACCGTGCGACAAGTCTCCGTTCCTGCAGACGACGTCGAACGTTACGTGCTGACACAGGTTGTTGCGCAACACACCCTAATTCCTGCGCTAACGTTCGGGATGTGGCGGTGCGAGCCGTCAATGCCGGCCGCACAACATGCCGGTCGTCTCGTTCGGTGGTGTGCCGCGGTTGCGGCAATCGCTCACTCGGTCCGTCCGTCCGTCCTGCACCCACCGAATCTATACTCGCCTCACTGTGGCTTGATGTCATCCCACACGGGCGCCGATGTCTCGGTACGATAAACTGCTGTCGCGATAAACCACTATTCGTCCTCTGTCGAAGTCCAAAACGTGCTGGAATGACTGCCGTATTCTCCCACGAGGCACCAGGAAGCTTCCCACGCACAGGTCCGGCAGCACAGCACACTTCCACTACTTACACCCCGCCGTCTGTGCACCCTTCTTGTAGTTCTTCTCGGTGGCGTGCCGGGCGCACATGATTTGCATATGGCCTGGAATGTTAATCGTTTGCATGTCCTCTCGCGGGCGACGCATGCTGCGAATTTCAGGCCAATCGGATGCTTCCTTCTTGGTGTTGCATTTTGGGTGGTCAGCAGGGTAGATATACAGGATGTCCATAAAGTCTTTCCTACTTTACAAAAATTAGTGTAAAAATCTATGTAAGTTAAAATAAAATGGTTGGCGACATAATATAGCGGCACTCATAGTTTTTGTATGTGTTCTTTAGGTGAGCGCTACTGTTGAATAAGAGGAGCATTTCATGTATAATGGCTTCTGTGCAAGAAAAAGCGGCGTGCGTGTTGTGCTTCTATGAGGCCAAATCGGCGGTTACTGTCTGGCGTGCCGCCCTGGTGGCGCAGTGGTCTAAGCGATGGCCTATGATCATTCGCCCGAAAAGGGTTCGGGTTCGAATCCCGCGGCGAGGCATGGATGTTTTGTTGTTTGTCTTACGGCACTGGCTCTCTGCCTTCCCTGGAACCAGTGACCTAAATCAGGGACGGGCGACTACTTATAGCCCATTGAGTTGCTCACGGGGGTCGTTAAACCTCCAATAATAAAAAACAAAACTGTCCAGCGTCATTTCAGAAAAGAGTACAGACTATCACCACCGTACCACAAGAGCATAAAAGC
This sequence comes from Macrothele yani, assembly GCA_039090855.1. Taxonomy (NCBI): domain Eukaryota; kingdom Metazoa; phylum Arthropoda; class Arachnida; order Araneae; family Macrothelidae; genus Macrothele; species Macrothele yani. Next base: position 71,567,651 of record CM077012.1, read on the forward strand.
TTGCTATGAAAAGTTTAAAACTACGGGTAGTCTTGGCGATCTCCCCCGAGCGGGTCGATCACCTGTTACATAAGAGATAGCTGAAGCTGTTCAATGGACATTTCTGAGAAGTCCAAGGAAATCCATTGGTCGTGCTTCACTGGAACTGAGATTCCTCGTGCCGCGTTTCACAAACTTTTGCACAAATGTCTTCATTTGTATGCTTATAAGGTACAGATCGTCAAGCTCTTCAGCCTGATGACTGGCCTCGCCGTGCTGCGTTTGCGACGGAGATGTTGCAGCACATAGCTGATGATAGTGATTATCTGCACTGTGTATGTTTCTCAGATGAAGCCACATTCCAAGTCTCTGGTACAGTAAATAGGCTCAATGTGCGAATCTGGGGATCAGAAAATTCCCATTACATCATCGAACAACAGAAGGCTAGCCCGAAAGTGAAAGTATGGTGAGATGCATGACAGAATCATTGGACCCTTTCTTTTTACAGAGCCCATGGTACCATGTAACGTGTACCTGGACATACTGTAACTCTTTGTAGCAGCTCAGTTGCATGCACTCCAACCTTCGGTTACTTTACAACAAGACGGTGCCCCACCACAATGGTCAATAATGGTTCGTGAGTTCCTGAATCCCACATTTCCAGACATATGGGTTGGCCGCGACGGACCCATGACATGGCCACCTCGATTGCTCGACATAACCCCTCTAGACGTTTTCATGTGGGGTTATGTGGAAGACCAAGTTTCGTCTAGCAGTGTTCCGGATGTGGAGATGTTGAAGAGCAGAACAACGGACGTCATTGGTTCTGTCTCTGTTGAGAAGTTAAACAAAACATGGCGTGAAATCGATTATCGTTTAGATGCCAGCCGGGCAACAAATGGCGTTCATGTGGAGATGTACTGACTCTGGTAAACAAATTTACTTGTGCACCATCATCGCCGTGCAATCCATTTCTTGTAATACATTGTTTTATATTAATTTTTGTAATGTGGAAAAGACTTTATGGACACTCTGCATATTCGAATTTCTGGTAAAACATAGATTTTTTATTTGTCCTCTCGTTCTGGATCCCTTACCTTAAATACGTAACTTTGATGCAGGACTACCTTCGACGCTTACACAGCGATCGTAATCAATACATAGTATAAAATAAAGTCAACATTCCATAGAGCATTTCTCGAGGAAGGTTTAGGTGCATGAAACATTAATCTATGACAAAAGGGAGCCGAGCAGTAACGATTTTAGCGACAAGTCAAAGAAAACACCGTCGTTCGCATTCTTTTGTGGCTTCCACTGCCTATGAGGATGTAGTGGCACGTTACTTTCATCATGGCAACGAGCCTTAGTAACGTAAGTGAAAGACAACCAGTCTCCGTGGAAATGATGGTGTCTCACTTTGAAAGTTTAACTTTCGAGTACAAAATGCGGTATTTGGAAAAGAACTTATGAGATTGAAGGTAAAGATCCTTGTGTGCTGAATGAAAATATCTTCGAAGGTGACGCGAAAAGTTTTCCAGAAGTGCAAATAGTAAATAGTTTCTATTATTTCGTCTTTGGTCGAAGCGTTATTACCATACAACAGTTAGAGGCATTAGAATCATTTAAAATTCTCGAAGCATGTAACAATTTCTCATCGGGGATATTCTTTCACATGGTAATTTAGTGAGATCACTAATTAGTGAGCAATTAGTAACTCTTCAATAAAAAGTGTTTTTCTATGCTCTGGGAAGCGATTTTTAAGACTTAGAAAAATTGAGAGAAAAATCTGGTAATCTATATACACTGAAGAGCAATTGAATTAGAGATACCTGTCTAGTAACGTGTAGCACCACCTTTCGCCCTGATAACGGCGGCGATTCTTCTCGGCATGGACTCGACAAGACACCGGAAGCGTTGGGAAGCCATACGGATCCACGACCCCTGAACAAGCTCCCACAGTTCACGAAGATTTGGTGGAGGAGGTTCAGATCCTCGAAAATCTCTCTCGATGAATTCCCAGAGTGCTTGATGGGATTCAGGTCACGTGACCTAGCTGGCCAAGGAAGCGAGGTCACGTCGGTGGAGTGTTCATCCAACCATTCGGATACAATTCGGGAGCGATGGCACGGTGCATTGTGCTGTTGCAGGATGAGGTTCCCAGTGGGATGTTGAAGACGCACAAACGGGAGCAAATTATCGTTCAGGATATCCCGGTAACGTTGACCTGTGAGGCACGATGTCACACGTACCAGGGGTCCCATTTCAGTCCACGTAAACAGTCCCCAGACGAGAAAGCCCCCCACACCAGCTTGAAGAGTACCCTGCTGGCAAGAAGGATCCAGCGCTTCATGTGGTTTGCGCCGTACTCGTATCCTGCCATCCGCATATACCAACGTGAATCTCGACTCATCAGTCCAGGCAACATTTTTCCATATGTCTATGGTCCAGTGGCGATGTTCCCGCGCCCATGCTAATCTTTGCACCCTCTGATTTGCGGTCAGCAGCGGTACCCTCGTGGGACGATGGCTTCTGTACCCCATAGCGAGGAGATGGTTCTGGATGGTGTGGCTGCTTACACGCTTTTGTGCACCAGCGTTAAGTTGCCGAGTGATTTCTTGCACTGTGGCCCGTCTATCCGCTGTTACAATGCGAGCTAGCCGACGATGACCCCGCTCATCCACACGCTGTTGTCCACGGTAGTTGGCCCTTGCATGGATGGTTTTACCGGATTCGATTTACTCACGGTGCACCCGTGACACAGTGGCTCGCAAAAATCCCAGTGCCTGCACGATTTCCGAGATGGAGTGATCTACTCGTCGGGCCCCGACAATTTTCCCACGATCAAATGCGCTTAGATCCTTCGTCTTACCCATACTGCGTCTGACTTTTACTGATTCCCGTCGCATCACTACTTATATTTTAGGATCCCTGCATACGTCATATCGTTTCCGTTTACAGGACCGCCCACATCGCTACATTTGCATAACACCAGCTGTCTCTAATTCAATTGCTCTTTAGTGTATATATAAGTGAAAGTTTGTATATTTGTTTGTTCGTATGTTTGTTTGTTTGTCCGCTATACAAATCTACAGTTTTCAACTTAGAACCATCAAATTTGGTATATTATCTCATGGTACTCTAACTTAGACCGTAGAAGGGTTTTGCAAGGGATCGGAGCCGGGGGGGTCAAGGGGGCCCCATACAAAATTTTCGTTATTTCAGTAAAATTTTCTACAGTTTTCAATTAGAACAACCAAATTTGGTATTTATCTCATGGTACTCTAACTTCGATCGTACACGGTTTTTGAAAGGGGTCAAAGAACGCCCATACAAAATATTCGTAAAACGTTCTACAGTTTTAATTTAAAACCCCAAATTTGGTATAGTATCTCATAATACTCTGACTTAGACCGTAGACAGTTTTGGAAGGGGTCGGAGGCGCTAGTTCAAGGGGCTCCCCATACAAAATTTTCGAAAAAGTTCTACAGTTTTCAATTTAGAATCACCAAATTTGGTATTAACGGGAAAACTACAAGAATATATTTTTCATTCATAAAATTTCACCGGCTGAACTTGGTGATTCCACGAATATTTACCCGGGAAATACCGGGTACCCCTGTTAGTACTAATTTAAAACCTTATTTCTTTCTCTTTTGGGTAGGGAATGAGTGTCTCATAGTTGAAGGTGTGTGATTTGCCAGTTAGCATTTCTCAATAATGTTTTTGTTTCAGTTGTCTTAGTTTGTCCTTTTTTAGTGTTTTAATCCTAAGCAGTTTCTTGAGTTTAATTGCATCCCAGTGCTGTAATACTCACCTAAAAAAATGTGCTGCTATACACCCTCATCCACTGCTACCTTACTGGCATGGAATCAGAAGTGATGTGTCCTGTTTGAACATTGCGGCGGAAAACTACAAAACTGCAGGTGAGCGGACAGGAGGAGATCATCGGACTTCGTTCAGGAAGGCCGGCACTGGTTTTGTTTGGAACATTGGTGCTGAGACTTTGCGGGTTTCGTCGCGGCGATACAGAGTGAACTTAAGGACGGAGTTTAACCAAAATACACTCACGGGCAATGAAATTTCCGCACCTAGAAGAAAACGATTGCGCATGACCGCACACCCTGTGGTGGAGCTGTAAGCATGAACCGACAGCCTTATAAACCGGCGTGCAGTCGATACCCCATGAAATAGAAAAGCACCGGCCGATGCAAGCAGCAGTACAGAGTAACAAGGATGCCGATTAGATGCCAGAGACGTCGATTTACGCAACTTACGGACGTTGAGAGAGGCCGGATCATTGGGCTGAAAACCACAGGGTGGTCGGCGCGCCGTATAGCCCGCCAAATGGATCGTTCTAACCATACCGTCAGACTGTGTTTGGAGTAGTGGACACGTGACGGCACTGCCACACGGCTGAGTGGCTCCAGCCGGACGAGGAGGACCACTGGTAGAGAGGCACGAACGAATCCCACTGGGGACACGGTCCACTATACATGCAGAAATAACGGCTCTTGTGTGCCTGCAAACCATTTCCCGGCGCCTCGCGGAAACGAATGTGATCACAGCGCCCCTTACGTGTGCTGCCATTAACACCGGAACATTGCGTGCTCCGTATGCAGTGGTGCCAGGCCAGAGTGACGTGGAATGAGTGCCGCTTTGCTTTGGGGACAGATGATCATCGTGTCCGGGTGTGGAGGTCCCGGGTCAACGGCACAATTCCAACCTCGCTATCGTGCGCCACACCTCCCCCACTGCAGGCATTATGGTCTGGGGAGCCAATGCTTACGATAGCCGATCAGCTCTAGTAGTTGTGCGTGGATCATTGATGGACCAGTGGTATGTGGATGAGATCCTACGGCCCTATGTACTCCCATTCCTGGCCGGGATTCTAGATGCGCTATACCAGCAGGATAATGCCCGCCCGCACATGGGTCGGGTTAACCAGGACTGCCTACGTCATGTCCAGACACTTCCATGGCCTACGCTCCCCGGACATATCCCCTATCCAGCATGTGTGTGACCAGTTGAAACTCCAGCTTCCGCCGTGCCGCACTATCCGGGATTTGGAGCACAACGTCCAACGCGCGTGGGCCAGTCTGCGGCAGGACATCATCAGGCGTCTGTTCGCCTCCATGCCTGACCGTATTGCAGCATGTAATGCCACACGAGGCTGTGCGACGCCCTATTGACGATGACCGGACTGCGTGCCACAGATCCCTCTGTAATTGTCCTGAAGCTCTGTTTTTGTCATCATGTGTATCGTTCATCTGTATCATTACATCCATAAAATTTCGGTTCAATCCGATGCTTCCTTCTTGGTGCGCAAATTGCATTGTCCGTGAGTGTATGTCACAAAGGATAATATTATCATTTGGCCTCAGTCGCATTGCCACTGTGCACTAACAAGTGGGTACGTTACCACAAGGATTGTGAGAAATACTCTAAATTAACTTTCATTTTTAGTTGCTTTCACTATGTAAAGTTGAGTTCTTTCTTTTTCAGCATTTTTCAACCTTAACGTTATATCTTCTCTCTCGCTGAATGAGGTTGGCAACACTTTTGAGATCAGAGTGTATGATGTATGTACGTAAGTGACCGATAAGAACTGGAGGAGAGAAAATGTTTGAGTAGCAGCAAAAAGTGTGGAGGTGGTGGTATGATATGTTTAATTGAAGTTGTGTCTATTTGAAGGCTTCGTATTGTGCTGTTAAATACTGTATATTTGTCATTCGGAATTAAGTGTTCTGCTTACTAACATTGTTATTTAGTTCTGAAATATACTAATAATACGATAAACATTTGATGTTGAGGTTAAAGTGTTCTGTTGGAATATTACCGTTCGGCATGAACGATAGGTAAGATGTGTTGAGAGGATAAAGGAAACAATCTGTAAATAACTACTTCTTTGGAACTTTTATTCGAGTGACAACTGCTTTGCGGTGTTCAGTAAGTCATATATACACTAGCATTACAGAATGTACAGCGGCGGATAGGACAACAGCTCGAAGTGAGTCATAGCGACGTCTTCCGGACTTGGCATCACTATTAGGGAACTAACCTTGTGGAGGATAGGGGATGACGTGGATGCTTGTGATCCACAACAGCCATTGCACACAGCTAACTCGAGATACTGACACTTATTCTGTAGCGCCAATGAGCTGTGGAACGTCTTTCTCAGGACAACTGAATTCGCAGTACCAACGCAAACCATCTGGAGCCGTATGCACGACGAAAACCTTCTCTCCAGCAAGCAACGTCTAGTTCCCAGCTTGCTACATCCTGTCTCGGTATTGCTCGATCAAGATTGGCGAGGTCTCACGCCGACTGAATGTTTGATAACTCGCGCCATATCATCTTCACGGACAAATGGCAAATCACCCCAAGTGTTTCATACCTGTGGACAGAAAGTGTGGAAGGACATAAGTCCCGCTGCGCGTTTTTAGCATGACACCGAGCAGATTCAGGAATGCGGTAGTTCGGTGATGCTATGGACCGGAATAATATACCAATGACGCATGCATCTCATCTCTGTCCGTCGCAACTTCACCTCTATGCAGTATCGGGAAAACCATTTGTACAACCCTACACCGTGTGTTCTTCCAAGGAAGGGAGGGGCGATCTCACGGAAAGAATGACTCCCGTACCCCCGTGCGAACTAAATTCCATCGATCATGTTTGGATTGACCTCAAGCAACCTATGCGGGATTTCATAAATCTGCCATGGTCCTTCTGGGAGCTCCTGGATTCGCGAATTGAAGAGTTGGAAGCTTTAAACTAAAACAGGCTAAATGATCTGGTGGGTGATATACCACGAAGAGTATGTGCCTCCAATTCTTACGAAGGTGTGTTACCTCTACAGAGTGCTATTGTTGTGCGTTTTGCTATGTACAAGCTATAGACTCCCAATGCTCTCTGTTGGAGAACTGCCATCTCACAGCTTCGTACATTTTTATGTGCATGTTTTTGTCACGTACTTTCATTTCATAATTGTCCATTAACGCCTTCTCAAGCGATCTGTAAGAGACACAGTTGTACCAACACAATTTTTTAAGTATTTCGTATGTTCGCAGTACTTTTCTTCGATTATTTATATATTTCTTTTTAAATATCCTTTAAAGTTTCTTTCGCACTAGTCTTTTTCATTGTTTCCCAGTAATTTTCATTTCACTTATCTTCTGTAACAGGAGCCTGACATTCTGTCCTGTGAGAGAATAGGTTCTATTCTTAAGTTCGATATAATAAAAAAGAAGGATCTATTCTTAAATTACGTAACATACACTATATTAACAAAAGTCACCGGACACCTAGAAGAGAAAAACAACATAGCATTTATTTACATATATTAGTACGGTGTCGGACCACCTTTGGCCTACACGTGTCTTCACGAGCTCCGTGTTTGAATGCTTCACGTACGTGTTCTGTGTGTTCCGTCATTGTTGTTCTGTGTGTGTGCCGAAGTAAATGGTCTGTGCTTTCGTTTAAGATCCCTCAAGAGTTGGTAAGTGCTTATTTTTTTTTCATTATCAGTGTTTTAATTTCCACACCGAGCTGGTCCATTTCTTCGTTAACCCTTGCCATTGATTATGGCATCTGCTGATGAGGGCGCTGTTCCCGCCCACATCGCTGCAGCTCCTCGCGTCGCCTCTTAAACTACAGACGCAGCCGATCAATCATTTTCGCTTGCTAGGGGAGAGCCTCTTAATTTTCCTCCTGTCGTTTAGGTCTTCTCCTGCTCAGGTCTCCGACTCTGCCATTGAGAACGTGGATGTGACGTCTCTGGCCTCTGCTGACGATGATGAATTCATTATATTCTTTCGCACTGCGGTGCCCTGCCTGTGATAATTTTGTTCTTCCTCAAGCATTGCTCTGTTTGCATCACGTTGTAAATTTGTCATTACTCATTCAATGTACATATCATCGCTTTTATAAGTTTCTAACATTCCTGTTATTTTTTTTTTCTTTGAGACGATTCCATGTTGCTCGTCTCCTCTGTTTTGCTACATTAAAGGGATTCTGAAACTACCTTTGGCCTTAATGCATGCACTAACTCTTCGAGACATGCTTTGGATAAGGTTTTGGAAAACAGCGATAGGTATGCGCTTCCATTCAGTACACAATGCTGCCGCAAACTGTGGCTTAGTAGTAGGCCTTGGTTCCAAACTTCTTATGCGACGCTCTAATTCATCCCATAGGTGCTATGGGATTAATAGCAGGGCTCTGAGCTGGCCAATCCACAAACGATACGTAATTATCGCCAAACCACGCCGTAACAGTCTTTGCTTTACGGCTCGTTGCATTATCCTGCTGGTACCAACAGGATTCGGTACCATAGTATTGCCGCAGAGTTGGTAGGGCATAATTGTCCAAAATATCGAAGTAGAGCTGCTGGTTAGCAGGTTTGTTCCCGATAACCAATGGGCCAGGACCATACCACGAAAAACACCCCACACAAGTACACGTCCAGCGCAAACTTGACCGTAGGATCAGTACACTGCGGTAAATAGCGTTCCCCCGGCTGCCGCCATACCCACACACGGTCATCAGATTGATGGATCGTGTATCTGGATTCATCAGTCCATAGGACCCGTTTCCATTGATCTACGGTCCACGATAAATGTTCTTCACACCGTGCTAAACGACGAGTAGTATTCCGAGTGGAGATGAAAGGCTTATGAGCAGTCGCACGACTAAGGTAACCCATGGAATGAAGTTCTCTGCGAATAGTACGTGTACATACCGAGGTTCCAGCATTTTTACTCACCTGTACACTGAGGTCTTGTGCAGTAGTACTCCATCGATTAACTGTAACGACTCTCCTCAGGCTTCGACATCCTCTATCACTGATTTCCTTTGGTCTGATGGTACGTTTTGCTGTTTCAGGCACGCCGTGAGTCTTCCACTTATTCAGTACATCTAAAACAGTTGACTTGGGTATGTTTAAACGCCTCTCGGTTTCTCTTATGGACAACTCACTAATATAACACCCAACAATCTTACCTTTTTCAAAGTCAGTTCTCTCTCTCTCTCCAAGATATTTTCACTAAATCTCACAGTGCGATATGATCGCTCTCAGTGGCAGGCCTGTTTTCTACCGTTCGCAGCTGTACCGCGCATCTTAACAACGCATTGGATCCGTTCATTTGCTTTTGAAGGGGTGCCCCTGACTTTTGTCTAAATTGTGTATATTGTGTCTTGTGTAAGAACAGAAGAAATAATTATGCAAAACGCATTTTCCAGTTATGTACTTGAAGAAAGTTTACTGCACAATTCTTTTTCCGAAATGTGGAAGCTGGTGTTATTAAATACGTTTCATAGTTCTAGCAGTTTAAAAAAGAAAGAGATTGTGGACAGAAATTCCAGTTTGTTTTGTGGATTATTCCAGAAATTTTGACTGCAAACGATGAGACTAATTGGCAGCTATTTCATTTTCCCTTTGTTATGTTTAGTTGTAAAAAAAGTAAACACGAATTAACAAATATAGAGATTCCGGTGGGCTGAGACACGTCAGGACTGGGCTGTTCTTCAAGAATTGTTCCGAATAAACGACTTCCCGATGAACCGATGGCCCAGTTAATCGGAATCTACTGCACGTCCACTTCGGTAAAAGTATATTCGTATTGTGTCGTTGGACCGAAATTTTCCCAGCTGGTGCTATCACGTATTGAAATAATATTTGTAGATAGGTACGCTGAACCAAACAATCACTTGTATATCACATTTCAAGAATATACGAACTTAAATATATTAGACCAATTCTTCGTTTCAAAAACGTTCCTCCTAATTCTTTTTCATTGAAATAAGAGGAAAACAGTAAAGCTATTTTCCATATCCATTCCATAATAAGAAAGTTGTTTTAAAACATTTTTTTTTTGAAATTTTAATCACTGTCAGAGGAAATATTCCTATCCTGTAGAAAAAAGGTTTCGAAAGCCTGAGCTTCCTTGTCCTTTCCATTTAATAAAGGATTGGTGCATTTATCGGACGTTAAATAGATGATATCCAGTTAACCATGCTAAATCCTCAAATTTGTTATTTAAGGCTTCTATGATTTTATTTTTACATACCAAATATCCCGGCAAACACAGTGTTGCTGGGCCAGCACTCAAGCCAACACTGGCAGCCAGCAGTGGCCCAGCACTATGTTGCCGCTGCCTAACCGTCAACAAAATGTCCCGGCGGCCACTACATGGGCCAGCAGCTGGCCAACAGTTGCAACCCCATCAGTTGTCATATGCCAGAATAAGCCCATCAGTTATCCATCACAGGCAGTGGCTGCCACAATAGGCCCTGCAAGCCCGTGCCATAAATGTTGCCTAGCCTAATGTGGTCGGCTAGTTTCCCGGCAGTGGTAGCCGGCAATCAAGTGACGTAACTGATGCCTTGCCGAATCTTGTCCGCCAATTTTCCAGTAGTAGCCATAAAAAAGAAGACAACCACAGTTTTCCAAAGACACAACTACTTTTTTCCCCTGCGGAAATATTGCATGACCGAACGGCGACGTTAACTCAACAGGTCCTGAAAAACGCCCGTCTGGATCTGGCTGGAAACAAACTAACGACAGTCTGCATGCTAAGCGAGCTCATTAGTCACTCTACTGGTTTGCCATTAAGAAGTCACTGCTTGAAGCTGAGCTTCTTTCCTGCGCGATGTGAAACTCATGGTTCTCTTTTTTAATTTTACAATATTGCGAGGTATTTTTCATAAATTCCAGTTTCATATAATTCATAAATTTATTTTTCAACGTAACAATTGTTTTTATTTGCCTTAAAGGAACTTCACTCATTTTCAACGAGTGTACCAAATTAAAGACGTTTTCCCAAGTTTTGTGCTGTCCTTGTGGTCTTGAAAGGCGATTGTTTAATTAATATATTTACCAGTTAATGTCACATTATGTTACATTTTTCACGTTGTATCTTTCCTTTCCGCTGTCCGAAGCTCCATTTGTTCTAAAGAGTAAAGATTTTTTATTTTACTTGTCGTTATTTTTAGCAGCGAATTCCTCCAATCACGTGTATTCAACCCATGGATGAGTACATTATATCCTCATACCGTTGCTTTTTTTATTTCAAATAATTAATAAATTTTGTACACTTATGATTCTTGTTTTTTTCCCAACATAACGATTTTTTTATGTTTTTCCAGGACTTTTGTTTGAAGCGGCTTAGTGTATGTTAAAACAAAAAATTACCCAAAAATTATTTCTTGTTATTCATGGGAATGGAGAGCGTGTATTTCATGTCTGTCCATAATCTCGACTTTTTGTGTGTTAGTGCAGGAATTTTGCTATGAAATGAGTTTCTATAAATGCATGATAGCAATTGACTATTTTTTACAGTTCATTATTAATTATTTACTTATTGTTCTTCCGACTGTAACCTTCGTTAGACGTTATTTTTATCAAACTGTAATTAAACTTAATTTTAAAAAAGTACCTACTCCATGTTTTCTGTCTATGATGATGACACACATGCTTTCCTACATGCGAATAAGGTAAATTCTTTATTTGAATGAACGACACGACCGTTGAAGCGGAGCAGCTCTCTACCACCGGTTACTCCGTCATTACATATGATTTCCTGCCGTGCTATTGGTTGAGAGGTTGAACCAAATTTTGTACCTAAATGACTGAACTGCTAGCAAATATGATTTCACCCAAGACCAGCTTGACTTCACCAAAAGTGTTTGCTTCCTTAATTTTGAAATAAACAATTTTTGGCAAAACTCATCCAATCCAACCATGCTATTGTAAAACGTTGAACATAAATTGTTAATAGTGCATCTTTGCAACTATTACTCCGACTTAAAAAAAATATTTTTGCATTCTGAAGCTTGAAATATGTGAATGATGATCCCCGATTTCGTTTTTTTTTATATGATGTGCAATTTCGTTGCTAGAGGGCGTAAATGCAGATGATGTCGAATTCAAAATGCATTTTATTCCATATATTTGTTTCTAAACATCCGATTGAAACAATAATTTTATCTTTCTATTCCATTTCTGTCAAAGATTATTTTAAGTATAGTTACTTTTTCAACTTATGCATAGATTTTCCGCTAGGGGGCGGAAAAGTAAATTACCTTTTTCTCCTATATCTCTTCTTCTAAAACCCCGATTTAAAACATTTTTTCTTCCGCGTATACAGCTTCTGATGGAAAATCGTTTGCATATATTTTAAATTTTTGGTAAGGAATATTTTGGCCACCAGGGTCCGTAAGTGTTAATTTTTGCTGCTGATATATTTGCCATAAAATCTGAGCTCCTAAAATCTCGAATGTAAAAATTCTTTCGTGGACCGATGCCACTCACGTCGATAAGCCTTCTGAGGATATTTTTTTAAATATTGCATGGTTTATCTGCCAGAGGGCGTAGATGTAGATCATATTTTTGTCAATATCTCTGCTTCTAATGGTTCGATTTGAAAATTTATGGCAAATACATCAGCAGCAGAAATTAACACAGGTTCATAAAATTGGATAGAGTTTCTTTATTGGATAAAGTTTCCGAGCTGACATGTTTTTCATATAATTTCAAAATTTTCAAGTAATTCATAGACTTACCGCTAGGGGGTGTAAAGGTAAATGGCGTTTCCCCCGATATCTCTGCTTCTAAAACTGCGATTTGAAAAAAAATTTCTGCACCGGATATAGCTCCGGATGAGAAATCCTTTGCATATAATTTCTAATTTTGGTAAAAAATGTTTTGGCCACAAGGGGGCGTAAGTCTTAATTTTCGCTTCTGATATGTTTGCAGCAAAATCTGAGCTTCTGAAATCTCGATTGAAAATAATTCGTTTGTGGACCGATACAACTCACGTCGACCAACCTTTTAGGAATATTTTATTCTTAAAATAATGCATGGTTTCTACGCCAGGTTGCGTTGCGTAGATACATATCTTATTTTTGTCAATATTTCTACTTCTAGGAGTCCGATATGAAAATTCCTTCTTTGTTGGATAGTGTTTACAATGCGTAATGTTTTTCATATAAATTCAAAATTTGCAGGCAAATAATAGACTTTCCGGTAGTAGCCGCATAGGTAAATTTCGTTTTCTGAGTTATTACTGCTTCTAAAACTTCGATATGAAAAATTCTTCCAGCATCGGATACAGCTCTTGGTGGGAAATGTTTGATTGTAACTTCTATTTTTTGTAAAATATGGTTTGGCCACAAGGGTGCGTAAGCGTTAATTGCTGCTTCGTAGGTATTTGCAGCAAAATCTGAGCTCCTGAAAACTCTATTATTTTTTTCCCTTTACCGATACTGCTCACATCGAAAAACCTGTTGAGAATAATTTTTTCCTAAAATAATGCATGGTTTTCCCACCAGGGAGCGTAGATGCATATCTTATATTTGTCCATATCTCTGCTTCAAAGAGTCCGATTTGAAAAATTCTTTCTTTGTAAGAGGGCTTTTCTGCGGAGAAATGTTTCTCATATAAAATCAAATTTTTCTTAACGCACAAGTCTGCAATCAGAGGGCGTAAGTTCACGATTCCGTTTCAGCAATGTCTGCGGGATTAAGAACCCGATTGAAAAACTTCTTCCTTCTGTCAGATACTGTTGTTTCCCATACCGGTCCCATTGACTTTGAATAACTTTGATAAATTTAATTTGCGTCTGAACGGGTTCAAAAGACGTGCTCATTACACCCGAAAATTCGATGTACCACCCCGGTGGCGCAGTGGTCTAAGCGATGGACTCTGATGATTCGTCCGAAAGGGGTCCGGGTTCGAATACCGGTGAGGCATGGATGTTGTGTTTGTCTTACGGCACTGGCTTGCTTCCTTCCTTGGAACCAGTGATCCTAAATTAGGGACGAACGACTGCTTATAGCCCATTGAGTTGCTCACGGGAATCGTTAAACCTCCAATCAAAAAAAAAAAAAAAAAAAAAAAATTCGGTGTCATCTTTCTTGTTTGTTCTAATTTCACTATAAAAATCAGGTTAAGAAGTTCTGTACCAATTTATATTTTCAATATATGAAGAAAAAGTCTTAACTCTGATTTACCAGGTAATAAATCCGAATGGATTTTGTTTTATGTTTAGTACCCCTATTGCACATACTTTACTGACAAACATCGCTCTTTTCAAAGCAATTTGTCCACTAGTTGGCTTAGCATTAGTGCCGACTATTCACTAATTATTGCTTGTATCAAATTTTTTGGATTAAAAAAAGAACTGTGAACATCATTTAGTGAATATTTATTTGCCTCATTCATTTTACCACTGAAAAACAAATAAAAATAAAAAGCTTTTTCAATTCTCTCAAAGTCGTAACAGATCACATTCGCTTTAATGGGTTTTCGGGAATTATTACAATGAACAGGGGCAAACAATACATCATAAATCACACAAGTCGACGAAGATGATATTTACAAATGGGTATATACAGAGCCAGAGCACTAACAAAAACAATGAGTGTCAGAGCGAAGAACAAGAGCCCATGAGAACAGTAGGAGCAGCAGAACAGGAGAGCACAGCCCTGCGGAGATGGTGGGGGAAACGCGCAAAGACGCTGGAAGGAGAGCACAGGGCGGAACTGGAACATCACGTAGCGTCAGAAACATCAGGAAAGTCTGTGAGACCAGTGAAAATAGCAAGACGACGGGCCCGACGACAACGTTGATCGAAGCTTCGGATCCAACGAGTAAGTGTAGGAACAGTCTTGGCGCAGTGAACGAGAGCATCAAGGTATGCGAAGAGCTGATCACTAAGAGCAGAGAGAGTTTCTGGAGTCGTGGGACCACGGAGGAGTTGGCGCATGGCATGTCGGTCACGAGAAGCATGAAGCAAGGTGTGAATAGCCGGAATGGGAAGCTGCGCCTCAGGCAGAGCATAACTGCACACAAGAAAAATAAATCGAGCAATGGAGAGACCAGGAGGCGGCGGCCCAGCAGAAGCAGTAGCAAGAGAAAAACGCCACCGGAGGAAGAGGGCGGATCCTGGCGAGGGGGAGACGTCGAGACGCCGGAGGGGGGTCATCCATCGAAGCAACATCAGAATCAGCAGAAGAAGTATCAGAGCCCGTCGGAGCTGAAAGATGAAACGAGGAAGCATAGGCACGAAACGGAGAGCTGGAAGCTTCAAGTGCAGCACCAGCGGGAGCAGAGGGTGAAGCAGACACATCAGCAGCTGGCGGAAGTGCGGACGAGGAATCCATCGGCGAGGGACCAATATCCGACGCGGCCGTCGGCGGCGCAAGAGCAGCAGATGCACGGCTAGGGCAAGCGGAACACTCGTGACCGTGAGCCCTGCAGCGCAAGCACTGGAGTAGAGGTTGAATGGAGATGCGACGAAATTCGTCGCCACAATGCACAGTGAGAATAGATGGGAACTTACGGAGCGCAGCTTCAGAAGGAAAGAGAACACGCACTTGTCGACGGAAAGCTCCAATCGAATCGAGGAGTCATCAGGATCCTTCGGCGTCGCAGTAGTGTGTAGACACTGCTGATAACACGACCAAGCAGGGACACGGCAGCATGAATCATGACGTTGGAGTCCTCAGGCGGTACAGGATGTAAGGTGGGGCATACAGGGAGCTGGGAGACGGGGAACGGAAATAACAAACGGTCCCGACTCGAAGACTCTTCTCCAGAATAGTTTGAGCATAAGAGGGAGACGAAAAATAGACAACGACGGCGCCGGGATGACATGCCATATGAGTAATTGAAGAGGAGTCAAAGTCGTAACAGATCGAGTTACGTATAAAAGGATCAACGAACCATGTACATTTGATAATCTGAAATTCAAAATTTAACGTAAAATCGCAAAAAGCGTATAAATGAATTACGTAGAGTCATTTGCAAAAGTTTAAGACCACCTGTCATTATATCGAAAATTAAGATTTTCAAAGAAACAACTAATTACTGGTCAGAGATATTTGAAATATGACACCGCTGATGAATACTTACAATCTTTAGAACGTATAAAGCCGGAAATCAGTACTTTGTGTGGCCCCTTTGTTTTTTATAACGAACAGAATATGATGTGACATACTCTCAATGAAGGATTTGCAGTAGTCACTTAAAATGCCTTTACACGTACTTTATCGCGTCAATCAAAGATTGGAAATTTGATGGTTGGTTTTCTGGTACCTTGTATTTTAAAATGGTCCACAAATTTGCGATTGGGTTAAGGTCGGGACTATTACCGGGCCAGTCAAGCACAGTTATGTTTTCCCTCTGCATGTAGTCCTTTACTGTCTTTGATCTGTGGCATGGAGCACCATCATACATAAAGATTGTGCATCTGTGCACTTGCATTTACGTTAATAGCTTCTCACGTAACATTTCCACATAAAAAGGACCAAGCGCATGTCTGCGAAAAGGATAATAAAGAAGTACCGGATACGGACATGGCACCCCATATCATCTGACTAGGCGGATGCCTCACGCTGCTAACGGTGTATTTTTCATCAAACCTTTTGCCATTCGGTCGTCGAACATATGCTTGACGTGATTCAACCTGACGCACAGTTGATTCATCGGAAACAAGTTTGTAAAATCATGCAATGCATAGATTATATTACGCTTTCCAACATACCAGAAATCATTACTCAAGTTATCACTCAAGTTATGAGAATAATGGCTATGGAATAAATCTCGGTCCTGTGCCCTGACCCTTGATCCCATATCGATGATATTCAACAGAACCGGTTCGGTATACCTCCGAAATAACATGATGAAGTTTTGTCGCAATCGAAGCTTTTCTACGTAAGTTATGATGCATAAGGGCTATGGAATAGATCCCACTCCTGTGTCCTAACCTTTGACCCCATTTCGCCCATTTTCAATAGAATTCGTCTCCAGGCAGGCCCCTACAACATACTAATATGACATCCAAATCAAAGCATTTTTACGTAAGGTATGACGCATAATGGCGATTGAAGTGATTCCGCTCCTATGTCCTGACCTTTGACCCCATTTTTCCCATATTCAATAGGGTTTGTAGCCAGGTAGTCCCCTACCACATACTAAAATTTCATAGAAATCGAACCTTTTTTACGTTCGTTATAACGCATAACAGCAGTGGAATGTATCTCGCTCCTATGTACTAACCTTTCACCCCATTTCGTCCACTTTAAATAAGGTTCCTTCCCAGGTGGTACCCTACCAGATACTAAAATTTCATCGAAATCGAACGATTGTTACGCGAGTTATCGTGCGGACGGACATACGTACACAACGCGTGACGTAATGAAGCAGATGGGAATAGCGACCATCTGCTCGCTAGAGTATGACGTCATAAAATTTCAATAGGATCCACACACAACGCGTGACGTAATGAGACAGATGGTGTGACCGCGCGCCGACATTCTCAAACGCGAGATTGTGACATCATAAGATTTCTAAGCATTGCAAACATTAATGGAACGATGCCATGACAGTATAAACGTTATAATTCGGGGTGGTTATTTAACCCACTAAACAAATTCTCCTAAAGTCGAGATCAAGCTAAATCGATTTCTAGTACCAGGAATCGGTAGGTTAGCGACTTTCATCAAAATTCGTAGAGCCGTTTTCAAAATAAAATGTACATACGTACATACAACAAGAATTACTACTTTAAGGTGGACGTCAAGTAATTTTGCTTTCTATACTTCCAATGGAAAAACTTCTGCACACATTTTCTTCACAATTAATGCGTTCCCAAGAATGAAAATTTGAGCATCGATTAAAATAGCTTCATTTCATAACTGGGAATACTTAATATTTTCTAAACCATAACCGTAATTATATTTTCTAAACCATAACCGTAATTATGCAATCCGACATTTATTTGTCCACTGACGTCATCAAAGTACAGGTCGCGCCACCTTTTTTCTGGTTTCAACACCACCAAAGGAAACGTTATTGTTTTTTAATATAATTATGCTTATGTTTTAGAAAATGTTAAGTATTCCAAGTTATAGTATGAAGTTATTTTAATGGATGTTCAAATTTCCATCCTTGGGAACACACTAATTGTGAAGGAAATGTGTACAAAAGGTTTTCCATTGGAAATATAGGAAGCAAAATTACTTGACGTCCACGTTAATAGTATGGGATAAGGACGATGGAATGGATCCCAATCCTATGTCCTGACCTTTGACTCCATTTGTCCCATTTTCAATAGGGTTCCTCTCCAGGTGGTCCCCTACCACATACTAAAATTTCATCCAAATCGAACCATTTTTACGCAAGTTATGACGCATAAGGGCAATTGAATGGATCCTGCTCTTATGGCGTGACCTTTGACCCCACTTCACCCATTTTCAATAGGGTTCGTCCCCTGGTGTTCCCCTACCACATACTAAATTTTCATCGAAATCGATCCATTTTTACGTGAGTTATCGTGACGACAGACGGACGGACGGACAGACGGACGGAAAAAGCTGGAGCATATACGCTTCTTCAACCTACGGTTGGAAAGCGTAAAAAAGAACTTGGCTCCAATTTGCAGCAGTCTGTAGTTGATGACGCTTCGCAAACTGGAGTCTCTGTCTGTTCTTTTTCATGACAGAGGTTAGTTTAGGTTTATATGCAGGTTTATAAGATTTTTATCCAAAATCTTTGCTAAGCTGATACTAATATCAGACCCTTTTGAATGTAGGAAGGCCTTGCTTTTCTTGAATGAACTCCTCAGAGAACGCATAACTATTCGCCTTATGGTATTGTCATCACGTGGGTTTGTTTTCCTTGGATATCCACTTCTCTTTCGGTCGCTAAATTCACCTGTTTCTCGCTATTTCATGAACGTATTACGAATAGCAGTCTTACTCACATTCACCTTTCTGCTTATGTCACGTTCGAAGTACCCTTCGTGTTATAAAGTCACTAATTCTGCCCTCAGAGTAATACTTAATGACTCTTTTTTACCATTTTTTGCTCTATAGAAATTACGTACAAAATCTCTCAGGATGAAAACCAGAAGCAAACTAGCGCTCGCACGCTTCCACCAACTCTATCAACAGCTCTCTCTGTAGCATAATGCACCGTCGACAGGAAGTATAGTAATACAAACAGTAGATAACGCAATCGGCAGAAATCTCCTAACACCAACAGGTGGTCTTAGACTTTTGCAAATGACTGTATAATGAAATTGAAAAGCAATAGAATCTATAGTAAAATGTCAAGACTAGCGCAGAATTACGTATAAAAGTGAAAAATGTACAACCGGAAAGCGTATAATAAAGGTTTCACTGTATCGGGAGAAATTGCTGCATAAACAATATCTTTAACATAACCCCACGAAAAGATATCCACAGGGATAAAGTCTGATTATCTTGGCGGCCATGGGATTGATTTGTCATGACAATATATGGATTTGTTAATGTGTCGTCGAGAATTTGAAGAAAAACATATATCCAATGGAGTAGGACCTCATCGTTTTTAGAAGGCGACAATATGTTGTCTTTCCTGCAGCTGGAGCGTGGAATCTTTCGTCACGTGATAAGAAATTCAGTAAAACAGATTAATTTAAGTTAGCAGTTAGCTAACAGGAGAGTATGCTGAAGATAATGGTAAAAATTGCCAGAGTACATGGCACAGGGGATTTCGACTCACTCCTATAACTTACTGAACGTTCTCCGTGCATTCAAACAGCAATTAAACTCGGCAGTCACACAAATAATTCGGAAAATGAAGTTCGCACCTTAATTCACTGAACTGATAACGCACTTTCAGAGCTGCTAAGAAAGGTTTTATTTTTTTTTTTTTTGCAGTTTCAGTCAGCTGTCGACTTACCAATAAATTTCACATGGGACTCCAGATCTGTTTCCTTTAAAGTATTTGATCGAATATCATGTCTTAACATAATTTTTTGTTCTTAAAACTAGTATGTTCATTACATTAATGTTTTTGCTTTATCAGGGAACTGCAGCAGAAAACCAGCCTCTATATTTTCACGCATGACGTGAATTATCGGATTTTTTATACACAAGAGGAAAAGTCTCCAGACTTCGAGAAAAGTAAAATACTCACGCTTTAGTTTACTGGAAATGGACATTAATCGTATTTGTGAAAAACATGAAAAAAAAAAAAGATAATTTGCTTTCAGTTGATTTATCTTTTTCTTTTACGAAATTCTTTGGTGAGATTATTATTAAGAAACTGGTATCTGCTTAATGCACTTTTTATCAACCTTACCATGAAGAACTTTAACAAAACGGGCACATGGCATGAAAATCTTACATTTGAATCCCCCTTTTTTTCAAAGTAAGAAAAAGAAAGATTTTTAGGGGCAGCCATTTTTACGCCAAGAAAAATCAATAGGAAAGCTCACGGTAGTGGATCTTAGGAAGAAAATATACTTCCGAAGAATAGTCTTTTGTTCTTCTGGCAATCCACCAAAGATCTTCGAAAGCAAGACAAATATTTAACACAAATCCTGCACACGAGATCGGTGCGGTAGCTTCTTCCAATAAAAACACCCAGTACCAACAATTTATCGTTCACCGATATAGCTAATGGGGATGTATTATCGGATTTCTTTGCCTGTGCTCCTCAAGGAATATCCATATTATTTTTCTTTTCTGTTTGTGAGAGAATGTAAGGTCAAACTATTTAAAAGAAAGAATTACGTATATGTCACTAGATATATAAAAAAGACAGATGGACTCTGAGCTTAAACTCTAAAGAAAGTAGCTAAGAGCAAACGTATTTTAACAAAATGCTACTGCCAGAGAAAAGAAACTGTTGCCATTAAAAGAAAAGAAATAGCATTAAGTTTCGAAAGGAATTGCAGCCTCCTCCTTCCCCTTAAGATGTGATTAAAGTACTGCCGTGTGTTTGGATTTGCCCAAGGAAGTAGGACGTGAAGAGTTTTGAAGCATTTACAGATTACATATTAGCTTTATTCTCTACTGACGCATACTATTATTAAACAAAGCTGTTAAGGTATATCCACCTAAATTCTTTACCGTGTCTTTCCAATGGGCAAACTTCTGTAGCCATTTTCTTCAAATTAATGCGTTCCTGAGGATGACAATTTGAACATTGATAAAAAAGACTTTAAATTATAGCCTAGTATACTTAGTATTTTCTAAAATTTAACCCTAATTATATTACAAATCAATAACGTTTACTTGGTGGTGTTGAGATCAGAAAATAGATGGCGCCACATCTACATGTGACTTACTAAATGCTATCACGTCGCATTTTTTTTCAAAAATTTTTATTAATTTTCGGAATGGAATCAAAATTTGAGTGTACCCATGCGACAGTTTGGAATGTTTATAATGATTTCAGCCACTTAGATGTAATGTTCTGGTAATAATTTAGCTGCAAATGTTAACAGAATTGAAGATCCTGCTGATTTTTAATTCCGAAATAAACCAGCAAGCTCACTCTGCAATATTTTCAGCTAAATTAATGTTAGAATATTTCTCTAAATACCTCGAATCATTCTAAACATTCCGGACTATCATATGGATGTCAAGTGTTGATTGTAGTCCAAAAATTAAAGAAATTATTGAAAAAATGCGACGTTATTGTATTTAGCAAGCCACATTGCAAATGTGGCGCCATCTATTTGCCTTTCTCAGCACCCCCAAACGAACAGTTATTGATTTTTAATATAAATATGGTTACGTTTTAGAAAATATTAAGTATACTAGGCTATAATATGAAGTTATTTTTATCGATGTTCAAGTTTTCATCCTTGGAAACGCCTTAATTGTGGCTACATAACTTTGCCCCTTGGAAATACAAAGGAAAGATTTTAGGTGGATACACCTTGAGCGTTTTGCAAAGCTTAACTTTTCAACATCTTTTTGCTATTACCCAATATTCTCTTTGTCAACGAAGCGAGATAAACTTTCATTGCGTGATTTTTGGAAATACAAGGTGTTTCTAAAATGCTTGGCAAAATTTAGGAAACCCTTTCTACCGTCGATTCTGATAGTCATATAAACATAGGACCTGAAACGCTTTCCAGCAGATATATATATATATAGCAAAGTCACGCCCCAGCCGTTTCACGAGTGAACGGAGTCTCACAGATATGAGAAACCAACAGGATTGATGTAAGTGTCAGAGTGAGGATCCCATAAGCTGGACTTCAGCGCCACCATCGGCGAATTCGCGAACTTAGCTCATCAAACTCCGAAAACTTGATAGGTAAAGCAAACACAACCCTTTGAAAAAAAAAAAAGCACCCACAAGGAATCATCCAATCGAGATGGTAATTAGTATGTGCAATGTACATGTGTAGGAAATAAAACGATTGCTATTCGAGAGCATTTGGGCCAATTATTTAGATAAAATAGTTACACGAGTGGAACAAATCAATACTGTGACGTCCTAGGAGTTCATTTACACTTTTTCATTTCTTTTCCATACTCGCAAACAAATAAACTTTAGTTAATACAAAAAGACAATATCAACATAATAATAGGACAATTTTTCACTCTTAAAATTCTTTTCACGGAGCAGCACGAAAAAATCACATCTTTATTTTACCCTTTTCTCTCCAATACTCTTGAATGCACAGTCATCATCTCAACGTTCATTGGTCAGTCAGTTCCTCAGCAGTTTTCATAGCAAAACTTCGTCGTGACAAAATGTTCTCTTCGTGTCCAGCGTGATTTTTTTTCTCTGCACGACACATTTTTTTTGTTTCTCTTTTTCAGTTAAAACAACGCGTTTCGTTACCATACGTTGCAGTGCCACCTATGGCTAGGATACAATCGGTTACCAGGTGTGGCATAGACACATACAGTTCACGGATATTGTCCTGAGGTATATCATGCCAGATGGTCTCTAAACTACAGTCCAGTTTGCCGGCATTCCGGGCTGGGCGTAGGTGTCATCCCATCATGTCCCAAACATATTCGATCGGTGAGAGTTCCGGAGATCGGGCTGGACATAGATCGGCGTCGACATTACGGAGGAAGGCCCGGGAGAGTCGTGCACTGTTGCCGGATATTATACTATTGAAAAATTGATCGGTGATGCTGAGACAGGAATGACAACACAACACGTCGTAGAATGTCATCGACGTACCGCTGGGCCGTGAGGGTGGTACGGAAAACTACCAAGGGTGTCCGCCTATCTTAGAAAATGGCTCTCCAGGCACTCATTCCCGGTGTGCGAGCCATGTGCCGTTCCACGGTAGGTAGGATCCATGTCCTGGCCGGCTCGTCTCCAGACACGTATGCGCTGTTCATCGGCACCAAGTGCCGATGAACAGTGACTCATCACTGAAGACAACACGACCCCACTGGACACTGACTCATCACTGAAGACAACACGACCCCACTGGACACTGACTCATCACTGAAGACAACACGACCCCACTGAACACTGACTCGTCACTGAAGACAACACGACCCCACTGGACACTGACTCATCACTGAAGACAACACGACCCCACTGGACACTGACTCATCACTGAAGACAACACGACCCCACTGGACACTGACTCATCACTGAAGACAACATGACCCCACTGAACACTCTCGTACGTTGATCGGGCCCGACACCACTGCAACTGGTGCCGGCGATCATCCTCGAATTTAGTCCCCGTGTCAAAAGTCGTCTCGCAACTGTCCGGATGACCCCTTCCGTACCTGTAGACGACGCAACGTGGCCACGGATGGATGACAGCGACGAATTCGGTTCTGTTCGTGCGGCTCTAACAATCACTCGATCCTTACGTTCTGTTGTTGCCCTCAGCCGACCACTGCCCGTGTGCCTCTTGGTTGTGCCCTCCTCGACCCATTGGCGTAAGCATTGTCCGATTACCACATCGCACTGACGCAAATGTCTGGCGGTACGATGACTTTACCACCCGGCCTCTCTAAGCCCAATTATACATCCCCTCTCAAACTCGCCCAAATGCTCGTATTATGTACGAATCCGACGTCGAAGCATCCTCACCCTCCGTATAGGCTAATGCAACCCCTCGTGGTTGCATTAACCTCTACGATATCCAAGCCTGCGAGCTTTTCTCTTGATACACACACTCCTGTATGCGCGGTTCCCGTGCGCTGTGACGGACCACTATTTTATCCTTCGTCGTTAATTTCTAATCATTTGGATATTCGGCCCTGAGATACTTGCAAGTGGTGTTTCATCAGGATCAAACGATTTTCTCGGGGTGCTTCGTTTTTTTTTTTGTTTTTTTTTTTTTTAGTTTTTGCAGAGTGTATATGAATTACGAAGTTGGCGAGAGTATTTTGTTCGCTATGAATCGGTCATTAAAAGAAGGGTAAATCAGCGAATTTAGCTTGTGCACTGAGGAGGCTATCGTGGGAAAGTCACTTTATTTAGGGCATAACGAACTGTGATAAAAAACCTAATGACTGATCATAATAATCGGACCAAGGGAGTCATGTTTAAATCGTTTCCTTTTTTTTTTTTTTTTTTATCGCGCTCACCAGTTCCACAGATTAGCCCGAATTTCGTTATTACGACATGCGAGCTGATAAAATCGCAACGGATGAAAGTAACCCGGAAATTTTGTACTGACATAGCATACTAATGTCATCATACACTGACGGGAAAAAATCCCAACACCAAGAAGGGGTTGTGTTAGATAAACGACAGTTGGTAGGCGGTGAGAGTACAACTGTAAGATGACGTCTATGCAAATTTCGCGCTCGGCGCATACGTGTGGCGCTACTAGCGTCCCTCGGAACATGCAAAGCAAGTTTGCTGTAAATACGCGCTGTAACGTTCGTGAGCGTTAGTTATCGTTGAGATTCGACGTAGGGTGTTGATGTTAGTCACGATTGCCTTTAAGAAGACGAAGAAGCCATTATCAATAGCTCACGGAGTTTGAACGAGGTCGTGTAATAGGGCTACGAGAAGGTCGATTTTCTTTCAGCAATATTGCAAAACGTCTTGGCAGGAATGTAGCCACTGTGCATGATTGTTGGCAGCGGTGGTCAAGGGAAGGTACTGCCTCAAGAAGACCGGGTTACGGCCGGCCACGTGGCACTACTGAGAGGGAAGACCGCCATGCACGGCGTATGGCCGTGGCGCATCGTACCGCGTCTGCGGCAGCAATTCGAGCTGCAGTTGCCACCACAGTGACACAACGAACTGTTACAAATCGGTTACTTGAAGGACAGCTCCGAGCCAGACGCCCTGTAGCGTGCATTCCACTTACTCCAAACCACTGCCGTTTGCGACGTCAGTGGTGTCAAGCTAGTGCTCATTGGAGGACGGAGTGCAGATCTGTTGTGTTTTCTGATGAAAGCCGGTTCTGCCTGGGTGCCAGTGATGGCCGTGTGTTGGTTAGAAAGAGGCCAGGTGAGCGCCTGCAACCAACCTGTCTGCGGCCGAGACACACTGGACCTACACCTGGAGTTATGGTCTGGGGAGCAATTTCCTATGACAGCAGGAGCACTCTCGTGGTTATCCCACGCACCCTGACGGCACAGTTGTACGTCGGTCTGGTGATTCAACCTGTTGTGCTGCCATTCATGAACAACATTTCAGGGGGTGTTTTCCAACAGGATAACGCTCGCCCGCATACCGCTGTTGTAACCCAACATGCTCTACAGAGTGTCGACATGTTGCCGTGGCCTGCTAGATCACCATATCTTTCACCAATCGAGCACGCATGGGACATCATTGGACGACAACTCCAGCGTCACCCCAACCAGCATTAACCGTCCCTGTATTGACCAACCAAATGCAACAGGCATGGAACTCCATCCCACAAACTGACATCCAGCACCTGTACGACACAATGCATGAACGTTTGCATGCTTGCATTCAACATTCTGGCGGTTACACCGGTTATTAATGTACCAGCATTTCACATTTAAAATGGCTCTTCTCGCGCTTACATTAAGCTGTGATCTTGAAACCTTAATCGATTAAATATGTTACCTATACAAACGTATTGCCGCCATTTCATTCCTCTACAACTATTTTTTCGTGGTGTTGGGATTTTTTTTCCGTCACTGTATATCCTCTCCTTCGTCTAGAGCGTAATACAATGATATTGCACCGCTTAGGAATGCCCTTGAATACTTTTGCCTCTTCAGTGTACAGCCAAACTTCAACCTCACCTTTTATGACTGATTTGTACCAAACACACTATGGTATTCAACTTTGGAATTAAACTTTTTGCACTATCTGTCATATTTTTGGAGTTCGAATTCACCACTAGGGCAGTTTGCTTCGATCTGACAGGACTGACCTTGTTGCACGTACACCAATCCGTTGATTGCATATTGTTATGATATTATGATCCTTCATCATGCAGTTAAATCGCTGATGCGTGACTTTAATGTACACCCTATATATTTTCGTAGGAAAGTGACTCTTTTTTCACCAGAATTAGCAGAAATTTTAATGCCCCCAAAATTTGGCCAAGCATTAGAAAACACCCTGTATAAATGCACAATTGCTCCAACTTGTTTCTACTAAGATGCAGAGCATACTGCATGAAATTAGAAAGCTCCATCCAAGTTTCGAGCAGCTGCCATGGATTTACCTCCAGTAATAACAGTAATCAAGCACATATAAATCAAGAAAGATGACACCGATTCTTCGGGTGTAATGAGCATGTTTTTTAATTCTTTCCAACACGAAAATAATATTACAAAGCAGATTAAAAAAAGAAAATGTCAAATGAAAAAGAAAATTAATTTAAACTCCCTAGAGATAAAACTGCGAATAACTTAAAATACTTACAGTGGGCCGTGTTCTACGACGTTTGAAAACAATTAACAAATAATTTAAGCGGATTCCTACAAGGGCAGTAACATCCTAAAACGGAATTATCTACTTATACCCACTAACAGCGGAAATGCGTCTTACTAAAAATCACAATTGCACACAAACTATTTCTCATGGCGGAAGATATCCGTGGCAAAAAGATTTCGAACGAAATCAAACAATTAGAAAACCAGATACTGAGGAACACCTGATATACCTTTATGCTGCCCTACTAGGAAGGCGGTGAGTTACTTAAAGAATAAAATGGGTGCAAAATACTCTTAATAATGAAGGATACCTATCAAGTAAGGATTTTTCTTATGGGCATTTAGAAACAGTGTTGCTTTATGAAATAGAAATATAAGCTGACGCCACAGTGGAAGAATTGTGAATATTAGAAAAGCAGAAAATATTCGCAAAGTATTCTACATAGCAAAAGCTATATGAAGGAACAATTACATTTTGTCCCCTAGCGGTCAAACTATGTACAAGGGTATGTCAAAGTTCGTCCTGCTTTCAGCTAAAACGTTTAATGATGCAAGCAAGCCCTACACGCTCACCTCATTCTGAAGAGTACAGGCCGTTGTTTTCAATAGTTCTTTGGCAACGTTCCACGAGAACCATGATTCCACGGTGGTACATCTCGCCAGGTTTCAAGGACAAAACCTCTTGGTTGCCAGGTTGCACATCTGCCACTGATGCAAAGTGTCATAATTGTAGGCAATGGGACATGGAGTGAAACAGGTGGTAATCGGATTGGGCAAAGTTTGGACTGAATGGAGGATGGGTATGATTTCAACTTTTTCTAATTCCTGTAATTTTCGGCGGGCCATTCCGAAGATGTGACTTGGGTGTATTATCCACTTGCCCCGCTTCGTACTGATGGGTGCTGCGTAAGGTTGGCGCAGATCATCGTGGACCCACTGCAGTTGCTCGGCAAAGAGGTTCCCGTGCACAGCCTTAACATCTGGCACAAGTTCCCAGTGAACAGAACCCTCACAATTCCACCAAATGCGCAGCATGCCTTTCCTCTCCAACTGCTCACTTTGCACCAATTGCTGTTTTTCCTGATGTGCCCCTCAGCAACTGGTTCCCATTGATAAGGATAACGTACGAATATTCACTTTTCATCACTTGTGAGGGTACGATGCCAAACTTGATCGTCTTGTGAATTTCGAGGCAATCTGCGACAAACAGTTCAACGTTATTTCGCTTGCTGTGGAGTCAGTTCATGAGCAACCATTCGATGGCGCTTGAAGAAGAAACCCAGCTAGTGCAGGTGACGAATGATGGTGGATTGGAAAAACACTACTTCAGTTGTCCATTGTAGTGCACTGGCACCTGTATTCTCTCCCACAGCTCCGACCAAGGTGTCAGTGTTTGGTGTAGCTGGACGTCCTGACCTCAGCTTATCTTCGAGACTATTGATACGCTGGAACCATTTTCGTGCAGTACAGCTGTCTACTGTTTCCTCGCCTTAAATTACATATATTTATTTCGCTGTTATCTCATTTAATCCTTCTTTTTTCCAACAGCGGCGTAGGAGCACCAGAACAGCACCTAACAACGAATCCTTTGCTCACCTGACAACGCAATATGACTCCGTGCCAAATGCACGTCATTAGCCTCATGTGTTACACGTCATCGCGGTACTCTGTGGACGATGTAGTCACAGCTGTGTTGGTCCTACTTGTTGTCTTCCTAAAAGCAAATAGGTATATACTTACACTTCTTACTAAACGGTACCCATATACTATTCCCAAAGTACGTGAAATAAGTGCTATACTCAAAAACATATCATTAACACAAGTACCTTACTCTAGGAGTTTTCTGAATATTCTAGGTTTTAACAAAATACTAGGGATAATCTTTGTATAACAGACTAATCAGTTATCTAGAATAAAAAATATTTCATGACAGTCAGTATGAATTTTGTATAAGAAATAGATAGAAGGTGTTTGATCATTTTTAGTCTTCGTCAGCTTTTTCTCTTCAAACCAGTTCTGAGGTAAGTCTTGTCGATTTGATCAGTCAATGGTGAGTACTAAAATGATGCAGACATTCTTAGACAGTAAGTCTCTGAGTGTGTTAAATGAAACACGCAGGTACTAACGATTGTACCTTTAGTATCAGGGCTATTCAAATAAATATATTTTATTTGAATTGCCCTGATACTAAAGGTACAATCTATTTCTTTAAAAGAGAGGGTGTTTCTTTTTCAGTAAAAAAATAGTTTAAAAAAAGATAAATAAAATAAAATTAACTTTAAGACTTAACATAAGAGACCGATATGAGACCTTAAAGTTATAAAATTAACTTTAAGGTCTCATATCGGTCTTTTCAGTGTAAATGAACTGCTATGCAACTTTTTGACTCCTGGGTCACCTTCCGGTAACCCAACTATGTTACGACTTACTTCATCTTTGGAGTAGGGCGACGGGAGATATGTGCACCTTTTTTCTGTTTCAAGGTATTGTTTTAAAATAACATTACTATCAAATCCTGTTTCCTGCGGGCTTTAGCCCTTAATTCGTGTTTTTGAAAAAAAAATGAGTAACTCATTTATATCTTTTTTGTTCGCTTCACCTTAAAACACATTCTTTTATAGCAAAAAAAAACAGTCTAAGAACTACACCCATTTGAGAAGGAAAACGTCAAAGAAAAGATTTTAAATTCTTTGTGTGTAAACAAAATTTTTGATACATTTCCTAAACATTGAGTACAGGCCCTTGACCTGACTTAAAAACTTTAGTTAGGCAGAAAAAAACTCATACTATTATCTTTAGACGGCGGTATAAAAACTAAAAAAAGTGAAAATTAACGCGGGTTATCGATCAAAATACAAATTCCTCTGAGAAAGAGAAGGGCCGCCAAAGGACAAAGGTTTTGCTCAGAGATACTACCTTATAGAGTTTAGAATAATAGGGTGTCTAATCCTAGTTTTTTTATCTAAATTATAGTATATTCAGATAAAAAACTAGGATTTGACAGCTTCATGCCCTACGGAGTTTCTTTGCCGGGTCATCTAACGCATACTAACAAAGACTCGTGCAACCCGAGGAATTTGTGTGGAAGTCAGAACTGACTTCACCCAAATTCCATGCATGTATCTTTCTGTACTTCATTTCCACTTGTCTTGTTTATCGGGCAGCACAGCCCAAATCTCCCAGGTTCCTATTTATCAGGTCTGTTCAAGATCTGGGGTCAGACATTCCCTTCCTAAATTCCTCTCCAACATCATTCATTATCTTTCATTTTTAATCAACTTTCACAAAAAATATAATTCCGCTCAAATAACTGTAAGACTTTTTAACTTCTCTAAGGCATTCGATAAAAGAAACCATTACTAGATTCTTCCAAAATTACATAACATTAGTATCAGAGATTCATCATGCAAATTATTTTACGGTGTATAAGGGAAATAAAAATCTATCAAATAACGAAAGGTGGTTACGAAAATCTATCAGTAGACTGGAGTGAAATTCAGTAGAAATGCAACATTGGTGTGCAAAATAAATTGTTCTTTTATTGTACAAAACTCAAAAACTTGCGGTAAACAACTTATAAAACGGAGACCAATGATTCTGGAAAGGGTGGTTAAAGTAACCAATGCCGCCCCGGTAGCTCAGTGGTTTAAGCGATGGCCTCTGATCATTCGTCCGTAAGGGGTCCGGGTTCGAATCCCGGTGAGGCATGGATGTTGTGTTTGTCTTACGGCACTGGCTCTCTCCCTTCCCTGGAACCAGTGACCCTAAATTAGGGACGGGTGACTGCTTATAGCCCATTGAGTTGCTCACGGTGGTCGTTAAACCTCCAATCAAAAAAATAAATAAATAAATAAAGTAATCAATGCGACGTATTCATAATGCACGCTTTGCATTGAGAGATATGCTGTTTTTCTAAGTTATATGCATAATTATGTTTTACTTGTAGGAGTGAGTGCTGATAAGACCTTGGCTTTCCATTAAAATGATACAGTCACGGGAATGGTTTTGATTCATCTTTACATATTCGCGTTCGAGGCCAACACCCTTCTGACACCAAAACTACAGCTTCTTTCAGTCTTCCGAATAAATGTTTATTGGTTATGCCCTGAAACCACGTGTCAACAGCTGATGTGGTGTATGAAATGGACTGGCATTTTGTCCCTTTCAAACGTTTCTTTAGTTTATAGAACAATTGATAACAAGAAGGTGCCAGAACCAGTGAGTAAGCATGATGTTTCAACAGTTCAAAGTGAATTTCGCGAACCATTTCCTGTGTGATGTCAGCTGTGTGGGACAAAGCATTGTCTTGCGAAAACAGAACCCATTTTGACATGCCCCTGCGTTTTGACTTCACTTTCTGCTTCAGTTTGTCTTGACGGAATGTGTAATATATTGTTGTTATTATGAAACCCTTTTCTAGATAGTCCCCTAGCACTGTCCCGTTCTTGTCTTGTCCAAGGAGTGAAAGCACTTTTTTATCCCTAAGTAAATTAAGGCGATAATTTCTGCTCCTCTTCTGGCCCCTAGCGGTGGCAGAAAGTGAGTTTCGGACAGCTTGATTTCTGCTCAGCGAATATGAGTTTCAAGAGGGGCGTGAAAGAGTAGGTACTCATCTATGAAATAACTGATTTACTTTCTTGAGAACAACTGGAATGGGGTTGTCACAATACAGTGAAGCAACCCCGCCCTTTTGGTCGCATAGGGATAAAATCTAATGCATATATGGTCAGAACGCCCTGGCATGAGGTAAACCCACCCCCATCCCGTTCCTTTTAGAGCTCAGGAACTGTAACGGTGGGATAAAATTAAAAGCCAAAGGCATTACAGGATATACAGCGCTTTGTTGAAGCAACAGGGAACTAAAACTTCAGCAGTCATACGGTAACACCCAAACGAGTGAACCGTTTCTTACAAGGCCATGAACTGCCTCAGTTCCCCACGAAACTTATATTTCCGAAGCACAAGACAATCTGTCCTAACCTCTCCCTCTGCCACTATATATCCATGGTTTTTCGTTCGATTAATGGCTTATACATATTTAACTTTCGTTTACCATTAGGCAACCAGCAGAATTCATTAGTACTGCCTTCTTTCTTCTTCCCCGCTTATCTGAAGTTCATTTTTCTTTTTTTATTTGCTATAGCCTCAGAAAGGCATAGAGAGAAGTGTAGCAGGTTTGAGTTCAAAGCCTGCCTTGTTAAAGATTTACATTTCTACGAAAATGCTTAAATATTTGGGAAAATGATCATTTTTCAGCGCATTTGTACTGCCTCGCCGGCGAAGTGGTTGTGATCACACATTATCATTTAGGTTACGTGTCACAATTGCTGCGCAATTAATATTTAAATTACATTTTCTAAACTGGTTATTTACCATAGACTTCTGAAATCTTTCGCATATTAAGGACTAACCGTTGCTGTTTTTTTTTGTGTGTGTTAAAGAGCCATTTCGTGGTAGTTTAGAAAAGGCTTTAAATTTCAAGACAGCTTATCTTTAAAAACCAAACCACAAAAGAAGAAATGAATGATCAAAATAAAAATAAATAAATATTTGGAACGCTTCTCTTCCTAACGAAACATTTGAAGAATATGATCAACAAAAAAGTCTATGTATTTACGTTTATTACGCTATCCAACCGTACGGTTGAAGAAGCGTATATGCTCCAGCTTTGTCCGTCTGTCTGTCTGTCTGTCCGTCTGTCCGCACGATAACTCGCGTAAAAATAGTTCGATTTTGATGAAATTTTAGTATGTAGTAGGGAATAAACTAGGGACGAACCGTATTGAAAATGGTTGTAAGAGGGTAAACGGTCAGTACATAGGAGCGGGATCCATTCCATTGCTTTTATGCGTCATAACTTGTGTAAAAATGGTTCGATTTCGATGAAATTTTAGTATGTAGTAGGGGATAAACTAGGGACGAACCGTATTGAAAATGGTTGTAATAGGGTCAACGGTCAGTACATAGGAGCGGGATCCATTCCATTGCTTTTATGCGTCATAACTTGCGTAAAAATGGTTCGATTTCGATAAAATATGTGCTAGGGAACCACCTGGGGACGAACCCTATTGAAAATGGAAAAAATGGGGTCAACGTTTACTGAAATGGGTCAAAGATTACTGAAATGGGTGTACAAAACTTTACTATGTTGTTCCGGAGGTGTACTGAACCGGTTCTGTTGAATATCATGGAAATGGGGTCAAAGTTCAGGGCACAGGGACGAGCTTTATTCGACAGCCATTATCCTCATAACTTGAGTAATGATTTCTGGTATGTTGGAAAGCGTATCATAATCAATGCATTGCATGATTTTACTAACTTGTTAAATTCTAAAGAAGGCATAATAAAAAAGCCAATTATTTCGGGTTAAATGAGCACATCTTTTGACATAAAGGTAACATTTGCTACTTTTATCTAACAAAGAGTTATCTGACAGCTGAAGATTTTCATCCCATTTTTTCATTTCCTTGTCTGAAATTTATCATGTTTTGTTTGTTTGTTTGGAGGTTTAACGACCACCGTGAGCAACTCAATGGGCTATAAGCAGTCGCCCGTCCCTAATTTAGGGTCACTGGTTCCAGGGAAGGGTAAGAGCCAGTGCCGTAAGACAAACACAACATCCATGCCTGACCGGGATTCGAACCCGGACCCCTTACGGACGAATGATCAGAGGCCAACGCCTTAGACCACTGCGCCACCGGGGCGGCGAAATTTATCATGCCAAGGGGAAATATGCACTCATACCACTAAGCGCAAATACACAGTTCAGTCTAAAAAAATATGACTACCTGTTAGTATGAGGTATGAGCTCCTCGTGCTGCCAATACCGCAGATATACGGCGTGGCGTGGATTCAGTGAGGCCTCTGAACCTTTATGTAGGGTGCTATACCACGCAGACACGACACCTTCTCACAGATCATCAAGAATAATCGGTGGTGGATCCCTACGCCAAACGTGCTGGTCAATATAGTCCCAATGATGTTCAAAACGTTTGATGTCCGGCGAGTACGGTGGCCAGGATAGTAAGCTGACGTCACTGGAATGCTTCTCAAACCATTCTCGCAACGCTTAGCAACACGCAAGGGGCATCATTATCTTACTGGAAACGACACATGTCATCGGAGTAGAAAGTCATCATGAATTGGAGTACCTGATCCGCCACAACGGATACGTGGCCTGAAGCGTTCATCGTGCGATTGAGCGGTATGGGTGCTCCCAATCTTATTGAGCATCGTGTCGGAATGATTTCTGCCAACATCGATTCGCCTGTATTCTCCATCGACCATTCACACTATAAAGCAGAGAACGTGATTCGTCTGAAAATCCGACTTTCTTCCGCTGTTCGACGGTCCAATGCCTCCTCTCAGATGTAAATTCACGCCGTAATCGTCAATGTCTGGCCGTCAGCATGGGCACCTTTAGTGGACGACGGCTCCGGAGACCCATAGCGAGCGTAGTTCGTTGACTGTGTTCTGCGATATGCTCCTCGATGTACCTGCATTAAATCCTCTGATCAGTTTTTCGACTGTGTTCCGTCCATGGGATCGTTCTAGTCGGAAGAGCCCTCGCTGCTCACGGTCACCAATGCTCCGTGGGCATCCACTCTTATCCCGATTACTGCAGATCTTGCCTGTTTACTTCAATTCCTGGAACAACAGTACCACGTGAACATCCCAATCGGATGGATGGGTGAACATCCCGTGAACATCCCTCAATCGGTAGCCACAAATCATTTCTTTTTCAAACTCTGCAAGGTCACGCCATTTTTCCATTACCACGCGAAACTGCATACCTTTTGCGAGTTCGAGTCCTTTCACATGCATTATATGATTTGCATATGTTGCTACGCACGCCATCTGGCTGCTGGTTGCGTTCCTTCTTACATCAAGAGCGGTGATAATTTTTTTGACAGGACTGTGCATTGTGACAAAATTGCTTGAAAATTAGCTCGTGGTTAAGTATTAGAAACAGAATGAAATCTTCGGATATTTTCTTTGTGACATACCACTGAGTTGACGCTGCAATTTTCACCGATAAGCCTTGTGGGCGTAGTTCAATCGGTACAACAACAGCTCCGGAAAGCGAGGACGTGGTTCAGAAAACCACCACCTTCAGAAATCGGTAAATTCGCTACAATGACTCCCGAACGTAAAATGAATCTCCTGGGAAAATGTGCGCACCTTCTTCCACACATTGTCTCTAATTAAGCAGAATTCCTTCTTCTACAGAGAGCGACTTCAAGCATGGTTTGACGGCTGACACGAAACCTGCAATTTTGCGCATCAGCCTTTCTCTAAGGGGGATGTACGTGACGTACCGCTGAGGTGATTGAGGAGACTTACCGGCGTAGTTCAGTCGGGAGGACTGACGCTCCCGAATAGAAACTTGTGGGTTCGAGTCCCAGTACCACAGCAGAAAAGGGCAAATTCGCTATATCTTATAAGTAAAGTTGCAGATACGGCAGCGATCGTAAAACTGTGACAAGAAAGTGAGAAAGTATACGATTGATTTGCGAATGATTACAGATATCGTATTCAAAATTAATTTACTTCAATACGATGAATTCGGCAGAGTCAAAATAAAAAAAATGTCGTTTCGCCAGTGAACAAGAAAACTATTAATCAAGAGAAAACTCTCCGAAAATGCTTGCTCCAATTTTTTGTGTGTCTTATGACGAAGTAAATTTCTCCATCAACTTTATGACAAAGGCAGGATTCTAACCCACAACTCTCGGCTCCGGAGCTCCGAGTACTGTCCACTATACTACACTGGCATGTGCTCTCATTGCTAGCTGCCTTTATCTCATGTACGTCCTGTGGAGCATACACGTAACATCTACACCCCCCCGGTCCCGAAATGGTGCGGGGGCATTGCCCACGGCACGAATCAGCCGGCACCATGTGTCGCTGTAGGAAGTCATCCGATGAAGAACGTACATTTGAGAAATCCCAGACAATTTGGTGTGTAGAAAGTAACATCACATTGATTTTTTTTTCGAAGCACTGAAGAAGGGATTCTCATTTTGTCTGTCTCGCGGTGTGGAAAGAACATCACACCATTGCGAGAAACCTAACAGCCTGTCCATCCTGGAAGTTCTCTCGCCAATACAACGAAGTAAATTTCTCCGTAATTTTTATGCCAGGATTGGAACCTGCAAATCTCGGCTCTGGAGCTCCGAGTGCTATCCACTATACAACACTGACATGTGTTCTCACTGATATCTGCCTTTATCTCGAGTGCGTCCTGAGGGGCAGGCACGTCACAGTTCATATTGTACGTAAAAATTATTTTTACAATTTAACTTGAAAAGGGAAATTCTCGCACCAGTCGTAATGCACAACTACTCGTCCTGAAAGTCGGTTTTAAAAAATCACCTATCTCCCGCTATGAAGAAAACTTTGCATATAATCTCTACTTCTTCGTAATGCAGGGTTCAGCCACTGGAGCGCGGAGAACCAGTGTTTTTTAATTGTACACTATCTACCAACAAGTAATTGGACACCCCTGCAATCGACGATATCTGCGGTCTTGATACACGTCACGGCCGCCGCCGTTAAATATCGTGTGGGACACAACAACGCAACCAGTCGCATGCAAGATGCCACGCAGTTCGGAGCTCTTTGATTTCGAGAAAGGTGTAATCGTCAGGTATCACAGAAATGGCCGATCCGTTCGTGACATATCCAGCAAGTTGAAGTTACCAAAACCGACAGTGGTCTACGTGATTGGCAAGTGGAAGATGAGAGGTGATTGTCGGAATGTGCCCCGACCCGGCAGACCCACAAAACTGGGAGTTAGAGACCGACGGGTGCTGGCCAGAGAAATTCGGAAGAACCGCACAAAATCGATGGGCCACATCCGCGAGGAGTTTCAACCGGCATCCGGAAGTGTTCTTTCGATGAATACCATCCGTAAGGAAGCCCATGTGTTCGGTTATCATGGACATGCTGCCGCCCACAAGCCTTTGATCACAAAGTCCAATAGCGCTGCTCGGCTAATGTGGTGCAAAGAACGTCGACAGTGGACCGTTGAACAGTGGAAACAGGTTCTCTGGAACGACGAATCAATATTCACCCTCTACCGTTCGGATGGCAGGGTCTGGCTTTGGCGTCTGCCTGGAGAACGCCTCCTGCCGAAATGTATTGTGCCAACTGTGAAGTTCGGCGGTGGAATTATGCTATGGAGGTGTTTCTCCTGGTATGGCACGGGACCCTTGGTCGCAATTCCTGGTAGACTCAACGCCGAGACCTAATGCACCATTTTGGATGACCATGCGCTTCCTACGTTGTGGCAGTTTTACGGGCTGGACCCATGTTACTTTCAGGATGACAATGCCACCTGTCATGTTGCGAAGTCCACCATGGCTTGGTATGGTGAGAATGAGGTTAGTCGAATGGACTGACCTGCGCAGAGCCCGGACCTTACCCCTATCGAGCACCTCTGGGACGCGTTAGAGCGTCGACTTAAGGTGTGCCCCCACCATCTGAAATCGGTGAACGAACTGACATGTCTTCTCCAAGCCGAGTGGAAGAAAATACCGCTAGCCGTCGTACAACGCCTGGTTGAGAGTATGCCCCGGAGGGTCGCAGCTGTAAGCGCCACTCGTGGAAGCTCCACCAACTATTGAAGGTGAATAAACTTTGTTTTCCTTTGCCATCACAGGTATCCAATTACTTGCTAGTAGATAGTGTATTTGGTTTGAGGTTTAAGAACCACTATTAGCCCTTTTTGGGCAAGTCCTTAATCTGTGACTATTGATTTCGGGGGGGATGGGGTAACGCTCGGGTACAAGCGTATCGCTCATGCTTTATCCAGGCATCTCAACCACCGATTGTGTTTCTGTTTTTGTAATCGCCTTGCCTGAATCAAGTAGTTTGGGCCCGAACGCACCATCGAACGGCTTATTTGCTGATGGTTTAATCTTTCTTCAGAATCAGCTCAAGAGAGCTAAACATTTTATACTCATACTGGCCACTGAATTAAAAACTTCTATTCGACACCGAGTCGGACCTTCTGTAGCCCGAATTACAGCACGTACGTGGTTTGGCAGAGATTTCACAAAGTGTGGGAGTGCATCCACATCTACAGCACACCAGACAGTCCATTGACAGGTTCAGATTTCACGGATGAGTAGTTTGCTCCAGGACATGTTTTTCTAAAATGTCCCATGCATTCTCAATGGGGTTCAGAACCGGGCTTTGTTGGGGCCAGAGAAGATGGTGGTAGTCGCTGTGCCATACTCACTGAATCACTGCTGATCACATCTTGCATTATCATCCATTAAACAGCCGTCAACCGCTAGATAAATAGTCAACACTACATGATAAACTTGATAGACAGCAATATTTAGATAACTTTTGCATGGCACTCGACCTTCCGGAAATATTAGAGGACCCGTTCCGTACCAGCAGAACGCGCCCCACACCAAACCTCCACAACCTCTAATTGTGTTTACATAGCAGGCTGGGTCCATTGCTTACTCATCTGGCGCCGAACTGTCCGCCTACCGTCCGTACAGAACAAGATGTACCGCAACTCGTCGGATTACATGACGTTTTTTAAGTCTTTTGGTGTCTAGTCACTGTGTTTCTGACACCACTGTAAACGAACTTTCCAGTTCTTTGCAGAAATCAGTGGTTTCCGTATACAAAGGCCGTTCCATAAAAACAAAGAGCACTTTTCTAGCACGTCTTTTGTAAAAAAAGATCGTGTTTATGTTATCGGTTTCTCCGTCCGTCCGTCTATAGACACGATATCTCTGCAACTATTAGTCCCATTTTAAAAATTCTTTTTGCATTGGTAAGCATGAAATATACGAATGATGACACTTCATTTCTTTTTTTATTACGATGTACAATTTCGCTGCTAGAGGGAGTAAATGC
Organism: Macrothele yani; assembly: GCA_039090855.1. Lineage (NCBI taxonomy): Eukaryota > Metazoa > Arthropoda > Arachnida > Araneae > Macrothelidae > Macrothele > Macrothele yani. Next base: position 71,606,153 of record CM077012.1, read on the forward strand.
AGATGATGTAGAATTCAAAAATGCGTTTTATTTCACATATTTGCTTCTAAACATCCGATTGAAAAATCTTTTATCTTTCGATTCCATTTATGTCGAATATTATTTTAGGAATCGTTACTTCTCCAAATTACGCATAAATCTTCCGCTAGGGGGCGTAAAAGTAAATTACGTTTTCCCCGATATCTTTTCTTCTAATACTCCCATTTAAAAAATGTTTTCTTGAGCGGATACAGCTAATGATGGCAAATCTTTTGCATATAATTTATAAGTTTTGGTGAAGAATACTTTGGCCACCAAGGGGCGTAAGCCTTAATTTTTGCTTCTGATGTATTTGCCATAAAATCTGAGCTTCTAAATTCTTTGATTGCTAAAATTCTTTAGTGGACCGATGCCACTCACGTCCATAAACCTTTTTGGAATATTGTCTTTAAAAAATATTCCATGATTTCTCCTCCAGGGGGCGTAGATGTATATCTTATTTTTGTCAATAGCTCTGCTTCTAATGGTCCGATTTGGAAAATTCTTTCTTTATTAGATAGAGTTTCCAGTGTGACATGTTTTTAAAATAATTTCAAAATTTTCAAGTAATTCATAGACTTTTCGCTTGGGGGCGTACAGATAAATTGCGTTTACCCCAATATCTGTACTTCTAAAACTCCGATTTGAAAAATTCTTTCTGCACCGGATACAGCTCCTGATGGGAAATCCTTTGCACATAATTTCTAATTTTTGTAACAAATGGTTTAACCACTAGGGGCGTAAGCCTTAATTTCCGCTTCTGATGTATTTGCAGCAAAATACGAGCTTCTAAAATCTTGATTGAAATAAAACGTCGTTTGTGGACCGATACTACTCATGTCGACAAACCTTTTAGGAACATTTTCTTTTTGAAATAATGCAAGGTTGCTACGCCAGGGGGCGTAGATATATATATATCTTATTTTTGCCAATATCTCTACTTCTAGGAGTCCGATTTGAAAATTTTCTTCTTGGTTGGATAGTGTTTCCAATGTGAAATATTTTTGAGATAAATTCAAAATTTTCAAGTAAATCATAGACTTTCCGTTAGGGGGCGCAAAGGTAAATTGTGTTTTCTGCGTTATTTCTGCTTCTAAAACACCGTTTTGAAATCTTCTTCCTCATCGCATACAACACCTGATGGAAAATATTTTTAATATAATTTCTAATGTTTAGTAAAGAATCGTTTGGCCACCAGGGGGAGCATAATTGTTAATTTCTCTTTCTGATGTATTTGCAGCAAAATCTGGGCTCCTGAAAACTCGACTAAACATTTTTTTCTCTGGACCGATACCGCTTATATTGGAAATACATTTGAGAATACTTTCTTCTTAAAATAATGCATGGTTTTCACCACCAGGGGACGTAAAGTCACATCTTATATTTGTCAATATCTCTGTTTCTGAGAGTCCGATTTGAAAATTTATTTCTGTGTTGGAGAGCGTTTTCAGTGCGAAATGTTTCTCATACAAATTCATATTTATCTTAACGCCCAAGTCTTCAACCAGAGGGCGTAACCTCACGACAGCAATATCTGAGGGATTAAAAACCGGTTTGAAAAACTTCTTTCTTCCGTCCGATACTATTGTTTTCCATATCGGTTCCATTGACTTTGAATAGCTTTGATAAATTTAATTCGCATCAGAACGGATTCAAAAGACGTGCTCATTACACCCGAAAATTCGGTGTCATCTTCTTTGTTTGAGTTGGCAACCCTGCAAAGGGGAAAAATAAGCACGCAGATGACTAACATAATTAAGGAAGTATCTATGGCAACAGTTATTAGCCGTGACAGACGATTCTGGTTTCGTTATCGCGCACTTATTTAAGGTACGTCTGCATTTCGCTGTACGGCTATGGAGGTGAGTGATTCAGAGTTAAGAAGTGAAATGCGTTCTGCGATAAAAGTTTGCCATCATTTGGATAAAACGGCTCCAGAAACAGGTGATTTAATGAAAAAAAGCTTACAAAAATGAATATTTGGGTGAATCAACGTTTTTCAGATGGCACCAGGATTTCAAACATGGGAGTTTGTCTGAAGAACTCGCTTCTAGGAATGGTGGACCTGAAAGTGTTGTTACGAAGCGTATTTCTAATACTGTTTGGGGAATCCTTCAAGAAGGACAACGAATGACATGGGAAGACACAGCGGCGTTAACTAATATAACAAAAACGTCGGCATTCCGCATTGTACACGACAAATTACTGCTGCATCGTGTGTGTTCCAGATGAGTACCTCATCACGTGACGAGAGAACAATTGTTAGCCACAGTTCCGGTGCGTCATATGTGGAAATAAATTATTGCAAAGGATCCAAACTTTCTAAACACAGTAATAACTGCCGATGAAACATGGGTCCACTATTTCGACCCCCTCACGAAGCTCACAACGAGTGTCTGGAAACACACAGGCTTGCCTTGATCGTAAAGGTATATCATAAAGGTGTATGTAGTCTACAAGCATGCCATTCCTCCACAAATTACTGTCAACGCTGAGCATTACATTTCAGTCTTGAAGCATCTGCGACGACACATATCGATTAAGCGACCGGAACTGGTAGGCAAATGGACCCCTACACCAAGGTAACGCTCACCCACATGTGCCTGCTTGTGTTCAACAGTTTCTTACGAAATGCAGTATTGAAATCATGTCACAGCCTCCCTACAGTCCTGACCTAGCCCCGTGCGATTCCTGGTTGTTTCCAACAATAAAGAGAAGTTCCGTGGCGCAACATTCAACACAAATGCTGACGTTATTCAAGACGTGCAGGGGTCACTAAAGCAGTTCCACAAAATGCCTTCGCCACATGCTTTGAAAAGCGGACTGAACGATGTGACCGCTGCAAATCATCCGAGGTAAAATACATTGAGAAAGAATAACATATATTTGGCTGTACCTACATTTCTTCATTTTGTGTGATTTTACTCTCAGTTTTCATGGAACGGCCGTTGTACGTAGGAATGCGGGTGCCGATACCGATCCTCTTCAATGCCCTATGCACAGTTCGTTGACACATGGGTCGGGAACAGGCTTCATCGAATGTTTCTAGCAACTGCTGTAAACAGGAATTCCTGTTTCTTCGTACAAACCTTCTCAGACGACGGTGGTCTCGTTTTTGACAGATTGCCGTCGCGTCACATTTAAGCCTCTTAGAGAATCAATATTGGTTATTTTTCCTCTATTTAAAGACCCGTGATATTTCACCTTTTGAGAAACCAGTCATCCTTGTGGTTTCAAAAATCGTCGCTTCATCAAGACGGTGCCCACAATAATCCCTTCATCGGACTCTGAAAGATCCTGTTTTTCCCACTGTGATAAATACGGCTGACGGTTACTGACAAGTGACACTCTTAAATAGTAGCCTAGATCACGCAGTGACGCACCTGACCAGGTATTTTGCCTATACGCTGCGTAAAATGTTTACGTACACTATATTGACAAAAGTCACCGGACACCTAGAAAAGAAACACAACATAGCATTTCTTGACATACACTAATACGGTGTCGGTCCACTTTTTGGTTTTCATGCATGCACTAACCCTTCGAGACCTGCTTTTGACAAGATGTCGGAACACAGCGATAGGTATGCGCTTCTATTCAGTACATAATGCTGCAGCTAACTGTTGCTTAGTAGTACGCATTGGTTCCAAACTTCGTATGCGGCGCTGTAATTCATCCCATGGGTGCTCTATGGGATTAAAATCAAGGCGCTGTAGTGGGCAGTTCACACATCGCCAAACCACGCCGTAACAGTCCTTGCTTTATGGCTCGGTGCATTATCCTGATGGTACTAACGAGGCTCGGTTTCATAATATTGCCACAGAGTTGGTAGGGCATAATTGTCCAGAATATCGAGGTAGACGTGTTGGTTAACTGGTTTGTCCACGATAACAAATGGGCCAGGACGATACAACGATAAGCACCCCCACACGAGTAACCTGCCAGCTCCAAACTTGACCGTAGGAACAATACACTGTGGCAAATAACGTTCCCCCGGCTGCCGCCATACCCACACACGGCCATCAGACTGATGGATCGTGTATCTGGATTCATCAGTCCATAGGACCCAATTTCATTGATCTACGGTCTACGATAAATGTTCTTTACACCATGCTAAACGCCGAGTACCATTCCGAGTGGAGATGAAAGGCTTATGAGCAGCCGCACGACCACGGGAACCCATGGAATGAAGTTATATGCGAATGGTAGGTATACGTACCGAGGTTCCAGCATTTTTACTCACTTGTGCACTAAGATCTTGTACAGTATTCCGTCGATTAGCTGTAACGACTCTCTTGACTCTTGGACGTCCACCATCATTGATTTTCTTTGGTCGCCCGTACGTTTTGTTGCTTCAGGCACGGAATGTGTCTTCCACGTATTCAGTACATCCAAAACAGTTCACTTGGGTATGTTTAAACGCCTCTCGGTTTATCTTATGGACAACCCACTAATATAACACCCAACAATCTTTCCTATGACAAAGTCAGTTCTATCCCGCCGCGACATTTTCACTCAACCTCACAGTGAGATATGATCGCAGTCAGCTGCAGGCTTGATTTTATACCGTTTGCAGCTGTACCTCGCATCTTAACAACACAGCGGATCCGTTCATTTGTTTTTGAAGGGTGTCCGGTGACTTTTGTCAATGTAGTGTATATCTGAATAAAGGTTTCTAAAGCAGTGGCCGGTGTGTTTAGATCGACGAATGCTCCAGGGAAAAGCTGAATTACAGATCGATGTGGTAAAATCGGAGATGACTGCCAGTCCAAGAGATGAACAAGGTTAGTAAATGATAGACAGAGTAAATGACAAACCGAAGTATGTAGTTGTATTTAAGCACTTGTCATCAAATTTACAGACTAATGCCCGCTGTGATAAATCAATTAGAGGACGTCTGACTGCAGGATGAAACAAATGCAAAGATATGGCATGATAATCTCTCATTATAAAGCCGCAATAAATGTTAAATCCAAGATTTACAGGAAAGGTGTAAGATTTGTTTTTTCATATGTATCAGAAACTTGGACAGCCGTCCCAGAAAGAAAGGACTGGAAAGAACTGCAGTTAGTAAGAGAGAAAGGACAAAGAAGAAATGAGGACATGAAGTTTGGAATTAGAAAATTTATTAAAATTTCTAAGAGAGTGTTCTAAGATCCGCTCAAGAGTATTGAGAAAACTAGAATAAAACCCAATTTGAAAAAGAGTAGACATGGTGGTTCCACAAAATACAATTAGGAAGACCATGAAAAATACGGTGGGGAGAAATCGACGCAGGACATGAGGAAGCTGAAGTATAAAGAACGGGTAGCACAAGATAGGAAAAAGTGGAGAGACCTTTTCGAGGAGCAGATCCTATACTAAACTCTGGGGCTAACACCTCCAAAAAGAGGAAAAACCTTCGAGCAAAATGTTTAATGAATATCGTTTGAATGTACTGACAAAGTGTCTTAGCAAAAAGTTAATGCATTAAATATTGTTTCAGCGAGAAAGGGAAAATTGTAAAACATATAAAATTCATTCCTCTCACCTAAGTGTTTTCCTCCCTTGCTGATTCTCAAAGTATAATACGTGGGACCCTGGGGTCCGCGACGTCAAAACTGTTTTTAAAATAATACCAAGACGTCATTTAGCATTTTCACTCTCATTCTCTCAGGAGGATACAGGGGATTTTCCAGAGACTACGTGATGTGTGATGACATCATCGCTCTGACGGCAAACGCAATGTATGCTTGTTTATTCTTTGTGTTTTCGAAGTTTTCTGAGGTAGTAGGTTTAGTGTATAAATATGTGCGTTTTCAGAGATCAACTCAGTTTGTTCTCAGTTCTTTTACAGTTCTCTTACTAACTGATATCGATGGCGATAAACACGAATATGATTTTTGGATATTGTACAGTATAATGAAAAGTGTCAACATTTGGAAGATCAGCATTACTCGGTGAACGAACGTTTTCCAAATGATCAATGCATGATGCTGCAAAATCTTTCATGGGTAAATGATCCATTTTAATGTAACAGAGTACGAAAGCTCAACGATATGGATTCAGATTCCCCATTGCAACTAACCTTTAAGACATTACCAGTCGTCAAGTTTCTGTGTGGTATCAAAGAAGAATAACCACAATTTTCTGAAATGGCTATTAAAATGCTTCTAAGCTTTTCAACTACATACCTGTGTGAGACCGGATTTTCTTCATTCAATTCAACCAAAACAACATATCGCGACAGAATGAGTGCAGAAGTAAATATGCGAATCCAGTTGTCTTCTATTAAGTCAGACATTAAAGAGATTTGCAAGATTGTAAAACAGTTCTACTCTTCTCACTAGATTTTTTTAAATATAGTTATTTTTCATAACAATATGCTATTTATGTTAACATGTAATGTTTTTTTATGTAATCTTCTAAAAAGGGAACTGTCGCCCCGGTATCGCAGCAGTCTAAGCGCTGGTTTGTGACCATCCGCCCGAGATGGGTTCGGGTTCGAATCCCGGTGTGTCATGGATGTTGTGTTTGTCTCACGGCACGGGCTCTCTCACTTCCCTGGCGCTAAATTAGAGACGGGCGACTGCTTATAGCCCATTGCGTTGCTCAGGGTGGTCGTTAAACTTCCAATAAAAAGTGAATTAATAAATATCTCAAAAATTTCAATTTTAATTTCTAATACGGCAAATATTATACACAGTGTGGCAAAGAATGTTTAAGACTGGGCCTGTAAAACGAAATAGAAACAAGAAATTATAATTTGTTTTGGTTTGTTATTCAAAATAAGTCCTCCGGCTTCAATACACTTGTTACAGCGATTTAATAATGATTCGAATGCCTGTTCCAGTGCACTTTGCGGAACTGCCTCCAAAGCACGCGTCGAAGCTGTTTGTATGGTCGAAATATCATAAAAATAACACCCTTTTAACGTCATTTTAGGTTTTGGGAATAAAGAAAAGTCGCAGGGTGCTAAATCAGGCGAATACGGTGGATGATTCAACGCACAGATGTTATTTTTCGCCAAAAATCTACGAACAAGAAGTGAGGTGTGACTGGGTGCATTATCGTGCAACAAACACCAACTGTTTTCATCCCGATATTCTGGACGAATGGGAGGAATTCTGCCCATCAAACGCCTCAAAACATTTAAATAAAACTCACCAGTAATTGTTTGTCCACTTGGAACAAATTCTTTGTGGATAACACCCTTACTATCGAAGAATGTAATGAGCATTGTTTTTTTTTTTTTTTGCTTTGTGGTGAGTTTTTTGACTTCCATTCCACACTTTGTCGCTTTGTTTTAGAATCATATTGAAAATACCATGTTTCATCACCTATTACAATCGATTTTAAGAAGTTTGGATCATTTTCAGCGGCTGAAATGATGTCTCTGCAATGTGCACTTCTCCTTGATTTTTGTTCATTGGTTGACGTTTGTGGAACAAATTTAGCACAAACTTTTGTTTTGTCCAAATCTTCATGCTGGATGGTTCGAATCATTTCTTTGTTGATGTTTAAAGACTCTTCCATCATTCTTAGTGACGCACATCGATTGTTTGCCACGAAATCACGCACTTTTTCAATAATCTCAGGTGTCCTAGATGAGCTTGGTCTTCCGGTATGCTTATCATCTTATAGCGCATCTCTTCCGTCCAAACAACGTTTGTGCCACACGAAAATATTTGATCTACTTAAACAAAACTCACCGTAAACTTGTTTCATCATTTGGTACGTTTCCGAGGCAGTTTTACTAAGTTTTGCGGTAAATTTAATAATAGCCCTTTGTTCCATCTTAATAATTCAACTTGAAAAAAATTTTACTTCTCTAATGAACGCCCGTTTCGTTTGAGTTACTTTAACAACTGCGCAGTACTTTTGGCAGAAAGCAAGCAGATGATCACGGTTTATAACGCAATCGCGATTACACTGGTGGTGCCCCCGTAGGCTGAAATCTAGCGCCAGTCTTAAAAATTCTTTGACGCACTGTGTATAACCAACATAAACAAATTATCTTTGGAGTCCTCAATATTATTTACGAGTGTAAAGTTGTCCTGAGACCAAAAGGTTTGATAACCACTGTTTTAGAGCTACAATAAAACTTTTCACATTTTCCATTCGCAGATTAACGTTCAAACAAACATTTGCATTACTTGAAACTTAATTTATCACATCGAAACATCGATTTTTCGGATTCTCTGGATCGTACTAGCATTAAAAACTTCCGTTAACCTGTCACGCGTACGGATAAAATAGGAGATGTCCCCAGAAATGTATTTACTTTTACTTCATGTACACATTTATACTATGTCTGACTTTACTTCTATGTCTGACATTTATTACTGCCGACATCATATGTTTCTACCAAATGTGATTCTGCTTTTGAAACTAATACATTTGAAATCCTTTGAACATTTTTGCATTGTTTCTATGCATTTTCCTCCCTAAGAAGGACTTTACAAACATTACTTTGAATTGGTCTGTTCGGATATTATACCTCAAAAATCTTTCCTGAACAGCAACTGATGGATGAAAGTGGATATGTCCCTGGACATAGTTCAATATAATGAAAGTGACTTTTCAGTGGAATCCATTATTCTTATACTTCAGAAAAACACAGGATAGAGTAAAATATCTTCTTTCCACATGATTTCCTTTGCGACGGAGCGTCTTTCTTTGTTTTTGACAACCGTGTGTCCCTTGGTGATATATCTTCTACAACACTGCTCCGAATCTGCAAAACAATATCACTGTTTTCAGTCAAGTCACGATCTTGAACTTTGACAATCTTGTTTTATCCAACAAAACACAAGGCTTTAGTTTGGGAACATGAAAAAAAAAAAAAAAAAAACACCTTCGTTGTGCGCCTCTGGCAGAGAAGCACGAAGAAAAATTCGCATACTTGTCCATTTGAGGTTTGTGCAGCTTTATCTTCGAAACTTGACTCTGCCTAACGAGATATCTTTAAACATTTCCGTGTAGGTAGAAGTACTGATGTCATGCAGCTGAAAATTTTGATACTATTTTAAATCTTCAAAATGTGCAATGAGCAAAGTTCGAAGTAAGTTGTAGGCTTATTATTTTATTAATGTTGAGCTGACATTAAAAATATTTTGAGTTTCCACGTTTAGTAAATCCAATTTCAAAAGTTGAACACAACTCCGTCAATACACAATAAAAAACTTACATAAACCCCCTTTACAAGTCAGGTAAACTTTACTAAAAGTTAAAATATTTACAAATAAAAATAGTTAGATCTTTCGGGATCACTATATCCATTCCTCAGACTACAATAGTATGTGATAGTGTGCTCTATATATGCATTGCCTATGAACTTCCATAACATAGGTCCGATTTGAAGAGTGCTCACCTCGCACTCTAGCGGAAATCAGGTTACAAGAGGAAGTTCGTCAACATTACAAAATTAAATCAACATGATATACATAAGGTAAGTTATAACATAAATTTAAAAACTTACAGGGTTATTCTGTCTGATGTGGATGATCTCCTGGAAATAACAAATTCCGTGGTTTAACTACTTGGCATTGGGGAATTCGGACATCAAATATCTTATTGAGCGAAGCTCTCTATACGAGACTCGAGAAGGTTCGTTGTCCGGGCATAGGTACGAGATGACACATCCGATCACTGTAATTTTTTGCATGCGATTGGACATATTCCATGGTCAGATTTCGACTCCTTCCGATTCCCGAAATTCCGTGTCATAGAGGAATAATCGTCCAAAAACCTGCTTTTCTGGGTTTTTTTCAGGGTTTTGACAAGGGGTCGTTTGTTACCTATATCCTCCGAAGATCTTCAGCAGATTGCGGTGATACTTGCCACGGAGAAAGGGAAGGAGATGGTGAGTGGCATGGGGTTAGTAACATGGTGATTCGTCGTGTCGTATAAAAATAATGACCTTTAGAAAACGACCAATTTTAATAAAAATTGAAAAAATCCGCTATGTTGTGAGTGACGTCATTGTATTTTTAACTCAAGTGAACTGAACTGTATATGTGAACTCAACTCAAGTAAACCGCATAGCAGAGAATCAGAAACATCGAAACGGTTTCCCGAATTATATAGCGTTTTGGTTCTGTTTGGATTGTGTGTGGCGAGCAATACGGCGTCAATGATGTCATTTGTCGGTTCGTTGAGTCTTGATCATTACATTTGTTTACATTCGACAGTCGCAATTTTTCACGACTCAATTTTGCTCAAATTTTTTAGTTCTTTTGCCGTCAATTTGATATTATTTTGGTTTAAACTGATAAAAAAGGAAACCAAGCACATTGTGGACACAAAACAAAAACAAGTTAGAAAAATCATGCAATGCATTGATTATGATACGCTTTCCAACATACCAGAAATCATTACTCAAGTTATCACTCAAGTTATGAGAATTATGGCTGTGGAATAAATCTCGGTCCTGTGCCCTGACATTTGATCCCATTTTGATGATATTCAACAGAACCGGTTCGGTACACCTCCGAAATAACATTATAAAGTTTTGTCGCAATCGAAGCATTTTTACGTAAGTAATGATGCATAAGGGCTATGGAGTAGATCCCGCACCTGTGTCCTAACCTTTGACCCCATTTCGCCCATTTTCAACAGAATTTGTCCCCAGGCAGGCCCCTAGAACATACTAACATTTTATCCAAATCGAAGCATTTTTACATAAGTTATGACGCATAATGACGATGGAAGTGATTACGCTCCTATGTCGTGACCTTTGATCCCATTTCGCCCATTTTCAATAGGGCCGCCCCGGTGGCGCAGTGGTCTAAGGCGCTGGCCTCTGATCATTCGTCCGTAAGGGGTCCGGGTTCGAATCCCGGTCAGGCATGGATGTTGTGTTTGTCTTACGGCACTGGCTCTCTCCCTTCCCTGGAACCAGTGACCCTAAATTAGGGACGGGCGACTGCTTATAGCCCATTGAGTTGCTCACGGTGGTCGTTAAACCTCCAAACAAAAAAAAAAAAAAATCAATAGGGTTTGTCGCTAGGTGGTCCCCTACCACATACTAAAATTTCATCGAAATCGAACCTTTTTTACGTTAGTTATGACGCATGACAGCAGTGGAATGGATCCCGCTCCTATGTACTGACCTTTGACCCCATTTCGTTCACTTTAAATAGGGTTCCTTCCCAAGTGATCCCCTACCAGATACCAAAGTTTCATCGAAATCGAACGATTGTTAAGCGAGTTATCGTGCGGACGGGCATACGCACACAACGCGTGACGTAATGAGGCAGATGGGAATCGCGACCATCTGCTCGCCGCAAGAGTGTGACGTCATAAAACTTTAATAGGATCCACACACAACGCGCGCCAACATTCTCAAACGCGAGATTGTGATGTCATAAGATTTCTAAGCATGTGTAACATTAATGGAACGACGCCATGCCAATAAAAACGTTATAATTCGGGGTGGGTATGTAACCCACTAAACGAATTTTCCTAAAGTCGAGATCAAGCTAAATCGATTTCTAGTACCAGAAAACTATAGGTTAACTAACGACTTTCATCAAAATTCTTAGAGCCGTTTTCAAAATAAAATGTACATACATACATACAAGAATTGCTACTTTAAGGTGAACGTCAAGTAATTTTGCTTCTTATACTTCAAAGGGAAAAACTTCTGTACACATTTTCTTCACAAACAATGCGTTCCCAAGGATGAAAATTTGAACATCCATTAAGATAGCTTCATTTCATAACTTGGAATACTTAATATTTTCTAAACCGTAACCGTAATTATGCAATCCGACATTTATTTGTCCACTGACGTCATCAAAGCACAGATCGCGCCATCTTTTTTCTGGTTTCAACACCACCAAAGGAAACGTTATTGTTTTTTAATAGTATTATGCTTATGTTTTACAAAATGTTAAGTATTTCAAGTTATAGTATGAAGTTATTTTAATCGATGTTCAAATTTCCATCCTTGGGAACACACTAAATGCGAAGGAAATATGTACAAAAGGTTTTCCATTGGAAATATAGGAAGCAAAATTACTTGACTTCCACAATAATAGTGTAGGATAAGGGCGATGGAATGGACCCCCATCCTATATCCTGACCTTTGATTCCATTTGTCCCATTTTCAATAGGATCACTCTCCAGGTGGTCCCCTACCACATACTAAAATTTCATCGAAATCGAGCCATTTTTACGCACCTTATGCTGCATAAGGGCAATGGAATACATCCCGCTCCTATGTCCTGACCTTTGACCCCACTTCACCCATTTTCAATAGGGTTCGTTCCCAGGTGGTCCCCTACCACGTACTAAAATTTCATTGAAATCAAACCATATTTACGCACGTTATGACGCATAAGGACAATTGAATGAATTGCGCTCTTATGTCGTGACCTTTGATCCCACTTCACGCATTTTCCGTAGGATTCGTCCCCTGGTGTTCCCCTACCACATACTAAGATTTCATCGAAAACGAACCATTTTTACGTGAGTTATCGTGCCGACAGACGGACGGAAAAAGCTGGAGCACATACGCTTCTTCAACCTACTGTTGGAAAGCGTAAAAAACGTTAGAATTGGCACCGTTAAGTCTTTTTGTTTTGCCTTTGCTTTTTTCTAACTGTAACTGCTGAAGTCACGATCGTGGCGGGCAATATGGCGTCAATGACGTCATTTGTCGGTTCGTTCAGTCTTCATCTTTACATTTGTTTACATTCGATAGTCGCAATCAAAATCTCGTTGTTTTTTCTTCTTTGATAATCATAAATGCCACGTCGAGCTCTTGGATCAAATTTAAGTCGACGAACTGTTCGTGCGAGACATATGCAAGAGACTCGACACAACGATAATTCCACAATTGCTACAACCGTTCCAACAGAGATAGTGGCTGAACAAGTGGAAAGTGTTGCTGATGTTCATTATTTTCAACCTCCTACTCGGCCTAATCTTGGCCGACAAAGTAGAGGCTGCTCGCAAGGCACTGACACGCATTCAGCAAACTCATTGTGTTCGTACGCGGCAACGTTTAGAAACTGATAAAGATTTTGATGACGAATTTGTTAATGTTTTACATAGAAATAATTTTCTTGAATGCGCATCGTGTCATGGCTTATACCACACAGACGCTCTTCAAAATAACAAATGCCAAAAATGCCATAAATACCCTATAAAATGTACACGTGAAAACAATATGATGCCGGCTGAAATACCTCCTGATCTTTGTGCACTCACTGTGTTAGAATAAATGCTAATCGCACGCGTTCAATCTGTTCTAAAAGTATACTAATTGCGTGCCTGTGGTTCAAACGGCCAGTATGCCGCCCCGGTGACGCAGTGGTCTAAGCGATTGCTTCTGATCATTCGTTCGAAAGGGGTCCGGGTTCGAATCCCGGTGAGGCATGGATGTTGTGTTTGTCTTACGGCACTGGCTCTCTACCTTCCCTGGAACTAGTGACAGTGAATTAGGGACGGGCGACTTCATATAGCCCATTGAGTTGTTCACGGTGATCGTTAAACCTCCAATAAAAAAAAACGAAACAAAAAAACGGCCAGTATCGTTGTCGAGACAACGTAGTTAACATAGAACAAAATGTTCAGGACGTAGTTGATTCTCTCCCGCGAATTCCGTCAAATATCAGTGTTGTACTTCTGCGTAAGCAAGGGGCTCAGGGTTACAAGGATTTCCGGGTGCGTTGTCAAAAAGTACTAAAAGCTTTACAGTGGCTTTTGCAACAAAATTATTTTTACCGTGATGTACGCATTGACAATGATGCGCTGCAATCATTGCCTGAGGACCGAGGCATTTCTGAATCGCTGTATCATGTTCACAGTGGCGGATTCGTTAACGAAGAGTTTGACAGTGACTGTGTAACTGAAACGCTTTTACCTTTGCATGAGCGCCAACGACAGGAACAAATTGTTCGCAAAATTGTTAGTTGTCCAACATCAAGCAACACCCCAGTCAGTGAATTTACGTTTCATGGATATATTCCGATGGCCCTCCCACACCTGTTTCCTGACGGCAAACCTGATCGCATCGATAGAACTCGAGCACCAGAAAACACGCCAACATTTCGACAGTGGGCTGATCATTTAATGCGTTACCGAGACCAGCGATTTGGTCAAAATCCTAGATTCAGATATCTTATTCTTAACACAATTAAACGCCATGAAGCGACTCAACAAGGATCTATTTTTGCGAAAAACATTTATTTCTGCGGAACTGTAGAGAAGCTCAGAAATGAAGTTGTAACTAATCCAAGATTATTAATAAAAAGCCTTTTGTTCTGGGGCTCTAAAATACGTGGATCAAATCCGTATTGGTACCAACGACAACAGGAACTTAAAGCAATGGTTAATCAACTTGGTGTTCCTACGCTCTTTATAACTCTTAGCGCGGCAGACCTCCATTGGAACTGTTTACAACGCCATTTCCAGATATCTGCCCAAGATATTGCGAACATGTCAGAATCGCAACGAAGTAATGTAATGCAAAAATATCTCACTCTAAATCCAATGGTTGCAGATGATTATTTTAGTTTTCGAGTTAAATCTTTTTATGGCGATTATAAAAAAGAAGTTCAAAGTTACAGACTTTTGGTACCGATTTGAATACCAACAAAGAAGAAGTCCTTATGTTCACGGAGTATTCTGGCTTGCAGGCGCACCGGACGTCCGTAATTTTGATAACTATACAACAATTGAAATAGACACTGCGAAACAATTCTACGAAAGACTTTATGTCAGCAATTAATCCAGTTATTAACGCGCAGCCTGCTGTAGTGCACCCATGTCGGCTAAACGCAACTGAAATAGATTTAGGCAACGCAGTGCACATTTCTGAGATTCTAAATAGATTTCATCGCCATACAAACTGCCTATCAAAATACTGCGAAAGAGGCCCACGAAAAGTGTGCCGATTTGGGTTTCCTAAACCACTGCAGGAGCAGTCTACACTTTGTAAAAACGATGAAGGTCAATGTACCTTCACACCGTCACGCAATGATCCAGTATTGAATAACTACAACCCGTTTATTACTCAAATTTGGCGAGCAAACACCGGTTGCTAAGTCATCACGTCAGAAAACGCCATTCTGAACTACATTGCAAAATATGCCTCGAAAGCTGAACCTATTTCAGACGACCTAAGGAATGTCTTCCAAGAAATACTTTCCACAGCTGAAAATGGTTCTCCAGGTGTTAAAGTTTTCACAAAGTTGCTCATGATAATTGTTGGCCAATGAGACATATCAGCCTGCGAGGTAACTCATCTTCTGCGAAGTGATGCTTTATTTCATTGTTCTCGACAATTCATACCGCTTTACATAAAACTTGAAGATTATGTGCGTATTACTCAAAGCAGCTTGAGTGATGAACACGTTCATAAAACCATCACAGACGAATACAAGAGCCGTAGTGATATTTTAGAGAACCTTACGTTGCACGAGTACGGAAGGCAATATATCATGAGAAGTGGACACTTGAGTAAGAGCAGAAAACAGCGTTTTGCTCAACTTGTACCTCAGGTTGAATTCGGAAAAAGCGACATTGCTGATGAAATTTTTTGCAAACAGCTGCTAATGCTGTTCACTTCTTGGCGATATGAAGAGACGCTAAAAACCCATTCCACATGGAAAGTCTCCTACGATCAAATGCGTTTGAATATGTGGGAATTACCCGAAGATCCAGAGGTTGAGGACGACACATTTCTAATTCCACAAAAAGAACGAGAGCGCACCGATTGGCAAGCAGTATCGGAATGTCACCCAGTTAATTTACCTTTTGACGTAGAGCTCGGCTTCAGAGACTTTGATCTCAGCCATGACTGGTACTGTATCATCAAAAAATACCCAAACATAATTGAAAATCTCAAGTTTATTCAAGAAACTAAAGACAATTACGAGAGGTCAAACCCAGCAATTCCCAGTCTTTTAAGTTTGAATGCTGATCAGCAAAGAGTATTAAGTTACCCAAATAGTCAACTCAGCGATGATCGTATTTCAAGGCTTTCTGTTGTTATGGGATCAGCTGGAACCGGGAAAATCTTGCGTCATAAGAGAAATTGTACGACTAATGCACAACCGATATGACACTAAGAGTATCATGCTACTAGCACCAACAGGAGTCGCAGCGAATAACATTGGAGGTCAAACTATTCATTCGGCACTCATAATTAAAGCAAAGGGTGTGCAATCCGAACTAAGCGGAGAAACGGAACGTGATTTCCAGGAAGAGATGACTGAGATCAAATTAATTGTAATAGACGAATTCAGTATGATGGGCCAGAAAATGTTAGGCAATATTGATCACCGTCTTCCGCAAGCAAACCCTGATAATCAAGATAAAATTCTTTGTGGATACATTGTGTATTTGTTCGGTGACTTACATCAGTTACCTCTTGTCCACGAAGTTGTTTTGTATGGTACGCCAAAAAGCGACGTTTGTCAACGTGGGTCATTAGCGTACAAACAGTTCGATGTTGTTTTTGAATTAAAGCAAGTCATGAGACAAAGTGGCGAGGATCAAATACCTTTCAAACAAACACTTCAACGCATAGCTAAGGCTTCCATAGCCACTGCAGATTACGATTTACTTCGTAGTCGTTTCACCACAGAGAATACCCATATTAGGTTGCTGTTTGAAGACGCTATTTATCTTATGGCAAAAAGAAGTGCGGTGGAAGTACACAATGAAAATAGACTTCGCAATAATAATAGTCCTGTTACTCGACATAGTGCTGTTAACAATAACCGTACAGCTCTTTCCTCTAAAGCTGACGAAGCAAACGGTCTACAGCAAAAACTGTACCTGGCTCCTGGATGTAAAGTTATTCTACGTCAAAATCTCTGGACTGCTCAAGGACTGTTTAATGGGTCGATTGGAATAGTTCGTGATATTATATACGTGAGACGAGCTGGAACTTTGAATCATCTTGATCACCCAGCTGACTGTGTATTGGTACATTTTCCGGGTTACACAGGTCCGACATTGTACGATGATAGATTGGTGCCTATTACTCCCTACAAAATAAGTTTCAAAAAGTCTAATGTTACATGTGAGCGAACACAGTTTCCACTGCAAGTTGCATACGGTATCAGCATCCACCAATCTCAAGGTATTACAGTGGACCAGGCAGTAGTTGATCTTGGTGAAAATGAATTCGCTGTCGGCTGGACATATGTTGGGTTGTCGAGAGTAAAAAAAACTATATGGCCTTTTACTTGAACCGTTTCACGAAAGTCGGCTCACTAACATTAATTTAAAAAAATCGTTTGAATTGAAAAACGAAGAAATGAAAAGACTCCGTCTGTTAGCTCAAAACTTGCTTGATCTATAATAATAAAAGGAGGTTTGTGTATGTGTGTGTGTGTGTGTCTGTCTGTCTTTCGCGTTACAAAATGAAAAACGTTCCCGATTTGAGTGTGTCATTCCGCTTTGTTCACATTCAACCTGATCACAACCAACGTGAAGTCGTGAAGGAAAGGAAAGTAGTTCATGATAAAATTTCGGCATTTCTTTTTTAGAATGTTTCGTACTTTTGTTCTGGAAGTCATAAATTTTCGGCATTTCTTTTTTAGAATGTTTCGTACTTTTGTTCTGGAAGTCATAAATTTTACGCGTTCGTTTTTTAGAATTTGTTATAACAGACGCCTTAATGAGCTTACATTTTGTAATAGCTTCGCTCAAAATTTGCTAACTGTACCGAGTTATCGGTTACTGTTGGCGGCTTGTCCTAGTCAATTATTAAGAAAGACAGAGACCCCATTAGATCCAGGTGAAAGGTTTGGAATTTACAGCATTCCCATGAAACCAGTGGACAATAGTTCATCACAAAAACTATGTATTGGCTCCACAAAACAAACTTTACAGCTTCGCCTTTTTTTTTTTTTTTTGATTGAAGGTTTAACGACCACCGTGAGCCACTCAATGGGCTATAAGCAGTCGCCCGTCCCTAATTTAGGGTCACTGGTTCCAGGGAAGGGAGAGAGCCAGTGCCGTAAGACAAACACAACATCCATGCCTCACCGGGATTCGAACCCGGACCCCTTTCGGACGAATGATCAGATGCCATCGCTTAGACCACTGTGCCACCGTGGCGGCGCTTTGCCTTTCTGAACACATTTATAGTGTGAAGACCGGAGCTGTGAACTCTGTCCTAGCCCGACTTACACACTGTGGGATTTATTAACCTGCCTGGAAATAGGCCAGTATCCTTTTCACTCCATTAGACGTGTCTACTCTTCTTTTCACAGAGAGCTTTTTATCTACTCCCAGTTACAAGTCTGTTATAAGGACTCATCACCTAGTGAAATACCACAACCGTGAAAATTGTTATTTCCAGGAGACTATTCGCATCAGACGAAATAACGCTGTAAGTTTTTAAATTTATATCATAACTTATCTTATGTATATCTTGTTGATTCAATTGTGCAATGCTGACGAACTTCCGATTGTAACCTGATTTCCGCAAGAGTGCTGGGTGAGCACTCTTCAAATCGCACCTACGTCAAGGAAGTTCATAGACAATATACATATAGAGCACACTAGCACATACTATTGTAGTCTGAAGATGGGGCATAGTGATTCTGAAAGATCTGACTATTTTTATCTGTAAATATTTTAACTTTTAATAAAGTTTACCTGACTTGTAAAGGGTTTTCTCCTTTTTATAAGTTTTTTATCGTGTATTGACGGAGTTGTCTTTAACTTTTGAAGCCCAATTTAATGAAGACTGTCATGCCTTTGAATGTTTTCAATTGAAAAATCACAAAAATATTTCTTCTCAAAAATGAAAACTATCGAATTTTTTTTTTTTTTGATTGGAGGTTTAACGACCGCCGTGAGCAACTCAATGGGCTATAAGCAGTCGCCCGTCCCTAATTTAGGGTCACTGGTTCCAGGGAAGGGAGAGAGCCAGTGCCGTAAGACAAACACAACATCCTTGCCTCACCGGGATTCGAACCCGGACCCCTTACGGACGAATGATCAGAGGCCAACGCCTTAGACCACTGCGCCACCGGTGCGGCACTATCGAAATGCAAAGGAATGAAAGTTTCGAGGAGTTTTAATGAGTATTCTTGACGAATTATTTAGTTATCCACTGTTTTCTAAAATAACATCGATACTCCTCGGCATTTCATGATTCTGTAAAACTAACTTTCAAGGCCTTTAGAGCATAACTATTTAGGCAATTTCTATATAGTTTTATACAGCCGTATGATGTACTTACTCAGACGGATTTGAAGGGAACAGAACTAATGACAAAAGCCACTCTTCGGTTCAGAACTGCTTCAGTTTGTCGCTTTCATTGGATCTGAGGAGTTTATGCTAAAACATGTCCCTTGAAACCACTAAATACGTAATTCGCGTCATACTTATGTGCTGTGATGTTTTTGTTAGTAAAACAAGAATTGTGTTCATAAAGACCACGCTTGTTTATGATTTGCCAGTAATAGCATATTTTCATTTACTACCATTTGTCTTTCAGAATATTTTTGTTCGATCGAGCACACGGGAATTCCGCTTATTATATTTTCTCCATTTCGCTTATGTAGAACACCTTAACTTACTTAGTGGCCATTACGTTTCTAAGACTGTTTCATACGGTTTACTTTAGCATGCTACACATTTAGTTCAACTTCTGTTAATGCTTACGTAGCGCTATTTTTGACCGAATTCCTGAAACTGTAGCAATTAACACTGATGATATTTAGAACAATGGTTGTATTTCAGAGCAATACACCTTACAAAATCTTTTGAACCATTTTCCTGACCAGTCAAATAAATGGTTCTTCTTCCCAAGTTGCATTTGTGGCATTGCTTCCTTTTTTTGGCGAGAGGAAGAGTTTTCGTAACTGATTTACCCAGTGCATGATCATCATATTAGTTTTATTGGAGAAGTTAGGCGAAAGACGATTAGGAGAGCACCTGTTACACAAACGGAGCAATAAGTCATTATTGACTCGGCGTTAAACCGAAGCTAAATTATGCGAATAGAAATATGGTTAGAAATATTTTTATTTTTGAAAGTAGATGCATTGCTTGCGCCACTGTTTGACAGTTTCATTGGGTAATTTTATGGCTGCATCAAACGTTACTAAGAAAATTCACTTTGGACAAATTTAATACGTCTAAACTAAAAATAACTTCGAGAATTTCAATCGTTTATCTTTATAAAATAATTTGTTCTGCACCTCAAGCATCATTAATCTTTTTGAAATCTTAAATAAAAGTGGAGTGAGTGAACACTTCTTAACTACACAACACCTCCTGTTCACTTTCTTTAATAGGGCCAGCTACATATTATGTCTGTTATAAAGAACACTCATAAATGTTGAAACGATTGAAATGATTATTTTACAGCAAAAATTTGCGCTTAAGAAATGTTAAAACAGATTGAATCTGTGCATAGCATTTGTATTTATGATGTCCTCCGGTTGGCTCCAAAGCAAGTTGTACTTTTTGTACACTATTACGACCTAAAAATCATAACTTCCCAAGATTTTGAATATCACGTTTATAAAATTCCTTTGATTCTAAATCGAAAGAAGCTAGAAAGTTTGGCTTCACAGTGTCTAAACTCCGAACCCATACTGCTCTGCCATTAAGATCTGGACATCCCTATATTGATAGTGAATTAGGTACTGCGCCAGCACCACGTCACAGGCCTAACTGTAATTACGCTTTTAGGGCTATGATGAGACAATATCGAGGCATATTGCATTCACAGTAGTAATAGCACTACTGTGAATGCAAGATGCCTCGATCGGAAGGATTTACCGATTTTCAGCACGGATTGATATTAGGACGCCACAAAAGCAATCGCTCCGTACGTGATCATTCAGCGGTATTGAAGATTCCTAGGTCAATGGTTGATTATGTTGTGCGCTAATGTAAGCGGGCTGGGAATGTATGTACGAACACACGACCCGGTAAACTTCCGAAGCTAACAGAACGTAACGGGGGAATTCTGGAAAGTACTGTGAGCTCAGAAAGCAAATCAACATTGTATCAAATCACGCAAACTCTTTGTGTTACAAGTACAGTGCGCAGGACTCTGAGCCACATAGATTACTACGGTGGCACAGATATCCACAAGCTGCTAATCGCCGCCCCGGTGGCGTAGTTGTATAAGCGATGGCCTCTGATCATTCGTCCGAAAGGGGTCCGGGTTCGAATCCCGGTGAGGCATGGATGTTGTGTTTGTCTTACGGCACTGGCTCTCTCCCTTCCCTGGAACCAGTGACCCTAAATTAGGGACGGGCGACTGCTTATAGCCCATTGAGGTGCTCACGGTGGTCGTTAAACCTCCAATTAAACAAAAAAGAAGCTGCTAATCACTTCAACTAATGCCACACGCCGATTGGGCAGTGTAAAAACGTTGAACTTGGACTGTAGACCAATGGAAAAAAAGCCGAGCTTTGGACTGACCGTTTACTATATACAGTCTACCTAGGTGATAGTCATTCCTGGGTGTGGTGGATGCCTGGAGGAAGGTACTTTCCACCTTGTGTAGTGCTGACAGTGAGGTTTTTTGGAGGCAGCGTGATTGTGTGGAGCTATTCTTCGTGGTTCTGTAACAGCCCATTAGTCGTTTTGGAGAAAACCATATATTCTAAGCTCTGACCTCGGTATTTTCGATTGCAAGAAACATCCCAGAAACAAAGGTGCTTGAAGCTGATGGAATTCAGAGAATTCTATTTGTCTGCTCACTGTCTAAGATTGCCAGGGGACAATTCTCTTGGAATCGATTCAGGAAGTTTCGTCATTTTTTCTATTTGTTTTATAGAGGTGTGAAATAGTTATTTCATTGTTTATATGTCATTAGATGTGAAATTTAATGGATATTTCAGAAATGTCTTAGTGTTTCCTGTATCTACTTCTGTTCTTAAGATATGGCATAAAATATGGGGTTTGACAAACACATTGAAATTCACGTTAGCTGCTTATCAGTTGTTATAGCCAATCATAAACATTATTTTACCTGATTGGCTGCTACCTAATGCTATCCTAATCCTATTCCAGCCTTTATAATGGTTGACACAGAGCTACTAGAGCATTGTAGTGGTCGCTTCTTGTTGTTATTAGATTATAATTTGTGTACATTCTCAATAATGTTTAAAACTGCGGAATTGTCCACAGTGGACAGAGTAAATATAGTTGTTCGGCATGAAGAGGGATATTATTTAAGGCCAATCGCTGAAAGAGTGGGCTGTAATCAATCTACAGTTATTAGGCTACTGATAAAAGTAAAAGACACTGCTGCTATTAAAAATATACGTTGCAGTGGAGGGCCCAGATCCACTACAACCAGCGAGGACAGAGTGCTCATAAAGCTAAGCTTGGCAGACAGGAGGCTCAATTCATCTTAAATGATTCAAAGACGGTCTGAAGTGACTGAATTTACTGTTAGTGTATCTACTGTTAGGAAGAGGCTGCTTCACAATGACATACGTGGCTGCAAAGACAGGCGTAAACCACTGTTAACTGCAAATCAAAGACAGCGTAGAGCAAAACAGCACGTCTCATGGACAACCAAGCAACGGGAAAATGTTCTTTTCATAGGATTTTGCTTTAATGGGAATCAGCGTAGGGCCAATATAAGGAGATTCAAGTATGAAGAATTCCATCTGAGTTGTTTAGTGACTACTGTTAATCATCCGGCGAAGGTCATGGTTTGGAGCTGCATGTGTACACATGGCAACCTCCATATTGTCGATGGTACGGTAAATGCCCAGAAATACATCTGGATATTAGAAAACACCATCATCTAGAAGACTTTATGACGGAAATTTTACTTTTCAAGATTACAATGCTCCTTGTCATGCTAAAATAGTGAAAAAAGTGGTTTTAGGGGGAAAATGTTCAGCACCTTGATTGGCCACCACAATAACCGGACTTACACCCGATCAAAAATTTGTGTTTCAAGGTGTCGTATGAACGATCAAAAAAGAAGCCTACAACCAAAATTCAACTTCTTGAAGATGTAATTCAAATTTGGAATAGTATTGTTCAACCGAATCTTTTTCAAAACCTTGTTCACAGTACATCAGCAAGATGCAAAGCTGTGATTAAAGCTAAAGGCTAGGCAACAAAATATTAAGTATATTTTATAATTTTGCTTTATTTTATTTCTGTATTTAAATGTTATTTCATCCCTTATGAATTACAAAAACGATTTATTGCTGTAAACCTAAGTATCAGATAAATTATCCTTTTCATAATATAATTTCGA
This sequence comes from Macrothele yani, assembly GCA_039090855.1. Classification (NCBI taxonomy): domain Eukaryota; kingdom Metazoa; phylum Arthropoda; class Arachnida; order Araneae; family Macrothelidae; genus Macrothele; species Macrothele yani. The sequence continues at coordinate 71,629,371 of CM077012.1, forward strand.
CTTGTCATGATTTTTGTAATGCATCTTTAAGAACAGAAGTAGCTAGAGGAAAAACTAAGACTTTTTTGAAATATCCATTAAATTTCGCATCTAATGACATGCAAATAAAGAGATAACTATGGAAATTAGGTAGTTAAAAAAATAGTTAAACTTAAAAATTCACGGGTTTTGCAGGTGATGCACTATTTTTGCACACCTCTGAAGATGACGGCGGATGATGGAATTCATCAAACTACCTTGGCAAGAAAAGTACTATATTATGCCAAATTGCATCTTTTATCAAGTTGCGGTAGAGTTTAGCACATTGGCCTGGCAGAACATGTCTTCCTGCCTGTACTCCACAAATCGGAAAATGTAGAATTTTTAAGCCACACTATAACGAAGTAAATTTCTCCGTCATTTTTGGTCTACGCCGGATTCGAACCCGAGGCCGCTTATTCCGGAACAAGTCGCTCTACCAACTGAGCTACGCAGACATTTGTTCTGATTCCTATCTGCCTTCATGTCGTGTGCGTCCTGCTGGCAGGTACGTCACATCTCCAACTGAGCTACGCAGACATTTGTTCTGATTCCTATCTGCCTTCATGTCGTGTGCGTCCTGCTGGCAGGTACGTCACATCTCCCCCCCGAAAGAGGGCCGGGGGCATGGCCCACGGGTCAGCCGTGACCATGAATCGTTGCAGGCAGCCATCCACTGTAGAACGTGCACTTGAGAACTCGCAGTCAATCTGCTGTGTGGAATGCAACATCACACATTTTTATTTTTCGAAGCGCTGGAGAAGGAATTCTCTGATTTTTCCTGTCTCGCGGTGTGGAAATAACATCACACCATTGCGAGAATTTGAACGGTCGGGTCATCCGGATAGTTCGGGCGCCATTATAACGAAGTAAATTTCTCCGTCATTTTTGGTCTACGCCGGGATTCGAACCCGAGGCCGCTAATTCCGGAACAAGTCGCTCTACCAACTGAGCTACGCAGACGATTTATTCTGATTCCTATCTGCCTTCATGTCGTGTGCGTCCTGCTGGCAGGTACGTCACAACACATTCACATTCATAGCTTCTCTTCCATAAAGTTTTGGATGTTTCTCCTCGCTACATTTCCATTATTTCCATTTGCGAACACATAAATAATAATATCAATGATACTCAACTGAAACCTCTTTGTTGCGTATTATCGGCATACAGATATCGCACATTTTACTGTTCCCCGTGTGACTACCCTTCAGAATACTTTAAATTTGCATCTTCCTGGAACGAAAACCGAGCTCGCACCTGCCAATTTACGTTCGAACATGCTACCGTTACCTTACCTAGAACAACGAAGTTCCAAGGAACTGAAGCAAAGCAGATGCAGCTTAGGAATTCGAACCCGCACAACTTGCCGGGTGTTTTTTTTTTTTTTTTTTTGATTGGAGGTTTAACGACCACCGTGAGCAACTCAATGGGCTATAAGCAGTCGCCCGTCCCTAATTTAGGGTCACTGGTTCCAGGGAAGGGAGAGAGCCAGTGCCGTAAGACAAACACAACATCCATGCCTCACCGGGATTCGAACCCGGACCCCTTCGGACGAAGGATCAGAGGCCAACGCCTTAGACCACTGCGCCACCGGGGCGGCACTTGCCGGGTGTACGCTAGTCGAAGCAATCCTGCGGAGAAATGGTCGTCGACGCTACGATGAAGGATTGCTTTGTCTAGCGCACATGCGGAATGTTGTTGGTATTCTTAAGATACGTTTGCTTTGCTTCAGTTGCTTTGAACTTCGCTGCCCTGGGTGGGGTAACGGTAGCATACTCAAACTTAAATTTGGAGAAGCGGGTTCGATTTCTGTCCTACGAAGATGTAATTTTCAAGTTTTCTTAACAGTGGCTACATGGGAAACAACAGTAAAACAAAATATCTGTATGCCGATAATTATACAATATGTCTTTTGTGTATTTGTGAAGAACTGATCTTTCCGGAGATTTGCTTCCCATTTATTTCTGACTCCCCATTGCTTTAGTGGTTCAACGAACACGGTGAGCAACTCGATGGGTTGTGAGCAGTTGCCCCTCCCTATTTTAGGGCCAGTGGTTCCAGGGAGGGGAGAGAACCAGTGCCATAGGACCAACACAACATCAATGGCTCACTGTGATGCGAATCAGTACCTATCTCGAACGCATCGTCAGAAGCCAGCGCTCAGCCCACTGAGCCACCGGGGCGGCCCCTATTAATTTCAGCTCATTTAAATGCAAAAATGTCTTTCCTAGGCATGGGCCACTGAGCCACCGGGACAATTCCTATTGCTTTGAGCTCCTTTAAATGCAAAAAATGTATTTCCTGGGCTTGGGTCTCTGAGCCACCGGGACAATCCCTATTGCTTTGAGCTCCTTTAAATGCAAAAATATATTTCCTGAGCTTGGGCTATTGAGCCACCGGGACAATTCCTATTGCTTTGAGCTCCTTTAAATGCAAAAAATGTTTTTCCTGGGCTTGGGCCACTGAGCCACCGGGACAATTCCTATTGCTTTGGGCTCCTTTAAATGCAAAAAATATATTTCCTGAGCTTGGGCCACTGAGCCACTGGGACAATCCCTATTGCTTTCAGCTCCTTTAAATGCAAAAAATGTCCTTCCTGGGCTTGGGCCACTGAGCCACCGGGACAATCCCTATTGCTTTGAGCTCCTTTAAACGCAAAAAAATGTCTTTCATGTACTTGAGCCACCGAGACAATTCCTATTGCTTTGAGCTCCTTTAAATGCAAAAAAATGTCTTTCCTGCGCTTAGACCAGTGAGCCACTCCTGTGGTCCCTATTGCTTTTAGCTCCTTTAAGTGCGAAGAATGCTTTACTTGCGCTTAGACTGCTGAGCCACAGGTGCGGTCCCTATTCCTTTGAGCTCCTTTAAATGAAAAGAATGTCTTTTCGGCTCTCAGACCACTGAGCCACCGGGACGGCTCATATTTCTTTGAGCTCCATTGAATGCAAGAATGTCTTTCGTGCGCTTAGACCACTGAGCCACCAGGACGGCCCCTATTGCTTTGAACTCCTTTAAATGCATAGAATGCCTTATCTGCGTTTAGACTGCTGAGCCATAGGGGCGACCCTTACTGCTTTGAGTTCCTTTAAATGTAAAGAATGTCTTTTCTGCTCTCAGACCACTGAGCCACCTGGGCGGCACCTATTTCTTTGAGCTCCATTGAATGCAAGAATGTCTTTCGTGCGCTTAGACCACTGAGCCACCAGGACGGCCCCTATTGCTTTGAACTCCTTTAAATGCATAGAATGCCTTACCTGCGCTTAGACTGCTGAGCCATAGGGGCGGCCCTTACTGCTTTGAGTTCCTTTAAATGTAAAGAATGTCTTTTTTTGCGCTCGGACCACTGAGCAACCTGGGCGGTCCCTATTGCTTCGAGCTCCTTTCACACGAAACACAGCACACCTTTTCTCGGATTGATTTCCTCGCTATTAAAGCACGGGCGTGTTAATAGTTTGAACGTTGTTTCCAAGTTGCTAAAACATTCATGCTTCAATTTTGTTAGTATGCTTAATCTCCAATTGATTTTAATAAATAAAAGACGTATATTTTAATACATATCTGATAAGACGTTCCTCTCACTATTAATTGCTACATTTGCAATATGATATGAGAACTAATACATTTATTATTAACTAATGAAACACTTTATTTATCAGTATAGTTCTTTGTCAGTCTTATGCTAGACTCTCTGGGCGGCTGAGTTTTGCCACTATGAACTACAAAACAGTAGATACGAGCTTATTAAGTAATTTCTGTTTTTCTTCTTGGTATTTCGAGACACTTTATTATGACAAATTTCAATTATCACGAATTACAGAACCGTATCGTTATAATCAGCACATACCGTTTTCGCCACGATGATTAAGCGACAAATGAGTTCCAAAATGTTATCTGCTTTTGTATACATTCTTTTTTCATTCCCTAGCGTTTCCATTCCCTATTGTCATCCATCTATTTCCTTACCTCTCTTTTTCTTCTTCCTTCTTCTCTAGTTCTATCGCCGCTGAAAACCCTCACTAAGGTCAAACGAAGTGATTCACATTTATCTTCTCAAATGATGTTGCAGCACAACAGAATTTTCTGGGCTTTATTTTCAAGAGATTCGCTCCTGGCATTTTAGTTAGGTGTACGTTTTAACTCAGCGTATCTTCAGTTTTTCTTTACAATTTTGACAGTTATTCACAGAATAATTCTTTAAGGAATTTAGAGGCAGAAAACAAATTAGCTATAGTAATATAAGCCGCAGGTACCCCGATAAAGATTTAATAAGGTGACGGTAACTTACGTATGTATCGTTTATATAAATGCCAGCGCCATTAAGGGCTTAGTAAAAACTGTGTGCCACCTAAGATTTAACTCAGATTACCCAGTCACTACGCCGGATGTTTATTATTAATTTCAGTAATTACTCTGGTTAAAGACGTTAAGGCATCAAGACATAGGCCAATTGATATTGTTCATTCGTATTTTCCAGCGGTTCGGACCTTTTGAGACAGGCTCTGCTCTTCGAATGACTTATGACATGTAAAATACTTTCGATATATACAAACAGTTCAGAAAAGAATACGTGTTGAAAATACTAGGGACTGCGTAGATGACAAATTGATTTCACTTGCACTATCTTAAAAGATAAGCTGTAATTCTTTTCACATAGTTTCAAATGTTGTGATCATTTATCTCATTTACTGTGACTTCGGGTTTGCAATTTCTGTCCTTGTAGACAACACATTCATGTTCTGTTCTTCTAAACACCGATCTTAATTTCTAACTGAAGTTCTAATTTCTGATATCCAGTTTGCATGATCCATAACAGGACATTGTTTCTAAATTACTACCGAAAAAAAAATATTTTCGATTTTGCAGCTTCAGACAACCGAAATGAAAGAAATCGTTTAAGTTTAATGGAAATTTGAAAGCGAAAACATTTGGTCAAATTTAATTCATTGGTCTTTAATAAAGTAGTTTAAGAAATATCAAAAACTAACTTTCGCTAGCATTTATAGGATTACATGATTTGGAAAAATAGTTTGGGAACTGCATTTAATAATCTGGAAAGTCATTTGTGATACTAGTGTTTGATAATCTGTGTGATTTATCTAGTGTTTGATAATCTGTGGGATTATCAAGCACGCGTATCACTAAATGATTGACTCTTTGTTATATTGATAACTATGTCGGTTCTCCTTTTTTAACAATGTATGTTGGAATTTATGAGACTGCAACTAAAACCATCTTTAAACCTAAGATTTGACGATTTGGGAGCTACGGCGAATTGCAAATTGAAAGGGAAGAAGAGCGTATGAAAGTTCTAAGATTTTTTCAACGGCTGTTACTGGCTCTATAAATTTAGCGGAAAAGAAAAGTATTAATGCATCCGCCGTATAATAGAGCTTATCGCACAAAGGAAGTATAACAAAGTAAATTTCTCCGTCATTTTTGTCCACGCCGGGCATCGAACCCGGGTCCCCTCATTCCTGAATAAGTCGCTCTCCCAACTGAGCTACGCGGACGTATGCTCTCGCTGCTATCTGCATTTGTCTCATGTGCCTCAGCGAGAGCATACGTCCGCGTAGCTCAGTTGGGAGAGCGACTTATTAGACGCACATGAGACAAATGCAGATAGCAGCGAGAGCATACGTCCGCGTAGCTCAGTTGGGAGAGCGACTTATTCAGGAATGAGGGGACCCGGGTTCGATGCCCGGCGTGGACAAAAATGACGGGGAAGTTTACTTCGTTACAGAAGGTAACTATCGTACTACGCTGTTCTCGTCTTTTTCTGTTTAAAATATTTTTGTTTTAACCCTGCCTTTCGAGGCCCTCTCAGTTGAACCTTTTAGCTGACCCGATTCTAACGATATCCCATATACAAAAATTTTTATGGGACCCATAAATCCTTCTGCTTCCTTTTAACTTGGGAATAAATTTCATTATGAGCTACACCGACAGAATTTATCGTTGCAACTTTGCGGTCCTGACATGTCTTTCACCTCTGTAGTACGTCACAAAGTAGCTACGAATTTCATCACTGTGTTCAATAACAAAAACCAGTCTAGTCATAATAATGTGAATAAACCTGCTTAATAAAAAGAAGTAACAAATTTAGTGACTAAAGTTTCTAATCCGCATAACAGAAATGTATCCTTACCTGTGTAAACCACCGACGTTAAAAACACTACCTTTTTTAAAACTTGACTGTACATCCCTGATCGAATACCGCTTCAAAATGTCATTTACTTTTATAGACGACGTTTTAAAGAAACAAAGTCTGACATTTTATTTTTCAAGGAATACGAACACATGTGACGTATATTCTAAATTAACTTTCCATTTTAGTTTCTTTCCCTATGTAAATTTTCAGTTTGTTCTCAGTTATACTTCACAACTTAACGTGGCATCTTCTCTCTCAAACGAATACTGTTGGCAACACAACTGAGGTCAGAATGAACGTGACGTGTAACTGTATGAGATAAGAACCATAGATAGAAACTATGATACAACAGTTGCTCGCGTGGGATGTTGGATGTGGGTTGGAGATGAGATATGTGAATTATGTTGAAATGTGATATCTGATCTATTGATATAGTCCTGGAATAAAGCTAATTTCCGTAAGTTTGACTTCTGTTTAAATGCTTCGTCTGGCCGTAAAGGTTTAATTAAGGAAGTGTTCCATCGTATTCATATCTAATGACATGGACATAACGTAATAACGTATGACGTGCCTGCCCCGCAGGACGCACACAACATAAAAGCAGAAAACAGCAAAAACGAACGTCTGCGTAGCTCAGTTGGTAGAGCGACTTGTTCCGGAATAAGTGGACTCGGGTTCGATCCCCGGTGTGAACCAAAATGACGGAGAAATTTACTTCGTTATAATGGCGCCCGAACTTTCCGGATGACCCGGCCGTTAGAGATCTCGCAATGGTGTGATGTTCTTTCCACACCGGGAGATAAGAAAAATAAGAGAACCACTTCTTCAGCGCTTCGAAAAATAAAAATGTGTGTGATGTTGCATTCCATACACTAGATTTACTGGGAGTTCTCAAGTGCACGTTCTTCAGCGGATGCTGCCTACGACAATTCATGGTCACGGCTGACCCGTGGGCAATGCCCCGATCCTGTTTCGGGGAAGGGGGGAGGGTGAGATGTGACGTGCCTGCCCCTCAGGACGCACAGGACATAAAGGCAGATAGCAGCGAGAACGAACGTCCGCGTAGCTCAGTTGGTAGAGCGACTTGTTCCGGAATAAGTGGACTCGGGTTCGATCCTCGGCGTGGACCGAAAATGGCGGAGAAATTTACTCCGTTATAAACGACAATATTTCAACACGAAAAGAAGATTACGTTATACACACGATAGGAATTTGTGATATCCTTTATATGGTTCTTGCACAATAGGTATTCTTATGTAATCGACGAACAAATAATACCAGATCGAAATAAAATGGGTTGCCCCGGTGACACAGTGGTCTAAGCGATGAATTCTGATCATTCGTCCGAGATAGGTCCGAATTCGAATCTCAGTGAGGCATGGATGTCGTGTTTGTCTAACGGCACTGGGGTCGCCCCGGTGGCGCAGTGGTCTAAACGCTGGCTTGTGATCATTCGTCCGTGATGGGTCCGGGTTCGAATCCCGGTGAGGCTTGGATGTTGTGTTTGTCTTACGGCCCTGGATCTCTCCCTTCCCTGGAACCAGTTGCCCTAAATTAGGGACGGGCGACTGCTTATAGCCGATTGAGTTACTCACGGCGGTCATTAAACCTCCAATAAAAAAACTAAATAAATAAAATGGGATGAACAGCATATTTTATGAATGCAAAATTATTTTCAAATGTTGTGAGCACTTGTTTTCACAAAATATTCAAGTTTTAAATGTTCAGTATTGTTTCAGTTTCATAAAGGAAATTAAAAAGCCAGATTGGTTCAATTAAAAGCCAGTGTTGAATAAGTGCACCTGCAGTAAATCACATGGATGGACCATTCCAATACGTAAGACGGCACATGAACGTGGTGTGTCGTATAAATCATACAGACTATGTCCTTTAGCATCGGTTAGCGTTCGATTGAGGGCCGGAATGGGCAAAACGAGTGACCTCAGCGACTTTGAACGTGGCACGATTGTTGACGCCTAGTGTGCCGATTCGAGAATCCCCCAAACGGCCGTCTTCTTGCGCCTTTCACGAACAAAAAAGCATGAGTTTTCCGTGAATGGTGGACGTTCCAGAGATTTCCAGCAACTGCCAATCCTGTGAAGGAAAACAGCTGCTGTATCACGGGGACTGGCGGCATGGTTGTCGGCTGTTGTAGCTCGTTCACGACATGATCCAAAAAGTGGTGCTTTCAGACCAGACCGCGAATGAGCTACAGCAGACGACAGCCATGCCGAGTGCTGATTTTTTCAGAGCAAAGCAGGAAATCCTGCCTTCCATCAAGGTTCCTTCTGCATCATGCTGATGGCAGGATCTGAATTTTGCGCAAGCAACATGAGGCCATGGAAATATCCTGTCAGGCGTCTACAGTACAGGCCGGTGGCGTTCATGTGCTGGTTTAGGGAATGTTTTCCAGCACATAATACCCATCAAAGGATATCGACGAATCAAATACGCCAAGATGTATTTGAACTTCGTTGCCGACCGAATTCATCCCTGTATGGCTATAGTTTTATCTCAAGCAGATAGACATATCCAACACACAACGCACCCACTCACAACTCATATTGTCACCAAAGTTTCTCAGGATTATTTAGACGAATTTTCCTTGCTTTAGGAGCCTGAAGGATCCTCGGATTTAAATTCCATCGCGCATTTTTGGGATTAGATTGAACAGGCTGTACCTACCAAACTGTGCTGCCGTCTATATTCAGCAAATGCACGATTCAGTCATTTCCGCATGGTACAATATTCCTACACTACACTTCCAGTTTGTGGTATTTTCCTTACCACCATGAATTTGGGCTCTTCTGCAAGCCAAGGGTGATACAACGCTACTAGGTCAGTGTTCCTAATAAACTGTCACCTGAGTGAGTGCTTTTTCTGTTTTAACATCCACGTTGAGCAATTCTAAAGGCTATAACAGTATCCCATTCCTAATAAGGTGCCATTGGTTCCAGAAAGGGGCAATAGCCAGCGCCAGGCGCCGTATGTCCATGCTTCGTTTAGGATTCAAGCCCAGGCCCAACTCGGACGACTGGTGAGGAACCTACGCCCTCTGGCTACTTGGCCACCAGGACAACAAGGGCGCTTGAGCCATTCCTTCTAATAATAGAATTGAAATATACAGAATTTGAAGCAAGTTTTCCTCAGTACCGACATCCTTGGTTGTTTAATTACTACTGATGAGTGACTGGTCACATTGAACTGAAGTTTTGTTTTGAGAATCTTCAGTTTATACAATCTTATCTGTCTTCTTGCTTTTAACAAACGGAGCACTTCTAAGAATTTTGAGGCAACAATCTGTTACGTTGAATTAAAGTAGTGTTTTAAAAATTTCTAGTTTCGATGTGTTTTTCTGTTTCATGCTACCTACATTCACGGACAAAGAAATTTGCGCATCAAAGAGGAAGCATCGGATTGAACTGAAATTTTATGAACGTAATGATTCAGATGAATGATGCACATGATGGCAAAAACAGAACTGCAGGACAATTGCAGAGGGATCTGTGGCACGCAGTCCGGTCACCTTCAACAGCGCGTCGCACCGCCTCGTGCGGCGATACATACAACAATACGGTCCGGCATGGAGGCAAACAGACGCCTGATATTGTCCTGCAGCAGACTGGGCCAAACGTGTTGGACGGTGTGCTCCAAATCCCGGATCGTGCATCACGGCGGCAGCTGGCGTTTCAACTGGTCCCACACATGCTCGATAGGGGACATGTCCTGGTAGCGGGCAAGTCATGAAAATGTCTGGACATGAAGTAGGCAGTCCTAGGCAAACCGAGCAGTGTGCGGGCGGGCATTATCCTTCTGGTATAGCGCACCTAGAATCCCGGCCAAGAATGGGAGCACATGGAGCCGTTGGATCTTATCCACATACCTCTGGCCCGTCAATGATCCACGTACCACTAATAGAGCTGATCGGCTATCGTAGGCAATGGCTCCCCAGACCATAATGCCGGCAGTGGGGGAGGTGTGACTCTCGACAGCGAGGTGGGGATTGTGCCGTTGACCCAGGGACCTCCACACCCGGACACGATGATCATCTGTCCCCAAAACGAAGCGGCACTCATCGCTAAACACCACACGCCTCCAGTCTGTGGCGTTCCACGTCGCTCTGGCCTGGCACCACTGCACACGGAGCCGGCGATGTTCCGGTATTAATGGCAGCACGCGTAAAAGGCACTGGGATCGCAGACTTGCTCCCGCGAGGCACCGGGAGATGGTTCATGGGCACACAGGAGCCACTACATCTGCCTGTATCGTGGACTGGGTCCCCGTGGGATCCGTTCGTGCCTGGTTCACGATGCGTCGATCCTCCCTACCGGCGGTCCTCTTGGTCGGTCCGGAGCCGCTCCGCTGTGTAGCAGCGCCGTCACGTGTCCACTGTTCCCAACACAGTCGGACGTTATGGTCAGAAGGATCCACGTGGCGGGCTATACGGCGTACCGACCACCCTGCGGTTTTCAGCCCGATGATCAGGCCTCTCTCCAAGTCGTAAGTTGCGTAAATCGACGTCTCTAGCATCTACCCTGCATTCTCGTCACTCTGTACTCTTGCTTGTGTCGGCCGGTGCTTTTCGCTTTCATGGGCATCGACTACACGCCGGTTTATAGGGCAGCCGGTTCGTGCTTGCAGCGCCACCACAGGGTGTACGGTCATGCGCACTCGCACCAAACGGGGATCATTTGCATACCAGCACGCACTCTAGCTTTTTGCAAAGTTTCGCGGTTGTAGCATGTTTTCGCCTATGTGCGTAAATTTTATTGTCCGTGAGTGTATTAATGACGATTATAAAAACTATATATATTTTTATTTTACCAGTGATCCGCTAACTTTGAATAAATACGTGCTTTGAGGAAATGAGATCCGGTTATTTAACCGAAAGAGAGGGTGTGTCGAAGGTCTTGCCATATTTGCATAAACGCATGTGCTGCGACAGGTATGTCACGTGTTTATACTAGTTCAAGTCACGAACTCCAGTCAATCGAAAGGGATATAAAGTGGTAGTCATTGCTGTGAACAGCATTGCATGTAGTCGTTCTTTCTGTAGTTGGGACGCCTAAAAGATGAACAGCCACAACCAGCTAATTACGGAACTTTTGCTTTATGAGTTTGAATGCGGTCAAAATGCTGCTCAAGCGACACGAAAAATTTGCCATGCAAAAGGGGAAGGTACCGTGGACCACAGCACTGCAACCAGAGGGTTCAAGAAATTTCGCTCGGGTGAGAGAAACCTCGACGATCAGCAAACATCAGTTAGGCCGCGAAACGTGGATTCGGTGGCCGTGCGCCAGGCCGTAATGACAAATCCGACAACCAGCACTGGGATATTATCAGGCGAGCTAGGCATATCACAGACCACCGTGGTACGTCAAGCTCTACAGGAGCTTCCGCATTGTTCCTCACGAACTGACGCAAGCTGGAGCAAACCGCCGAGTGGAAGTGTGCACGATACTCCTAGGAAACCCGCGGGATGTACGTTTCATCAAGAGAATTGTTACGTGTTATGAAAAATCGGTCTATTTCCATAATCCGGACGCACAACGGCAGTGGTTGATCCCGGAGCACCTTCCTTAACATTTTGCCAAATGTTGGCGCTTCAAGCACAAGGTATGGATGCTCTGCGTCTGGTGGAATTTCGAGGGGAAAATCCTTTACGAATTTGCTCCAGACGGTTGGACCGTCAACGCCAACCTCTACTCTGAACAGCTGGAGCGGATGTATGCCGTTTTGGAGGAGAAGTACCCGGCACTGGTGAACAGAAAATTAGCTCTCCTACAGCAAGACACCCTCGGCCTTGTTCCGCGCGAACGACCCGGGCAAAACTCCAGGAACTTGAGGGCATCAAACTGATGCCACACCGAGCATATAGTCCGAACCTTGCCCCGTCAGATTATTTCCTGCTCCGGTCCATGGCCCGCTTCTTTCGCGGGTGGCTCTTCAACAACTGGGAGGAGGTGGCAGCTGGCATGAAAAAGTTATTTGCTTCGAAGGAAAAGAACTGGTACCGACGCAGAATCAAAGAACTGGCAGACAAATGGTTAAAGACGGTGCAACACGATGGCCTGTACTTTGAATGCTAGTCAGCTTTCGTCGTAAAGGTACGTATGAAGACATAAAGTGATCCAAATATTGCAGAACGTTCGACTCACCCCCTGCAAAATGTTAATGTGAGTGTTGTGTTTGTACATCTACACTGCTGCCCTCCCAAACTGCAACACCAAGAAGGACACGAGATAGCAAAGCCAGATTTTCTGGACACAACAACAGATACAAAGATGAAACGATTGAGCTTACAGGCCCGTGCGACTTGCGGAACACGCAGATATCAATAGTTCGTGTGGCCCCCATGGCTGGCAATAACGGCCGCTACACGCCGCGGCATCAAACGAAAGAGGCTTTGGATGTGGGCTTGCGGTATGTCGGTCCAGGCTGTTAGCACACTTTGCCACAGATCACTGGGGTAGCCGCGGGTGGTGCTTGCAGGGCCACTCGGTTGCCGATCAGTGACCAGATGCATTCAATGGGCGACATATCGGGAGAACAGGCGGGCCACGGCAGCAGTGACACCTGGTGGGCCATAAAGTATGGTTGCACAATGCGTGCCACGTGCCCGGTGGCACGCATTGTGCAACCATACTCGCATTGTGCAACCATGCACGCATTGTGCAACGCATTGCACGCATTGCACGCATTGCGCATTGTCCTGTTGAAACGTGGCCGCTGGCAGGTCCTGCTGCTAAGGGATAACTACAGCCTCCAAAACGTCGGAGATGTAGCGGTGGCTGTTGAGCGTACCGGCGATGCGTACCAAAGGGGTGCGGGTGTCATACCCAATTGCGCCCCAAACCATAACGCCAGGCGACGGACCGGTATGGCGATGCATAACGCCGGCTTCATACAGTCTCTCGCCGCGGTGCCGCCACACGTGGATCCGACCATCAGGGTGTTGCAGGTAGAAGCGGGATTCGTCGGAGAAGACAATGTTGTGCCATTCCGTAGTCCACGTGCGGCGTTCAACGGCCCACTCCTGCCGCACTCGCCGGTGATGTAACGTCAATGGTAGTCGGAGCAATGGGCGCCGTGCGACAAGTCCCCGCTCATGTAGACGACGTCGAACGGTACGTGCTGACAAAGGTTGTTGTGCAACACACCCTAATTCCTGCGCTAACGTTCGTGTTGTGGCGGTGCGAGCCGTCAATGCCCGCCGCACAACATGCCGTTCCTCTCGTTCGGTGGTGTGCCGCGTCTGCGGCAATCGCTCACATCAGTCCTTCCGTCCCTCCTGCACCCACCGAATCCATACTCGCCTCACTGTGGCTGGATGTCGTCCCAAACGGGCGCCGATGTCTCGGTACGATAAACCGCTGTCGCGATAAACCACTATTCGTCCTCTGTCGAACTCCGAAACGTGCTGGAAATACAGCCGTATTCTGCGACGAGGCATCAGGAAGCTTCCCACGCACAGGTCCGGTAGCACAACACACTTCCACTACTTACACCCCGCCTTCTGTGCAACCTTCTTATAGTGCTTCTCGGTGGCGTACCGGGAGAGCATGATTTGCTTATGCACTGCAATGCTAATCGTTTGCATGTCCTCTCGCGGGCGACGCATGCTGCGAATTTCAGGCCAATCGGATGCTTCCTTCTTGGTGTTGCATTTCGGGTGGCCAGCAGTGTAGTTGAAAACAAGGAAGCGTTCAGCGTGAGTGACTCAAATATAAAGCTCGTTCAAAAGAACTCTGCGTATAAAATCAACTCTCATTAAATCTTCAATCCCTCTCATCAAACTCTCTTCAATGCAATTCAGAACAACACCTTTATTCTTCTCATCATCATACGTCATTCACTTGACATGTCGTCACGTTGCAAAAATACATTCACCGAGATCGTGATAAGATTAAGAAATGCTTAAGCAGAATATACCAAAATTTACATAAGAGCTGAGGAAGGAACCAAAACGGAAAGTTAAAGGGGAGTATTCGTTACATATCATTTCATCGAAATTATTTTTTTGCATTCCTGTCTAAAACGAAGGGTAAAGAAGCGATCATGTGAACGAACAACTCTGTGTTTTTCATGAAAATATATGGCTCAGAACTAAAGCTGTATCCTAATATATGCTTGAATGATTTTCTCAAAAGTAATGTAATTTCATTTTATCAATACGCCTCCAGTGGCATGTTTTCCACACCGCATTTTTGTTAGTGTGTTAAACGCTTATTCGTGCATCCTCTGTTGTCGCTTTTGAACTTTTAATATTGCGTTCCGAGTGAAAAGCTCGACCCTTTCGCCCGACCACGTGCTATAAATTCAGTATTATTACAGAAAACCATCCTCCAAGTTAATGCGCGCCTGGCGCATTAAAAAGCGGTACTTTTTTTTCTCATGGGAGTCACGAATATTTATAATAAAATGTCATGATAGCTAACATTTTTGCTGCCACTTGCTTTGCTGAAAAATAGCGCTAATTCTCCCCGCCATCGTCTGCCATAATGTCGCTTCCACCCATTTCGCAATGTCTGGCAATTCATCATCATTTGGTTTGTCTTCTAAAAACAATTTTGGAGTCATATCGCTCTTCCGCATGTAGAAGAGCGAGAAGTTTGATGACGGGGGCATTCTACGGGTGGTTAAGTATAATTGAGGAATATTTTTCTCAGATATATCGATTTACTCAGTTCACTTAAAAACACTATTTTTCCAGCAGTAAAACATAAGAACATTTTACTGGAAGAAACAACAGTTATGTTAACGTAAAAGAAAGCAATAGAATCACTGTTCACATGGAAATATGCTTTTTTCTTTTATTTAAAGGAACTGTTGCACAGAAGTATTTTTACTCTTTGTCATGCTTAGCGCTTTCACCATGACAGAAATAAAAGCGATAAGAAACAAGACAGAAACTCTCTCATTATGGAAGCATAATAAGAATATGTTTTCTTACAGACTTTAACGACAACCATAAGTAACTCTTAGGGCTCTGAGTAGCCGCGCATCCCTAATTCGGGGAAAGGGACAGGGCCAACACCATGGCTTTACGAATTGGCAGAAGCCAGGGTCTCATACAATTCGGCGACTGGGGCGAATATAACTAAACTATTCGCCTTTGTTATTTGTTTTGCAAATCGTGAGTCGTGATGTCTATTTTCTCGTTATGGATAGAATTCATTTGCCAGTAGTTCGAAAGTTATATTCGTCATCTTCTTTTAAAAGGACAGTCGATTTCCGAATTTCGTTTACAATCAAAATTTACTATTGATGAAAATTCTGTATGCAAATCAATCGGCTACTCAATATTTTTTATCATACTTACTGAACTGTCTCTGAAGGTAATTAAAACCTACAGCTGGGCTTTAAATTGAATGTTGCTGAGAGTACTGTCAGTCTAAAAATGGTTTTCCCGAAAAATTATATTGGACACTTTACATCACTCTATCAACTCAGAATATACATGTTTGCATAAGTGAAAGGATAAGTTCGGTGAATTTCAAGAAAAAAAATCCTAGGATCAATGCTCTCTTTGTTTAATTTTAGAACGAAAACAAATTGAAAAATATCATTCAACTCCCAGCTCTAATAACCTCTAATACTAACACACTAATTGATTTGTGTCCTATTTACACTCGACAAGAGTCAATTATTTCTGGTGTACTCAATCATCATTTCAGTGATCCTTCCTATTTTATTTGCTATAAACAAAATTGTAATATAATACAGGAACATGAACTCTATATCACTAAATCAATTAATCATACAAATCTTGAAAACTTTAAATCTCAATTGCAGGACATAAATTGGGATCTCGTAGTGAATGCTGATTCACCAAATGAAGCATATCAAAAATTTATAAATTAATTACAAGTGTTATATGATCAAATATTTGTAAAATTTTATCGACAGAGAAACCTAAGGAAGAAATTCAGGAAACCTCCGATAACTAATGCATTACTTAATCGGATAAATAAAAAAATAATATTCTCTAAATTTTTAAAAACTAGACAGCACTCTAATTATCTTCATTTCAAAATACATATAAATAAACTGAACTCCAGTATTAGAACTACTAAAAGGAAAATTTACATTAATATTTTTTTCAGAAAACTGTTCTAGCTTAACTTGGAAATATTTAAATACATTAATGGGAAAGAATACCAAATCAATTATTCCGGAGTGTCTTGTTGATGAAAGTAACCAACAAATATTTGAGAAACAGGAGATAGCTACTCAATTAAATTCCCATTTTACTTCTATCCCCCAACTTATTAAAAATAACCTAAAAAAAACCCTACTCAATTTCCCAGTTATCTTCACAGTACTTTTAGAATTACCACTTTTTACCTTACTGATATGACTCGCGTTGAACTAATTATTGAACTAAATAAAATTAATATTAATTCTACTCCTGGTTATGATGACATCCATCCTAACGTTGTCAGGTATATGGCAGATATTTTAATAAATCCTTTGTTTAAAATTTCGAATTTCGAACTGGTATTTATCCAGATGCACTAAAGATAGTGAAACTTTCTCTTAAATACACTGCTGGCCACCCAAAGTGCAACACCAAGAAGGACACGAGATAGCAAAGCCAGATTTTCTGGACACATAACAACAGATACAAAGATGAAACGATTGAGCTTACAGGCCCGTGCGTCTTACGGAACACGCAGATATCAACAGTTCCTGTGGCCCCCATGGCAGGAAATAACAGCCGCTACACGCCGCGGCATCGGACGAAAGAGGCTTTGGATGTGGGTTTGGGGCATGTCGGTCAAGGCTGTTTCCACACCTTGCCACAGTTCATCAGGCGTAGCCGCGGGTGGTGCTTGCATTGTCCTGTTGACACTTGGCCGCTGGCAGGTCCTGCAGGTAATGGAGGACTACAGGCTCCAAAACGTCCGAGATGTAGCGGTGGCTGTTAAGTGTACCGGTGATGCATACCAAAGGGGTGCGGGTGTCATATCCAATTGCGCCTCAAACCATAACGCCAGGCGATGTACCGGTATGGCGATGCATAATGCAGGCGTCACACAGTCTCTCGCCGCGGTGCCTCCACACGCGGATCCGACCATCGTGGTTTTGTAGCAGAAGCGGGATTCAACGGAGAAGACAATGTCGTGCCATTCCGTAGTCCAGGTGCGGCGTTCAACGGCCCACTGCCGTTGCACTCTCCGGTGATGTAAAGTCAATGGTAATCTGAGCAATGGGCGCCGTGCGACAAGTCCCCGCTCCTGCAGACGACGTCGAACGGTACGTGCTGACACAGATTGTTGCGCAACACACCCAAATTCCTGCGCTAGCGTTCGTGATGTGGCGGTGCGAGCCGTCAATGCCCACCGCACTACATGCCGGTCCTCTCGTTCGGTGGTGAGCCACGGCTGCGGCAATCACTCACGTCGGTTCGTCCGTCCCTCCTGCACCCACGGAATCCATACTCGCCTGACTGTGGCTGGATGTCGTGCCACACGGGCGCCGATTTCTTGGTACGATAAACCGCTGTCGCGATAAGTCACTGTTCGTCCTCTGTCGAACTCTAAAACGTGCTGGAATGACTTCCGTATTCTGCGATGAGGCATCAGGAAGCTTCCCACGCACAGGTCCGGCAGTACAACACACTTCCACTACTTACACCCAGCCTTCTGTGCACCCTTTTTATAGTGCTTCTCGGTGGCGAATTTCAGGCCAATCGGATGCTTCCTTCTTGGTGTTGCATTTTGGGTTGCCAGGAGTGTATAAGTCAGGCTCGAAGAATCAAGAAAACAATTATAGAACTATTGCAAAAATGTCGATTTTTGCAAAAGTTTTAGAAAAATTTATTTGCAGTACACATATCTTATCTTCAAAAACATAACATAATTAATCCTAACCAGTTTGGTTTTTCGGCCTGATAAATCAACCTCCACTTCATATGCAAAATATAATACAGAAAAATATGGAAGAAACAAAATAGTCCTTGCACAATTTTTGGATCTCACTAAAGCTTTCGATATATTGAATCATGATATTTTATTAAAAAAGGTACATATCATTGGAATAAAGGATATCTCTCAGACACTCTTTAAAAATTAATTATCTAACAGACAACAACAAACACAAGTTTATCAGTTTTGTACTGCATTAGAATATATGAATTCTGGTGTATCACAGGGCGCTCTATTTTTGGTCCGATTTTATTAAATATTTATATTAATGACATATTTTTGGTTTTATCAAATGCCACATTATTCTTTTTGCTGATGATACTACCATTCTTTTTACTGGTTTTCACATCTCTGAAATTATTTACCGATGTAACCATGAGTTATTAAAATACTTTAATCGGTTGACCTCAAATGAGCTTGTGGTAAATACAAAAAAAAAAAAAAAAATACTAAGGCAATAATATTTACAAATCGTCAAATAAATATAACACCTCTTAATTCTATACTTTTAGATGATAAGACAATAGAAATAGTAACTGATTTCACATATCTAGGGATAAAATTACAGTCGAACTTAAAGTGGAATAACCATATTAACTTCTTAATGAATAAAGTATCTTCAAGTATTGGGACATTTTGTCGCGTTCTTACTAACTTGTCAGTTTCAACACTAAAGCTTCTATATTATTCTCTGGTACAATCACATTTAAATTATTACATTCTAACTTGGGCACAAACAACTAACTCTAATTTTAGGAAACTTCAGACATTACAAAATGAATATATTAGACTCTTGGAATTAAAACATAACTCTGATATGAATCAATTTTCACTAATGAACTCACATTTATATATAGGCGTTGACCCAAATAAATACATAACATATTAACATTAAAACAATTATATAATAATAATTTGGGAAAAGTCATGTACAGGAGAATAAAAAATGATTTAGATCATACATTAAATGGAATTTCATTACCTACCCATATATATGATATTAGAGGCGGATCTCAACTGTGCTCAAATGGAATCATTTAGTGATAGTATGAAAACGATAAGTCGAACACTGGAGCTCAGTTGTTAAGACCAGTAATGTGACTGATTATATCAACCAGTATTGGCCGGAAACACTGCGTATGTAAGTCTCTGGAAAAAGAACAAATTTTTAACGAAAGAATTTGTGCAGTCATTATATGCGAGGGGATGGTGTGAATATGTAGATATTCTGCAACAATTTGTGTGGTTCTGAAATTAGGGAACACATTTCTGAAACAATGAACGGATCCAAAAATCCATAAAAGTACTGTTTGTAGGGCATGATGGTTGGTTGGTTGGTTCATGAATTTTAATGGCGCAAGGGCCATGGCTGGCCGAAGAGCGCCATACAAAAGACATTAAAACAAAACATAATCAATAAAAAACGTACACAAGGTTAAAAACAGGCTGATTTGGTAAAAATGAAACATGAGAGTGAACAAGTTCAAATCTAGATGAGTTTAAAAAAGTCAATTTCTCGTAAAAACGAAAACACTGCTTTCATGTCGCAGGCTTCGCCAATAATAGTTTGCAGCGTAGCTGCTCCTTCGTCCAACAGATGAGAGTGAAAATGACGAAAACGATGATCACAAAACCGAACACAAGTACACAAAACATGAAGGACAGTGAGACGACAGTTGCACGCCTCACACACCGGGACACCCTCGCCACACAGCAAAAAGCGGTGAGTAAAACGACAGGGCCCAATGCGGAGACGTGCAAGAACAACTTCTTCACGACGGTTCTTCCGCAAACTAAACTTCCATAATCCGATCTGTGGTTTGAGGGCATAAAGTTTATTGCTGCCCTGCTGAGACCACAGGGACTGCCACTCATCCAAAACAATTTTCCGGATCAAAGGGCGAAAATCTCGGAAAGACAGTGGTTGGTTGGTTGGTTAGTTTTTATGAGCGTCAAACACAAGACAAGACAAGACACAGGACAGACAAACAGTATTAAAAATATGGTAGTAAACTTGAAATCTGGCTGATTAAGTAAAAGTGAAAAATGAGAGTGATGGAAGGGCTAAAAGGCAGTGAAACAAACAGCATTAAAAACATGATAGAATGTTTAAAATTCGGCTGATTCATTAAAATTGAAAAATGAGGATGATGGAAGAGCTAAAATCTAAATGCGTTTAAAAAAGTCAATTTCTTTTAAAAAGGAAAACGCAGCGACAGTATCGCAGTGGTCATCCAGGACCCGCTGCAGAGTAGCTGCGTCCTCGGTCAACAAATGAGAATGAAAATAGTGAAAACGTACACCACGAAAATGAACACAGCTACACAAAAGATGAATGACAGTGAGTGGGCAATTGCACGCCTCACACATCGGTGCAGTGTCGCCACACAGCAAAAAGCGGTGACTGAAACGACAATGCCCAATGCGGAGACGCGCAAGCACCACTTCCTCCCTGCGGTTCCGACGAGATGAGGAGTTCCAGATTTCGAGAATAGGTTTAATACGATGCAGTTTATTTTTCACCTGTTGGTCCCACAGACCCTGCCACGTTCGTTTGATATGAGCACAAACAAGAAAGCGGAAATCCCGGTGAAACAGTGGCAAGAGTGTGACGACCAAAGAGGAAGCAGATCTAGCAGCCGCATCAGCACACTCGTTATCCGAAATTCCAACATGCCCAGGAATCCAGAAGAATTGAATCTGGACACCGGCCTCGAGCAAGGAACGAAGAAGCCTTCGTACGTTCAAAAGAAAAGGATGATTACAATAGTCCAGCGATGACAAAGACTGCAGGACACATAGGGAATACGTATAAACCATAGCACTATGATGAGAACTAGACAGAACATGAAGAAGTGCAAGATACACAGCATGCATCTCCGCCGAAAACACCGTGGCCTCAGCTGGGATCCGCTCTACTGACACGTCATCAACACAGACAGCTGCGGATCCAACGACTCCATGCATCTTGGAGCCATCAGTGAAAATGGGAGTGTATTCAGTTTTGAGGGCACGGTGCTCAGCGAAGAGCTGCTGGTACACTGATGCAGGGGTTGAGGATTTGTCGAAAGACGTAAAGCTGGTATCAACCATGACACCAAGTGGGTGCCATGGAGGATCCCCAAAGCCCCTGGTCGCTGCAACAAGTGACAAGTCGAGCCCTGCATCACGAGCTACGGCCGCCATACGAAGACCGAAGGTTGGAATGCACGAGGGCCGGTTCTCAAATAAACGAGCATGCTGAGGATGGAAAACAGAACCGTACAAAGGATGGTCTTGAAGAGACCGAAGTTTTAAGTAGAAGTGAGCAGACAGCTGCAGACGGCGTAATTCAAGTGATGGTTCGTTCGCATCAGCGTAAAGGCTGAGAATCGAAGATGTTCGAAATGCTCCCGTACAAAGACGCAGCGCCTGATGATGAACAGCGTCCAAAGGCCGGAGAACGGAAGGACGAGCCGAGCCATACACGATACAACCATAATCCAGTTTCGACCGAATTAAGGAGTGGTAAATGCGAAACAAAGAGATCCTGTCTGCGCCCCACGAAACTCTCGAAAGGATTTTTAGAATAGAAAGAGCACGCAGACAGGAAATTTTGAGCCGCCGAACGTGCGCACAGAACGTAAGCGCACGGTCGACGGTCAGTCCAAGGAACTTTGTCTCCGGCAAAACTGGAAGGGCTGCACGGTCTAAATACAGCTCGGGGTCAGGATGGAGGCCACGCCTCCGGCAGAAATGAACACAAGCTGTCTTGTCGGGAGAAAGAACGAAACCATTGCTATTCGCGCTTTAAAAATCTGATTAATTGCAGACTACAACTGCCTTTCAATAAAACGCATGCTTGATGAAGAGCAGAAGATGTGCAAGTCATCGACATACACAGTAGCCGAAACCGCAGGAGGAAGATTTGTGAGGAGACAATTAATGCGCAGGATGAACAATGTGACAGATAAAATGCAACCTTGAGGAACACCTTGTTCTTGATGGAATGT
This sequence comes from Macrothele yani, assembly GCA_039090855.1. NCBI lineage: Eukaryota > Metazoa > Arthropoda > Arachnida > Araneae > Macrothelidae > Macrothele > Macrothele yani. The sequence goes on from CM077012.1 coordinate 71,651,459, forward strand.
TGCCGATAGCGTCGTACCTAGACGCACCTGGAACACCCGATTGCGAAGAAAATTTAAAATAAATGTCGGAAGATTTCCTCGCAATCCGCATGCGTGGAGGTCACGGATAATACTGTGCCGCCACGCTCGATCATAAGCTTTTTCAATATCAAAAAATACAGAAACCAGGTGCTGCCTACGCACGAACGCCTCGCGCACAGATGTCTCAAGGTGCAGGAGATTATCGTGAGCTAAACGATAACGGCGAAAGCCGCTTTGTGATGGTGAAAGTACTTGATGATGTTCTAAAAATTGAATTAACCATGCGCTCAAGAACTTTACACAGACAGCTAATGAGAGCAATTGGACGATAACTAGAGGGAGACTTGGGATCCTTGCCAGGTTTGGGAAAAGGCAGAACAAAAGCTTTTCGGCAAGATTCCGGGAAACTGTGCTCCGGCCAAATACGATTATACAAGATTAAGAGATTCTCGAGAGACGACTGCGACAGATGACGGAGCATGTCATAGTGGATGCCATCGGGACCGACAGATGTAGCGCCGGACCGATGCAGAGCCACCCGTAGTTCAAACATGCCGAAGGGGGAGTTATAACTTGTGTCGTTAAAAGGGGCAAAGGAGATTCTCTGGCGTTTCGCAGTGGATTATTTCCTCAGAAAGGAGGAAGGATACGCCAGGTCACTCGACACGGAGGCAAACTCCTCCCCCAAACAATCAGCAATCTCCTCGACTTCAGCATATGTGCAGCCATTACTCTCGAGAATGGAGATCTGGTGAGAGCTGTAGTTACCCCGGATCTTATGAATCTTGTCCCACACACTTTTCGAACTGGCACGTGAAGTGAGAGATGAAACATACTGGATCCAAGACTCCCTCTTGCTACCTCGACGCACCAACCGAGCATAGGATTTTGCTCGTTTGAATGCAACGAGATTAGCATCGGTTGGATAATGCCGAAACGTAGACCAGGCCTTATGTTGAGCTCTTCTAGCCGCTGTGCATTCAGGGGTCCACCAAGGCTTTGGACTTCTGGAGAGTGTCATAGATGTTTTTGGTATAGAAAGATCAGCTGCCTGAAGAATGCAATTTGTGACTTCAAGGACAGCTGCGTTGATTGACTCTTGGGTCACCATTTCAGAAGATATCACTGCTGACGTAGTGAAGACCTCCCATCTCGCACGCTCCATCCTCCACCGAGGAGGGCGGGAGGCAGAAGATGGCATGTTCGCATGATGCGAGACGACAATTGGAAAGTGGTCGCTCCCGTGGAGGTCGTTACACACCGACCACGACCAATCAGCAATAATCGATGGTGATCCCAAGGTCAAATCGATCGCACTGAAGGATCTTGTCGGCTCATGGAAGTAAGTGTCAGCACCGGTGTTTAAAAGGCACACAGAGGCCGAGCACAGAAAAGACTCTATGCGACAACCTCTCGCGCTGGCGCTGACACTACCCCACAAAGGATGATGAGCATTAAAGTCACCCAAAAGAAGGAAGGGTGAAGGCAGCTGATCAATCAAGCTCTCCAGAACAGAGACGCTAACATCCTCATCCGGTGGCAGATAGACACTGCAAACAGTAAGAGGCACAGGCATAGAAATAGGAACCGCCACGACCTGGACAGTTGTGGAAACCGCGACGGAAGATACCGGAACCCTGTGAGGGACGAGAATAACGACACTCCCACAGGCTATATTTCCAGACGAGTTATCAGTCCGAAATGCACTGTAGCCTCGAACTGAAAGCAGGTCCGATGGTTTAAGCTTTGTCTCCTGGAGACAAAGGCACACCGGAGAGTACAAATAAAGCAGATGTTTCACGTCATCAAAACTGTTACGAAAACCTCGGCAGTTCCACTGAATTATTGAACCCATTGGTAAAAATGAAATGAGAAAGGAAATGATTAAACTTGGTCAGCCTCCATTTCCTCTGATGAGCGTTCTCCCAGATTTGGGGGTGTGTGACCAGGGGCAAAGATTGGTGAATGCATAGTCCCAAGTGCCTTAGCGGGATTCGCTTGCCGTTGATTGTTTGGCTGAGACTTTGAAGGAGAAGAAATGCTCTTCTTATCCTTGACCTTGGTGTTGGCGTTTTTGCCAGAAGAAGTGGCTTGAGTTCCCTTGCTGGTGTTGCAGTGAGTCTGCTTCGGTGAAGTGGCGGGTGCCGCTTTCAGACCCTAGCTCGAGACTGGAGTGCCTCCAGTCCGGCTGCGATGATTTCCTCCACATTGAATGGACATTTAGGGGGATCTGAATGTCGGTCTAAATGGCATCCGTAGATTTAGCAACCACCACTGAAGCGTATGATCGCCGATCAGATGTAACAGGAACCATTCTTCTTCTGGCCTCAGGATAGGAAATATTTTCCACCGTTTTGAGCCTTTGGATTTTCTTCTCCTCCTTCCACTTGGGACAATCTTTGGCTGATGCTGGGTGTGAACCCTTGCAGTTCACACAAAACTCGGCCTCGGCCACACATTCTGAAAGTAGATGCTCTGTGGCACCACAGCGTCTACACCTAGGAGTACTCCTACATGGCTGCTGAGAGTCGCCGTACGACTGGCACCTAAAACATCTCAACGGGTTAGGAATGTACGGTCGTACCTCGAGGTGGAGATACCCTGCCTTGATGGATGTAGGCAGGGAAGGGCTGTTGAATGTCAAGATGATGTTCCAGTATGGGACAAACTGCCCATTCCTCCTGAAAGAAATACGCAGCACACCCGTAACATGTTGGCTCCTCAGTTCTTCGAGAAGTTCATCCTCGGTACATTCAATAAGATCCCGAGAGGAGACAACACCTCGAGATGAATTTAGGTAACCGTGTGGTGTTATTTTGACCGGAGTCTCAAGCAGCGTGGTGGTGTTAATAAGTGGGGAACAGTAGGCCACAGTGGACATTTCTACCAAAAGATCTCCAGATTGGAGCTTCTTTACGCTCTTAGGACAGCTTGCAATGGATAGAAGAGCTTTATTTATCCAAAATGGACTTTTGGCACTCAAAGGCTTTGAAGGGTCCAATGAGTGCACAAAAAGAAACGAGCATTCGAACAATCAGGGACATGTTTTTTTGCAGAAGGGGATGAGCCTACCTCCATACCTCTTTTGCTTTTTGGTTCTTGGGAAATTGTATTTTCATCCATGAAAAAAAATTAATAATTCGTTCGCCGACTTCTTCACCCACAATCGAGCCCAACGAGGGAGAGCCGGAGGTCCGCAAGCGCAAGTGGACGCAGTACACGGCTCTAGGGATAGCAAGCGGATATAGCAAGTTGATAGGGCAGACATGCGCTCGGCGTGCACCCAGACTTTCCCATGCCTTGGGAACACCCCTTTGGCATGTCCACCCTATCCCCAGACTCACCCTGTCGTGCGAAACGACAAGCCGTTAGAGGTCTGGGCTCCACTCGGCCACAGACCTCATTGACTAGGAGTGGGTTAGTTCCTAGCCGCCCGTTTAGGGTGAAGCAGGGGGCAAAGAGGAGTGTTGGCAACTGGCGACAACAACACCCAGGCCTCCAGAAACCTAAGCCTCCAGCATCCCCTTTTCCACCTTACGGGTCACCGCACACGGCAAACGTGCAGGCAGGTCTAGCTAACCAGCTCGGAAAACCAAAGAAGGGAACATAAAATGGAGATGACAGAAAAGAAAAAGAGAAACTAAAATCCTGAGCTGGCGCATAATCACAACCTCAGCAACCTACAACTGAGGCGGGAGCGTGTCAAGTGAAAAAACCAAAAAACATAAAAAATGTGAAAATCCTCACATATACTACATGTCGGCTCGGGCCGTGGGGACGCCATCCCCCAGCAGCTGGATGAACAGCTGTCCCTTCGGGGATGTAATCGTACAAGACGAAATGACAAAATGATCCGTCACAAGGTCAGCTCGGGCCGTGGGGGCGCCGCTCCCCAAATAACTGGGAAACCAGTTATCCCCGTGCGGGGGTAGGGCATGATGAAAGCTCAGACCTGGAACAAATATGTGATAGGTGCATTGAGGCTATTAAAGACGACGTCCAAAAACATTTCTACAATACTGATTGGCCGTCTCGGCGGCGCAGTGGTCTAAGCGCTGGCTTATGACCATTCGTCCGTGAAGGGTCCGGGTTCGAATCCCGATGAGGCATGGATGTTGTGCTTGTCTTACGGCACTGGCTCTCTCCCTTCCCTGGAACCAGTGACCCTAAATTAGGAAGGGGCGACTGCTTATAGCCCATTGAGTTGCTCACGGTGGTCGTTAAACTTTCAATCAAAAAAATACTGACCGAATTCAAAGCTCAGGTATGTTAGCCTTCTTGAGATCGAGTGGTCAAAGTATTAAGCTTCTGTCACCTCATTCCGCTGGGCTCATGAACAAATCCCTGGATGTTAAGTTTGTCCGCAAGTAGATACCTTTTGACCTTCCCTAGAACGAAGGCGCTCAGTTTATGGCCAGATATTCATTCTATACGTAGATGTCAATTGGTGGTGTTAAACCCTTAAAAAACGAAACGAACAATTATCTTAGGATTAGAATTTGTTGACACCCCTGAAAAACGTAGATAAAGACTGAAATTTAGCCTGTATACTTTTAAATAACTTTCCTCTTGAGTTTTTGTTTTCTTATCTAAATTTAATTTCTTTTCCTTAAATGTTTACTTACTGAACCGCACATTAATTCCCCGAAGAGCTTTTCAGTTTAGCAATACTGATAGGGACTCAGAGCAGCATATAATGTAAACATTGAATGTTGCGCGCAGAGAGGTAGATTTACGCAGAGTTGAGAGATATATTTGATGTGCATTTGTCGAGAGATTTGTATACGATAGAGTTAGAGCGATTTATATGTGCCAAAATGTATGTACAAGAGTCGTTGTTATTGAAATTGGTGAGAACAACGAATATAGTGTATGAATGACCTAACGTCCCAGTGATAGGCACATTAAAGACGTGGAACTATTGTTGATTCATTCCCTAGCATTTTGAACACTGTTTTGACAAGTGTGATATAAGTTCATGAAACTCATTGCGAACATTAGCAGAGTTATGACATATACTCTAGTTTAATTTTCCTTTTTGGTTGCTGTTATCTTATTTAAATTTTGGTTCATTCTCCTTCAGCATTTCCTAATCTTAATGCTACATTTTCTCTTTCGGTGAATGTCGGTTAGGCAACCTGACGTTAGGTCAAGAGGAAACGACGTATGTGGACGAGAGTGATAAGAATGCTGTTTACTATTTATCGACGAGAGATTGGAGAAAGACGTCTGTATCGAGAGAATGGTTTTTCGAGCTTAATTGAACATCTCACGTTGAATGTTACGCCTGATTTATTACGGAAGTCACGAGTTGTTGCCAAATTATATAGTAAGACTTGAAAAGTATTCTGTGTTACGAGAAACTGCTTTATTCAGATATCGAAGTACGTACTAACTGATTAAGTACGAAGTGAAGTTATATTGTACTGCTGGTGTTGTGCTGACATTTATTGGCCTGAGAAGAAGACCTAATAAAAGTATTGAATTCTGTAAGTACAATATTTTTTATTTCAGCTGGTCATTAATGCCATTCAGTGCCTAATTAGCTTTGTGATGTTTAAATAAGCTATCCAGAGCACGAAGTTAAGCTTAACAGTGAAGCTAAGTTCTGTACTAGAATCACGCTTAAGCCAGGAAGGGCTTTACAGTGAATTTATATTATGGTTTTAGTTGTAACATTAGCAAATAACAATACATACAGTGCATTTTACCCTAAAATTCTACAAGATGTATAGTTAAGCACATATAAATTTTAAACTACTTCCAATTTGAAGCTTAATACCCACACTATATTGACTGAATGCTAGTGATTTTAGTAAATCGTGTGTCAAACAAAAGAAAATAATGAAACTTACGTAGGATCCCGTCCATGTTAACGCTTTTGCGAAATTTTAGTGTGCTCAATCACTTCTACAATAAATGCACAAAGCGACCGTTTCTTGAATAAATGTTCAAATAGTTAAAATCTATTGCCATTTCGTGGGCCTTTAGGAATGGATTTTAATGCAAATGTCATGCGATATGGAGACCAGAAAAGCTTTGACAATGTTCTGACAGCAAATCTCTTCAGTGGAACACAGCTGCATAACATTTTACATATAATTCTTGTTAAAGATAAATATCCCGGATCCTGAGAAAGGGGACAAAATGTATCACTAATTTTAGCGCAGTGACGCACTTAACAAGCAAATTTGTTAATGTCACGAAATTGATCGATTTCATGTCCTTTAAAACACCACTCTCAGTGAGGTAGACCGAGTGTTGCTTAAGATATTTGTCTCGCTTCTTTTAACGGTATTCATACTTCCGCGTGATTTGTTCAGTTCTAGACCGAAAGACTCAGAATAGTGCATGCATCATAATTAAAAGGGTTGCTGATATATGTATGGGACAAGAGACCTAATATCACCTCAGAGGGCCCCAAGAGGTCAAGTAATAATGGTGGAGATAATTTTTGTCTTCGATAGGTAGAGACATAACCATTTCCGATCAATATATATCATCCATCTTAATTAACGATCGGAGTGAGTCCGAGAGAGAATGTCAGACAATGAAGCAGAACTTTCGCCATAAATTACTTACAGCTAGGTGGCTTAGTTGGTGTCGCTGAAACCTTTCGCCAAACAATGTCGTCGCCAAATCTCTGATCCCTTAAGCTGGTCTAGATTCTTTATCAAGCCAGGAAATGCTGTTTGCGGCACTTAAATCAATAACGGCTATCCCCTCCCCCTCAGTGGGAAGATGAAAGATAAAAATCAAATGGAAACAGAAACATACTTGACAAGACCGACAGCTGAAATATAGCGTGGCAAACATGGGTGTTTGTAAACTTCTTAAATAGGTTCTGCTCTCACAGCATTTACGATCGCAAAATTTTAAACTGAAAGCTGAAAAGGGTATTGACTGAAATAATATTTTGTCCGCCGCTTTTGTATGGAAAAAGCAAGAGCAAGGAGACTTCTATAAAATATTTTGTAAATAATTTGATAAAAAAGACAAACAAAAGAAACTCACCGCTTAGTTCTTATTTATGTTTTTAACATTTATTGTATTCATGAGAATAACCTTAATTTCCAGTGGATAGATGGAGAAAGAGGGATTTTTACTCTGTGTGATATGACTTTACCACCGGCATAGCGCAGTTGATTAGCTTGATATGCGCTGTGTTGGAGGAAGGCATTTCTGACGGGTGTTCGAATATCTGTCCTGCCGGCCATCTAGTCTGCGGTTTTTCTGGAGTTTTCCGCAGGCTCCCTGTTGTTGGGATAGCGAATGCGTAGATGGTTCCCTGTAAACTAGGCCCCGGATGCACTTTGTCCCTTATCTGGATGCAGCAGAGGAATGGAAAGCCGGCTGTATTAATTTGCCAATAACCCCCAAGAGCGCATAGTCGTCTTTGCGGAACTCAACCCGCCGTGGGCGCACGAGATAGGTGGATGGCTGGATATAACTATATATGTAGATCTGCCCTGGGCAGTCCCGGTGGACAAGTGGTTAGAGTACCTGGTTTCTGGCTAGTCTCCCGAGCTCCGGATGTCGTGTGAGTGGTGCGTATGCCCCACGAACTGGGCTGTCCCTTCTAGAACCTGAGTCCCCAGATTAGGAACGGGAAACTACCTCCTTCCATGATGGTTGTCAAACCCCGAGAGAACTAAAAAGATTATATAGTGCAATTTCCTTCTTTTTTGATTGGTTCTGCGCAAGATCCTGCTTAACAAGTTTAAAACATATTTTTGGTCTACCCAAAAAAGCCATACAAAGGCTGCAGCTACTGAAAGAAGCCTGGCGATGTGCCTGCTTTGTGTAACCAGAAATGATAAGAAGAAGAACTCGTGGGTCACGAAAATGACAAGAGTGGGAGACATTATGATCAGAGTAAAATCTTTAAAATGGCAATGCGCTGGACATATTGCCTGAAAAACGGTACACCGATATACAGCCGAAATATTAGACTGGATACCAAGGAACATTTAGAAGCATGCCGGAGTGGTATGGAGGAGACTGGCTCAAGAACGACCTTTGTGGAAGAAATTTGGGGGAATTTCATCCAGCACTGGATTGATAACGGTTGATAATGATCTAAAACAATATAATTTATTTTGTGTGAGCGTTTTTCCTACATTGATGGCGCAGTGAGAAGAGCGCTTACCAATTTGCATCCTTAAAACGGCAGTGTTTACACAAAGCATGCACATCGCCATGCTTCTTTCAGGTATCTGCAGCCTTTGTATGGCTTTTTTGGTAGACCCGAAATATATTTTAATATAATATATTCTATATCTTGCGCACGACCAATCGGAAAAAGAAGGAAAGTGCACTAGATAATCTTTTTATTTTACCTTTCATTGTTTATTAATCTTGTCGAATCCCTGCCTCAAGCAATACCCTTTTTTTAACTGCTGTAATGTTCAAGAAACATAGTTTCACATTTGGACATCACAAAAAAAAAAAAAGATTACCTGGTTATTAAAAAAATATTTTACATATCTTATTTTCCCCATCATTATGGACGGGCTTTCACCTAGTTAATAACATAAACTTAATAAGTCCCAAGTAAACTATTTTATAGTATGTGATAAAATAATTTTGCAGATTGTAAGAAAATTAAAATGAAGAGCGTTTTGCTTCATGAAGTATAAAACAAAAGCAGATGTAAAATTAAATTATATAATTTTTATGGTATTGCTCTTTTCTTTGAGACACGAAATTAATATACATCATTTCAAGCTCAGAAGCGTTAGTGTAACAGATTTAAAGCCACTAAATTGCGCATTGTCTCAGCCGTTTCAATACACAGGCAGGTCCAAAACTTTCACTCTGTGCAAATGTGCCGATACTGACTCATTCGACTGAAACTTAAAATGCCAGTCTGGTAATCTGAAGAGAAGCACATTTTCTTCTTCGTCATAAAAAATTCATTCAGATATTTCCACAACAATTCTAGGTAAGAAACTGATTCAAGGATTTTAAAAGAACGTCGATACATGGGAGATGACCACACACTTTGGTTCTCTGTGGATGGCCACATCCTAATTGATTTACCTACTATAATCTAAAAAAAGAATGATTCTTAAGTCGTGCTAAACCTAATTCATTAGACAAAATGCCATCGTATGCATGACCAAATCTTTACTAGTTAAAAACACATAGGTTAAAACATACTATGAACATGAGATCTTTCGCATCGGCTACCAATTCGTCTTTAGATGTAATCACATATGACGCAAGGTCAAGAAACCCACGAGTATAAATACAAAACAAAACACAGCGTGGGGTAAGCAGTGTGTGGAATAGACTGACCAATGAATTCACAAAGATACACTAATGTGACATACAATTAAAATAAGTGGGTTGCCCTTACGTCACAAATAGGCTTCTTGCCTTTGCGTTACATGTGATTACATCTGAAGACGAATTGGTAGCCAATTCGAAAGATCTCCTGTTCATAGTATGTTTTAACATATGTGTTTTTAAATAGTAAAGATTTCACCGTGGATAAGACGGCCTTTTGTCTAATGGACCACTATAATCTCTCAAATTTTATAATCTGAAATCCTCATGGAATATTGATCGTAATTTAGCACCATTAACAATGGGAACTTCTTTTTGGTTTAGGATCCACATAATCCTATAGATTTCTGGGCAACACTTTTGAGATTTAACAATTTACCATATGTGTTCTTAACTAGTAAAGCGTTTATCGTGCATAAGACAGCCTTTTGTCTAATGGACCACTGTAATCTCTCATATTTTATAATCTGAAATCCTCACGGAAAATTGATCGTAATTTAGCACCATTAACAATGGGAACTTCTTTTTTGGTTTGGGATCCACATAATTCTATAGATTTCTGGGCAACACTTTTGAGATTTAACAATTTATAAATCTGGAGATTAATAACCATATTAATTTAGTCTTGAAAGACACACTTCTCAGACCTGTAGCGCTACCACCTCTCCAAAAGAAGATTTACTCATTTCAAGGTGAATTACTCATGAGATAGATGGTTGAAACCCACACTAAATTGGAACGCCGGTTTATTAGATACATACTCCCTCGTCACATAAATAACACCCCTCGTAAGCGCAGTGTTATTTCAGGTAGGGCAGCTTGTCGAGCATCGGTTAGCGTTATGTGGATAATCGGAATGGGCAAAATGTTTGATCTGAGCGGCTTTGAACGTGGCATGCTACACACACCGGCTAATCAATTAGAAAAGTTTATACACATGTACATAAATATCCCTTAGAGTAACTGCAAAATACGTGGTCACGTGCTTCACCTAGTGATCTTGGCAAATATTTAAGATTCCTGCTTATCAGTAATCGTCAGTAGTGTTGATCATAATGGGAAAAACAAGGGATCTTTTGGAGTTCGTTAAAGGGCTTATTGTGTGTGCCCGTCTGGCTGGATCGACGATTTTGTAAACAGACTGGTTTCCCAAAAGGTGAGATTGCGCAGTGGCCTAAGCGATGGCCTCTGATCATTCATCCGAAAGAGGTCCGGATTCGAATCCCAGGAAGGCGTGAATATTGTGTTTGTCTTACGGCAGTGGCTCACCCCCTTCCCTGAAACCAGTGACCTTAAATTAGGGATGGGCGATTGCATATAGCCCATTGAGTTGCTCACGGTGGTTGTTAAACCTCCAATAAAAAAAATAAAAAAAGGTGAGATATCCCGGGCTTTTAATCAGTGGGACAAAACATTGCTTGTCTAGGAGGTGTAACTGTGGCCCTGCGACAATCTGCCAGGAACGAGATCGCTATTATTTCAGAAGGTTTTTTGCGGCGAAATATGACTTCCTGTGTGTAACAGCTGACCGAAGTATTTAATAAAGGCTGTGCACGACCCATATTTCAGTGAAGTATGTGCAGGGAATTAAAGAAAAGCGGTATTGGTAATCGCATGGCTGTACGGAAACCGCTGGTTTATATGCGACAAACCAAAACGTTCGTCTACAGTGGTGTCGGGAACACCGTGACTAGACACAGGAGGACTGGAAAAAAGTCATATGGTCCGACGAGTCGCGGTTCACCTTCTTCTCTACCGACTGTAGCCAGAGATTTTGTCGAGAGCCCCCACGAAGTAAAGGGCCTAGCTTGCCTTTTAAATACAGCTCAACGTTCTGGAGGTGATGTCATGGTGTGGGTCACGTTCTGTTGACATGGAACACGTTCCATGACATTTCTGGAAAGTGGAGTGTCCTCCAACGATTATCTTAACATTGTTGCCGATCAAGTGCATCTTGTAATGCAGGCTTTTTATCCAGCAGGTGACGGCTGTTTCATAGACGACAATACTACTTACTCTCAACTGCGAAAGTATGTTCAGCAGTGGTTCAGGGTGAATGACAGCGACTTCCACCATCGTCCCTGGCCACCACAAAAACCCGGATCTGAAATGCATTGACGATGTATGGGAAATGTTTGAAAAACAGATTTGGGAGCAAATCCTCTTCCCTCAATCTATCTGATAAACGCCTGTTGCGTTGTATGACTCCAAGATATTGTGGATCTTTGCCAAAACGCATACGTGCTTTGCTTTAATTCGGGCTAAAGGAGGGACAACCGGTATTGAATTTTTTTTTCTAATTCATTGGCCGGCATGTGTAGTTGGCTCCAAGCGTACCGGTTTGAGGATCTTACAAACCACCAATTTTCTGCACTTTTCACTCGTAGCATTGGTTTACCGTTAATTGTGCGACAGGTAAGAAACTTCCAACCATCACCAATCCTGTGGTCAAAAACTGCTGTTCGATCAGGAGATCCAAAGGAAACTAGCGAGAATGGTGCAAGCAAACAAAAAAGGGGCCATGGCCGGTCAAATCACTTTAGAATTCGACATTGGTGCGGGAAGATACATCTCCCTACGTGAGATGTATCGAACCATGTCGCGAATGGGATACAACCACCGACGATCATGGCACCTATCTTCTATTAACCCTCTGATTTACCAGCTGCTTTCATCCACAGGATCACCGACTGCTGGAAGTTCACTGTGTGTCACACCATTCTTGTTAGAAATCATGATGTTGGTCATAGCGACTTGTTAGAAATCATGATGTTGGTCATAGCGACCTGTGAATTAAACATCATAAGTTATGCAAATAGTTGTTTCTAAATTTAGTTGTATTTTTGTGCCGGAAATCCTCGGATGGACAAATTAGGTCTTTGCCACAATTGTACGTGAAAAGCCCAGAAGGAATGCAGGCTGGGAGGTGTTTCAACCGGCAAGCCTGGCGACAATTATCATTCCGCGTTCAAAATCGTCCAGAACACCCATTTTTCTGTTTCTAACCCTTCATCGAAAGCTAACTTATGCTCGAGAAGGTAGTGTGCCCGATTTATACCGCTCACCTGCCGTTTTACATGTTCGAGTGAGCCATTTCTATGACAAGGGCAGATGGTGCTTAATGAATTGGCGTCCTAGTGTACTCTGCCCTTTAAAATTAGCCTACGTCACGGGAGTTTTACATTGACGGAACGGCAAATAGCCTTAGCAGTTGTCGGTACCATTCATCCCACAGTCTTGCGAAGAGTACAAACATGCATTATCTTACAGATTTTCTTTAGGCATTAAAATTAACTTCAAGCATTGTTTTCAATTAAAATTTGTTCAAGGTCTACAAAAAATCTGAAATTCTAAACAGTAATTTGCAATAATTAAACAAATAGAATAGTATCTTGTCGTAAAATGAAATTGATTTTAAGTAAAAATAGAACTAAATGGGACTGTCCATAGAAAACATCCCCGAGATGATTACACTCCAGCCCATTGCATGTACCAGTGGCGCTTCGATATCTTGTACTACCTTCTCTGTAACAATTAGCCTTACCCGCCACCGTCTCCGCTCGATGCATTAGAAAACGTGATTCACGAGAGAAAGCAACTATCTTCTGACTTACCGCTGAACGATCCCGATATTTTCTGGCAAATTCCAGTCCTCGTCGCTGGTGATGTGCGGGGGCTGTCGCATGAGTTCACGCCGTAGGCCCTTACTCTGGAAGGATCGTTGTCATGTAGCTAAGTATAGATTTATCTGTGGTGTTTATCCTTAAGACTCCAGATCATAGTCAGCTGACACCAGATCATTGTGAGCTGTGCCAAAGTAGCGTCAGCGAGCAAACAGTGCGGAGTACGCTGCATACACGGGGCAACGCGAGCTGACCCCCTTCTCGTGAAAAACTGTTGACTGCTCGTCATCTTACGCCTCGCCTGTGCCGGAACATCAAACCTGAACCTCTGCAGAATGGCGCCGCATCGTGTGGTCAGATGAATCCCGTTTCCAGCTGTACCGAGCTGACGGAAGGATGAGGCCATGAGCTGACGGAAGGATGAGGCCAGGGTACCGTCGACAGCATGAAGCCATGGTCCAGTCGTGCCACGCTGGCTTTGTTCAATGGCTCTATGATGGTTTGGGAAGCCTTCTCAAGGGACACATTAGGTCTCTTAGTGTATCTGGAGAGATCCTTAAACGCTGTGCGCTACCAGCAAGTGCTGACTGATCACCTACACGCTTTCATGGTTTTTCTACATCCTGCGGTCGATGGTCTGTTGCAGAAGGACATTGCGCCACCCCACCGGGCCGCAACCACCTAGGCATGGCTCAAGGAACACTTATCTGAGTTTGGAACCATCCAGTAGCCCCCCACTGTTCCCGCATTTAAACCCTGTCGAAGCTCTCTTTGATAAGATTGAGCTAACAACTACCATCAGATCCACGGATCCTGGACCGACGTCTCGGGGGAGTTGTGGACGATGCTGCAACAGACATGGGTTGCAATGCATTCTGATACCCTCCAGCATCTCATGAAGTCGATGCCTCGGTATGTATACAGGCTGTTATTCGCGCTGTAGGAGGACCAACACGCTCTTAGGTAGGTATTCTAATGTTTTGTTCATTGAGTGCATAAAGTGAGATGTTTATTTAATTCCTTCCAAACGGGAAACGCATTTTTGATGGACCCGAATTTGCAAAAATATAGTTCAAGTGTATCTGTAAGGTTGAAAGAGTAGTAAATGAGATGCAGATGCAGTAAAAAAAACCCTAGATATTTATTGTTACGACTGGTAGTAAGGATGTTTGGCACCTTAGGTTCTCTTTATATCCCAGGTGAGGTAAATTAATTCTTAGGACGTGGCCAGTGTCATGCCAAATAGACAGAACACAAAACGAAAACTGGTAGCATAAATTTAGAATCTAGAAGCACAGATTTTTTTTAAATCTACAAAAACACAACAGACGATTTATTGGTTAGCACAGATCTTAAAGATGGAAAATGAGCAAGGATTTTTTTGAAGCTATTGATATTGCTACTGAACCACCAGCCAATCACTGTTTTAGGACAACTAGGGTTCCTGATAAGAAATATTTGAATTGCTAAAAAAATTCCCTTTTGTTTAGGTAGAGATAACAAAACGTCAAGATAAACTACGCTCAAGAGTAAATACTGGAAATAATTTGTAGTATCCCTAGTTCGCATGGACGAAATAGCATTTTGGTAGTTGTTAGATTTAATTCGGGCTATTGACCAAATGGCAAGGAAATACACACGAAACACCGGAGTTTGCCGCCTGTCAGCCTCCGTCGACCTACACAAACACACACAGCGAAAGAAGATGCTGTTGTTGTTGTTTTTTTATCGAAGTTCGCTATGGAGTTCTGCTGAAGCGACTTCTTTGGGATGCTTGAGGTGTGAACCCCGCGGGTCAGCTGATGGCAGTTTTCTTCCTCCGATGTCAGCTTGCGGTGAGATCAACTCAATGTTCGGATATCATCCCAGGATTGCTTTCTGGAAGCATAGGATGATATCCAGCCATCGGTTTTCAAACTTGGAGCTCGATCTCCCACTGCTTGCTACAAATATACTTTACTTTGACGGCTATTTCGGGTGTCGCGTTCTCATCCACGAATGGGAAAATCTCCTGGTGCCTGTCTTAGGTTGGTTGGTTGACTGATTTTTATGGCGCAAGGGCCATGTTTGGACAAAGAGCGCCAAATACAAGACAATTAAACAAACAGTATTAAAAACATTGTATAATGATTAAAATATGGCTGATTCAGTAAAACTGAAAAATGAGAATGATGGAAGGGCTAAAATCTAGATACGTTTAAAAAAGTCAATTTGTTTTAAAAATGAAGAGACAGCGACAGTATCGCAGTGGCCATCCAGGAGCCTCTGCAGCGTAGCGGGGAGCCTTTCTTAGCTGCTATTGCACCACCCAGATTATTACCGGCACACCGTAATTCTCTCGCTTTGGAGCTTTCAGGACAGAAATTCACTCTTTCGTCTTCGGGTCCAACTTCACTTTCCATAGGCACCCGACCTATTTTCCGACACCATTTTGTTTTCCGAGGATCTTCGTGACCTTCCACCAGTTTCCGTTTATCCTTGCGAGATGCTACCAACACAACTGCACTTTTCCTTTTTCTTTGGTTCTCTGTGGTACTGTCAAAAGAAACCTCTTCCGCTTAAAATACATGATCATTTGGTCGCCAAATTCTCGTGATGCAGACTGTTTACGGCCACAGGACTTCCAGACGCATTTGTTTCGTGTATGTCCCGAGCCACGAGCCTTTTCAGGGCTTCCTTTCTCTGGATGGATTTGCAACGTCGTCTTTTAGCTTCCAAACATCTCCCCAAAATGCCTTCTTCCTTTCAATTCACCCAAATATAATTCGTAACAATATACACTAAAGTGCCAGAAAAACTAATACACCAGTCTAATACTGGGTAAGTCCCCCACGGGAGCGCATGACTGTATAAATACGACGGGGCATAGACTCCACTAGCTTCTGGAAATATGCTGTAGGCAATGCACACCATACTTCCACAATTCGGGTGTATTCCGAGGTCTCGGATTCCTGTGTTCGATAGCGCGTTGCATGGTTTCCCAAATGTGTTCTATCACGTTCAGATCTGGAGATAAGGTGGGAATGGCAACACCCCAAATTCAGATGAATGCTCCTCTAACCCTAATGTGGCCTCCCGACATTTGTGTGGAGATGCATTGTCCTTTTGGAACAGGCCCAAACCATCAGCATGAATGCAGGATATGAACGGGTGTACCTCGTCAGAAAGGATGCACACATAGCGTTGGCGGATCACAGACATTTGTAGATGTACCAGGGGTTCCAGTGAAGTTCAGCTAAACACACCCCATACCATTACGGACCCCCCCCCCAGCCGGTACAATTCCCTGTTGACAGGCGGGATCCGTGGCTTCATGAGGTTATCCCCACACACGAATCCTTCCTTCTGCCCGATACACTTGGAAACGCGACTCGTCAGACCAGGCTACTTGTTTCAAGTCATCAAGTGTCCAGTGGCGGTATTGCCGTGCCCAAGCGAGGCGCATAGCTCTGTGTCGTGCACCTATTAGGGCTATGTGTTTTGCATATGCTCGTCTGTACCAGTTTTTCTCGCACTTCAGTGTATATAAAGCAACCCAAAAAACATTTTACCCTAGGTGAACATTAGTGCATCGACGTGTACAACGCAATTTGAGTTTATATTCCAAACTTAAATAATATATATTTGTGAGATTACAAAAGGGGTATTTAGTGATTTTGTTGATTTCACGATGTTGTATTTACCGTATATTTGATTAAGTTGATAACTCAAATTATCAAAAGCAAGTGATGTACCTGTAATCAGCCGGCGAAAGGGATGAAGCTTAAGTTTGAAAGCCGAAGTGGGATAGTGTTGCATGAAAAATAGTGTTTCGTACAACACATCTTTTTCTATATCTGTACATCTAAAACTGAAAGCCCTCACTGACTCACTGACTCATCACCGTATCTCAGAAACTACTGAACTTCGAACTTTCATATGGGCAGGAATGTTTCTTTTGCAACATAGAGGCGCACTACGAAAGATTTTTTCCGACGACATCTGTAAGTGGGTCAAATGGGTTTTTTAAATAACAAAGCTTTGATGACGCTAGGATGTTTTGCAATGATCGTGCCATTCTTGCCCAGGAACTTGAGTTGACCTGCTCAGTATATATTTTGTTCTAAATTTATTTGTTCTGAATTTATTTAACAAAAAACCTTAAAATCACGTAAAAAAAGCGCTATATCATAATATGCTTTGCATTTAAACATTTATTATCGTTTGACATATCGAATGTGAAGGTTTTTTGATTTGTTCTAAATTTATTTAACAAAAAAAAAAAAAACCTTTTTCAAAATATCACGTAAAAAACGCTGTATCATAATATGCTTTGCATTTAAACATTTATATTACCGTTTGACATATCGAATGTAGAGGTTTTTTGAGTCAAAATCAAATTACCAACATTCGTTTTCACCGAAGCAATGGTGACGTCCTATAAGTGGTAAGGTGACTGCAATAAATATAAATAAGCGGGTAGATTTTCATAGTAATTGAAATTTGAAAAAACAAAGTTTACCATGTGAGGTATTAGCGTTGACAAGACAATTTTGCTCACGCTTCCAAAAACATCTGACTTGCTAGCTTTTAAATGTACAGTTTCGAACGAAGTTGTTTACGAAATTGTTTAAAAGCAAGGTTCTTTTTATATTTATGTTGAAAGTAACAACGTATTTTGTTCTGTTTTCTATTATTATTTTGTTCTGTTGTCTCTTAATATTTAATATATAGTGAAGAATAACGACCTATTTGGATTTGTTACGTGTAGGCTTGAAGTTTAAAATTTATATTTATGAACAAAATTGCTTATGTGTCGTCTGGCAGAATAAGTCAGGCAGACATGTGTTTCCCAAAAGAGCGAAGAAATATGCAGTGTATGTCCATATCAACTGCATATCATATATATCATCTGTATTTCAACTGTATTTTAATATCATCACGTTCGAAGAACGGGTATTTAGCTAGTATGCTTTATTTATGTACACATAAAAGTATTTGGCTGCAAAGCATATGTTAACGTGCCAAGATTCAAAGTATATCGTATCCTTATACAAGGAACAAATAGAGCAATAACAAGCCGTAGTATAAGATTTCATGAAAGTCCAAATGTACGCGAAATACGCTGGCCAATATCAAGAACAGGCGAAAACACATAAGATATCATTCTCCAAAGTGGAAATTATTGTACTACAATTAGTTGGATCGACATTTTTTTACGTTTCGAAGCCGTCAAAGTTGTAAATAAACTTTACCTTTACAGCATAACATACTTTTCTTCTAGTATAAGTACATATGCATATTTCCGATGCTATGCATCCTTCCCGACGGCAGTAAATTAAACCCCATGTAAAAAAATATTCGATGTAATGGAAATGGGTAACGGAGGTAATAAAAATCAGATTTGATTTGAGTGTTGTCCTTCAAGAATATTTAATTTTATTGTCACTCAACAACATATTTTACCAAACCGTCGCCGAAACATTTTTTCATAACGTTTTGCGTAAAGGTAACATTAGTTCATTGAAATCTGCGTATCTGATGCTAAATGTGATAAAAGCAATTACAAAAATTCATTTGGGATGCTATGGAAACGGTGCATCGTAGTGAAATTTTGCTGCCTTCTGAGCCCCCTCCATTGACGGGGGTTACCTACTGTTGACGAGAGCTTTAAAATTATGTATCACACGATACGGTGCAACCTTGTAGATATCATAGACCAAACGTTACCAATCCCCCTCACTAACACCCTTGCGATTCAGCTTTTATTTCTATCTTTTTTCTTAACCCCTGTAATTTCACATGAACGCTAAAACCGAACACGATGAAATGCGTTCTAAAGCGTGAAAAAAATTCCACTCTGAAAAACTAGTTAAAGAAAAACATGAGCTTTTAAAAATAATAAACTTTCAATTCTTTTCAAGGGTTGTCAAGACGTACAGAAAAGGAAATGCTCCCATGCACATGATATTTAAACACTGCTGGCCACCCAAAATACAACACCAAAAAGGGCACGAGATAGCAAAGTCAGATTTATTGGACACATAACAACAGATACAAAGATGAAACGATTGAGCTAGCAGGCCCGTGCGACTTGCGGAACACGCAGACATCAATAGTTCGTGTGGCCCTCATGGGTGGCAATAACGGCCGCTACACGCCGCGGCATCGAACGAAAAAGGCTTTGGATGTGGGCTTGGGGTATGTCGATCCAGGCTGCTTCTACACGTTGCCACAGTTCATCAGGCGTAGCCGCGGGTGGTGCTTGCCAGATCACTCGGTTGCCGATCAGCGACCAGACGTGTTCGATGGACGACATATCTAGAGAACAGGTGGGCCACGGCAGTAGTGACACCTGGTGGGCCGTGGAGAATGGTTGCACGATGCGTGTTTCGTGCGGGAGTGCATTGTCCTGTTGAAACGTGGCCGCTGGTAGGTCCTGCAGGTAAGGGAGGACTACAGGCTCCAAAACGTGGGATATGTAGCGGTCGCTGTTGAGTGTACCGGCGATGCGTACTAGAAGGGTGCGAGTGTCACATCCAATTGCGCCCCAAACCATAACGAAAGGCGACGGACCGGTAAGGCGATGCATAATGCAGGCGTCATACAGTCTCTCGCCGCGGTGCCGCCACACGCGGATCCGACCATCGTGGTGTTGCTGGCAGAAGCGGGACTCGTCGGAAAAGACAATGTCGTGCCATTCCGTCTGTCCAAGTGCGGCATTCGACGGCTCACTGCCGTTGCACTCTCCGGTGATGTAAAGTCAATGGTAATCTGAGCAATGGGCGCCGTGCGACAAGTCCCCGCTCCTGCAGACGACGTCGAACGGTACGTGCTGACACACGTTGTTGCGCAACACACCCTAATTCCTGCGCTAACGTTCGTGATGTGGCGGTGCGAGCCGTCAATGCCCGCCGCGCAACATGCCAGTCCTCTCGTTCGGCGGTGTGCCGCGGCTGCGGCAATGACTCACGTCAGTCCGTCCGTCCCTCTTGCACCCACCGAATACATACTCGCCTCACTGTGGCTGGATGTCGTCCCACACGGGCGCCGATGCCTCGGTACGATAAACCGCTGTCGCGATAAGCCACTATTCGTCCTCTGTCGAACTCCGAAACGTGCTGGAATGATTGCCGTATTCTGCGACGAGGCATCAGGAATCTTCCCACGCACAGGTCCGGCAGCACAACACGCTTCAACTACTTACACCCCGCCTTCTGTGCACCCTTCTTATAGTGCTTCTCGATGGCGTGCCGCGCGCACACGATTTGCATATGCCCTGCAATGCTAATAGTTTGCATGTCCTCTCGCGGGCGACGCATGCTGCGAATTTCAAGCCAATCGGATGCTTCCTTCTTGGTGTTGCATTTTGGGTGGCCAGCAGTGTAGATCTAGAAAAACCATACGATAGAGTGCCAAGAAGGGAAATATGGAATTTTCTGAGGGAGCAAATGACGCTAGAAAAATATTATATGTGCGGTTTACAATAGAAATATACAAATTATCTTACATTGGGAGTAATATAGGGCAAGTACTAAAAATGTAAGTGAGAGTTGGAGTACACAAAGGATCAGAATTGATTCCATTCTTGTCTCATGTGGTTTAGATGTGACAACAGCAAAATTGGGGGGAGGAAGGGGGGAATAGTAACGTGGACCATTTTGTTTACAGATAATGTAGTGTTATGCGTCAAGAATATAAACAGAATCTAAAGAAAATGTTGAGAACTAGAGACGAGTGTTAGAAGAATGGGGCTGAAGATTATTAGAACCAAAACAAAGCTTATCTGCTGTAATAAAGAAGAAAATGGAAGTGAGGGTATTACATTTCCAAAAAGGAGGTACAAAAAAGAGTAATACGTTTCAAAAACATGGAACAGGTAAATGTTATAGGAAGTTGAAGATGTGAAGGGGGAAATGAAAAGACACAACTGTTAATTTGTTACATGATCTGATGATTTACGTTTTGTTTTTTCTTTTGTTATAGCATCAGTAGAGTATGCAATTGAAAGTTTGTATTTCAAGCATGCAAATAGTTGACACGCTTCGATAAGTTGAACTAACAGATTTTCCAATAATTTCAGAAAACATAACCTAGATAAATTTATGAAATTATCTGTAGAATAATCACCATCAAACAGGCACTTGTCCTTTTAGCGTCATTTTCATGGTCCGGATGAAATCCACTTCAACTAAGATCCCTTCCTTCTACTTAATCATCTAAATGCCTCTTCATATCTTTGATCAACTGTGTGTAAGAATTTCCGCCAAAGTGCAAACTCTCGACAGCAATCCAGTATTAATTAAACAGTTATGCATTGTTAACATTGCTTGCTGGTCTAATAAATTCGAATGCGAATAAGGCGGTCGCAGTTTCGTTGCCATCAACCATGAAACCGGAAAATCAAAATGTCCTCACAGTTTCGAAATAAAGCACGTGTAGTCAGTTTAAATGTAATTCATTTCTAATAAAAAAAAAAGTAAGCGTCGCATAACTCCGTTAAAATACGAAGGAGATTTTTCTTTACAGCAACAGTGTTTGTTAGACAACGCGTGACGGAATGCAGAAATTAATGAGAAATGTGGGAGTAGATGTGGCTTCTTCGTAAAGGAATTATCCTTAGCGGGAAACTCAAGGATGCTTCCCCGTAAATTACAATCAAACATAGGACCATATTAAAATACTTGTTAAATGCACTGCTTGACATAGAAGATACCACACAAGGAAGTATTTACCGGAGTGCCATATAAAAAATTTGGCATGTGTCGACACTGGGGTGATGTAAATAACTGTTGTTGCTAAACAATCACGTGATACGTGAGGGAAAATAAAAGAGTAAAGCCGCTTGGCCTAACTAAGTTTGGTCGTCCTCACCTGCGCTTGTGGAGCAATGCATCGGAGTGATCTCAGTGGCGAAAGCACGTGTTTGGAGTGGGCGGACGTCATCGGAAGTCCTACTATCACGCACGCGCGCGCGCGCACACACACACACACATCTTGAATAGAGACATAATCACAGGGTTTCCTGTGTTCCTATGGTTGGTGGTTCCTGGGTCACATAGCTACGGAAACGCATCGGGATGGAACAACTATCGGGCAAATGGGGCAACAGTGTTTAGAGCAAGGTAACGTGCGTCGCCGTATTGGGACTGGTGCAAGTAAGCGAGCGTCAGAACGCCTTGACTGGAAGGCATAGCACACTCACAACTAGAGCGAAAGGCATTCCATGAGATGTACAGGCAGCTAATGGACATCCCATATTTACGCAGACTGTGAATCGCAGATTTGGTAGGTCAGGCGTGCGCTCCCGCCAGCCATTGTGAGCACTACCACTGAATTATCATCCCAGGTCATCGCGCAAAGTGGCAGTGGTTCCCTATCACACATACGTGGAGAAATGAATGGGACCATGTCGTATTCAGCAGCAAGGCTCGCTTAGATCTCACGGCCGTTTGAGAGTCTGGATACGATATGACAACCTCGCTAACATTTCTACAATCGGTGAGAGTGGTACGGCTCCTCGGCCAGTAGATATGATTTGGTGTGCTATCAGTTTCAACAGCCGTTTACCGCTCGTACGCACAGTTATTACATTGACGGCACCACGATATGTCGATGAAGTGCTGCAATCCGGTTTGCCGTACCTACGTTGTATTCCTGATGCCAGCTTCATTAAGACAACGTGCCCCCGCACACTGCCAACATCAGGATACAGTCCCTACAAGAAGTCCAGGGGCTGTCATTGCGAGCGCGAACCCCAGACTTCTCCCGATTCTAGAACGTGTAGGACGTCACTGGCAGACAACTTAATTCTTATGCGTGACACCCCCGCAATGTCGATGAATTGTTAACACACATCAACGATGCATAGTCAACTATAGCGCAGGACACCATCCGGGAAATTTTCGCCTCGATGCCACGCCGTATAGCCCAGCATATAGGTCATTCGACATGCAGTCATTTGCAAAAGTTTAACAACACCTGTCAATTTATTGAAAATTAATATTGTCAAAGAAACAACTTATTACCGTCATATATATTTGAAAAACCGACACCACAGATGAATACTTACATTCTTTAGAACACAAAAAGACCGAAATCAGGTAATAATTTGAAATGTACAGTAATAAGTTGAAATGTCGCCTCAATCAAAGCTTGGGAATTTGATGGATGTTTTTCTGCTACCTTGACTTTTAAAATGGTCCACAAATTTTCGATGGATTTAAGGTCGGGACTATTAACAGGGCAGTCAAGCACAGTTATGCTTTTCCTCATCAGGTAGTTCTTTACTCTCTTTGATCTGTGGCATGGAGCACCATCATGCATAAAGATTGTGTATCTGTGCATTTGCATATGAGTTAACAGCTTTTTACGTAACATTTCCACATAAAAAGGAGCAGTCGTGGTAGTGCCTGTCGGCAAAAAGGATAATGAAGCAGTACCTGATGCTGACATAACACCCCATATCATCAGACTAGGCGGATATCTCACGGTGCTAACGGTGAAAGTTTTCCGACAAACCGTTGCCTCCCGGTCGTCGAACATGAGCTTCACGTGATTCAAATAGACGCACAGTTGCTTCATCGAAAAAAAAAAAGAACTTGACTCCAATTTTCAGCAGTCCACGACTGATGACGCTTCGCAAACTGGAGTCTCTCCTTTTTCATGACAGATGTTAGTCTAGGTTTATGTACAGGTTTATAAGACTTTAATCCAAAATCTTTGCTAAGATGTCGGGAAACAGTGCTGATACTAATATCAGACCCTTTTTTAATGTAGAAAGGCATTGTTTTCTTGCACGAACTTCTTGGAGAACGTATAACTCTTCGGCTTATGGTATTGTCATAACGTGGGGTTGTTTTCCTTGGACGTCCAGTTCTGTTTCGGTAGCTGAATTCACCTGTGTCTCGATATTTCATGATCGTATTATGAATATCAGTCTTGCTCACATTCACCTTTCTGCTTATGTCACGTTCGGAGTATCCTTCATGGTATAAAGTCACTATTTGTGCCCTCTGAGTAACATTTAATGACGCTTTTATGCCAGTTTTTCGCTATATAGAAAATACGTAAAAACACCTCTCAGCATCAAAACCAGAAACAAACTGACACTCGCACGCTTCCCTCAACTCTATTAACAGCTGCATCTGTAGGATGATGCAACACCGACAGGAAGTTGAGTAATACAGACAGTAGCTGACGCAATCAGTAGAAATCTACCAATGCCAACAGGGGGTCTTAAACTTTTGCAAATGACTGTAATGGCTCAGGTCACATTGTAGTGTCTCCTCTCCCGTTTCATTCATGTAGTCCCTCAGAAATTGAGTCACTTCTTTGTCACCTACTTGTCTATACGTGTGGTAAGTATGGTGTGGTATTACATCATTGTATTGCATTTTCTATGTTGAGCGATTTACTTCGTAGTACTAATCCTCTCAGTGGTTTATAAAATCTTCACTAAAGTTCTTTCACACCGCTTGAAGGTAACACTGGACATGGCTCAACCGAGAGAACAAGCTGGATTCAGGATTGGCTACAGCACTATAGATCATATCCACGTACTGAGAGAACTAATTGAAAGAGCGAGGGAATAAGAACTTCCATTGTGCGTGGCTTTTATCGATTATGAAAAAGACTTTGATTCGGTGAAACCATCAGCAGTTACAATGGCTCTGAAATCCTTTGTATTAAAGATGCATACATTAATATTATTAATAACATCTATGAAAATGCAAGTGCAAAGATTCGGCTGTTTGAAAATACAACACACATAAAAATTGGAAAGGGAGTGAGACAAGGTGACACCATATCTCCGAAGCTCTTTAATGCCACATTGGAAAATGTCTTTCAGTCACTGAACTGGGAAAACAAAGGGATAAAGATTAATGGAGATTATCTAACCCACGTTCGTTTTGCTGATGACATAGTCATTTTTGCAACTACCCCATCAGAGCTGCAGAGTATGATCCAGGAACTTGCTGACAAGAGTAAAGAAGTGGGATTAAAAATGAACTTTCAGAAGACAAAAGTGATGTACAATGCTTTTACAAGAAATGAAGATTTATCGATTGATGGAGAAAAGCTGGAGATAACAGACACGTACGTTTATCTTGGACAGCAGATATCAAGTGAGGGCCACATTGGTGAAGAAATTAATCGGCGTACAAAACTTGCCTGGAGAGCTTTTGGAAGAAACAGCATAATTTTCAAGAGCAATATGCCATTATGTCTTAAAAGAAAAGTGTTTGATCAATGCATCCTTCCAGTGCTTACGTATGGTGCAGAGACGTGGACCTTAGCTAAAAGAGACATACAAAGGCTGCAGACAACTCAAAGAAGCATGGATAGGTGCATGCTTGGTATAACCAGGAGAGATAAGAAGAGGAACTTGTGGATCCGAAAAATGACGAGAGTGGAAGACATCATGATCAGAGTTAAATCCCTAAAATGGCAATGGGCTGGACATACTGCCAGAAGGACAGACCATCGATGGACAGCCGAAATTTTAGATTGGATTCCAAGGGACAGGAAAAGACCCAGAAGAAACCACATGGGAGATGGGTGGATGAAATTCGAAAATATGCGGGAGTGACATGGAGGAGACTAGCAGAAGACAGACCGTTGTGGAGGAAATTTGGGGAGACCTTCGTCCAGCAGTGGATTGATAATGGTTGACAATGATGATGATGATGATGATGATGACTAATGCCTCTTAGAGCACACAGTTTTTTTAGTACTAATGCTTGGTTAGAGCACTAGCAGTTTCAGCACACAGGGCTTCAGGTCCCCGTTGGAAAGAGAAGCTTTTGTTTCCTAAGTATCTCTAGACTGTGTCATGTGACTTTGCAATCACCCTGCTCCGTCCACTCAGGGTAAATATCAAAGTCTGTTTACGTCAAGTATCAACCACATCGTCGTCTTTTTTTTACAGTATGCGTAATGTTTGTCTTCATTTTAAATGTGCCACACGTTGTTTGCCGTCTTCCAATCTCCTGCTGGAGATTATTGACGCTGGTACGTACCTGTCCACAGAGATTCTGTTATATTTTCGATCGCTCAGAGCCGGAGTCTGACATGCATTATGAAATTAACCTTCGTGGTTTTAGCGTATTAATATGATTTTACTAAAATGATATTATATAATTGTCAAATAACAAATCCGAACTAAAAAAAGAAAAAAAATAGTTAATAGATGTCCTCTAGCCAGAGTATATTCCCTAAATCATTAACTTCCATTTAATCACATGTTATAACGGAATTTTCCCTTAATGTCGGGTCTCTCTTCGACGCAGCTGTAGTGGAATATCAGAAGTGACTGCGTAAACCCAAAATTAATCACAAACTAGCTTCAGGCTGTCATGTGGTGAGAGGGAACAGATTTTTGAAACATTCCGTTGGTCTGTGACAAGAAAGAATATCAGTTAGAAGCTGAGCAACTAAATGTCCTGATAATGTTGGAATCTCAGACAAATAAAATTTTAAGCACTTCATATTTTGATTGACGTATGTTTATTACGAAGTCTTACTTAAGTAATACTTACATTGCTGATAATATAATTCTTAGCTTTCAAACATTACTTTCTTTCTCAGAAACAGTTTACACTTAGAGAATTCTCACCCATACTACATTTTTCGTGGATCTAGAAACTCGAAAGATACAAAATTTCTAGACTAAAACTAGAAAATGTTAATTTCAAGTAGATAAATTTATCTCATAGAGCCATGCCATTATGACCACCTCCAGCCTAGAGAAATGAGCGCACCTGGAGACCGAACGGTGTTGCAGGTGAAGTTCACAGAGCAGTATACAGGGTGCATAGGAAAGTCCCTTTAGCCTGGAATAACTTGCGAACGGAGACAGGTACAGTTATGCAAGTGAGATAACGGTATAGTAAAGCGACTACACTCGATCGGATGCAACCAATAGCAGCGCCCCTAGTGGCGAAATGCGGAAGTTAGCCATTGCAAATCGAAAACGAAAAGAGATAGAGCAAACTTTCCAATTACAAAGTTGTAGAGGATCAATTAATTAGTACAAAACAACATTTGTTTTATGCGGATAAGATACATTGTCTCCTGAATACCCTACAATGCCCGAAATCGATGCGAGACGATTCGAATCTGCATATTTACATTTCGCAAATGTAGCCGTAGGCAAATGCAGATTGTGACGTTGTACCGTACCTACGATATAAAAACTAATACCACGATATACCCTGATCAGAAGTTTAAGTCTACGTACTCTGTGTGAGAATGTCGAGCTTCACTCACTCCCAATATTGCGAGATGGTGCTTATTTACGGCGAATGTCAACGAAACGCGGCGCTAGCTACACGGGAATATGCCGTTCGTTTTCCATCTGGGCCACATCCAAGTGCGGTTACCATCGCAAGTGCAGTGAGACGGCTCAGGGAGACAGGGAGCACTAAAAGTCGTATTCGATCTGGCAGGCCAGTGGGTGCAGGTATGCGTATAATGACAGAGGATATTTTGGCATATGCACTAGCCCATCCACAAAGCAGTACAAGAGATATCAGCAGGGCGAGTGGCTTAACACGGGGCCGTGTATGGCAAATACTGCATGCTCAAGGTGCTCATCCCTATCGTGTCACTCCACAGCAAGAGCTGTTACCACGGGACAATGAGCGTCGATTTGATTGGTGCAACTGGGCGTTGATCAATGAGGATGGTGACTCGGACTTTTTATCCAACATTCTTTGGTCGGACGAAGCAGTGTTCCACCGTTACTTTCACGTATACAAATGTGGATCGTGGGCAATGGCGAGCTCTTCGAACATGCTCGACATTAACTTTTTATCACTGTTCGCCAGTTTGCCTTTTTTGTTTTTGTTTTGTCTGAAGTCATCAAACTGTATTGACATAAGCACGCATTTATGCAATAAATTGTGTGTGTTTGCTCATACCTATGCCTGCTCCCTTCAAACGTTCGCACAAAAGGTCGCGCATCGATTTCGGACATTTTAGGGCATTCATGCGAAAATTAATCTTATCCGTGTAAAACAACTGTCGTTTTGTACAAATTAATTGATGCTCTACAACTTTGTAATTGAAAATTTTGCTCTATCTCTTTTCGTTTTCGATTTGGAATGGCTAACTTCCGCATTTCGCCACTAGAGGCGCTGTTGTTGGTTGCATTTCATTGGGCGTAGTCACTTTACTATACCGTTATCTTGCTTCCATAACTGTACCTCTTTCCGTTTGCAAGTTATATCAGGCTAAAGGGACTTTCCTATGCACCCAGTATACACAACCCGAGGACCGGCGTTCGGTTAGTACAGTGTTCGGAGCCAGAACGGGAATAGCTGCTGCTTTATCGGAGTTTGATAAAGGGCAAATTGTGATGGCATGGCGTCTCGGAACTACGATCTCGGAAACGACGCGGCTTGTGGGTTGCTCACATGTTGCTGTAGTGAGTACGTATCAGAAGTGGTGCACAGATGGCCAAATGACGAACCGTCGCCCGGTCGTTTGTCGTCCGCAGCTTATTAATGCCAGAAGGGAGCGGAGACTGTCGCGCATTGTTCACAGCGACCGAAGCGCCACAGTACGACAAATCACGCGCAGCTGCAAAAGTGGTGATCAAGGCGATTTGTCACAGCACACAGTTCATCGCAGCCTTCTGCGCATGGGCCTGAGTAGCCGAAGACCCAGTTGGGTCCCCATGCTCATTGCACGTCCTCACCAACAACGCATGAAATGGGCCCAAGATCATCGAGATTGGAAGAAAGTGGCCTGGTTTGACAAATCAAGATTCCTGGTGCATTACGTAGACAGCCGAGCGCGGATACTCCAATTACCAACTGAGGCTACGGCCCCTGGATGCACTGTTGGGCGGAAACAGGCCCGCAGCGGAGGTTTTATGCTGTGGGCGATATTTTCTTGGTACATTTTAGGCCCCATTATCCCAATAGCACAATCCCTGACAGCTGCCAGGTATCTGAACATCGTTGCGTACGAAGGTCACCATTTCATGGCAACGATGTTCCCTGCTGATGATGGCCATTACTAACAGAATAATGCGCTATGCCAGAAACGTCAAAGAGTGGTTCGAGGAACATGCTGTTGACTTTCTGTTAATGCCCTAACCTCCAAATTCACCTGACATAAACCCAATCGAACATTTCTGGTTCGACTTGAAAAAGCGGGTTCGCGCTAAATCACCACCACCCCGAAATGTACGGGAACTGGAGGAGTTCAACAATTTATTCAGAAAATTATAATACAATCGCACCTCGGGCGATGAAAACATAAAAAAGAACAATGAATGACAATATCTATAGATGAATGCATGTAACAAGATAAAATCACTGATGCAGATATAGAACAGAAAATGACATACGTACAAAAATGGCCCGGAGACGATCCGGGATAAATTACATACAATGACGTACTATTAAGTCCGATAAGGAAGGAAATGAAAGTCCAGAGAAGCTATAAAAACACAGGACTATAGTCCAGGAGCAAGTAATAAGTCAGGAAAAGTCCTACTCATCAGCAGGGGAATGACGAAGAAATGAAGCAGAAAGTTGAGCGGTGTCCTCCATTTCACAGAGCCGTCGATAACAAGAAAGGAACGTAAAGTCAGTCTTGCAAAGAGCCTCAAGGTCAGCTCTTATACACGTCAGCCGACGACAAACATCATCCGGAGGAAAAGTGGAGTGAGAAAGGTAAGAGGCCATATCAAACGATGGATCCCGGAAGAGCGAAAATAGGCGAAACAGTTGTCTATGGGTAAAGGGTCGAGTGAGCACAACGGTATCTTGACAAAACTGTTCAAATCGCGCTTGGAGCGCAACTTCTG
This sequence comes from Macrothele yani, assembly GCA_039090855.1. Taxonomy (NCBI): domain Eukaryota; kingdom Metazoa; phylum Arthropoda; class Arachnida; order Araneae; family Macrothelidae; genus Macrothele; species Macrothele yani. Next base: position 71,681,195 of record CM077012.1, read on the forward strand.
CGAGTTCCTCTGGATTTTCTGTAAGGCTACACCCCCTGGGGGACGCTGGAGGAGAACGAGTGCTAGAAGATGAGCGAGAGCGATACACGCGTGGACATCCACGTTTAGCTGGAGCACTAGGAGTTTTGAAGACGGTACGTTTTGCGTATCGGTCACTGGAATAAACAACAGTCTCATCAGTAATGGTCAAGTCATCCACACTGGTGGGATATGCAGTAGGAGTAATAGGAAGGTGACACACTCCAGGAGTGTCCGGAGCAGTCATTAAAGCATCGCGGTAATCATCAAGATCAGTTGCCGATGAATCAATGGTAACCATGGCCACCTCCATAGAGGGAGCCTCACCACGAGAAGTAGAAAACACCACCTGAGCAGAAGCGTCCTGCTCAGAAATCGAGCAAGGAGGTGAAAACGGTTCAGGTGAAGTTGAAGAACCAAGGAGAGGAGGAAAGTGAGCTTCAGTAAAATCAGGAGCACGTAAGTCAAGCTCTGCACGAGAACCAGATGGGGGCGTATCAACAGGCACTGATGTAGACATTAATCCAGAAGAGGGTCCAGAAGAAGAGGAAGGTCCAGGACACTCTTTATAAAAATGCCCTAGGCCTTTACACTTGCTGCAGTGGAACTCAGTTAAGAGATCGATATGTCTCCGTTGACCGTGACAATGGACAATAAGTTGTGTAGGTAAAGTTGCAATATCTTCGTGAGAAGAAAACATGACAGGCACCATGCGACGAGCACCGTAAATATGGCGATCCGCGAAGTCGTTGGGCGCTGCCGAGTAGGTTACGACGTCCCCGGCAACGCGACCAAGAGATGAGATAACTGAAAGGAGCATGACATCTGTGACTTCAGGTGGCACCGGATAAAACGACACGTTAACCGGGCGCTGTATCATTGGTTTGGGCATCAAGAGGTTATTATTAATAGTAATACCTTTCTGCAAAAGAGAGGTTACATGGTCAGGTTGAGAAAGATAAACAACAATAGTCCGAGTCCGACGATAGAGATGAGTAATGGCAGACGGAGATAAAAGCTGCTTAACTGCCGTAGCATAAACTTTCAACTTAGTATCGGGAAGGGCTTTAAAAAAACTCCTAAAGCCATATGCGAGGAGAACTTTGAGCTTGAACAGATGACACCGGAATATGAAGATGAATGGAGTTGCCGGTGCGACGAACATGAGGTTTCAAAGCATCGACTTGCTGTAACACAATCGAGGATTGGCGATCAGATGCAGAGGTCGCTGCAGCAGAATAAGACGATGGCAATCGAGCTGCTGTGGAAGGTGGAGGAGTGACGTCATCGTGAGTATGCATTGCATCAGTAAAAGTCACAGTAGAAGCTGAAGCAGAGGAGCTGTCTGACTGGGCAGCAGCAGAAGAGGTGCCGAATGACGCACCGGAAGAGGGCAGTTGAACGGCGCCAGCAGCAGCGTCCCCGGTTACAGCAAGAGTAGAAGTAGGGCTACCGAACATGACATCTCCACCGGAAGCCGTCATTACTAATGGCGGCGCCCAGCAGTTCTTCTGGCGAGCTCGACCAGAAGGTAAATAAAGCTTGGAATGAAGAAAATATCGTACTCACGTATCGGAAAGTAGAACAAAACGATGCACTAGACCTTTAGATACACGAAAAACACAAAATTAGAACTGGGAGGGCACTATAAACGGAACTTTAGGCTCGAAAATATCGGAGCTGATGCCGAGCACTGGAGGACCTGCTGTTGACATTATGGTACCTGATACCGCAGGATACCTATCGCCACCTAATCGAATCTATGCCTCGCCGAGTGGCTGCTGTTTTGCGGGCTAAAGGGGGTCCTACAGCTTATTAGGTGGGTGGTCATGTTGTAATGGCTGATCAGTGTTTAAGGCGATTGCTCGGTTTTGCTTTCGTGTTAAAGCGGAAGTACATTATTATTATTTGTACTTGAATAATCCGTAAGAGTTCCTTCAAGTGATGTTTTTCTTCGTTCCACATCAGAAATTCTATTTTTATAAGCAGCGTACTGTGCTATTGTATCATAGTCATAATATCGCGGTTTAAAGCAATGCTGGGATTATTTCCCCTTAAGTCTTGGAAAAAAACCCAGGTTAGTCTGAGTCACGAATCATTACATTAAACTTTAAGAATTGATTCTACAAACAATGCCAGTAATGCATTCTTTGGCAAGACAATGCATGATGAAAGAATGCGGACTAAAGCAAGTACATATTTCAAAGCACGGACACTGTGTTATTGGACTCAAAAAAACTGGAAAAGAAGAGAAACGGCGACAGAGGATTTAAAATGCGTTTTTCAGAGGAATTATGGATCCATGATGTGAGTTTATCTCGAAGAGTAGGATTTGCATATTATTTATTTCGAATGCCGCTTATTTATGGCCATGTATTTGAATCACATTAGCATAAGGTTCAAGCTTCTGTTCATTGGAAGCAAGAATCGATAGACATGCTTATGCACGCATTCTTTCTGAAATACAAATTTCATCAGTTTCAGTGTAAGATGACAATTACCAACAACTTAACGCATCGTAGCTTCCTAGAAATTATTACATGTACATCTTTGAGGGACAAGGACATATAGAAACGTTAAATATCCTTTACGAATGTAAAAATGAACTCAAATGGAGTTTTCTGTAAAAATGCCTATTTTTAATCTAGAATTGAACATAATTCGGTTAACCTATTACAGAACGCATTTTGCGCTGCTGGACGAAAGCTAGGCTACGAAGAGAAAGTTGACATAGCAACATAACAATTTCATAAGTTTTATGAAAATTCGAGCGAGAGGTATATCAGACCATGACAAAGAACGTATGCAAACATACGATGTATGACGGCCAGAAATTCTGCTGAAGAATCAAAGTCCTAATCTGGTGATAGCAGAAATGCGGCGGTGTTCCGGTGATTAATAGAGAATTTCCAGAATAATATGACCACCTGCCTAATAATAGAAACAACCACCCTTGGCCCGGACGACAGCGGCGAGACGGCGTGGCATAGACGCAATGAGGCCCTGGAAGGCTGTCCAAGGCACACGTGCCCATTGGGACTGCAGCAGAGCACGGAGGTCCCGCAGATGACGTAGTTGTGGGTCAGAACGTCGAACCTGTCCACCCATATAGTCCCACAAGTGCTCTATGGGATTGAGTCTGGCGATTTCGCCGGCCAAGGGAGAAAGGGAGACATCGCTGTCGTGTTCCTGGAACGACTCACGTACCCCTTTAGCGACGTGGCACGGCGATGTCCTGTTGATAGACACCATCACCACCAGGGTAAACACCCAACATGAAGGAATGCATGTGATCTGCGAGGATGGACAGGTAGCCTTTGGCGTTCAGGGACCCAAAACATCCCCCAGACATGCACACTGCCACCGCCGGCCTGTACTTGACCGACAAGCGTGTTCGGATGTTGGCTCTCGTGTGTCTGACGCTGTATCCGCCACCTCCCGTCACTTCTGCGGATTAGAAACATCGATTCATCGTAGAAGGCCACCTTTTCCCACTCTTCTACTGTACAATGACGGTAGTCCCGTGCGAACTGCAGGTGTCGTTGCCGATGGACCTGAGTTAACATGGGCGCCTTGATGCAGCGTCGACTTCGAAGACCCATGCGTAACAGGGTTCCTTCTACTGTTATCGGTGATACGTGCGTGGGTGCCCCAGCTATCATTTGCGTGGTCAATTGCTGCACTATTTCGCGTCGATTACCTCTTACCAGTCGACGTAGGTGACGCTCTCCTCTGGGGTCGATGGCGTTTTGGCTCCACAGTAATGACGTCGGGAGGTACTAGCTGCGCCAGTGGTCCATTCTTGGTACACCCTTATCACAACACCTCGCTAACAGCCCACGAAATCTGCCGTTTCTGAGTTGCTTCCACCCTTGGCGCGGTAGCCGATGATCATTCCTTTTTGAACGTCCGTCAAATCACTACCTTCGCCCATTGTGCTCACCTGACGCACTCTGGCTCATCTGTCCTGGCAGGCCGCTTACATCTCCGTGTGGTCGACCTTGTCACGTGCACTCTGTGACGCGCCTGGGAGGGTATACTGTGATACCGGGGGTAGTCATATTATTCTGATACGACCGTGTAATCGTCATGGATGCAGAACATATTGCACAACGATGCTCATGCTTGCCGAAAAGATGACGAATGAGGTCTCATGGAAATAAACGCCATTATTCTGTTAGTGCAAGTAGCAACTCTAGAAGGCGATAAAGAGCAGTATGTTTCTCCTCAGAACGTCATGTTCAATAGGATTGATATCCGAAGACCTGGCTGATCACTTCATCTTGTGGATATTTCTGGATATTTTCACTCTCGAGGTTATCGTCTGCCAGCCAAGCCCTATAAGGACAAACATATTATTTTATAGAATTAGGCTCGGGATCTACAGCACTTTGTGCAAGCTAACACAGGGCTCGAGTACCTCTGTGTACATTTCAACATGCACTGTACCACCCTCAATCACAACTAGTGGCGTACGACCATCCAAGATTATATCTTCCCACAGCAGAAGACCTCCCGGTCTCTAGTAGTCTCGCTCGATATGTTGCGAGGTGATTGCGCGTTCTTTCCAAATAGCGCACGTCGTGAATTGGTAGTCAGACTAAAACGAGACTCATCCGCGAAGAGCACTTACACTAACTGCTGTTCGTTCGGTCCATATACAATGCTGTCTGCACCAAGTCCTTCGAGCTCTTGTTTGAAAAGGCATGAACGGGAGGTAATCGCATCATGTGATTCATTTGAAAGAATATATAAATATCTTCTTATGGTAACCAGCCAAGTGAATATAATATAAAAGAACTTCATGAGTGAATTTGCTAATCCGAAACTTTTAACAGCCTGCATTTTACCAATGTAAACATGCATGCGCACACATTAAGGTAAATTAACATGAAGTCAGTTGAATTCTCAGTCGATTTAATATTATGTTTTCCATTGTACGGTAAGTAAATTTTATTTGATTCCGTTACAATTCATAATTTGATTTCGTCATTAAAATTCTATTCTGCGTTGCGATAAAGACGAATGTTTTAATGGCAATCCATTATTCAGTCTTCAGTTTCATTCAACGATATACATACAGAAATATTTGTGTTATTGGACTCAAAAAAATTTGAGTCGGGAATTGTTTTTCTCGTCAAACTGAAATAAATGTTTCACTGTTAAGTAAAACTCATCGAGTAACTCCCTTTCATCCAGAAAATGAACATTTTACTTAGTGTAGTCCTAAAGAGTTTTTGAATCTGATCGTAGTACTTCTAGCTTTTTAATGAGGCTCAAGATTGGAAAAGAAAAAAAAATAGGAAGAGACAGTACCGTTAGCGTACGCGAAAAAGCCAAGAAATCGTAGTCGGCTTAAGACAAAAGGCTATAGAAACTTTTGGCTCAAACCTTAATCATATAACGTTATGTGAGGGGATACTGTTCTTAGGCAGTGTCTTCTAATTTGCTAACTTTTTAATTTGATGATTTTGTGATAGTCTTTAGCCACAGGGAAACGTAATATAAAATAAAGTTAACAGCTTTTGACAAACATGCACCGTTTGTAGGTTGTATATAGGTTGTATACTTTACGAGCGAAATCAACTAATTTTTAAGCATTTGTGAACGCTCGAAAAAAAAAAAGAAAAAAGGAAAGCACGCATCAAAACTGCAAAAGGTTCAGGCAAAATTGTTCTACTGGACTGATATTTATTTCATCTTAGAATTGAATATTTTTAAACACTATAGACGAAGAAATTCCGTGACTTAAAAAAGCTCGGTTGTCATAGAAATTTGTGTTAAAACTTTAGTAAGTGTAATTATGAAACATAACACTTTCAGACTGTCGACATTTAATTTGTAGGAATGGTAGCATCTACATCAGAATATGTAAATTCGTGTGATTCATTTCCCCAATCTTCAAACGCATGTACTCTTGTTCTTGGAGAAGGCAATTTACTTTTCAGCTTAAGTCGATGCTCATTAGAAGAGCGTTGTTTAATTCTTTACCCAAGCTTCTTTTATCGAATAATAAACAAACTCTCTCCTCAGAAACAGTTTTCTTGAATATACTTAAAAAGGTAGGACATCGAGTTATATCGCGATTTTATAAGAAAAGTATGAAAAAAAAGCGCTTTTATTTTTCTGCAAAATGCTCTTACAGGAAGATTACTTTTATTGCTTCCGCGAAAGAAATTGCAATGAAGAGGTTTTTAACACGCGTCTCACCTTGAATGAAATATTCATATTCCGTGCTGCTTATTGTGGAGGATTAAAATCGTCCCTCTGTTTTTAGTGTCAGTAAGTATTAGGTGTACAAATAAGTTTTAAACTGTTTTAAGACAAGGCAACATGTGATTTGTGAAAAAACAACAATACCTTTACGAATCAAAATATGCGCCGTCATTATCTATCACCTTCCGCCATCCGTCGGGCAGCTCACAGATTCTAGCCATGAAGAATACTTCGTCGTGTGACGCGATGAAGTCGTCAACCCATTTTTGCACTTCGTCACATGTCCGGAACCGTACAGCAGACAAACCATGTTGCATCGATCGGAACAAATGATAGTCTGAAGGGGATATGTCGGGACTATACGGCGGGTGCTCCAAAACTTTCCAGCCAAGCGTCAATAACGTTTACTTGAGCGATTTCGCGACATGAGGCCTAGCGTTGTCATGCAGTAATTTCACGGGAAGCAATCCTTTGCCTATGAATGGACGTTTCCGACAGATTTCCTGGTTCAATTGCAACAATTGTTGCTCGTAGTGATCAGCAGTAACAGTTTGACACTGCTCCAATTGTTCATAATAGAACACCCACTTCATACCCCACCAGATGCACAGCAGAACTTTCTTGGAGTGAATATTGCATTTCGGTGTCGAAGTCGTTGCTTCCCGGGGGTCTACGCAGTGTTTTTTGCGTTTGGGATTGACGTACTATATCCACTTTTCATCACAGTAACGAATTTCCACAGGACTTTGTGTTGTTTATTCAACAGATTCAAACACTTTATGACACGCTCATCTTTGTTCCTCTGGCTCAAGTCATGTGGCACCAATTTCCCTTCCTTCTGAATCTTTCCCACTGCGCGTAAACGATTGGAAATGGTTTGTTGAGGTGTCCCCAGTTGTTCAGCTAGTTCTTTTTGCGTTTGAGACAAATATTCATCCAGCAATACTTCCAGTTCCTCATGTGCAACCGTCTGCGGGCGCAGCTGCGTTCTCGATGGCTAACATCAAAATCCCCTGCTTTATACCGTCTAAAACAAAACTCACTCGTGTTTTTCGATACAATATTCTCCCCAGAACAGAACAGATCGATGCACATGCTTTTGCAGCAATTTTTACTTAATGAAATTGGTAACGAATGCAGGGTCGAATAAATACAGAATTGCTCGGCATCTTTCACCTACCGATGCGCGAGTGCATTTGACTGTTGGGAAAACTTCTGTGTCACATTTTATATTGTGATTTCTACACCTAATAGAACTAAGAATTTACTTTTTAATGTCATTAGTATATCCAACCTTTCCCCCTTAAAATTCGCCTACAGCTTTCACATATTAACCAAATTTTCATTTTTTACATATACACTGCTCGACTTAGAAACACCACGCTATAAAGGAATGCTCGAAATGAAACGAAAATCAGCACACTTGTAGACAAGTAGATAGGAAAGACGTGATTATATAAATTTCAGAGGGCTTACACGAATGAGATGGGAAAGGAGAGAGTATATTGTGGTCTAAGGCATTATGTCATATGACTTCCATGCTGCGCTGTACATTGGGCAAAAAGTTCCCGGATTGTGTCATGTACGTCATTGACCTGTATTCGCAGTCTATCGACATTACGGAGGGGAAGGGGGGATCGTGTTTGAACGTGTGGGACATCATTAAGTTGCTTACCAATGATGTCCCACACGTTCCATATTGGGAAAGAATCTGGGAATCGCGCTGGCCAGGGTAGCACTTGGAATCTTCTAGGCACTGTCTCTTTATGTTTACAGTGCACGGGAGAACGTTATCTTGTTGAAACTGGCATCACGAATACCACGGAGATACGAAACAAAACTTATTGCCGCACTTTATCGACATATCATAGCGCCATCAATGTAAACACTGTGCGTGCGAGCGACTGTTGAAACTGATAGCACCCCAAACGATGACACCTGTCTGAGATGGTAACGAGGTCAGCCTTGTGATTACTTTGTGTCCAGACTCTCAATCGGTGATTTTCCGCGCTGAGACAGAAGCGAACTTCGTCGATGAATACGACATTCGTCCAGCCATGAATGGACCGCACCGCTGCAACACTGCGCAACGATGTGTTTCGGTGTGGGTAGCCGTCACAATGGCTGACGGGAGCACAAACCTGCATCATCCAATCTGCGATTCACAGTTGGTGTTCATAAGGGGAACCAGTCCCACTATGGAAACGGGCGTTACCTTCGTCCAACCACTGCCACCACACTCGGCCGACAGTTGTTTCATCCCGATGCGTTTCCGCAGATATGCGACACAGTGAGAAACCACCAGTATAGCCCTATAATGAATTCTCTGATAAAGGTGTCCGTGTGATGGTGGGATTCCCAACCTCGTCTCCATGGCGATCTCTCTCATTGCACACGCTTTGCCAGCGAGATCACTGCAATGGAGTGATCCACACGCACAGGCGTTGCGACCAAACTTAGCTACGCCGAACAGTTTTTGCCCATTTATCTCCCTCATCTACTGGTTAGCCACTGCAACTATTTATATAACCCAACTCTCGACATAGAACCACACTTTGGATGGCGTTCCGATAAGGTTTTCTTTTTTTTTGATTGGAGGTTTAACGACCACCGTGAGCAACTCAATGGGCTATAAGCAGTCGCCCGTCCCTAATTTAGGGTCACTGGTTCCAGTGAAGGGAGAGACCCAGTGCCATACGACAAACACAACATCCATGCCTCACCGGGATTCGAACCCGGACCCCGTTCGGACAAATGATCAGAGGCCATCGCTTAGACCACTGCGCTACCGGGGAGGTCGTTCCGATAAGTACCTTCGGGTGTCGCATTCTGTATGTCGAGTGTACATAGATCAAAATAGTTTGCATTTCTCTTGTTCTCGCATTATTTCAGACAGTATGGATTGAAAAGAAATTTAGAAATACGGTACTTAACACTTTCACGTCCAGGGCCCTAAAATTTTGAGTCCCTCAGAATACCATAACGCCAGAAACTCTCTGTTGCTTCTTTCAGAATTTCTCCTCTCCCCTTTACAAGTTAACAAAAGAAGGATTAATGATCAGTCACCACACGAAACTTCTTATCTATATTATTGATGTGCATTGACCTCCAGACGTATGTAGGGGGTGATCACTGCATTCTTCCATGGAGAAGACATGCGATATCATGAAAATAAATAATATCCTGCTGAGAGATACCACCCAGGTAACATAGCCTTGCAATTTAACGTTGGCGCAACACTGAGCCACCGTCTTTTAGAAATAGAATACGATGGTATATTGTTGGGCCTACGTTAAATCTCAAGGCTGTGCAACGTCTGATTTACACATTTGTTTAGCGAAGACAATGATTAATAAGTGTAACTTTTGCTAATCCCATAGTGGCCGTATATATTCAAAGAACAGGTTGGGGTAGGAAACAGAGCCGTAGCTATCAGGGAGATAGAGGGGCTCAGCTTACCTGGAAAATACACATTAGGGTGAGTTCTTTGAATTTTATTTTATTTGGTTCATGAAATTAACTTTTGTGTTTCATTATAAGAGTAAATATTTTCCCTTATACAGATTTGGAAGATGTGAATCCCTTTATTGGTGTAAATATGACATGGATGTTAAGTCAGATACTATCCTAAAACTTGAAAATTTCGTCGTCCTGGAGGGGGATTCGAACCTGTGTCTCCCGGATAGCGCTCGAGTATGCTAACCACTACACCACCCACAACGACAAAGTTTTGCGTTTCCGATTAATTTGAATATAACCGTCACAGGATTCGCTAGTCGAAGCAACCGGCATTCATATATAGAGAAACTGGAGGTTAAGAATTCGTTCCCGTGATTGCCCGGCTGCGCAGAATATCAATGAATGAAATACGGGATTACACCACTGCAAAATACATCATTGCACAATGCTTTTCCTTATTTTGTCGGCTACAATTTTTAAAAATAAGAAAAAATGAAGTGATACAGAACAAACGATGAATATGTACGGAGAAATTACTTTTAAAGGGGAATCAGTAGGAGCAGTTGCGCCAATGATTAATCATCTATCACATGGTGACACAGCATGTTGATGTTTTGGGCCAAGGAAAAGGGAAATGTGGGATTTTATTTTTTGGTTACTTTTTTTCGGAGAAACGTAAGATTAAGAAGACTACCACACAAAAAAGGTAAAAGGAGTGACCGAAATAGAGGCGTAGTTGGGCAGAAGGCAAAACCCCTGTTCATCATTTGGTAAGTGACTATGAGATGCTAAGCTGCTGTTTATGAGCTTCCAGGTAGTTCGTTGCTTGCAAAGAAGTGCTGTCGTGAGGACGTTTCAACTACATGCATCACTCTATGGCTTGGGAAATAGTGTTAAAGGGAAATATTTGTGCGTGAGCGCGAGAGAGAAAGAGCTTTCAACATCTTTTCTTTCACTGTTTTTCATCCAGTAGGGGTGGTTTTACATGGAGAATACGTGATTGAAAATGAATGAAAATGAAACCGAAGTAGAGGAATAGAAAAAAGTTAAAGTATGACATCTCTAATTTCTCTATGCCATTGCGTGGTATTACGGAAAAGAGGCAAGAAGAGTGAACTAAAAACAAATCACGCTAGTTGCGAGTTATTGACTTCAGCGATAAGGAACGCGCAGCTCAACCATCATCAAGCAAGTTCAAAGAATATGATTTATTTCAAGGGAGTTGTATTTTCTTTCTCCCTCTTTTTATACCATATTTTGTATTTTATCTAACTGTTTTTTTCTTTTTGCCATAATTATTCTCTAATAAAATAAATAAACAAATGGAGATTAAAAACAAGGCAACACTTTCCTCTGTAATCATGGGAAAAATTAAGTTTGTAGTTGAACACAGAGCCCCCCCCCCTTCGCCAAAAACACTTCGGTCACACACCCTTCAGATGGCTCTTCATGCTCCTATGGTTCTGGTACCTACCTACGGCTCTGGTAGGAAATCCTACTCACTCTAACCGGGCGTTATCGGGCGGTTGTGGTAGCTTGGATGTAAGGGAGTTATGGGTGTTATGGTCGTTTAAGGGTTGAAGAAGTTACTCAATCAAAAAAGACACTTTTCAAGTACCTTTGCATGAAAACAAGTTTTCATGCACAGTCACATTAGCAAGTTTAAGAACTTTGCACTAAAATGTTTTACAATAAAACACTTGTCTTAATTTAAAAACGCAATAGATAACGTGTAAGAACACAGACGAAAGTTCAGGTAATTGTTCTTATCAGCTTCATTAATGGTGAAAACAAGTTGGTAAAATCATGCAATGCATTGATTATGATACGCTTTCCAACATACCAGAAATCATTACTCAAGTTAGGAGGATAATGGCTGTATAATAAATCTCGCTCCTGTGCCCTGACCTTTGCCCCCACTTCGATTACATTCAACAGAATCGGTTCAGTATACCTCCGGAACAACATGATTAAGTTTTGTCGCACTCGAAGCATTTTTACGTAAGTTATGACGGATAAGGGAGATGAAATGGGCCCCACTCCTATGTCCTGACCTTTGATCTCGTTTCGACCATTTGCAATAGGGTTCGTCCCCAGGTTGTCCCCTACCACATACTAAAATTTCATCGAAATCGAGCCATTTTTACGCGAGTTATCGTGCGGACAGGCAGACAGACAGACAGGCGGACGAAGCTGGAGCATATACGCTTCTTCAACCTACGGTTTGAAAGCGTCAATGAGAAAGTACAGTTTGGAACCTTTGTCCAATTAAAAAGAAAAAAACAGCTATTTAGCTGAACAAAGTTTCCTAGAAGGAAAATCAAACTTCGGAGTTAGGGTTACAAAAAAGAAAAACAAGGCGTTTTCTGTTACAACATACTACAGATTTCTTACTCTGACGTACAGTGGAAGCCTGTTATCACGCGGGTATACGGGTACAAAGCGATAACCGCATTATAGAGATACCCGCGGTACATCTGAATCTGAGTATGTTTTTGCCTGTGTATGCATTTTGTTTAGGGAAAACGATCGGACCCGAGTTATATCCGATTCCACGGTATAACGGACCGCGTTAAATCCAGCTTCCACTGTAATTAATTACCTTAGAATTCACCTTTGTATCTCTGTCTAACAATAAAATTTATCTTGCTTCGTCCCAGTTTTCAGCACAGCTGCGATTTGAAATAGCGATCATTCTCATCAGTTTTAAGATCTCTTATTTGGAATTTCCATTGAGTTACATCAATGGCCGATCCTCAATAGTAAAAAACAAACAAACAAACAAACAAAAAACAGTTTGAACAAATTGGCACGCCCATTACATAATTTTCATTAGTTCATCCTCAATTTCGGTTTCCTATTCCATATTTTGAAATAATGACAAGCATGGGCAAAACTAGGTTGAACTGGAGATCTGAATATCTTGAAAACCATCAATGCGATTGGTAAAATCAAAATTGAATTTCATGTGAAATGGGGAAACTTCTGTCGCTCTCCCCCAAAAATCAGTTCGGTATCATGCTTAACAACCATAGCATAAACCCCTGCGAAAACAGGAATTTTATGCTAAACGCATCAATATCCTTTCAATAATGCGCAAAGAATTTCATTGTATAAATACACTTGATGTATGTTTTCATTTAATCTTATTTTTTTCCAAATATTTAAGCTTTAGACACCACGAAAGGCTACAGATGAAAACGAAGGCAAGTTTTTTTATGCAACTAGTCTTTACTCTTTCCAGCTGCGGCACATTTTTGAAGCTCATGGATTTCCTTTTAAACTGCTTCGATTTTGTTTTAACTTGTATAGGTTCTTTCTAAGTCAGCACAAGAATTCCCTTTAAGAACTTCCGTACTTTTAAGGCATGCAAAAGTATAGTCGTCAAGAGAATGTGATTTATGAATATTTACTGTGCTATTTGGAAATTGTTTCTTTCCTTTCATTTAGTCTGAAGTGGTGCTATTTGCTGTACACGATGCAGAAATTGAGCCTAAAGTGAGCTTTAACGTACGTGGCATGATCTCAACAATCTCTCCTGCCGACAAAGCATGTGCGCGCAATGTCTCTTAAATTGCTGGGCACCCGATAGTTCTCGTTGCAACGTTGAATGAAATTTGGGTTAGTGTGGCTATAAAGCACTGCCTGAGAAACTCCCTAACGAGAAGAAACGTGCCTTTCGCTAACAGCGCATACTGCTTGAGGAAGATATGTTGTAGATCGTAAATGTAGCGCCAAGCGCCATAAGGGTGTTTCAGGAGAGCTTAATGGGCTTCCTGCTTAATGGAGTTTCACGCTGTCCATGTAACAGTAATCATCTCCGTTGCATGACAGCCAATACAAATATTGCGAATTAATTTCTCTTTACGGAGGCAATAATTGCATATTGACACTGATCTTTTTCAAGGACTTCAGTTCCGAAGAAGGTCTTGCTCTTACTAACTCCCCTTCAGACTCTCGCGCCCAGAATGACAACCATAAATACTTTCCCAACTTCGCTACTAAAAATAAAATACATACCACTTTCCCCTTTCCGTGGAAAAAATGTTGTAACATCATTAAAATAACACCTAATCAATACACACCAGCAAAACGAGCAGAATCTGGGAAGAATGGGAAGAAACTCAAATTATAATATTGAAATATATAGTATATTAAAAGTAGATATGAAGAAATCAAATACAAATATAATTAGGCTAATCATGTAGGTTGCACGGTTCACAACATACCCTAGGGATCAGTAAAATAGCAAAAAGTACTAAGAACAGAAACATGAAAAAACGCAGAAGTATCGATAGAATCCTCAAAAATGCAAAATACACAAAATACAGTATAAACAAATTAGAAAAATGCAATGTTCGAAAATGGCAAGTGGTTCTGATAACAAGAAAGTCTGAAAACCCAGAAATCCAGAAAACCCAGATGTTTGGGACATGACAGGACGCCATCTACGCCCTTCCTGGAATGTCGGCGAACTGGCCAGCAATTTGGACACTATCTGCATGCTATATCTCAGGACAGTATTCGTGAACTGTATGCGCCTATGCCACGCTGGGTAATCGCTTGTACCCGAGCCAGAGGTGGCAATACACTGTTCTGATTTATTCCTCCCATGTAGCTGTTTTATCCGAATAAATGACAAAACTGTTCTAGAACTGTAATTTTTTTTTCCTATCTACGCATGTCCGAGAACATTGCAGATGTTAATCTTGATCTCAATTAGATGATTCCTTCCGGGTGATTCGCTCTGTTTTTCTTTTGGCAAAGGGTATATATGTATACACTATGCATGTATCAACAATTATCAATCCACCGCTAGATGAAAGTCTCCTCAATTTTGTTTCACAGCTTACTGTCTTCAGCCAGTCTTCTCCATTTCACTCCGATATGCTTTCGAATTTCATGCATCCATCTTCCACATGATGTTTTTGTGGGTCTTTTCCTGACCCTTGGCATCTAGTCTAGTATTTCAGTTGTCTAACGGTGGTCAGTTCTTCTAGCAATATGTCTAGCCGATTGCCATCAAGTGTATATATATATACACGCGGACAATGAAATTTGCGCACAAAGAAGGAAGCATCGGATTGAATTGGCATTTTATGGACGTAATGATACAGATGAATGGTACTCATGATGGCAAAAGCAGAGCTGCAGGACAATTACAGAGGGATCTGTGGCACGCAGTCCGGTCATCTTCAATAGCGAGTCGCAACGCCTCGTGCTGCGATGTATGCTGCTATACGGTCCGGCATGGAGGCGAACAGACGCCTGATGTGTATATATACACGAGCGAGTCAAATTATTGTGACCACTAACTAATATCTAGAGTAACCGCCGTGTGCAGCGCGGACAGCAGCGAGACGGGTTTCCCAGAGACTCAACAGTGTGCTGGAAGGTGTTCACAGGTATGTGGAGCCATGCTGACTGCAGTGCATCTGGCATCTGCCGGAGGGTGCCTGGTGGAGGATCCTTAGAGTGAACAACACGATCGAGGTCACAGAGCGAACAACACGATAGTGTCACAGATGCTTAATTGGATTTAAATCTGGGAAATTAGGGGGCCAGGGAAGTATTTTGAAGTCTTCATCGTGCTCTTCCAACCACTCTCGGACATTTCTAGCTGTATGGCACGTCGCATTGCCGTGCAGGAAGATCCCATTCGCCCCAGGGAAGACTATCAGCATGTATAAGTGTGCGTCGTCTGCAAGGCTGTATTCATAACGAATTTAGTCCATAGTGCCTTCCACAGGTATGAGTGGACCCAGGGAATGCCACAAAAACATTCCTCCGAGCGCGTTAGCCTTACGTCTAGATATCGAGAGATCCGGGATTCAATTCCCCGGCAGTGACCGACTAACAATTTTTCGGTTGCTGTGTATTGCTAAAACGTGGAAAGAGCGATGTATTTGCTTATTTACTGACGCCCCGTATTTGGAGGATTTTCACTTTGTGTACTTCAAGCAGTGGTTGAAGAGTGTTTGTTCTCCGATGTTTCTCGCCTTATACGCCAACGTCCATCCGTTCGATGAAGCATAAAACTTGACCCATCAGAGAAAGCAATTCCTTGCCAATCAGAGGAGGTCCAATTCCTATACTGCCGTGCAAATGTAAAACATTTCTGCCGATGCATCTTCGTAAGCATAGGTGAAGTGACCATTCGTCTGCATCAGAGCCCCCATCCGCAGCAGGGTTCGCTCAACTGTTGTTTGAGACACACTTCCGGTAGCCGCCTGGTTCACTCGGCCAGTGAGTTGCTCCACTGTAGCGTGACGATCGGCCCTCACGCACCTTCGCAGCTGACGTCCACCTCTCACATCACTGGCACGGGTTGCTCCGCAGTTTCCACGTCGCTTATTAGCAATGGTTCTATTTCTCCAATCACGATACGCTTTAACCACAGCAGCACGCGAACAGTTGTTCACAAACTGCGCTGTTTCAGAAATACTGCCACCCTTTGCCCGAAAGCTGATAATTATCCCTTTTTGCAAATCTGATAAATCGATCCTTTTATCCATGACAGCAACGAGCGATACGTTTTCAGAATGCCTTCAGTACACTTTATATACCCTCTAAGCCAGCTCACGACACGTGCCTTCTTTCATTGGCTACGCGCTGTTGACGTCAAAAGTACGAGGTGGTCACAATAAAGTTATTCGACTATGTATAAATAATATATTGCATATATTGCTAAAAGGACTGACTGCTGTTATAAAACTGAAATACTAGACTTAATCCCAAAGGAATCGAAAGTTTGGATTCACGAGTGGCTAAAGCAATCCATGTACAGAGAGAGCTAATTGAAAGAGCAAAGGAGTATGGATTACCATTATGATTGCTTTTATTGTTTATGCAAATGTCTTTCATTCCGTAAAAATCCTACGGTTTTTTAAAAATGCACACGTTAACATCATTTCGACTGTACCACGAAACAGCACATATGAAAATTGGAAAGGGATTCAGACAAAGTGCCCATGTCACCCAAGCTATTCAATGCTACTTTGCAGAATTTCTTTCAACCACACTGAACTGAGAAGGCAAGAGGATAAAGGTTAATGGATAATATTTAAACCACCTTCGTTTTGTTGATGAAATGTCATTTTTGCAAGTGCTCCCAAATAGCTAGAGAATATGTTCCGGGAACTTGCTAGGAAGATTAATGAAGTGTGCATAAAAGCAACTTATATAAAACCATATTGATGTATACAATGGTTTTCCAAGAACTGATGATTTAGCAGTTTACGTAACTTAACTTTTCGGAGCTAATAGTATTAACTGTGGTAGAATAGACTTATCGGATTCAAAAACAGAAAGAGAACAAAGAAGGAAAGTACTTTTTGCTATGAAATCTGTTTTGGTGATCATGCATGCAAGTTTATCAAACGTAAATGCTACTGCTAATTAATTATTTTTACTTAACCGATCTTACACGGTCTGAATTATTTACCTTGCCATTATTTAAAATGTTCAAAAATAAGTTTGAAGTAGAACATCGATTTTTTTCTTAGGTGTTACGGAAGATTGCAATGTTTGGATGGGGGTTAACAACCCCTATAAGCATGTAAGCTTGTCAGCGTTATTCTTTTTTTCTAATTAAGTGCACTGGTCCAGGAGGTAGAAGGAGCTACATTATAAAAGCAAACAAACATAGCATGTCTACTCAAGAATCCTAACTTCAGTTTCTAAGTGCTATTCTTTTCCTAATTTTGTGTTCTGGTCCCAGAAGACAGAATGAACTACATGTTAAAAGCGAACAAACATCTCATGCCTGATCAAGAATCCTAACTTAATAAGCTCATCTCTGTCAAAAAGGCCGCAGCTCTGACTGCTTTATCATCTATGTTAAAGGAGATTTTTTATCTGTTTCAATTGCATAATGCTTAGCTAACAACTATTCTTTTTGGTTTAGAATTGAGTAAAATTTACATGCAAAATGATTTTTAACCGGTTCTTGTAGAAATGCTGTTGCATAAAAAGTAAGAGTATTTTTTTTACAGTTGGCAACAATGCGAAGGAAAAAAATAATAAAGCAGACGACTAACTGAATTAAGGAAGTATCTGATATGTGACAATAACTATTAGCCGTGTCAAACGATTCTGGTTTTGTTATTCCGCAGTTGTTTAAGGTACGTCTACATTTCGCCATACAGCTGTGGAGCTGAGTGATTCAGAGTTAAGTGAAGTGCGTTGTGCAGTAAAATTTTGCTATCGTTTGGGTAAAACGGTTCCAGATTTATTTGATTTAATGAAAAAAGCTTTCAAAGATAAATGGGTGAGTCAACGATTTTTAGGTGGCACCATGATTTCAAAAAAAGATCGTTTGTCGGCAGAACTCGGTACTAGGTCTGGTCGACTTGAAAGTGTTGTTACGGAGCACGTCATTAACACTGTTTGGGAAATCCTGCGAGAAGGTCGGCGAATGACGTGTGAAGACATAACGGTGTCAACTAATATTTCAAAAACGTCGGCATTCCGCATAATACGCGACAAATTACTAACTGCATCGTGTTTGTTCCTAATGGGTACCTATAACGTAAACGTTTTTTTGTACTGCTCCGTCATTTTAAAAAACATAATCATACGATGAAATAGTTCCTAAATTAAACCTTAACGGCCAGACGAAACATTTAAAAACAGAAGTCAAACTTACGAAATGATGCTTTATTTCTCCAGCACAGATATAGCACTTCAAATAACAAATCGGTATCAACACTCCACATTAAACGCTCCACACACCACACTCTACACAGCACGCTCCACATTAATCGCCGCTCCACAAGCAACTGTTTACTCGTAGTTTATATCTCTGGTTCTTATCTAATAACAGGCATACGTCACGTTCATTCCACCTCACTTATGTTGCGAACAGTATTCATTCGAGAGAAAAGATATAACGTTAAGTGTGAAGTATAACTGAGAACAAATTCAAAGATTTACATAGGGAAAAAAACTAAAAAGGAAAGTTAATTTAGAATATTGTGGCATATACGTCACATACCTCGTCACCTGACGAGGGAACAATTGTTAGGCTGAGTTCAGGTGTGTCATGAGTGGTAACAAATGATTACAAAGGATCCATACTTTCTATACGCAATAATAACTACAGATGAAACGTGAGTCCACTATTTTGAACCCCTCACGAAGCGCGCAACGAGTTTCTGGATAAACACAGGCTCGTCTCCTGCGAAAACAGTCCGCCAAATCAAATCAACTGGGAAGGTGATGATGATCATTTTCTTTGATCATAAAGGTGTAGTCTGCCAGCATGCCGTTCCTCCACAATTTACTGTCAATGCTTAGTATTACATTTCAGTCTTGAAGCATCTGCGACAACACATATCGATTAAGCGACCGGAACTGGTGGGCAAGTGAGCCCTACACCATGGCAACGCCCGCCCACATATGGCTGCTTGTGTTCAACAGTTTCTTACGAAATGCAGTATTGAAGTCATGCCACAGCCTGCGTACAGTCCTGGTCTCGCCACGTGTGATTTCTGGTTGTTTCCTACAATGAAGGAGAAGTTATGTGTCGCAACATTCAACACAGATGATGACGTTATTCAAGCTGCACAGGGGTCGCTAAGCAGCTACCACAAAATGGCTTCGCCACATGCTTGGAAAAGTAGACTGAACGTTGGGACAGTTGCACATCATCCGAGGGAAGATACTTTGCTGCCAGCTCCAAACTTGAGAAAGAATGACAAATATTTTGCTGAACCTATATTTCTTCATTTTGTGTGATTTTATTCTCAGTTTTTATCTTTCGCTAACGGTTCACTGCTTAATCACCGTGTACATGAGACGTCGATCTCTTCGAAGTTTCACGATGTACGAATGATAATTTTGTTGGCCTAAGTATCCTGATCTTAGCAAGCGAAACTGAGAAATTTTATTTACCGATTCACGAAAACTACTATACACTTCGGTTGTTGTTTTTATAATTCACCGCCAGTAACATTTCTAAATCAAGTCAAAAAACTTTATTGAAAAGTGTATGATGGAAACATTTTAGTAAAGTGCATCGACTTGAAGGGAGGTTCTAGTAAAAATCAAATGTCCCATAGTTTATCGAAATCAATTGATTTATCATAGTTGTAGTTTCTCATCATTTTAGGTGTTCTGCTTTTAAATAGTTTGATATCCTTTTATCAAACTTTGATATGCCGCTAACTGTTCTTAGTAGTAGGCCTTGGTTCCAAACTTCTTATGCGGCGCTCTATTTCATCCCATCGGTGCTCTATAGGATTAAGATCAGTGCTTTGTTCTGGCCAGACCACACACGATACGGATTTATTGTCAAACCACGCCGTAACAGTCCTTGCTTTACGGCTCGGTGCATGATACTACTGGTGCCAGCAAGGCTCGGTTCCATAGTATTGCCACAGAGTTGGTAGTGCGTAATTGTCCAGAATATCGAGGTAGACATGCTGGTAAACAGGTTTGTCCACGCTACCCAATGGGCCGGGACCATACCACGAAAAACAGCCCCACACGAGAACACTGCCAGCTCCAAACTTGACCGTAGGACTGTGGTAAATAGCGTTCCCCAGGCTGCCATATCCCCAGACACCCAACAGACTTATGGATCGTGTATCTGAATTCAGCACTCCATAGGATCCGTTTCCATTGATCTACGGTCCACGTTAAATGTCCTTTACACCATGCTAAACGACGAGGAGATTCCGAGTGGAGATGGAAGGCTTATGGGCAGACCCACGACTAAGGTAACCCATGAATGAAGTTCTCTGCGAATGGTACGTGTACATACCGAGGTTCCAGCATTTTTTATTCACCTGTACACTAAGGTCTTGTGCAGTATTCCGTCGATTAGCTCTAACGACTCTCCTGAGGCTTCGACGTCCTCTATCACTGATTTTCTTTGGTCTGCCGGTACGTTTTGCTACTTCAGGTACGCCACTCTTCTTCCACTTATTCAGTACATCCAAAACAGTTGACTTGGGTATGTTTAAACGCCTATCGGTTTCTCTTATGGACAACCCACTATAATAACACCCAACAATCTTTCCTTTCTGAAAGTCAGTTTTCTCCCGCCGCAACATTTTCACTCAACCTCACAGTGCGATATGATCGCGGTCAGCTTCAGGCTTGTTTCTATACCGTCTGAAGCTGTACCGCGTATCTTAACAACGCAGTTGATCCGCTCGTTTGCTTTTGAAGGTATGTCCGGTGACTTTTGTCAATATAGTGTATGATCGTAAGGCTATATTGAGACAATAGCACGGCTGTGAACGCAAGATGCCTTCATCGACAGAGTTAACTGATTTCCAGAACGGGTGAGAAACTGGGTGCCACATAAGCAATTGTTACGTTATAATGCTTTTCGTTTAAAATTTCTTTCCTTAAACATTGCTTTCGTAATGTCTGTCGTATCTGTGAAACTTCGTACTGTTAATCCTGGGATAGCTACTACATATACAATTCTTAATTACACACTGAGCTAAATTAGGCGACCTAACGGCCAAAAGAAAGGTCTTGAAAACAACTTATGAGGAAAACAGTCTTTACTGTAGTAACTTCACGTAACGTCGGGAACGCAACTTAAACAAAACGATGTCATCAGCACAATATAGAATACTGAAACTCTGTCAACTCAGATTCAGCAAGTTCACATCTGATCTACCTGTTACAGGAAACAACTTGCTACAGTAATGTATCAATAGCATGCCACGTCATCACACCTCAGCACCCTTTTCGCTGCTGTTGTTATTTGTCCAGACACATACGTCACGCATCGTGAACTCAAGACTGCTGCCAACATAACATTCCGTGAGCGAGAAAAATATAAAGTTGAGGTTGAAACGCTTAAAGAGAATGTACTTAAAATTTATATAGAGAAAGAAACTAAAAATGAAAGTTAAATTAGAGTATGCGTCATAACGTACGTGACATTTCAGCGCTATTCAATGTCCCTATGTCGACGGTCGGTGCAGTGATATGCAAAAATGGCAGCGGGTTGGGAAGGAATTTGCCAAGAAACGACTGGCTAATCCTCCGAAGCTTACAGAATGTGACAGGGGAGCTCTGCAAAGAATTTTCCGACTAAAACGCAAATCAGAAGTGTGTGAAATGATGCAAACCCTATTCGAAACTATTGCGACTGATGTTAGCACCAACACAGTGTACAGAACGCTGCACGACATGGATTACCACAGTCGAGAAGACATTTACAGACCGCAAACCAGTTCAACTAATGCCACACGCCGATTAGCGTGGTGTAAGGAACGTCGATCATCGACTGCAGTTAAATGGAATGCTATGCTATGGACTAATAATTACGCAGTCTACCCAGCTGATGGTCATCTCCGGGTGTGGAGGATGCTGGGATTCCAGGCTGTATAATTCCGGTAATAAAGCTTGCTGGAGACCGCGGTGATTATAAGAAACTGTTTTTTCTTGTTTAGGCTTAGACCCATTAGTCGGTTTTGGCAACACCGTAAATGTTAAGCTTTATCTTGACATCTTGGACAACAATTACGTATTATCAACTTTATGGCAGAGCTTTGCGGAAGTCCATACATCTAACAGCAAGAAACTCCACAATGTCATACAGCTCACATTGTTACAGATCGGTTTGCGGTCATAGTGAGCGAAATTCGGACTGTGTATCCCAGAGTCCTGACCGGAACCCTATAGAGAATGTCTGACACGAATCGAAGCGTCGAATGGGTGGATGAAGAGAGAGCTCAACAAAAAAGCTGAACTGGTAACTCCTTTGAAAGCCGAATGGCAGAACATATCGGCAGACATTTGCATAAAGTCTGTTGGATAGTATTCCACAAGAGAGAGAGAGAGTAGTAGTAGTAGTAGTAGTAGTAGTAGTTGTAGTAAAGCCTCAATGAAGAGCCTTTTTCAAATGTATAGTAACCATGAAATCCAAATTATTATAGTTTTTGCTATATAAAACATACAACCTTACGTTCTCCAAATTTCCAAGACATGTACTGGTACGTTCAATTTTAGAAACACGCATGAATGCATCCATAAATGCATTGAACATCCATAGATACATGACACAGCTTTATTAAATCCAGTACCAAAGGAAACCCCAGCCGATAAAACACCGTATACCCGTACATACGCTCTGCTGCCAGCATACATTGCTTTCATATACTCAAGTAAACTCCCAGCAACGCCATAATTTTTAAATCCTTCCGCAGAAGCAACCTGTTTACTCTGTCATGTGTCTTTGAAATCCTTGGTGAAGATGTATACGTTAATACTACTAATAACAAATACGAAGATGCAAGTGAAAAGATTTGACTGTTCAAGGACGAAAAAGCTATAAAAATTAGAATGCGAGTGAGGTAAGATGGCATAATAACTTCCAAACCCTTCAATACCACTTTGCAGAATGTATTTTAGTCTTTGAAGGGGAATTCAAGAGGGAAAAGATTAATAGAGATACCCAACAAAAACAGTGTTGCTGGGCCAGCACTATGTTGCCGCCACCCAACCGTCAATAAAATGTCTCGGCGGCCAGCACATGGGCCAGCAGTTCGGGCCAGAAGTTGGCCAACATTGGCACCCACATCAGTTGTCATATGCCAGAACAGGGCCATTAGTTATCCATCAGAGGCAGTAGCTGCCATAACTGGCCCTTCAGCGGTCCTGCAAGCACGTGCCATAAATGATGGCTAGCCTAATGTGGTCCGCAAATTTCCCGGCAGTAGCAGCCGGCAATCACGTGACGTAACTGATGGCTTGCCGAATCATGTCCGCAAATTTCCCAGTAGTAGCCATTAAAAAATATAATAAAGGATAACCGCATTTTCCCAAACCTACAACTACTTTTTTTTTCCTTACGAAACTTCTGAATTATAGCACTGCGCTGGGGAAATTTTTTCAACAGGTCCTGAAAAACGCCCGTGTGGATCTAGCTGGAAACGAATCAAGGACTCTCTGCATGGGGAAGCGAGCGCTCTACCAACTGAACTGAATTGCCACGAACGAGCATTTGCTTGAAGCCGAGCCTCTTTCGTGCGGAATGTGTAACGAATACAATATTGCGAGGTATTTTTCTTAAATGTCAGTTTCATATAATTCATAAATTAATTTTTTCAACGTAACGATTGTTTTTTTTTAACCTAAGGGAACTTCACTCATTTTCAGCGAGTGCACCAACTTAAAGGCGCTTTCCAAAGTTTTGCGCTTTCCTTGTCGTCTTTTTTTTTTTTTTTTTTTTTTTGATTGGAGGTTTAACGACCACCGTGAGCAACTCAATGGGCTATAAGCAGTCGCCCGTCCCTAATTTAAGGTCACTGGTTCCAGGGAAGGGAGAGAGCCAGTGCCGTAAGACAAACACAACATCCATGCCTGACCGGGATTCGAACCCGGACCCCTTACGGACGAATGATCAGAGGCCAACGCCTTAGACCACTGCGCCACCGGGGCGGCCCTTGTCGTCTTGAAAGGAGATTGTTGAATTAATATATTTACCCGTTCATATCACATCCTGTTACATTTTTAACGCTGTATCACTCCTTTCCGCTATCCGAAGCTACATTTGTTTTAAAGAGGATAGATATGTTATTTTACTTCTCGTAATTTTTAGAAGCGGATTCCTCCAGTCTTGTGTATTCAACCCATGGATGAGTACATTATATCAACATAGCGTTGCTCTTTTTTTTTTTTTTTTCAAATAATTGATAAATTTTGTACGCGTATAATTCTTGTTTTTTCCCAACATAACGTTTTTTTAATGTTTTCCCAGGACTTTTGTTTCAAGCGGTTTAGTGTATGTTAAAACAAAAGATTACACAGAACGTATTTCTTGTTATTCATGGGAATGGAGTGGGTGTATTGCATGGCTGTAATCCAGTATTTAATGGTTTAATCTGATATATTCGTGGACGTGGCATTTCATTAGGAAATTAATTCACCTCTCTACATATGGCATTTTTTTTCTTAACATCCACTAAAATAACACGATGGCGATAGCGTCGTCTTAAACTAACTGGTATCACGAGAGACACAGCACGTATTGCTTCTGCGCATGCGCAGTCCCTTTGCTTCCACCTGGTGTTAAGATTGCATCCGTTGCCAGCTACGGGCCACTAGTGGCACTTGCTTGGAGACCCGCAATTCACGGCGTCCTACAAGGCCATCAATGGCTGCCAACTGATGACGCTGCCACCAACGGACTGCTACCGTGCCTTGAGCTGCAGATTTCAGCCAGCAGTGACCCATCACTGCCAGCTGGTGGCCAGCAGTTTCCCAACACTTGGGTTTTCCTGGGTAGCTTAATGCACTTTCTTTTCGCTAAGGACGTAGTCGTTTCTGCAAACACTCCCTGCGAGCTGTAGAGTATGATCCAGGAACTTGCTGGCAAAAGTAAAATGTGGGATTAAAGACGAACTTTTTTGTTTTGTTTTGGGACTTAACGACCAACATGAGCAAATCATAGTGCTGTAAGTTGTTGCCATTCCCTAATTTAGGGCAACTGGTTTCATGGAAAGACCACAACATCCATCAGACAAGCACACCACCTTTGCCTCATCCGAGACTCGAACTCGAGTCTATCTTAAGCAAATGGTCCGAAGCCATCGCTTCAGACAACTCGGCCACGGAGGCGATAGGAAGCAACCGCCTCTGTGGCAACAGAAAGCAAAATTAATGCTGAATGCTTTTACAAGATCTGAAAATTTAGAGGTTGATGGGGAAAATTTGTAGGAGTAACTGTTGCCAACATCTACTTTGGGCAATAGATATCCAACGAGAGTCATACCTTGCTTCCTACGTAACTAGCAAATTTTAGCTACCTAATCTATGACAGTTACGACTATATCTTAACTAAATATTTTCAAATAAGAGACTGAACTTTGGTTAAAATGAAGAACATAAAATCGTTCTTCAAAATGAATGCCTTTGTCTCCATTTATGGGGCCAATATAATTACCAATACGTTTCACGGAAACATTTCACCAGCGTCAGAATACTTTTCACAGCATAGGTACTTCAGAATATATATTTCAGCAATTATTCGCAACGTGTTCCGGCAACAGATTTTGAAAATTCCTGGTGAGCATCTGGAAAACAATGAAGCAGTTTCTATTTAAGGAACATCGTAGCCTTTTATGATAACAAATGATTTCGTGAGCATGTGAGGCGGCTTGTTAAAAGACGTCGAATTGAATCGCAAGCAGCTGTCACATCGATCCCTTACAAAGCTGATCCCCCTTTCACGTCACGCTACAATTCGGCGTTCAGCCATAAAATGAGGGAGTAACATCGTTTGGCTAAGATAAAGAGGCAAGAGGTTCTCAATACCACTTTTCTCTTGCGAGACACAATAACTGGGTCATAAGAAAAGCTATGTGCGTAACGTCCATAGTAATGACAAAATGTATTTAGCAGAAAATGGCCCTTACAGCTTAAACATACTTTCCCTTCCGCTCCATTCATTCTCACGTACTACATAGGATTAGTGATAACCTTGTCGATTACTGAGATCAAAAAGAAAACGAAATTCGGACAGAACTATTTCTTTCTTTTGATGATCACGTTTTGGTCTTAATCTTCAGAAGAAAATTTGTTCTAATGACTTGATAAAAACTTTCTGAGTTTTACAGAATCAATATTTAATTTTGTAGAATATTCCCTAAAACGAATAAAGCCGTCACTGATAGATGATACAACAAAGTGTAAATTATCCATTACATTCTGTATTTTCAAGGGAGAATTCTTCAAGGCGAATTGCTGAATTGATCAGGTCTCTAGATACCCGATTACGTTCGGGGCAGTTTTTGTTTAAAAATTCAAGAATGAGTATTTTGATTAAGTGTCTAGGAAGGTTAACACATAAAAACGCAAAAAGATGAAAAAGGAAATTATATCAAAATAAATTTCCAAAAAATTGGAAAATTTGTGAAACAATTTAATGAAATGTGTCGTTTACGGTAAACGTTGTAAATAAAAACGTTACTGATATATGATAACCGTTTTTCATCAGTATATGTCTATGATTTATAACACTGCCCAACACATATTTTGGTGCCTTGAAAGTTAAACCTATTATTGGATATATTTGGAACGCAAATTCCAAAAAATGGCTTCAGTTTTGCTATATCAGCTCTAGTTTTGGAAATAGAGCATACCCACTGTATAGGCTGATTCCACCGGTCATCCGTCAAAATTCGGGATCCTACATCGCATGATCTGCTATTTTTGACATTATTTTGACAAAACTGATGCTATTAATATTACATACTATTTAAAGAAGCACATATTAAAAAAACTTGGATATATTTGGAAATATTTGAGGCGCAGAGTCCACAAATGGCATCAATTTTGCCCTATCAGCTCTAGTTTTGGAGATAGGGCATACCCACCTTATATGCTGATTCCACCGGTCATCCGTCAAATTTCGGGGTCCTACATCGCATGATCTGCTATTTTTGACATGATCTTGATAAATATTGATACTACACTGCTGGCCAATCAAAATGCAACACCAAGAAGGAAGCATCCGATTGGCCTGAAATTCGCAGCATGCGTTGCCCACGAGAGGACATGCAAACGATTAACATTGCAGAGCATATGCAAATCATGTGCGCCCGGCACGCCACCAAGAAGCACTATAAGAAGGGTGCACAGAAGGCGAGGTGTAAGTAGTGGAAGTGTGTTGTGCTGCCGGGCCTGCGCGTGGGAAGCCATCCTGAGGCCTCGTCGCAGAATATGGCAGTCATTCCAGCACGTTTCGGAGTTCGACAGAGGACGAATAGTGACTTATCGCGACAGCGTATGGCTTCCCAACGCCTCCGGTGTCACGGTTTATCGTACCGAGATATCGGCGACCGCGTGGGACGACATCCAGCCACAGTCAGGGGAGTATGGATTCGGTGGGTGTAGGAAGGACGGACGGACCGACGTGAGCGATTGCCGCAGCCGCGGCACACCCACCAAACAAGAGGACCCGGCATGTTGTGCAGCTGGCATTGACGGCTTGCAGCGCCACATCAAAAACGTTAGCGGAGAAATTAGGGTGTCTTGCGCAGCAACCTGTGTCAGAACGTACCGTTCGACGTCGTCTGCAGGAGCGGGGACTTGTCGCACAGCGCCCATTCCTCCGATTACCATTGACGTTGCACCACCGGCGAGTGCGGTGGCAGTGGGCCGTTCAACGCCGCACCTGGACTACGAAATGACACGACATTGTCTCCTCCGATTAATCCCGCTTCTACCTGCAACGCCACGCTGGTAGGATCCGCGTGTGGCGGCACCGCGGCGAGAGACTGTATGACGCCTGCATAATGCATCGCCTTACCGGTCCGTCGCCTGGCGTTATGGTTTGGGGCGCAATTGGATATGACACCCGCACCCCTCTGGTACGCATCACCGGTACGCTCAACAGCCACCACTACATCTCCGACGATTTGAAGCCTGTAGTACTCCCTTACCTGCAAGACCTGCCAGCGACCACGTTTCAACAGGACAATGCGCGCCCGCACGTTACACGCATCGTGCAAAAATTCTTCACTGCCCACCAGGTGTCACTGGTGCCGTGGCCCGCCTGTTCAATCGATATATCGCCAATCGAACACGTCTGGTCGCTGATCGGCAACCGAGTGGCCCCGCAAGCATCACCCGCGGCTACACCTGATGAACTGTGGCAACGTGTGTAAGCAGCCTGGACCAACATACCCCAAGCCCACATCCAAAGCCTCTTTCGTTCGATGCCGCGGCGTGTAGCAGCTGTTATTGCCAGCCGTGGGGGCCACACGAACTATTGATGTCTGCGTGTTCCGCAAGTCGCACTGGCCTGTAAGCTCAATCGTTTCATCTTTGTATCTGTTGTTATGTGTTCAGTAAATCTGGCTTTGCTATCTCGTGTCCTACTTGGTGTTGCATTTTGGGTGGCCAGCATTGTATATACACTGAAGAGCAATTGAATTAGAGATACCTGTCTAGTAACGTGTAGCACCACCTTTCGCCCTAATGACGGCGGCGATTCGTTTCGGAATGGACTCGACAAGACACCGGAGGCGTTGGGAAGCCATACGGATCCACGACCACTGAACAGGCTCCCACAGTTCACTAAGATTTCAACATCTCTCTCGATGGCTTCTCAGATGTGCTCGATGGGATTGAGGTCAGGTGACCTAGCTGGCCGAGGGAGTGAGATCACGTCGGTGGAATGTTCATCCAACCATTCGGATACATATCGGAAGCGATGGTACGGTGCATTGTCTTGTTGCAGGATGAGGTCCCCAGTGGGATGTTGAAGAGGAGCAAATGGTCCTCCAGGATATCCCGGTAACGTTGACCTCTGAGGGACGATGTCACACCTACCAGGGGTCGCATTTCATTCCACGTAAACAGTCCCTAGACGAGAATGCCACCCCCACCAGCATGAAGAGTACCCTGCTGGCAAGAAGGATCCATCGCTTCATGTGGTTTACGCCGTACTCGTATTCTGCCATCCGCATGTACCAACGTGAATCTCGACTCATCAACCCAGGTAACATTTTTCCACATGTGTAGGGTCCAATGGCGATGTTCCCGCACCCATGCTAATCTTCGCACCCTGTGATGTGCGGTCAGCAGCGGAACCCTCGTGGGACGATGACTTCTGTACCCCATAGCGGGGAGATGGTTCTGAATGGTGTGGCTGCTTAAACGTTTTTGTGCACCAGCGTTATATTGCCGAGTGATTTCTTGCACTGTGGTCCGTCTATCCGATGTCACAATGCAAGCTATTAGACGATGACCACCTCATCCACACGCTGTTGTCCACGGCAGTTGGCCCTTGACGGGATGGTTTTACCGGATTCGATGTACTCACGGTGCACCCGTGACACAGTGGCTCGTGAAAATCCCAGTGCCTGCACGACTATCGAGATGGAGTGACCGATTCGTCAGGCCTCGATAATTTGCCCACAATCAGATTCGCTTAGATCCTTCGTCTTACCCATACTGCGTCCGACTCTTACTGATTCCCGTCGCATCCCTCCTTATATTGTCGGATCGCTGCATATGTCATGTCGTTTCCATTTACAGGGCCGCTCACAGCGCCACATTTGCATAACGCCAGCTGTCTCTAATTCAATTGCTCTTCAGTGTAAATACTATTGAAACAAGCACATATTACAAAATCTGTATATTTAAACACAAGAGCACAAAAATGATCAGTCATTCAACATATGAGAAACGTATTTTATAGGACAATTTTTGACATGATCTTGACAAACATTGTTACTAAATAACATACTATTGAAATATTTTTTTTTTGATTGGAGGTTTAACGACCACCGTGAGCAATTCAATGGGCTATAAGCAGTCGCCCGTCCCTAATTTAGGGTCACTGGTTCCAGGGAAGGGAGAGAGCCAGTGCCGTAAGACAAACACAACATCCATGCCTGACCGGGATTCGAACCCGGACCCCTTACAGACGAACAATCAGAGGCCAGCGCCTTAGACCACTGCGCCACCGGGGCGGCTATATTGAAATATGTACATACACTGCTGGCCACCCAAAATGCAACACCAAGATGGACACGAGATAGCAAAGCCAGATTTACTGGACAGATAACAACAGATACCAAGGTGAAACGATTGAGCTTACAGGCCCGTGCGACTTGCGGACCACGCAGACAACAATAGTTCGGGTGCCCCCCCTGTCTGACAATAACGGCCGCTACACACCGCGGCATCGATCGAAAGAGGCGTTGGATGTGGGCTTGGGGTATGTCGGTCCAGGCTGCTTCCACACGTTGCCATAATTCATCAGGCATAGCAGCGGGTGGTGCTTGCCGGGCCACGGCAGCAGTGACACCTGGTGAGCCGTGAAGAAATGTTGCACAATGCGTGCTACTTGCGGGCGCGCATTTTCCTGTTGAAACGTGGCCGTTGGCAGGTCCTGCAGGTAAGGGAGGACTACAGGCTCCAAAACGTCGGAGATGTAGCGGTGGCTGTTGAATGAACCGGCGATGCGTACCAGAGGGGTGCGGGTGTCATATCCAATTGCGCCCCAAACCATAACGCCAAGCGACGGACCGGTATGGCGATGCATAATGCAGGCGTCATACAGTCTCTCACCGCGGTGCCGCCACACGCGGATCCGACCATCGTGGTGTTCCAGGCTGAAGCGAGATTTGTCGGAGAAGACAATGCCGTGCCATTCCGTAGTCCAGGTGCGGCGTTCAACAGCCCACTGCCGCCGCACTCGCCAGTGGTATAACGTCAATAGTAATCGGAAGCAATGGGCGCCGTGAGACAAGTCCCCGCTCCTGCAGACGACGTCGAACGGTACGTGCTGACACAGGTTGTTGCGCAACACACCCTACTTCCTGCGATAACGTTCGTGATGTGACAGTGCAAGCCGTCAATGCCCGCCACACAACATGTCGGCCCTTTTGTTCGGTGGTATGCCGCGGCTGCGGCAATCGCTCACTTCGGTCCGTCCTTCCCTCCTGCACCCACCGAATCCATACTCACCTCACTGTGGCTGGATGTCGTCCCACATGGGCGCCGATGTCTCGGTACGATAAACCGCTGTCGCGATAAGCCGCTATTCGTCCTCTGTCGAACTCCGAAACGTGCTGGAATGACTGCCGTATTCTGCGACGAGGCATCAGGAAGCTTTCCAACCACAGGTCCGGCAGCACAACACACTTACACTACTTACACCCCGCCTTCTGTGTACCTTACTTATATTGCTTCTCGGTGGCGCCCCGGGCGCACATGATCTGGATATGCCCTGCAATGCTAATCGTTTGCATGCCTTTCGCGGGCGACGCATGCTGCGAATTTTAGGCCAATCGGATGCTTCCTTCTTGATGCTGCATTTTGGGTGGCAGCACTGTATTACTAAATCTGTATATTTCAACACAAAGGCATATAAACTGATCAGTCATTCAATATATTAGAAACGTCTTTTATAGGGCTTCCTAGAGAGAGATCTACGAGAACAGTCCCGCTGAAGGTTCCTGCAGTAATCTGCGAACATGTGGGTATTCCACCTACCCAGGTATCTGTCTTGAATAATTTTAATGTCCTGGTGAAATCTTTCACCTTGCTCTTCGCTTAAATCAGCGAGGTTTTCTGGAAAGCGATTTAGGTGGCTATGTAGGTAATGGACGTTGATGCTCATATTACAGCCGAGCTTATTAACATTGGAGAGCATATCCTCAACTAATTAAGAGTAGTTGTCTGCCTTATGTTTGCCAAGAATGTTTTTGACAACTAGACCAAACGAAGTTCAGGTACAAGACTCAGCGTTGTCCATTGAATCTATGAAATATGGATCGTATATAAGCTGCCTTATCTGGGGATCATCGAAAATCCCTGCTTTCCGTGCTCAGTACAGGAACTGTACGTGATAAATAGCCAAAGCACAAACCTTCTGTGTTCCACGTCTTTACAAATTGTTTCATTAAGCTTAGCTTGATATGTAAAGGTGGCAGGATGATTTTGTCTCTGCTTACCAAAGGTTCCTTAATGACATTTTGTTCTCCAACTACCATATCTTTTCTGAGAGGCCACACTTTTCTTATCCAGTGGTCGTGTTTGGTTCTGCTGTCCCAAAGACATATATAAAGCAAGGATATGTTTTGTAGCCACTTTGCTAATCAAGGAGAAATATTCCCATCTTTAGGTCTACGCAAATCACCCATTGATGTTCTTGATACTTCAGGATTTCCAAGACTAGAGATATTGTCTCGTACGTCTCTGTCATACTGGCTCAATGATTAATTGGAATTGAGCCATATTTGTTGCCGTTGTGTAAAGGAACACATTTTAAACTCCGCTTGGACCTATTAATGAAAAGACGCCATTCATTTGGCATGTATGATGATAGACCCATTTTCCTGATAAGGCCACTGACATGATTGCAGAACACTAGGCTGTTGTCCTTAGAGAAAAAGGGCAGGAAATCCTTTTCTCTGCTACGGTGAAACGTAATGTTTTTTCCAGATTGAAGTAAATACTTTTCATTCAATCTGGAGGCCAGCAATTCTGCAGACTTCTTTGAGAGGTTCAGATCCCTGATGAGTTCACTCAGTTCATGTTGGTTAAAAGGTTAAGCACTTGACGAAGTTCCTATGAAATCACTGTCACTTTCCCCATTGCTGATATCTTGTATGTGATCAGACATGCTTGATTCCTCATCCTCTGGAAGCTCTGGTAGGTGGATGAAAGGTGGAATGGGTACCTCATTTGAGTGTGGATACGGTCGTCTTGCTGAATAGGGGTCAGGATATGTCCAATTGCTTCGATTGTTTTGATTGATGCCCTTGATATTCACAAGACAAAAATAACAATCATCATGGTGATTTTTAGGTTCCCTCCACACCATTGGTATTCCAAGTTTCAGAGAGCTTCTTTTTCCATTGGTCCACTGCCGTAAATGCTCCGTGCAAGTTTTTACATACAATATGGAGAGCCCACGACTTATCTTGGTCTCCAAGATGAATACCAAAATAACCAAGATATGCCCTCTTCACAAACTCAGAAATATGTTTCCTACTTTCTTTAAGGATGCACTTGCTGCAAATGTGCCAAAAGACATCTGGATGATTCAAGCAACTTCTTCGTGGGGAAGCCATGGCGTCTACTCAATCTGCAAACATAATTAGATCACATTAGACTATCTGGTTGTATAGTTGTTCCCGAACTCCCAGTTAGACTAACAGACACTGGCTTTACACTCATAAAATAACAAAATACACTGACTTTGCACACATAAAATAACAATATTTCTGCACATCATCATACAGAGCGGGTATGCCCTATCTCCAAACGTAGAGATGATAGGGCAAAACTGATACCATTTTTGGAATCAGCGCCTTAAATATACCCAAGAATAGGTCTAACTTTTGAGGCACCAAAAAAAAAATTTGGTTGAGCTGTGTAATCTATACAATGCACTAAAAGTTCAGTGATATTCTCAAACACTGCTGAGATACAGTCATTCATTTACGCGTTAGTGTGAATTTTCGACAAATTCCTTCACTATTTTGAATATAAATAGCTATAACTTAACTTTGAAATTATATACAGCAACCCTTTAATTCATTGCATGCACAGTATCAGTTGAGAGATGTATACCAAGTTTCATCAATTTATTTACATTCCTTTTTTCAGGTATCAGGATTTTTGTAGAGTTCGAGACGAAAATCTGATGTTTTAGAAATTGCGTTTCAAGTTCAAAATGCAAAGCTTTTCGCAAACATAAATTGTATCAAATGATTTTAACCGAAATGTTGTCAGATCTGTAAAACCCTATTAAAATATATACGTATTTGCCTGTTTTAACTATGATTTTATACAAAAATAGTAAGATAAATCTAATTATTTCCCAAATTCTGGCATTTAAAGTGTCATTTCGGGTTCTTTTGACAGCTGTGTTTTGATATTAAAATATCGATAACTCTGTATTTATTCATCGTAGACAAGAAACAAAAGCAGTTTTGGAATCTAAATAATGAGGCTTTAAAATGAGTGATTTTTTAAAAATGTGAAATTTTGCTCAAAAAAGACCTTTTCAACGTAGTCGGATACCTCAAGTCATTTTGTTCTCATCCAGTCAAAAAAAATTATAGAATGATTTAAGCCATTGAAATTGATAGGGAGTGTGAAGCCACGCCTTTGCTGCCCAATTTCCATTTCTACCTATAAACCTTGCATAATATACTGTAAAAGAATGTTTCCATTGTTTACTGAATTCATTCGTTATAATCTACGTTAGCTTAAACGTTTTACCTTTTGCGTATGACAGTGTAAAACGTAGAGACAGTAAATAAGAAAATCCACGGCATTTCTTTATTTTTGGCATCCGATATTTTACAGTGAATTGCATAAGCTATTGTAATCTAATTATGTGTTGTATGTACATAAAAATGTGTCGTAAATAATACATAACGAATGTTTAGTACTTACTGATATTTTCTGTGATCAAGTTTTAAGAAACGAAATGAGCGAAAGTGTTTTTGAAATAAAATGAACGAAATCGCAGTAATGATTGGGTTTTATGTTTAAATGTCCTTAAATCGCAATTATATAAAACCAAATTTACACAGCAATTTTCAAAATACATTATTGCTTGAGGCAATCTCGACATACAGTTTTTCCCTTAAACATTCAGGAACTATGACACAAAGCAGAAAAAGTTTTAGAAAAGTTGTGAAATATTATTTCAAAAGATTTTGTATTGAAATAAACCTCGGCAACTTCAGTACGCACAAATGATCGTTTCATTAGAAAAGAACTCATAAGCTCCGTCTGCGACTTTCAGAAAAATTCAGGAGCAGAAAATTGTGTTGGAATACTACAAAGAAGATCTGCAAACTTGGGCACAAACTACTGAAATAAATATGGTGCTTATCAAGTTGCGATTGTTAAGTGTATCTCCAAATAATTTCTCAGTTAAAAAATAATTATTTATCTTTAGTTGGCAGCCAAAAGTTTACGGAATTGTATTTGTAATTTTCTTGTTGGTTAAAAGTAAACTGTTTTAATTGTTAACAAATTTGCTATTGAAATAAAAATATTGCAATTCTCTCACCACTTTTATAGGATCTATTATCAATTTTAAAATACCAAAAAAAATGGGAAGTGTACATATATACATTTAAAATTATTTGAAGCGGTGAAGATTTAATACTTGACCCTATGGATGGTTGAATATGATCAGGTAGGATTTATTTGCGTCCCTTCGCTGTAATTGACAAATTTCAAAATATTTTAGCATGCAGAAGTTTAATTAATTTTTGAACAATTCTTTTCGAGTAAGAGGTTCTTTAATACAGAGAAATAGAAGTGCGACTATCGCTGCTTAAAAATGTCAATTACGAAAGTCATGTTTGCCTTATTAACGAACCAGACTGGAGAAACTATACAGTTTGCGGAAGATAATGTGGATGCACATGGAACGCATATAGAAAAAAATACGTGATTCTAGGAAAAGCTTGGTAAGGGTATTCAGTAGAGTAATGGAAACGACTTGAACTGAAAAACTTCTTTCCTCGAATTTGTCAAACAGAGAAAGGGAAAGAAATGACACGAACCATTATATAAGATGTTAGAAATGATGAATTAACTGTTCTCCTGAGGAAAAAAGGCGCATTCAACTTATTGCAGCCATGAGAGGTACCAAAAGGCAAGTCAATAATAGGAAGTTATAAACATTTTTGCCGCTCTTAGAAAATTCATGGTAGCAGAATACCTACTAGTGACAAATAGAGAGACTCAGAATCGAAAAACAAGTTCACGAAAAATTAAGAAAGCATCCACAGTCGATGTGTGTGTGTGTGTGTGTGAGAGAGAGAGAGAGAGAGAGAGAGAGAGAGAGAGAGAATAGATTGCATGAACTCAGACAACCAGACTGATCAGATTATTTTAAAAGAATCTCAGATGATATAGGCATCTGAGATTCTTTTTAATTAATCTACATCCCGAAATTTAGAAAGTACGAGTTGCTTCTCCAAGGTTTAAACACCATTTTTGTCCTAAAGAAGCAATATTGATTTCGCAAAGCACACTTCCTCTCTAGTCGCAATGATCTCTGTTTATAGGTTCAAATAAAAAGTTATTCACGAATTATTTTTTTGAAAATTCAGATTTTATCCGTTCATACTAATTTACCTTACCCATGCGACAATTTTTGATAACGTAGATTAGTTATAAATAGAGTACCAAACCAAAGATCCGAGACTGCTGTTTAGGGAGGTTTCAAAGCATCAACAAAATTTCGAAATCAAAGTTTCTGAGCTTTGTTGGTTAACTGTGTTTCAAAGCACTAAGTGATGTTTACAGCTCAGTCCAACACAAACAGAAAGTCCCCAAAATCTTTATCAGTCAGTAAATATCTCACTTACTCTAGAAATTTAGGCCAAATGTCGTGAGATACGTAACTAGAATCTCTTAAGACCTCCTCTAGTCCGGCGAAGTGCAGTAACTCGACGTGGCATCGATTCCACAAGTGGTCGGAAGACTTCTGGAGAGAACTTGAGCCATGCCGTTTGAACAGCCGCCCAAAGTTCCCTGATATTTGGAGGTGCAGGATCTTCGATACAAATCCCACCACGTCCCATAAGTGCTCTGTTGGTCTCATGTCGGGCAAATGTGGTGGCCACACCATCGGTCGGAACTGTCCAAAATGCTCCTCGAAACCAACTTTGCACAATTTAGGCTCGATTACATGGTGCATTGACAGCCTGGAAAATCGCATTGTTGTTGGGATACGAGTCCATGAAGGGCTAAAAATGATCCCCCAGTAGAGCAACAAAGCGATTACCGATTGATAATGTGCTTACGAGAACCAGAGGACCCTAACCGTGCCACGTAAAGACACCCCACACATGTATGCACCCACTACCAGCTTCCACAGCGCCTTGTTGACAGCTTGGGTCCATGACCTCACAGGTTATGGCACCACACTTGAACCCTACCATCAGCTCGTAACAACTAGCAGTGTGACGCATCGTATCACAATATATTTTGCCAATCTCCAGGGGCCAACTACCGCGTTCACGAGCTCAAGTGAGGCGCTACGCCCGATGTCGTGGTGTTAACAAAGGCACTCTGGTCGGTTTTCTGCTCACATACTCTATAGACGCTAGGTTACGCTGCACTGACCTAATGGATACGTCTCTGGTACCTCCTGCATTGAATGTGGATGTCATTTGAGCCAGTGTCGCTTTTCTGTTAGCATCGACAATCCTGGTCAGACACCGCTGGTCATGGCCATTCAGCACCTGTTGTGGACACAGCACTGTCCACGGTAGGTGGTAATCTCGGTATTCTCGGTACATACGTGACACCCTGGACCGAGCAATGTTGAACGTTTGCACAACTTCGGAAATTAAATGTCCCATCCGTCTGGCTCTTACTACCATGCCTCGTTCAAACTCTGATAATTCACGTCTGCTTGCCATAAACCTACGGGCGGTTGTTCAACCTGATTCACGAGATTACACCTCGGAACTGATAGAAATCGTGGCGCGCGCGTCGAAGCCTTTATACGACGACAGCGCCAGTTAAGAATTAGCAGACTATTATTCCATGATTTTTGGCATTTCAGTGGGTATGCATAAATTCATCCCGGTAAACAACAGGGCATCACATTGCTCCCTGTTTTTGTGGGAGAAGTTTTAATAAACTACATTAGCAGCTCATGGAATTATAAGAAGTCGTTCGTCCCTTATTTGGGGACACTAGTTCCAGGGAAGGGACAAAGTCAGCGACATCAGACAAACCGCCACCCGTGTCTCTTCCTGGACTCGAACCAGGGACCATCTCAGACGAATAGCCAGAAGTCAGTGATGAGCGCCTCAGACTACTGGGTCATCGGGGCGGCAACTCATAAATTTATGGCTTCAACTTTCTCATTTTCATGCATGTCTCACGAAAAATGTATGTGATAAATAATTCTTTACTACACTGCTGGCCTCCCAAAATGCAACACCAAGAAGGAAGCATCCGATTGGCCTGAAATTCACAGCATGAGTCACCCGCGAGAGGACATGCAAGCGATTACCATTGCAGGGCATATGCAAATCATGTAGGCCCGGTACGCCACCGAGAAGCAATATAAGAAGGGTACACAGAAGGTGGGGTGTAAGTAGTGTAAGTATGTTGTTCTGCTGGACCTGTCCGTAGGAAGCTTCCTGATGCCTAGTCGCAGAACACGGCAGTCATTCCAGCACGTTTCGGAGTTCGACAGAGGACGAATAGTGGCTTATCGCGACAGCGGTTTGACGTACCGAGACATCGGCGCCCGTGTGCGACGACATCCAGCCACAGTGAGGTGAGTATGGATTCGGTGGGTGCAGGTGGGACGGACGGGCCGACGTGAGCGATTGCCGCAGTCGCGGCACACCACCTAAAGGCAGGACCGGCATGTTGTGCGGTGGGCATTGACGGCTCGCACCGCCACATCACGAACGTTAGCGCAGGAATAAGCATGCTCTCCCGATATGTCGCCCATCGAACACGTCTGATCGCTGATCGGCAACAGACTGGCCCGGCATGCACCAACCGCGACTACGCCTGTAGAACTGTGGCAACGTGTGGAAGCAGCCTGGACCGACATACCCGAAGCTCACATCCAAAGCCTCTTTCGTTCGATGCCGCGGCGTGTAGCGGCCGTTATTGCCAGCCATGGGGGCTACACGAACTATTGATGTCTACGTGTTCCGCAAGTCGCACGGACCTGTAAGCTCATTCGTTTCATGTTTGTATCTGTTGTTATGTGTCCAGTAAATCTGGCTCTGATATCTCGTGTCCTTTGTGTTGCATTTTGGGAGGCCAGCAGTGTATTTCATCACCGTTTAAAAGAGTAGCACGAATAAAAGAATACTCGCTTCAAGTGTTCTGATTTATACTTTGCTAAAGGGAGCTCAGCTTTAACCGTTATGAGGGGAAAATACAGGTTTCATTTGAAAGTATTGGGTTGGTGCGCATGAAATGTCCGGCAAAGGACCAACACACGTGGACGGCGAGAACGGAAAAACTTACTTAGGCAAAATAATTCCCGTCGGCATTAACACATAGTTGCCATTTGTCCGGTAAGGCCATGAACCCGGAACGAAAACATTCCTGTGGCTGGGACCTGAAGAAGTCATCAACTGCATGTTGAACCACGTTGTCTGTCGTGAACTGTTTCCTGGACAGGACGTGATCCAGGTGACGAAACAGATGATAATTTGTCGGAGACAAGTCCGGGAAATGGGCAGGATGAGGCATTGCTTCACAGCCCAAGCATTTGGTGTCCGCATGGTTCGTTGTGCGACATGAGGGCGGACGTTGTCCTGAAGCAGAGGAACACCATGTCTGTTCACCAAAGTCGATTGTTTCTGCTGCAATTTCCGGTGCATCTGGTCTAATTTAGCACAATAACGTTCTGCAATGATGGTTTGGCCTATAGCCAAGAATCTCTGATGAATTATCTTGGCTGTGGACAACCAGACAAGGAGCATCATCTTCTTGGTGTGTAGGGGTGGCTTAGGATGTGGTACAGCAGGCTGCGCCTTGCTTAACCATTGTGCAGATCGCTTCCGATTATCATAAAGGACCCACTTCTCGTCGCAGGTGAAGATTCGATGCAGTAGGGGTTCCTGTTGATTCCTCGCAAACAGCGATGTGCAGACTTCCAAAACGCCTAGAGTTGTTGGCAGTTGTCAACTCATGCGGCAGCCACGTGTCCAGCTTTTTGACCTACGCAGCGCAGCCAGATTCCGAACAACTGTCGTGTGGTGTACACCTACCTCTGCCACTATCTCACGACACGTTTTTCGGGGGTCCGCTTCAACCACATGTAACAGAACATCGTCAGAAATGGCAACATGTCGGTGACCACGTGTTTTGTTGTGTAGGTCCGTATCTCCGTTTCGAAACTTCACAAACCATCGCCGAATGGTTCGTTCGTTGGCTGTGTTCTCCCCAAACGCTTTGTTAACGTTTCGAGCGACAATCCCTGCAGAATGGCCCACTTTAAATTCATACAGGAAGATGACTCTCAAATCCAGCATCTGCACGTTTCCTTTGCAAGCCACGTTACGTCCAAACAAACGGTTCTACGTCAATTCGTCGCGTGCGTCAATTCGTCGACTGCGACGATTCGTCGCACGTCAATTCGTCGCCTACGTCAATTCGTCGCGCGTCAATTCGTCGACTGCGTCAATTCGTCACGCGTTAATTCGTCGCGCGTCAATTCGTCGACTGCGTCAATTCGTCGACTGCGTCAATTCGTCGCGGACAAATTCGTCGACTACGTCAATTCGTCGACTACGTCAATTCGTCGCGTTTACAGATTTTGGTTACATACAAAACGAATGCAGGAAAACGTACAATTTCGAACGTCTTCCTCCCTGATCAAATTTATAAAGTTTGGCCACGCAGACAGGATAGGAATATTACGTTTTTCTTTGGCACTAAAAATATTAGACGGTAGACGGTTTTTGGAAAGGGGCAGGGTAAAGTTTTCAATTCAGAACCACCAAATCTGGTATACTATCTCGTGGTATTCTAACTTTACTATCTCGTGGTATTCTAACTTTACTATCTCGTGGTATTCTAACTTAGACTGTAGACGATTTTGGGAAGCGGTTGCAGAGGGATGGGGGTTGAGCCCCCCTACAGAATTGCCGTAAGATATAGTTTTCAATTTAGAACTACCAAATTTGGTATATTATCTCATGTTTTCAATTCAGAACCACCAAATCAGGTATCCTATCTCATAGTACTCTAACTTAGACGGTTGTCGGTTTTTGGAACGGGTCAAGGCCCGGGGAGTCAGAGCCCCCCCCCCCGCCCCTCACACACACACAGACATGCAAAATTTTCGTAAAATCTAGTTTTCATTTCAGAACCATCAAATTTGGTATCATGAAACTCTAACTTAGACGCTAGACGGTTTTTGGAAGGGGTTGGAGCCCGCAGGGTCGGAGCCCCCCCCTCATAAAAAATTTCGTAAAATCTACAGTTTTCATCTTAGAACCACCAAATTTGGTATACTATCTCATGGTACTCTAACTTAGACGGCAGACCGTTTTTGGAACGGGTCAAGGCCCGGGGCGTCAGAGCCCCCCACATACAAAATTTTCTTAAAAACTACAGTTTTCAATTCAGAACCACCTAATCTGGTATACTATCTCATGGTACTCTAACTTAGACGCTAGACGGTTTTTGAAAGGGGTTGGAGCCCAGGGGGTCAGACACCCCCGAATAATTTTTTTTTTTTGTAAAATCTACAGTTTTCAATTTAGAACCACCAACTTTGGTATACTATCTCATGGTACTCTAACTTAGACGCTAGACGGTTTTTGGAAGGGGTTGGAGCCCGGGGGTAAGGGCCCCCCTCATATAAAAATTCGCAAAATCTACAGTTTTCAATTTAGAACCACCAAATTTGGTGTACTATCTCATGGTACTCTAACTTAGACGCTAGACAGTTTTCAATTTAGAACCACCAAATTTGGTATACTATCTCATGGTACTTTAACTTAGACGGTCGACGGTTTTTGGGACGGGTCAAGGCCCTGGGGGTCGAAGCCCCCCCCCCCGCCCCTCACACACACACAGACATGCAACATTTTCTTAAAAACTACAGTTTTCAATTCAGAACCACCAAATTTGGTATCATGGAACTCTAACTTAGACGCTAGACGGTTTTTGGAAGGGGCTGGAACCCCGGGGTGAGAGCCCCTCCCCCTCCTCTTAAAAATTTCGTAAAATCTACAGTTTTCAATTTAGGACAACCAGATTTGGTATACTACTTAGGGTTATCTAACTTAGACAGTAGACGGTTTTTGGAAGGGGTCGGGGCCCGGGTCAAGGTAGCCCCATGCAAAATTTTCGTAAAAAGTTCCGTTTTTTACTCTTAAGAATACCCTATTTACGTTCTAAGGCGCTCTTTGGCCCTTTGAGGGCCTTGCACCATAAACCATCAACCAACCAACCAACTAACCAACCAACCAACTAACCAACCTACGGTCTAAGTTAGGGACTGTAGGTAACAATAAAGTGCAAAAATATGCGTTTAATGGTGTATTAAAAACACAAATCTATATAGTTTAGCTTTCACTACCAACGAACGGCTTATCAGAAAGAAATATAATGTAATGTAAACAGAGAGTTCCAGATATTCAAAATTCAAAACGGTAAGAAAAAGATGATCAATGCCAATGTGAAGTCGTATGCATGCGACATCATGCATACGATACCCAATGTGAAGTCGTATGCATGCGACATTGTAAATTGCATTTCTGTGTCGCGGGATTCACAGAAGCACACGCCAGATGTACGGCAGTTCTATAGATGTCTCCTAGAAGGTAAGTATTCCCATTCCTTTTTCTTTCTTTTTTGTTTCGCAAAATTAAATTAACTAAATCAAAGAATTTAAAATAAGTTTACTGGAAAATTGCAGGAATATCTTTTTCATTCATTAACTTTCACCCGCTGAACTTGGTGATTCCACAAATAGTAATACGTACCTGGCAAATAACTGGTATCCCTGCTAGTACAAATTATATTAATGATTTATTTGCGTCCAGTTCAATCTAGTATGTCCATAAGAGCGTTTGGGGCCGCCCCGGTGGCGCAGTGGTCTAAGCGATGGCCTCTGATCATTCTTCCGTAAGGGGTCCTGGTTCGAATCCCGGTGAGGCATGGATGTTGTGTTTGTCTTGCGGCACTGGCTCTCTCCCTTCCCTGGAACCAGTGGCCCTAAATTAGGGACGGGCGACTGCTTATAGCCCATTGAGTTGCTCACGGTGGTCGTTAAACCTCAAAAAAAAAAAAAAAAAAAAAAAGAGCGTTTGGGGCCGTATGAAAAATACATTTCAACGTATGCCGCTACGGCGGCGGAGTGATCTAGGCGCTGGCTTCTGACCACTTGTCGAGAAGGATCCTGGTTCAATTCCCGGTGAATCATGGACGTTGTGCTTGACTTCTGGCACTGGCTGTCCCCCTTCCCAGGAACCAGTGGCCCAAAATTGGGAATATCCGACTGCTTATAGCCCACTGAATTGATCACGGTGGTCGTTAACCCCCTCCCCCCAAAGATTGCGACGTGTCCATTGCTATTTGTTGTGGACCGTACAGAAAGTATGTTTTTGATATCAAGGTGTCCACTTCCATGTAGGCTGGCCATAAAATGTTAGGGGACCGTACAAAATTGCACTTTTGTTTTCACCTTGTCAGCGCTTCGGTATATGGTTGAAGTATACGTATATATAGTTGGGCCATTTCAGCACGTAGTTTGGTTTATATAGAAAATCAAGATAATGTTACATTTTTACTCAGCTACAACACATTAATCCCAAAGGCTATTTGTTGAAATCTTTAATCCGCCGTGCTCATATTCACAACGTTAACATAACATGTCAAGTTATTAATGTTGCAGTTTTACCCTGTCACAAAACTTTAGTTACAAGACCTTAGGCGTAAACTTTTTTAGGAATTTTTAGTTTTTTAGTCCGACGTATTCATAAGGTTTCGATAACATGCCAAGGTT
This sequence comes from Macrothele yani, assembly GCA_039090855.1. Classification (NCBI taxonomy): domain Eukaryota; kingdom Metazoa; phylum Arthropoda; class Arachnida; order Araneae; family Macrothelidae; genus Macrothele; species Macrothele yani. The sequence goes on from CM077012.1 coordinate 71,724,858, forward strand.
ATGGTACTGCGGTTTGACTGAGGCACAAAAATTAATAAACAGGCCTTAAGCCTTTTTATCAGTTTTCAATCAACCGTGCTCATATACATAAAATTTTCAGAGAAAGTCAAGTTTACTGTGTTGCGCATTTACTCGAGTACAAAACTATAAACAGCCATTAACTTTCACCCGCTGAACTTTGTGATTCCTCAATTCATCCATTAACAAGTTTTTTAAGTGATTGTATGCTATGGTCATATTGATAATGTTTGATGACAAGTCAGGTTAATGATGTTGCACTTATTAAAGACTTAAAAAGGTGTAGAGGCTAGTAATTATTATTTGAAGTCTAAGTAAAAGCTCATTTTTAACTTGACTCGTCATGAAATCCTTGTGAATATGGCATTTATTTTATTTTGTACATTTTACAAAGCGTATGCATTTTTTTGGCATTTGTTTTATTTTGTGTTGTACTTGTTACATAGCGTTTCGCATTTTTGTAATGCTTGTGACTTGTGATTGCATTTTGAATTTTTATTTGTTTCACATTTTGGATTGCATTTTGAATTTTTATATGTTTCACATTTTGGATTACTTTTTGACATTTTATGTTTTTGACATGCTATTTTGAAAATTTTGACTTTTTTAATTTTGCGTTGTGTTTTACATTCTTGCATCTTCGGCGGAATTACATTCTTGAAAAATTCAAATACAAGTTAGTAAAAGGTATAATTCAATTAGTGAGAAATACCAGCACATTTTAGTAAAGGGTAGAATTATATGAAATTCCTCTTAAAATATCCAGCATGTTCACATTGTCTCTGTGCACCAAAGAAGTTCGAATTCCTTTTTATCTTGCCAGCGTTTCTCTTCTGGGTGGATTTGTTGGAATCTGTGCTATCACTCTTTCGATTTTAGCCATAGTTGTTCTCTGCTCTTTCGCAATTTCACTGATTATTTCGTACAGTCACAGTTTTTTCTCTCCCAGAATTGTATTCCAGCGTCTGTCTAATCTGTTTGTCTAATCTTTCAAGTTCGTTTTGTGTTCTGGGAAAGCCAAATAAATTGTTTTCACTAACTGACCAAATTGTTGGCGGGAACAGCGGAGGGCTTCTGCTTGGATTGTTTCTTCTGCTTCCACGAAATTTTCCAAGAACATAATTTTCCTCAAACCACTGAACTACAGAATCTGCATATTCTAGTAAAATTGATTTCACTTCTTCAAAAGCAGCTGGAATTTCATCAGATGAAAAAAATGCGAGTGCTTGCAAATGTCTGACTTTGAGAGCAAACTCACTGTTTTCCTTATATTCCAAGGCTATGCCAGAGGATGGATATTCCTCAGCACATTTTTTTCCGAGATGAAACCAACAACATTTGTGTGTGCTACTTCCAAATTCCTTTTTAGCAGCATTATAACGGTAGCTATTTCAAAATCTATTATTATGCGTATATTGTGGTGCAAGCTGAATATCATAGTCTGATGCATAGTCTTGTAAATCCTCCAAAAATACTTTATAATAGTATTATATTATTTATACTTGCTGGAAAGTAACCCATAAACTAGTGGGACAAGTCTGTGCATCTCTGGATTCGTTTCAACCATAGCATGAATGGAACATAATTGCCTAAAAAGGGTTGGACAAGTTTCAAATGTCCCATCCATATTCCAGAGGGGTGCTTCTTTAAGCTTTCGTAAATTATTCTCTGTTAAAAATAAAATAATTCTTTGATGTCCAAATGCGCTACCTCTGCCAAGAAATTTTGCACCATCTTCTCCTGTAAATTTATTGGGGCATCGATCCGTTCTGAAGTCGTAGGCTCCGCAGGCATGTCTTGGCCTCTCTTCTCTTTTTTATAACTTGCCTTAGTGCATCCATATTAGGCATGTAAGCTGCATTTACTGTAGCCATTGACGTTGTCACGGTTTGAATAATTTGTGCAGGGGCTTCGTCCGTATTTCTCGCTCGTTCTTTTATTTGCGCTCTTGCAACAGCAAAATCACTTTTCTCCGGTCTTGGAGCATGATTATGTGGTTTCTCATTGTGCATCCTGTGTTCATCTCCAATAAGAATAGTACTAGCAAAGCCAGTACAATTTCCATAATTTCTTTCAATACAGTGACAATACCGTAAATCACCTCGCACTCTGTTATGGCAAAATAAATACCCTTTCCATTTCAGCAAATCATTTTCTTTTTGTGAGTTAACTATTTATGTTGCATTCTTCATCTGCATAGTGCCTTCGGAATACAATGCACTTTCTCTTTCCAAAATATTTAGAATGATATATTTCCACTATTATCACTTGACAACGCACAACAAAGGTTTCAACAAGCACGTTCTCTGTTCTCCAGTCAACTACGAACTAATGAGCAACCATTCAATAAAACACTCAGAATACAGACAATCACGTGAAGCTTGTTCCTCCAGTTAGGGTTTAAGCGAAGTTCAAGATTTTCGTACCTGCGGTGGTAAGAAGAATTTTTTGATTTTAAGAATCGGCATCTTATCTTTTGTTTTTCCAAAACACAGAGGTACATGTATTTTACAGCTGGGACGTTCCAGGCGGGGGATCAACAGATGCGAAGAACCCGGGAGCCAGGTTCCAAAGGCGGCAGCAGGCGCGGACTGGGCAACTGTACTCTGGGCCGGTAGGCGTCATGCTAATTCTCAAAAATAAATTCAAATTTTTTGTGTTGCACCATGCGTATGAAAGAAAAATTGTTATACTGAAAAGACAATTTGTTTACCCCGTAACATATTAAACGAAACCTACGTCCCTACGTGCCAAATGATCTGTAAGCCAAACACAGTTTTTCATGCAACACCTTCCCCCGACTTTCTAAGTTCAGATCTGTCTCGTTCGACTTATTTCCTGTACCGCCCCTCTCTTTCGCTAATTGCAGTTAACTGCCGTGAAATTGGTGTTTTACATTGGGGTGTATTGCCGCCTGTCCTGAAGACTATAGTGAAAGCGGTGAACCCCAGGGGAAAAGTATTCCATCAAAAGCAACAGAAATCCAATGCGAGAGCAAAACTTTGTTCGATGGCATTACATCCAAGCAATTTAGGCGAAGTAGGAAATGTGTTTTTCTACTACGACATCAGAAGATTGTCGCGAATGCTCAGGCAATTACGATACAGATGTGTCCTTAAGACTTCTCTTTCAAGACGTCCAAAGGCCGGCACTAGGGGATGGGGAGGGATACAGTGCGGATGCTCTTTTTTGTTGCAGTTAGAAATTCTTAAGCTCATTCTTCCTTAAAACTTTGCCTGGTTACCAGTAAGTACTGTCTCATGCCTCAACCATTGCACAGATTTGTTGTTTTTGTTTTCATTCTTTGAGTTAACAGCGGGAAAATATCTGAACTGCGTTGGTTCAGTTGGAAATATTTTTTTTTACTTCAGCAACAGGGCTTCACGTATAATTGCAAAATACTTCGATAGAATAAACATACCTTACATAAAGAGTTTGCATGAGAAAATAGATTAATAATAAGGAAAATATTCTAAAACCAAAAGAAGAAATTGCGGAACCGAAAAAGCTAGGTAGAGGAAACAAAAGGCTCTAACAAAACGTTCATATTTAAAGAAACCTGTAGTCGCTTAATGAGTAAGTGGTATAACTCAATATAAAATCATGTGCTGTATTTGAAAAAAAATTAGAAGCAAGTAGGCATCGTGACTGTCCACAGTTTCCCCTTTTCATCCTGTCAACATTACAACCACCACAGAAAAGAAAAGAACAAAAACATAACAAAAACACCCATACAAAGTATAATGCCCAAAACATAAAAAGAAGTAACCACACAAAATGAAATGCCCCAAACATTAAAAAAACTGCAACCACACGAAACAAAATACCCAAAACATGGTAAGAAATTCTGTTTAAAGCACAATGAAGGTATACGATAGGAGAAATATTTGTTTTTAAAACTTAATACAAGTGTCAAAACTGAAATAAAAAGAAAGAAAAAAGAAATATTCCAAATTTCATTGTTACTTTAGATATTTTGACCTGTTGACATTTCGTAAATTGTACTTGCACTCGGTCAAAAAATATTACTTACAAGGACTCTTTAGTAACTTTTAATCGCTGTGGTCGTATTTATAAGGTTTGCATAACAAATCCAGTTAATAAAGTTGCGCTTTCACTTACCGTCTCCCGCTAAGTTAGAGTTTCATGACACAAAATTTGGTGGTTCTGAATTGAAAAATAAAAATTTTAAGAAAATTTTGTATGTGGGGAGGGGGTCTTATCCCAGGGCCTTGATCCGTTCCAAAAACCTTCTACCGTCTAAGTTAGAGTACCATGAGATAATATACAAAATTTGGTGGTTCTAAATGGAAAACTATAGATTTTACGAAAGTTTGTGTGTAGGGTGAGGGGGTAACCACCCTTGCCCCGACCCGTTCTGAAAACCGTCTACCGTTTAATTTAGAACACCATTATATAGTATACCAAATTTGGTAGCTCTAAATTGAAAGCTTTAGTTTTTACGAAAAATATTTATGGGCGGAGGGACTCTGACCCCGTGCCCGACCCGTTCCAAAAACCGTCTACCGTCTAAGTTAGAGTACCATGAGAGAGTATGCCAAATTTGGTGATTCTAAATTGAAAACTGTAGATTTTACGCGGCATTTTTATGTGGGGGCCTTTACCCCCGGGCTCCAACTCCTTCCAAAAACGGTATACTGTTTAAGTTACAGTAACATGAGATAGTATACCAAATTTGGTGGTTCTAAATTCAAAACTGTAGATTTTACGAAAAAGTTTTTATTCGGGGGGTCTGACCCCCCGGGATCCAACCCATTCCAAAACCCGTCTGGCGTCTAAGTTAGAGTACCATGAGATAGTATGCCAGATTTGGTGGTTCTGAATTGAAAACTGTAGTTTTTAAGAAAATTTTGTATGTGGGGGCTCTGCCCCCCCCGGGCCTTGACCCGTTCCAGAAACGGTCTGCCGTCTAAGTTAGAGTACCATAAGATAGTATACCAAATTTGGTGGTTCTAAGATGAAAACTGTAGATTTTACGAAATTTTTATGAGGGGGCTGACCCCCGGGCTGCAACCCCTTCAAAAAACCGTCTAGCGTCTAAGTTAGAGTACCATGAGATAGTATACCAAATTTTGTGGTTCTAAATTGAAAACTGTAGTATTTACTAAAAAGTTTTTATTCGGGGGGTCTGACCCCCCAGGGTCCAACCCCTTTCCAAAACCGTCTAGCATCTAAGTTAGAGTACCATGAGATAGTATACCAGATTAGGTGGTTCTGAATTGAAAACTGCAGTTTTTAAGAAAATTTTGTATGTGGGGGGCTCGGACCCCCGGGCCTTGACCCGTTCCAAAAACGGTCTGCCGACTAAGTTAGAGTACCATAAGATAGTATACCAAATTTGGTGGTTCTAAGATAAAAACTGTAGATTTTACGAAATTTTTTATGAGGGGGGATGCCGACCCCACGGGCTCCAACTCCTTCCAAACACCGTCTAGCGTCTAAGTTAGAGTACCATGATACCAAATTTGATGGTTCCGAAATGAAAACTAGATTTTACGAAAATTTTGTATGTACGGGGGGGGGGGGCTCTGACTCCCTGGGCCTTGACCCGTTCCAAAAACCGTCTACCGTCTAAGTTAGAGTACCATGAGATAATATACCAAATTTGGTAGTTCTAAATTGAAAACTATATTTTACGGCAATTCTGTAGGGGGGCTAGCCCCCCCTCTCCAACCGCTTCCCAAAACCGTCTGCAGTCTAAGTTAGAATACCACGAGATAGTATACCAGATTTGGTGGTTCTGAATTGAAAACTGTAGATTTTACGAAAATTTTGTATATGGGGGGCTCTGTCCAACCGGGTCCTGCCCCTTTCCAAAAACCGTTTACCGTCTAATATTTTTAGTGCCAAAGAAAAACGTAATATTCCTATCCTGTCTGCGTGTCCAAACTTTATAAATTTGATCACGGAGCAAGACGTTCGAAATCGTACGTTTTCCTGCATTCGTTTTGTATGTAACCAAAATCTGTAAACGCGACGAACTGACGTAGTCGACGAATTGACGTAGTCGACGAATTTGTCCGCGACGAATTGACGCGCGAAGAATTGACGCATGCGACGAATTGTCGTAGTCGACGAATTGACGCGCGACGAATTGACGCGCGACGAATCGTCGCAGTCGACGAATTGACGCACGCGACGAATTGACGTGACACCCAAACAAACCACGACTGAACCTTGTTCTTCACACACGTGCTAGCTATTTATAGCAACTCTGTGACGTAATACCAGCTACATCTGTGGGATGTTCCATTCCGCTATGGTGGGGGGGGCTGTCTCCACCGCTCGTTCTTGCCGGACGTTTTATTTCCACCAACCCAATATTTCAAGGCTATTATGTAGCACTACCTACCAAAAGTACTCGATGTCCTATCACAAGTAAGAAACGATTTAGTTAATATTTTATATTAATTGGTTGGTTGGTTAATTGATTTTAGTGGCGCAAGGGCCAGGCTTGGCCAAAGAGCGCCAGGCACAGAACTATCAGTTTAAGATTTTTAAAAGCGGGGTGAAATGATTAAGAGCAGACAGGCTTGGTAAAATTTAGAAAGGGGAATGATGAAAGTTGTGAAGACTAGTTAGTTAATTAGGTTTATATATAAATTTATTAATTTACTATTATAATTATTATAACCTTTTTTTTAAATAAGTTTTAAAACGTTAATCTGTTTTAAAAAGGAAAATACTGCGAAAGTGTCGCAGTGGTCGCCCAAAAGCTTTTGAAACGTAGCTGCGCCTTAAAATACAATTTCGGTCTGTTCATAAAAGGGTGTAGTGAATGTCTACAATACGAGATGATATGTAGGTTGACACAGCCCGGATTTCTGGTAAGGTTTAGTTGTTGGATGCTTAAAAATGTTAAGAATAGAAATAATCAGGCTGAAGATGGATCTTCCTAATATTGTTTGGTGGTGAGTACCTAGTCAATGCGTTCCACAACAACTTTTCCAAGTGAATGACAAAGGTCGTAGTGAAAAGACAAGAAGAACTGGACTTTCGCTAGCTAAAACTATACAGTACTCGGTCGTTAAAGAAATATTTTTGAAAGTAAAGGAAAGAACTCCTGATAAAATGGTATGAGCAAAACGATGCAAAAGCAAAGGCTCAAAACAATAGAGCTTCAAAACTGAACAATATCTTTTATTAGTATGCAAACCTTTGTCCATAGGGAATTACACCACATAAAATTTCATTTCACAGTTTCAGATCGCGAACCCAACAAGGCAGCAATAAACCCATAGTACCAGTAGTGAGATTTCGAGGCTTCCTCCTGTTGATCTAGAACTACTTTTCATTGTTCCTTTTTGTTTCGGGGTTTAATGAAAACAGTGAGCAACTCAATGGGCTATAAGCAGTCGCCCGTCCCTAATTTTGGGCCACTGGTTCCAGCGAAGGGAGAGAGCCAGTGCCGTAAGACAAACACAGTATCCATGCCCCACAGGGATAACCAGCGCTTTAACCACTGCACCACTGCAACACCTGGGGGCTCTTCATGGTTCTCTGTGGATCAGTCAGTCGTACTGACCATACTACAGGGTGGTTATAAATTAGTTGGGCAAAACGAAAACCTTATTGTGGATAGGTATAAGGATGCATATGATAATAAGTAAGGTGCGTCGCATAAATATAGAGCCAGTCGATTTTGCGCCATGAACGCAATGCGAATATAGGTAGGAAGCTGAAGTGGTACCTAATTAGACATAACCCTACAACAAACGTTTCGATTCATCGAGATGACCGGACTGTGTGAAAAGAACACAAAGTGAAAAAGTGTAATTTTAGGTGTCTCATAAATATAAAGGCAACTATGTAAAGTAGCCACATGCGAATGAGATGTACAAATTAGCATGTTGTACGCACGCGCATGTGCCGTAATTCGGTCCAGCCTACAAAAGACAGCGGACCTGCCGTCAGACATTCATTTGCCGAAATGCCACGCGACAGTCAACTTTCTGGTGAGGAGGCGCAGAAGATTTGGAGACTGAGAGCAAATGCATTGTCTGCAGCGAAAATTTGTAAAGCCATCGGGAGGAGTAGGGCAGTCATTTATAAGACTTTATCGAAAAGCTGTGAGATAACTGCCAGAAAACGGCCTGGAAGGCCTCGAATAACAACCAAACGAGATGATCGTGCCATCATGCGTTTAGTTTCCTCCCAAAGATTATCACTACATCAAGTTTATCGGACTGTTGGTGTCACCGTCTCAAAGGACACAGTTCATCGACGAATCAAGGAAAGTCGCAACATTGTGCTCCGTAAAATGCGCCGTCTGCTACACCTCACGCGGCGCCACAAGGAAGCTAGATTGTTATGGACAAGCAGCCACATGCACTGGACCGACGAGTGGATAACAACTATTTTCTCCGATGAGAAAAAATTCAACCTGGACGGCCCTGACGGTTGGAACTGCGATTGGCATGATTTACAGCGCGAGCCACGCACGTTCTTCAGCAGATACAGAAAGGAGGGGGATCTGTGATGGTCTGGGGAGCTTTTGCGTTCAAAGGGACAACGGATATCGCTTTTCTGCAAGGCAGGCAAAACTCCGAAACGTATCAGGACATACTCAGCAGCCACCTTCTACCGTTTGCTGAAACTCTAGCGGGTGTTGATTTTCTGTTCCAGCAAAACAATGCCTCTATCAATCGGTCTGCATCAACGAAAAGCTGGTTTAACACTCATCATGTGATCGTAATGGATTGGCCAGCACTCAGTCCATATCTGAACCCTATCGAGAACCTCTGGGGTATCCTAGCTCGTGATGTGTATGCGAATGGACGGCAGTTCTCAAGTGTGGTGGCATTGAAAGAGCAGATTGAACGAAGTTGGTAGGCACTCCGTCCAGAACACTTACATCACTTGGTGGACAGCATGACCAACCAGGTTTTCAGTGTTATTCGGAGCTACGGCTCCACTATACGTACCGGAGGTGCATATAACTAGTAAGCCTTTATATTTTAGGGACAGCGTATTTCTGTTTTTTTCTTGTACTTGACGTTGGAATTGTTATGTTTCCGTCAAACTATTGTGCCGCTGCGTGCCTGTCCTATGCTATTTTTGCTATAAATATGATATGTACATTTCAGCTCGTTGTTGTTTCTTTTTTATTCGAGAATTTGTTCTGTCGCTATATTTATGCGACGCACTATATGAATAATATTGAGTTAAACACACCAAGTTTACCTTCCGTGGACCTTTTTGTGGACATATGGCATTCAGTCATGAAATATCACGTATCGCCAGCAGAGAACGCGCGATTGCTCTCATCACCATTGTTTCATTGTTCCCGGAACGATGGTGACGTTCAGTGACGCGGAAAAAGCAAAATGCTGCCTCACCTAAATGGCAAAGTGAACAGACACAATGTGAGAGTTTGGTGATCAGAAAAATCTCCGTACCATCTTGGAACACGAACGGGAAAGTCCCAAACTAAACGTTTTTTGTGCTGTGAGTTGTGTCTCAATTTTTGGCCCATTTTTCTTTGCTGAAAGAACTGTTACCGGAATCACATATCTGGACATCCTTCAGATTAACCTAATGCCAATCCTCAAAGACACAAAGGATGGAGGTTTCATTTACCAGCAAGACGGCGCGCCTCCTTACTACCACAAGGACGCCACTTCTTACCTCGATGCTGAAGTCCCAGTTTGGATTGGTCGCTGCGGCCCAATTGCATGCCCCCGCCCCGATCACCGGACCTAACGCCCCAAGATTTCGATGTATGAGGTTTTGTTAAAGATCAGGTTTACCTTCCGTCGCTTCTCAAGCACCTTCCTGATCTGAAATCAATAATCACCGCTGATTGGTTGATGCCGACCGGCTGACAGCAATGTGGGAAGAACTGATTTACAGATGGGACATTTGCAGAGTAACCAAGGGAAGCCACATCGACCATTTGTGAATAAAGGTAAACTTGGTGTGTTTAACTATTATACATATTATTCTTACGTATTACCATATGCATCTTTATAACTATGCACGATAAAGTTTTCTTTTTGCCCAACTAATTTATAACCACCCTGTGTTGAGTACAAAGTGTTGCATTAAAATTTTACTTAACTACACTTCGAGCATGTTTCAGGAATTTTTCGAACTAGCAGCAATATACACTGACGGAAAAAAATCCCAACACCACGAAAAAATAGTTGTAGAGGAATGAAATGGCGTTAATACATTTGTATAAGTAACATATTTAATCGATTAAGGTTTCAAGATCACAGCTTATTGTAAGCGCGAGAAGAGCCATTTTAAATGTGAAATGCTGGTACATTAATAACCGGTGTAACCGCCAGAATGTTTAATGCAAGCACGCAAACGTTCATGCATTGTGTCGTACAGGTGCTGGATGTCAGTTTGTGGGATGGAGTTCCATGCCTGTTGCGCTTGGTCGGTCAATACAGGGACGGTTAATGCTGGTTGGGGGTGATGCTGGAGTTGTCGTCCAATGATGTCCCATACGTGCTCGATTGGAGAAAGATCTGGTGATCTAGCAGGCCACGGCAACATGTCGACACTCTGCAGAGCATGTTGGGTTACAACAGCGGTATGCGGGCGAGCGTTATCCTGTTGGAAAACACCCCCTGGAATGCTGTTCATGAATGGCAGAACAACAGGTTGAATCACCAGACCGACGTACAACTGTACCGTCAGGGTGCGTGGGATAACCACGAGGGTGCTTCTGCTGTCATAGGAAATTGCTCCCCAGACCATAACTCCAGGTGTAGGGGCAGTGTGCTGTCTCGGCCGCAGACAGGTTGGTTGCAGGCGCTCACCTGGCCTCCTTCTAACCAACACACGGCCATCACTGGCACCCAGGCAGAACCAGCTTTCATCAGAAAACACAACAGATCTCCACTCCGTCCTCCAATGAGCTCTAGCTTGACACCACTGACGTCGCAAACGGCAGTGGTTTGGAGTAAGTGGAATGCACGCTACAGGGCGTCTGGCTCGGAGCTGTCCTTCAAGTAACCGATTTGTAACAGTTCGTTGTGTCACTGTGGTGGCAACTGCAGCTCGAATTGCTGCCGCAGACGCGGTACGATGAGCCACGGCGGCCATACGCTGTACACGGCGGTCTTCCCTCTCAGTAGTGCCACGTGGCCGGCCGGAACCCGGTCTTCTTGAGGCAGTACCTTCCCTTGACCACCGCTGCCAACAATCATGCACAGTGGCTACATTCCTGCCAAGTCGTTCTGCAATATTGCGGAAAGAAAATCCACCTTCTCGTAGCCCTATTACACGACCTCGTTCAAACTCCGTGAGCTGTTGATAATGCTTCTTCGTCTTCTTAAAGGCATTCTTGACTAACATCAACACCCTACGTCGAATCTCAACGATAACTAACGCTCACGTACGTTACAGCGCGTATTTACAGCAAACCTGATTTGCATGTTCCGAGGGGCGCTACTAGCGCCACACGTATGCGCCGAGCGCGAAATTTGCATAGACGTCATCTTACAGATGTACTCTCACCGCCTACCAACTGTCGTTTATTTAACAAAACCCCTTCTTGGTGTTGGGATTTTTTTCCGTCAGTGTAATTTAGAACGATCATGTCCTTTTCCATTCCTAGCATAACATAACTAAACATGATAGTTGAGCTTCGAGACCTGCCTCAGACACTGATTTTGTTGAATACTGTGCGATATAGCTGAACAACGGCGAGTCAAAAGTGCTCGGCTTCCTGGTTTGATAGCGATTGCTTTGAAGGAGGAATAAAACAGGCGTCAATTGCCTCTGATTTGATTGAAAGTGTCCCTGTACTGTCACTCAGACAATGTAACGTATATTCGATTTTAACTTTCCTTTTGAGTTTCTTTTTCTCTGTAAATTTGGGTTTGTTCTCTTAGACATTTTCGAACCTTAACGTTATGTCTTTTCCCTCAAACGAGAATAAAGTTGGCAACACAATGAGGTCAGGAACAAGAGTGACGTATGTGTGGCCGGATAAGAACGATAGATAAAAAGGCCCTGTACTGTCACTCAGACTGTGTAACGTATAAAAAGTGAAAATTTAGTTTACAGCGGTTGTTTACGCGGGGTTCCGTGTACTGGCTCCCCGGTAGTAAATAAGGGCATCTTCTACCTCGCTTTCGTGTGACTTTCCTATCGGGCAATCTAGCCCAAATCTCCTAGCTTCATATTTCTAAGGGTTGTTTAAGACTTGCGCTCAGACACTCCCTTGCTAAAATCCTTTACATCTGATCTGATCTGATCTGTTTACGCTGGGAATTGATGTTTTTGATGATAGACGTGCTGTTATACTGTGGTTGGATGTGAAATCATCACTGATACTGTATCGAGTAAGCCAGTAATCCATATGTGAGTGTGGAGTACAACCCAAGTAAGCAAAATAAAAGTATTTGAAAGTACTACTTGACCTCTTTCTTGTAAGGTGTATGAGTATTTTCTAATATTGCATTACCGTAACACACATAACGTAATTACTGACGTAAGGACTAAGTTACAGCGGAAACAAAACTTACATTATAACTGAAGATGGTTCTTCCCAATATTTGGGTTTGAAGTAATCAACCCCCATCCGGCTTCCTTACAACGTCGGTGTATCAGTACTTTTGGCAGGGTAGGATGAGAATCAGTGAAAGTAGAATGGGTGTGATTTTGAAATACCAGTTTATGGGAAAATTCTCAGTGAAGACAAGCTATTTCTGGCATACGAGTGATCTGAGTAAATGTCTCACATCTGGGTCTATTTGCTAAATGAAACCGGAGACTGGATAATTTATAGTTACCATTTCTTAATTCCGGTCTACTTTTATTTTCCTGACTTTAAATAAAGCTCAAACTCTAACCAGAAGGAAATTATTTTCTCTGAACGAATTAATTTCATGTACATAAGTTACCATACATTTTAAATTTCAGAAATAACTCAAGTTTGCTTATACCACCCTGGTAGACCACAGGTCGTAGCGCTAGCTTCCTGCCATTCGTCCGAAATAGGACCGGGTTCAAACCCCGGTGTTGCATAGATGTTGTGTTTGCTTTACCAAAGTGGCTCTCTCACTTCTTTGGATCTAGTGGTCCTAATTTAAAGAACGGGTGACTATTTATAGGCCATCGAATTGCTCACGGTGGTCGTTAAGCGCCCACCCCAAAAGTTTACTCATTATGTTTTACTAACTCGCCACAGCAACACATAAGAGTTACGTTTGTCTTTTGTCAAAAGTGCTTATAAAATGCACATGGCATATAAAATGCAAATTATTAAAATAACAAAACCAATTCCCTCAGGATAATTGTTTCTTGGTGTTTGAACTCAGTCAAATGTAAACGACATAAAAATCAGAAACCAGACTTCACAACACGTTACTGAACATCGTAGTATGCTAATTCAGAACTACTGAAACCATTTTAAAGAAGATTATCTAAGATTTAATTGGAGAAGAAATCCTGTTTGCTTCCACTGATGTCATTCAGGTCTATCAACCAATGAAAGTGAAACGTATCACTAAGTGATCTGACTTGCAATGGCAGATTGGAGTTTGAATCTGAAAACAATAACATTCGTTAACTTCCGTAGGAGATAGCAAGTATACCATTAATTGGAAAAAAAGTATATACCCATACTTTGTGTTCCACAAAATGGTATGATACTGGATTTCTATTAACATTGGCAGTAAAATACAAATGCAATATGTAATAGATCGTGGAACTAATCTTCCCTCGGGATCAGGGAATTATCCTGGGATCAATTAATATCGAAGTGTTGCGCTGAAGTTGCAAATTCTGTTTCTTTAAACTGATATGATATTTTTAATCGTTTTGCTTCTGTTAGAAGTAACAATTAACATTTTTATTTCTTCTCAGTATTTCGGCTAGTAGTCTGAAAGAAAATAAATAACATCCCGATTAATTGCAGGTGCATCGGCTATACATTGAAAGTTAAACCTACCGCAAAAAGTTTATGTCCATTTTATAAAAGGAGAATTAACGCGTGCGTTAACAGTATATCCTTTTGACTTTATAAAATTCATAAATATTCCTTAACTTACGTTTTCAAGTAAAAAATAGGATACTTCTGAATATCCTAACTAGTTCATCCATATTTCGAAAGCGTTTAATTGTTTTCAGAAAAAATATATATGTAGAATACTCCTACAATTCTTAGCAATGTCGAACGCCTCCATATTGTTTTTAAGTTGTCCCAGTGTAAATTACATTTATTACAGTAACCCAACGCATCCAAATTTTCAGATTTTTACATTCAAGTACAATTGAACATTTTATAAGTGATGTAGAAACGTGTTGTGATTTTTATTTAGCAGTACGAGAAGTAAAATGTTTGGTGTCGTTGAAATGATTCAGTGCGTTGAAGCCGTCGATCAAGTATAATGGCTAAACTAGGTGCCATAATGAAACATTACGAACCGCTTCGCTAATTTAGACGAATTCGTCGTATCCACTTCATCATTTGACACTGAATGGTTCATTTGTTACCAAACAAATATACTGTTTTGCCAGTCCCGCTACAGCTAACGTGCATTAACATGCATATCGACCGACACTTCTCCCTGCTTCATTCGGGATTGGAACTAAGTGACTCGGACAATTATCGTGGAATCCATTGGACTGAAATGATGTGTAGACAACACGAAATGACAGACATTCATGAATACATAATCAGCTTATAACGCGATTTCATATACACTCACGGACAATGAAGTTTGCGCACCAAGAAGGAAGTAGCATCGGATTGAACTGAAATTTTATGGACGTAATGATACACATGAATGATACACATGATGGCAAAAACAGAGCTGCAGGACAATTACGGTGGGATCTGTGGCTCGCAGTCCGGTCATTTTCAATAGCGCGTTGCACCGCCTTGTGCGGAGATACATGCTGCAATACGGTCCGCGCATTGAGGCGAAAAGACGCCTGATGTTGTCTTGCAGCAGACTGTCCCACACGTGTTGGGCGGTGAGCTCCAAATCCCGGATAGTGCGGCACGGCGGCAGCCAGCGTTTAAACTGGTCCCACACATGCTCAATAGGGGAAATGACAGGGGAGTGGGCAGGCCATGGAAGTGTCTGGACATGACGTAGGCAGTCCTGGACAACCCGACCAGTGTGCGGGCGGGCATTATCCTGCTGGTGTAGCGCACCTGGAATCCCTGCAAGAAATGGAAGCACATGGGGCCGTAGGACCTCATCCACATACCGCTGGCCCGTCAATGGTCCACGTACCACTACTAAAGCTGATTGGCTATCGTAGGCTATGGCTCCCCAGACCATAATGCCTGCAGTGGGGAGGTGTGGCGCTCGATTGCGAGCTTGGGATTGTGCCGTTGACCCGGGGACCTCCACAGCCGGACATTTATGATAACCTGTCCCAAACACGAAGAGGCACTCAACGCTAAACACCACAAGTCGCCAGTCTGTGGCGTACCACGTCGCTCTGGCCTGCCACCACTGCACACGGAGCCGGCGATGTTCCGGCGTTAATGGCAGCACACGTAAAGGGCGTTGTTATCGCAGATTGGTTTCCGCGAGGCGTCGGGAAATTGTTCGTGGGCACACAGGGGCCGCTACATCTGCCTATATAGTGGACCGAGTTCCCGTGAGATTCGTTTGTGCCTGGCGCACGATCCGTCGATCGTCTCTACCGGTGGTTCTCCTGGTCCGTCCGGAGCCGCTCCGCCGTGTGGCAGTGCCGTCACGTGTCCACTGCTCCCAACACAGTCGGACGGAAGCAGAACGATCCACGTGGCTGGCTATGAGGCGCGCCGACCACCCAGCAGTTTTCATCCCCATGATTAGGCCTCTCTCAAAGTCCGTGCGTTGCGTAAATCGAAATCTCTGGCGTCTACTCGGCATTATTTTCACTCTGTACTCTGGCTTGCGTCGGCCGGTTCTTTTCGCTTTCATGGGGCATCTGCTACACTCCGGTTTATAAGGCTGCCGGTGAGTGCTTTCAGTGCCACCACAGGGTGTGCGGTCATTCACGCTCTCACCAAACGTGGATCATTTGCAAACCAGCACGCACTCTAGCTATTTGCAAAATTTTGCGGTTGTAGCATGTTATCTTCTAGGTGCGCAAATTTCATTGTCCGTGAGGGTATATACGCGTATATAATTTTCTACAGCATATATCCGTGAGGTTCTAAGTAATCCAAACGGAATTTTCACCTGTGTATTTACCTTTATGCTTGACTTACATCGTATTTAGTATTATTACTAGGTGCAAGCCTGTCAATAATGACGGGGGAAATAAGATATATAATTCTTAATAACCAAGTATTCTTTTTGTTTGTGATGTCCAAATGTGAAAGTATATTTCATGAACATTACAACAATACAAAAAATACTACGTCATGCAGTTGTTACGTCACACGCTGACGTAATTCGCAATTTCCATTCACGGAACACCTGCCTGAAAACGCAAAAATATTAAGCAGGACGTCACACATATTTCTTTCTCAGTTCGTGCTATGGTAATGACCTCACATATTTATATCCGAAAAGCAGTTTCCATTCACTGAACACCTGCACGAAAACACAAAGTTCTAAGCGTGACGTCACAAATATTTCTTTCTCGGTTGTTGCTATTGTGAATACTCTTTCCACTGCGCCACCAAAGTAGGACAAACGTTCAGACAAAGCAAATTATATTATGTGTGATTAAGGCCATCTTCCTGTTTAGAAACATGTTCATTCCACTTGCGATTTTTGAGATACATTCTCGTGTAAAAAATGTACTGAAAATAAACTTTCTTATGCAAATTTATCGATGGAATTCCGAAATACGAAGCGCTTCCACATTTCAAAAACCTGATAATTACGCACATGGAGTAGAGTATTTACGGGACTTCTGCGTTTGATGATGATGCCTTGAAGCAATCCCGTTCAGTTAACATTCAGCACAAATCTTGTGAATTCATTTCTTGGAAAAAAAAAGAATCAGCAGTAAATTAAATTATAATTATTCCATAGGTTGGTGTTTGATGAGTTAGATGACTTAGCAATCAGAAGGTCCATACTTAAACCACAAAATAGGGGGGCCATGAATTCATTTTTTTTTATTGGAGGTATAACGATCACCATGAGCAACGAGCAACTCAATGGGCTATAAGCAGTCGCCCGTCCCTAATTTAGAGTCACTGGTTCCAGAGAAGGGAGAAAGTCAGTGCCGTAAGACAAACACAACATCCATGCCTCACCGGGATTCGAATCCGCACTCCTTTAGGACGAAGACCACTGTGCCACCGCGGCGGAGCATCCATTTTTTTTCGTTTCCCACAAAGAAAGCATGTGACGTACATGTCAAGACGGCAAGACGCAGTGATAAGCACTTGTCGCTGAGTTGTTTCGGGAAACTGTTCGGCTCCGGAGTGGGAAAGATGCGGTTTCGAGTCTCTCCGCCAGCAAATTTGTGTCTCCACATTGGCGCCCGAAAGTAAAAATGAATTTCCTGGCCGTTAGGTAATTCGAAGAATGTGGGACGTTCCTTTCACACATCGTCTGGAATTAATGAGAATTCCTTATTTGCTTCGGAAACTGTTTTTTTTTTTTTTTTTTTTTATTGGAGGTTTAACGACCACCGTGAGCAACTCAATGGGCTATAAGCAGTCGCCCGTCCCTAATTTAGGGTCACTGGTTCCAGGGAAGGGAGAGAGCCAGTGCCGTAAGACAAACACAACATCCATGCCTGACCGGGATTCCAACCCGGACCCCTTACCGACGAATGATCAAAGGCCAGCGCCTTAGACCACTGCGCCACCGGGGCGGCCTTCGGAAACTGTGTGATGCTTCTTCTACACATGGTTCTGAAATTAGTTAGAATTCCTTCTCTTGCAGTGAGCACCTTTAAGCACAGTTTGCAGCGAAACCGAAATCAGCGATTTCGTTCCCTACCTTTCTCAGGGGGCGGGAGATATATGTCACGTACTGCAGAAGTGACATACATGTCAAGACGGCAAGTAGCAGTGACAAGCATTTGTCGGTGTAGCTTAATTGGGAAAGCATTCGGGTCCGGAGCAGGAAATTCGAGCTTCGCCACCGGCAAAATTGTTTTTCGTTGTAAGCCAAATTGCATTTTGCATCAGCTGGGTATGGACGAAGAGCCATTAACCCTTTTAACGACCATGACCCTAAACCTTTGTATCACTCCAAACACCCTAACGCCCAAAATGTCTGTTGGTTCGCTTCTTTGTTTAGTAACAATAATGATGACCGAATGTGACTCCTAATGATCCCTCATTGGTTGTGCAAGGTAAAGATAGGAAATCTGACTGACTCTGGAGAGGCGTTTCGTGCGGCTATGGTCGTTAAGAGGTTAATGATCAGCTTTATGTGAAAACATCAAAACTAGAAGGTTCCCTTAATTCCTATGATTCGTACAAGTGGTATCATCAGTCTGGAAGAACACGCTTTTACAAATAGCTAGAAACAGAAAAAAGAACAGCACATACTGGTTGGTTGGTTATTTTTCTGATATTTGATAGCTTAGGGGTCAGGTTTGTCCATTGATCGCCAAAAAAGAGAAATTAGGAAAACTGAAGTTTCTGGCCGTGACAGCGTCCCTAATAAATTGACAAGGCAACAGATCACATGCGCGACTTTTTGGAAATTGTTAAAAAGACCTAGGCCGAGGCCTAGGTCTTTTTAACAATTTTTATTAGATTGTGCTCATATTAATAAGGCTTAGACACAAGGTCTAGTTAGTATTATTTTCGCCTTTACTTAGGCATTAAATATTTGCAAAATAAACTGCTAAAAGGGTTTTGCAAAAAATTTGCAAAATAAACTGCTAAACTGCTAATATAACTGCTAAAAAGGCTTTGGCCTAGGCTTAGGCCTTTTTAGCAGCTTTATTCCGTGGTGCTCATATTTGTAAGCTTTGCATCAAGTCAAGTTAGTAATACTGCGCTTTTACTTACGAATAAATATTTCATACACTTGAACAAAATATGTCAGAAAGTCCTGGACCAAAGGCATATTAATTATTATTTAATGCCTAAATAAGAACGCAATATTACAAACTGGATTTCATGTCCGACCCTTACGAAAATGAGCACGACCGAATAAAATGTGTCAAAAAGGCCAAGGCCTATTTATTAATATTTAATGCCTAAGTAAAAGTACAGTAATACTAACTTTACTTGGTATCCAAACCTTATGAAAACCAGCACAACGGAATAAAAACTGTTGAAAAAGCCTAGGCCTAGGGTCTACTTATTAATATTTACTGATTAAGCAAAAGCGCAATATTACTTAAATGACTTGGTGTCTAAATTTATGAATATGAGCACGATGGAATTAAAACTGTTAAAAGGCCCAGGCCTAGGGCCTATCTATTAATATTTAATGCCTAAGTAAAAGCGCAATAATACCAACTTGACTTAGTGTCTAAATCTTCTGAATATTATCACGATAGAATAAAAACAGTTAAAAAGACCTTGGTCTAGGGCCTTTTTATTAATATCCAATGCCTAAGTAAAAGCGCAATAATACTAACTTGACTTGGTGTCTAAACTTTATATATTCTTATACAAAAATGAACACGGTGGAATGAAAAACTGTTAAAAAGGCCTAGGTCAAGGTATTAATATTTAATTTCTAGGTAAAAGCGCAATAATACTAACTTGACTTGGTGTCTAAATCTTATAAAAATAACACGATGGAATAAAAACTGTTTAAAAGGCCTAGGCCAAGGTATTAATAGTCAATGCCTAACTAAAAGCGCAAATATTACTTGGTGAGTAAACTTTATGAATATGAGAACGATGGCATAAAAACTGTTAAAAAGGCCAAAGCTCAGGCCTAGGCATATTAATTTATTTTTAATGCCAAAGGAAAAGCGTAATATTACTTATCTGTGTGGGTGTCCAAACCTTATAAATATGATCACTGCGGAAGACAACCGAAATCGTACGTTTTTCCGCATGCGATTTGTATGTAACAAAAATTTGTAAACGCGACGAATCGTCGTAGTCGACGACTTGACGCGCGACGAATTGACGTATAACCAGTGCCACTTGGCCAAAGAAGCTGTGAACTGCTCTTTTCTGCATACTATGAAGTTTTAAGGTGTATTTGGTCTTACGGTACCACTACGCGGAAACAGTACCCCGGGGTTGGACGAATTAGGGAGTTATTTTGTATCGAAGTTAGTTCAGAGGAGGGGAATACACTAGAGCTAAACAAAAATTTTCTGTTTCGAAGGCCATTTAGCGATAAAAGAAATGTTCCAATGGTTAGAACGGTTCGAGGAAAAACTGGTACCAAGGAGAACACAATACCGTCGTCTTTCTTTGGCATTTATCATAATGAAATCTGATACATTCCTTTTTCTCCACGCATCAAAAATTATTTCTGGATACATATTTCAAAATCCGAGAAGGCTAACCCAGTTTCAATAAGTTTTGAATTTTGTAAACCACTTGCTTCTATCCAGATCTTCTGACTCAGCGAAAATTTTACAAGCGACGGGATGTCTCAATAACTGCTTCCCAATCAGCAAATGGAAACAACTAGTACAAACACCTGCTTTGAAGAGTTCTGACGTATATCTGTAATTTAACCTTCCTTTTTGAGTTTTTGTTCTTATACGAATTATGTGACTTAGATTTCTTTCTGAACCGCACGTCGGCTTCCTTGAATTTTCCTAATTGTTTTTGTCAACGACTGACAGTGAGTCGAAGGCAAACAAGAAAGATGAGACCTATTTCTTGGGTGTAATGAGCATGTCTTCTGAATACTGTCGAACCCGAAAAAAAAATTCAAAGCAGGTTTATAGAAGAAATTATTAAGCAAAAAATAAGATGCATTTACGCCCTCCAAGAGAAAATCTACGCATGAAGAGAAACCCCTCAGGAAGAGATGGAATCATCTTAATTCTCATAATAATAATAATTATAATAATAATAATAATAATAATAATAATAATAATAATAATAATAATAATAAAATGTGATCCGGATTTCTACGCAATCAGCAAAACTTTCACAACTAAAAACAGGTACTGTGATCTGTCCTTATATCATGTGACATGCCTGCTCCGCAGGACGCACATGAGATAAAGGCAGATAGCAATAAGATCACGCGCCAGTGTAGTATAGTGGGTAGCACTAGGAGCTCTGGAGCCGGGAGTTGCAGGTTCGAATCCTATCCTCCTATTCCTGGCATAAAAATGATGGAGAAATTTACTTCATCATAGCAATTATGTCGAACAGCAGCTGATACAGTATTTGGCGAAACACTTTTTCGACCATAATTTTTTTCCTGCTGGACCAAATCGGGTCATTTTGGAATATGATATGTGCTGACCCATATGCAGATGGATCGGAAACCTTAACACAGATCAGGTATTGAACTTAATCGCAAAGATCATACAAATTGACCAACAAAGTAGGTGTGTATCACATTCATTTAATGCAACGATAACATAAAAAAAGTACGAGAAAACGACAAAACAATAACTAATACTTAGTGGTAGAACTACTAGACTTAATAACAGCTGCACAACGGGCCGGCATCGAGTCCACTAGCTTCTCGACGGTGACCTGCGGAATTCGCGCCCATTCTGCAGACAGCTGGTCGAACTTCTGGGCCCTATTCCGGCAGGTTTTCTTAGCACATCGTCTCTCGAGCTCCTCCCACATGTGCTCGATGGGGTTGAAGTCCATAGATTGGCTTTGCCAGTCTAGAAGTGTGACCAGTTGCTGCTGGAAGTCTGCCTTCGCTACTGTGTTGGTGTGCTTCGGGTCGTTGTCTTGCTGCATGATCCATTCGGGTGGCATGTTCTGGTTTGCCCATGGGAAGACATCGTTGATGAACATGTTCGTGTAGCTGTGGCCGGTCATTATTCCGTCAGTCTTGATGATTGGACCCATTCCATTGCGAGAGAAGGCGCCGTAAACCATGAGCGATCCTCCTCCGTGCTTGACCGTCGGCTGAATGAACTGGGGGTTGAATCTCTGGCCACACGGACGTCGTACGTATCAGATGCCATCACTTCCGAACAAGTTGAACTTTCTCACGTCGGTTAGAAGCACCTTACTCCAGTCCGCCGCGGTCCAGTGTCGATGACGGCGCGCGAACGCGATTTTGCTCGCCGATTCTTGACTGCGATGAGTGGTTTCTTGGCGGGCGTCTTCCATTTAATCCACCAGCAATGAGACGACGGGAGATGGTCATTCGGCTGACGTTCAGGTCGTTACTGTCGCGGAATTCGGTGGCGATGTCCACAGCAGTTAAGGTGGGATCAGCACGAGATCGACGGAGGATGCGTCTATCCTGCCGCAACATAGTGGAACGAGGCCTACCACATCGCGGAGTGTTCTCGACGGTCCCAGTCATCTTATAACGTTGCAGGATAGCTGAACTGGACTGGTGTCGGATCTTCAGGGCCCTCGGAATGTCGGTGACGCGCATTCCGGATTCCATCATGTTTACGGCCGACTGGCGAGCTCCAACAGGGATATCAGCCTTCTTACCCAATTCTGAAAACCTAAGATTGACTTATTATCACACTACACATCGCAAAACCCAGAAAAATCGCAAGAAAAACATTAATACATGCAGCAAACAAATAGGTAATAATTGGCGACTCTTGAATATGGCCCATTTCGAACGACAAATTCGCTCTGAGCGAAATGCAAACTACGCGGCATTGTAACCCACGAATCAACACATATTATATCTCAAAATGACCCGATTTGGTCCAGCAGAAAAAAATTATGGTCAAAAAGTATTTCGCCAAATACTTTTGTTCGCTATCCAGCAAAAACACAAGTGCTGGGAAACTGCTGGCCAACAGCTGGCAGTGATGGGTCACTGCTGGCTGAAATCTGCCGCTCACGGCCCGGTAGTGGTCCGTTGGGGGCAGCGCTATCAGTTGCCGAGCCATTGATGGCCCTGCAGCGTCGCCGTGAATTGTGGGCCTCCAAGCAAGTGCCACTAATGGCCCGTTGCTGGCAACCAATGCAACCCCCAACAGCAGGTGGAAGTAACGGGACTGCGCATGCGCAGAAGCAACACTTGCTGTGTCTCTCATGGTACCAGTTAGTTGAAGACGACGCTATCGCCATCGTGCTGTTTTAGTGGATGCTAAGAAAAAAAATCCATATGTAGAGAGGCGAATTAATTTCCTAATTAAATTTTTCGTCAACGAAGATATCAGATTAAGCCGTGAAATACTAGATTACACCCATGAAATACACCCACTCTATTCCCATGAATAACAATTCATGGAATGGAGTGGATGAATAACAAGAAAAAATTTGAAACCGCTTGAAACAAATGTTCTGAAAAACCATTAAAACAACGTTTGTTGGAAAAAAACATATATACGCGTAAAAATTTATTAATTATTTGAAAGAAAAAAAGCAACGCTATGTGGTGTACTCATCCATGAGTTGAATACACAAGACTGGGAGAAATTCGCTTCTAAAAATAACGACAAGTAAAATAAAATATCTTTCCTCTTTAAAACAAATGTAGCGTTGGACAACGGAAAGGAAAGACAGAACGTTAAAAATGTAACAGAATGTGACATGAACCCGGGTAAATATATATTTATTCAACAATCTCTTTTCAAGATGACAAGAACAGTACAAAACTTTGGAAAGCGACTCTAAGTATGTACACTCCTTGAAAATGAGTGAAATTCCCTTAAGGTAAAAAAAAAAACTATTGTTACTTTGAAAAAATTAATTTATGAATTATATCAAACTGATTTTTATGAAAAATACCTCGCAATATTTTAAATTGAAAGAGGGAAGCATTCGATTACACATTGTATACGAAACAGATAGCTTTAATCATAGGCGCGAGCACGGCAAATTAGTCCGGTTGGTACAGTGCTCAGCTATGACGCGAACGGCCCTGGTTTAAATCTACTCAGAGGCAAGCGGGCGTTTTTCCGGTTTGTTGAGAAAATTTCCCCAGCGCAGTGCGATAGTTCACAAGTTTCGTAAGGGTAAGAAAAAATGTAGCTCTGGGGAACTGCGGTTGTCCCTCATTTTTTTTTTTATTATTATTATTATGTCTACTACTGGGTAATTGGCGGACAAGATTCGGCAAGCCACCAGTTACGTCACGTAGTTGCCGGCTGCAACTACCGGCCCACTAGCGGACCACATTAGGCTAGCCATCATTTCTGGCACGTGCTTGCAGGGCCACGGAAGGGCCACTTGTGGCAGCTACTGCCTGTGATGGACCACTGATGGCCCTGTTGTGGCATATGACAACTGATGGGGTGCCAACTGTTGGCCAGCTGTTGACCTGAACTGCTGGCCTTTCTGTTGGCCGCCCGGACATTTTATTGACGGTTCGGCAGCGGCAACACAGTGCTCGGCCATTGCTGGCAGTGCTGGCCCAGCAAGACTGTTTCTGCTGGGTACTGTATGTGTGCAACGTAATATAACAAATTTTACACACAGAGCATTTCTTATAACAGAAGATATCCAAGGCACAAGGGGTTTTCAAATCGGTTTCTTAGAAACGAAAATAACCACCCAGAGCGCGATTGGTCTAACTGCTGGTTTCAGACCAAATAAGCCCGAGATGGGTTCGGATTTGAATCCAGATGAGGCATAGATGTTGTATCTGCTTTACGGCACTGGCTCTCTCACTCCCCTAGAGCCAGAGACCCTAAATTATGAACCGGCGACAGCTTATATCCCATCTAGTTTTAAAATCGGACTTTTAGAAGTGAAAAAATCATCATTACATGGATTTGTCTTAATGCCACCTAGGGTGAAAATTAAGCCGTCCCCCCTCCCACCACGTTGCGCAGTAGTCTAAGCGCCAGCTTCTGATCATTCGTCCAAATCCCTGTGAGGCACGGATGTTGTGGTTGTCTTACGGCGCCGACTCTCTCCCTTCCCTGGAACCAGTGACCCGAAATTACGGACATGCGACTACTAGTAGTCCGTTGAGTTACTCACGATGTTTGTTAAACGCCAGGCAAACAAACGAAAAAACTGAACATTATTTTGAGAATAAAAGTTCACATAAATGTTCTTCGCGATGAGTGGCTCCTGACTGAAAAATATTTCTTTCAGGTAGATTTTTAAAAGCGAAGACATGATTGCAAACATGTTAAAAACAGAAATATGCACTTAGTGGCTAGTGAAAAACTATTCTAAAACGCATGCTAAATATTCATCGGCGTGACCCTATTTAAAGCAAAAAAAAAAAGGAAAGAAATATAAATTAAGTCCGATTTTTAGAAGTAGAGATTTTGAAAATAATACAACATAAATTTACGCCTCCTAACTGTGGCACCATGCAATACTTCAAATAGAAAGTGTTCACAAAATGGTCTTCTTGGTAAAATGTATCGAAAACTAAGAATAATTTTGAAGCAATTGTGTAAAGTATATTTTGAATTTAATAGTACACTATATTGACAAAAGTCACCGGACACCTAGAAGCGAAACACAACATAGCATTTATTGACATACATTAGTACGGTGTCCGTCCACCTTAATGCATCCACTGACCCTTCGAGGCATGCTTTCGAAAAGGTTTTGGAACACAGCGATTGGTATGCTCTTCCATTCAGTACATAATGTTACCGTTAACTGTTGCTTAGTAGTAGGCTTTGGTTCCAGACTTCCTATGCGACGCTCTAATTCATTCCATAGGTGCTCTATGGGATTAAGATCAGAGCTCTGTGCTGGCCAGTCCACACACGATACGGAATTATCGTCAAACTACGCCGTAACAGTTCTTGCTTTACGGCTCTAGTGCATTATCCTGCCGGTACCAACAAGGTTCCATAGTATTGCCACAGAGCTGGTAGGGCATAATTATCCAGAATGTCGATGCAGACGTGCTGTTTAACAGGTTTGTCCACGTTAACCAGTGGACCGGGACCATACTACGAAAAACACTCCCACACGAGTACACTGCCGGCTCCAAACTTGACCGTAGGAACAGTACACTGTGGTAAATAGCGTTCCCCCGGCTGCCGCCATACCCACACACGGCCATCAGACTGATGGATCGTATATCTGGATTCATCAGCCCATAAGACCCGTTTCCATTGATCTACGGTCCACGATAAATGTTCTTTACACCATGCTATACGACGAGTAGCATTCCGAGTGGAACTGAAATGTTTATGGGCAGCCGCACGACCACGTTAACCCATGGAATGAAGTTCTCTGCGAATGGTACGTGTACATACCGAGGTTCCAGCATTTTTACTCACTTGTACACTGAGGTCTTGCGCAGTACTCCGTCGATTAGCAGTAACGACTCTCCTGAGGCTTCGACATCTTCTATCACTGATTCCCTTTGGTCTGCCCGTACGTTTTGATGCTTCAGACACGCCATGTGTCTTCCACTTATTCATTACATCCAAAGCAGTTGACTTGGGTATGTTTAAATGCCTCTCGGTTTCTCTTATGGACAACCCACTAATATAACACCCAACAATCTTTCCTTTCTCAAAGTTAGTTCTCTCCCGCCGCGACATTTTCACTCAACCTCACAGCGCAATATGATTCGTTTGCTTTCGAAGGGGTTTCCGGTGACTTTTGTCAATATAGTATATATCGTAACGGAGCACAACCTTTGGTATCTCCTCGTCGTAGAACGAGGCCGCGAGTGAAGTGAGACCTTTCTGCACTACTGCTTTGACTTCATGATGAATTACTAAGAGCTTACACAACTGGAAAAAGAACCAAACAGGAGATCTCTAATTCCAGCAGAAGGTCATTCATCATCTCTCTTGAGCCCTTTCGTCATCATATCCATGGTTTCAGAGACTACGGTGAAAAGCAGCCGGATGGCATAGGATGGTGCACAGCTTTTACTGACTCCAACCATTTACTCGCCTCATCATAGCTTTTCTCTATGGCTTTCTACAGCCTCTCTATGGTTTTCTAGAGCTCTTTCTTCACCTATCTCTCTCAAATGGGTTTCACGGTTTCAGAAACTAAGATGAAGAGCTGCAGAATGGTATAAACTGGTACACTGTCGCTATAGAATCTAACCATAAGCTCGCCTCATCATCTCTTCCCTAAGTGACTTCTTGAAACTCTTTCTGTATTGACTGATGTTTTCCACGGTTTCTGAAACCACGATGAAGAGTTGCAGGATGGTGCAAATCTCCATAGACTCTAACCATATATTCACATCATCATCGTCACAATCTTTATAGACTCTAACCACACACTCACCGCATCATCGTCACAGTCTCCGTAGAAACTAACCGCACATTCACATCTTCATCGTCACAATCTTCATAGACTCCAAACATAAATTGAGCTCATCATCGTCACAATCTCCACAGACTTACCATTCACTCACCTCATCAACGTAGAACATGGCTCCCATATTCCACGTTCTGAGAGACTATGATACAAAACCCCTCCAGAATAGCATGGGATAGTACACAACCTACATAATCTGCAATCATATCCTTATGAATACTGAATAAAGCGATTCCTTCTTTAGTAAAAATGTTCGCCACTGCCGGAACTTCGCAATTAAAAATTTCTTCTGCCATTGCTAATTGCCGTAAAGATTGAACTTGCTGAACTCCAACAACAGGTCATCAAGTGGATGCTCTTGCTTTTGATATTGTTAAAGGATGATGAAATTTGGACGAGCACAGTCAATATATACTTGTTATAGCAGTACCTCTAGTATACAGCGTGCTGTACCTTCCTTCTTAGGTGTAACAAAAAAGGTGCTACAAGTAACAAGACAGTGCCAGATAGATCAGCATACGAAATCAAAATACAAGCAAGAGAAAATCGTTTGAAGGTCTAAAAGATGAGGAAAATAGCCAAAGAGAAAAGTAAATTATTTTATTTTAATTATTAACGACCTCAATAGTTAAATAAGGACGCATTCTTTATCTTACTAGAATTCAGTGCGAGTTGCGTGTGGATTCCCATATGTGGAAAGTGAAGATATTTTTAAGCAAATATCCTATTCTTAGATCATAAATACTGAAGTTGGTCTCTTTGATAAAAATCAGATTTATCAGAAAAATTCCAAAACATAAAAATTGGTGTACAATGTCATTATGCTATCATGAAAGACTGATAGTTGTGCATCTTTTGTTTCTTCATTAAATGAACAGGTATGAAATGCGCAAGAATTGTGATGAGCAAAGGAAACCTATCCACAATCCGCGAGGATAAATAATAAAAAAAGAACAAGACGGACATCATTAAAATATAGCTGAGATTAGGACTAAAGTGTATTTTAAGGCTATGCTTTAAATAATCGGAAAGGCAGTTACTTCACTTTTGATAGTTACCTTATTTCAAATGCCATATGAATGGTTATGCAAAGTGCATTCAGAATTATCAGAAGGATATTATAATACGATTGGTTTAGCAACTGTTATTTCACATTCAAGTAACAAGACGACCATTCATTTTACGTATTTCAACCTTTTCTGCACATTAAAGTTTTAATCGCAAAATAGGAAAAGTATTTTCTAAAAGAACTTTTTGTCCACTACATACCGAGCCTGCAAGCACGATATCTCAACTTAGCATTTAAAGCTTAATAAAGAAAACACAAAGCTCGCAAAATTTGAGGCAGGTCTTAAACCCAACGTAAAGCGACTTACGAACTACTTAGTTTCCCGGGATGCTAATATGTCTATGCTTTGTTCGTCCTGTATGAATCAGGAATGCCATCGAAATAGGAGGTAATTAACTGGGATCTGTCACGAGTAAATTACACTGTTGACGTCCCCGTCATTGATTAAGTGCATCCCCCACATGCAAATTCTAGTTAATTTACTTCAGACATGCCGCAATTAACGTAACTGAGCCAAATTGCAAAATTATTCAAATTTTCCAAAATTGTTTCTATTTTAAAGCTACATTTAGTGGAACGAACTTTAAAGACTTCCATGCCAACACAAGCCACATTATTGGTAATAAATCTTCTAATGTATCATCAAGCTGCTCGCCTTCAGTATGTAAAATTACCCAGGTGCTCGGCGTTCTCAGAGCCCGTGTTCTCTCTCTTGCTCTTTACATCCATTTTTGCAGCAAATTTGTAAGAATGCCATAAACATTCTTAAATGTTTAATGGGGAAAACATTCTCAAGAGACTGCATGAAATATCATTTTTGCATTACTGAAGAGGAAAAGGCCTTTATTTTAATTTGTCGACATCGATTTTCAAGAAACTGCCACATAAAAATACTTTTGCGAATAATTAATTGCAGAATAGGGCCTTCATAGAAGTGCATCTCAACCGGCTAATTAGGTGCTGAGATCACACAGTATTATGTAGTGTTTCGATTTCAACAGCTAACTTATTGGGCAAAGTTTCAAGCCGTTTCATCTTAGAAAAAATTATAGAGGAAACCAAAGCTGTTGCAGAACAAAAAAGATAATATTTCATGAACAGCAAAAGAATGAATTTTTGCAGGACAGCTTAAAGAAAGGCATTTAAATAGTCAATAGAACAGTTACTAGTCAAATAGATGTTACAGGCAGATGGATGACAAATTTCCGTTCCAGGACGATGCAATTTTCAAGTCTTCTGAAGCATGTCTACTTGCTATAACAATTATTATTTCGTTTTAAATGAAGTTCATACGCACACTTGAAAATGGCTTTCAAATTATCCAGTTTTTAACCCTACGACAGTTCCTATCTAAAACAGTAAAGACTTTTGAACCCACATTCTTTTGTAAAATGTCGCTGCAGAGAAATTGGGAAGTTGAGATATATTTATATTCGAGATATAAATCATGATGACATATCCATTTAGCGGGTTTTGTGATTCCTACTTCCGAAGTACATACGGTTCTGTATATTTACCTCAAATAACGGAGTGTGATCTTCGTCATAAGACGGTTATAAACATGGATGTTCAAGGTAAAAAAAGCGGCAAATTTTTGCAGCGAAGATTTTTGTTTAGCTTCTTTGGACGGAAATATGGCCCTTTTTGTCCAGCAGAACCGTATTACTAAATCTATTGGTCTGTGGTTTCACTATGGCTTATCTTTAGAATTGGGAAAAACAGCTTCCTTAAAAAACTGGGGTAGCTATTCGTTGTCAATCCAGAAGAGGATTTAGATACCATTTTCGAATTAATTACATGTCTTAACACTGAAGATTTCATTACGGTCGGCGATGAAGATCTGTGCATTGTGACGTGCCTGGCCAGCAGGACGCACACGACATAAAGGCAGATAGCAGCGACAACGAAAGTCCGCGTAGCTCAATTGGTAGAGCGACTTATTCCGAAATGAGGGAACCCGGGTTCGAGCCCCGCGTGGACAAAAATGACGGAGAACTTTCCGAATCACCCGGCCGTTCAAGATTTCGCAATGGTGTGATGTTCTTTCCTCACCGCGAGATAGAAAAAATAAGAGAATCCCTTCTTCAGCGCTTCGAAAATTAAAAGGGTGTGATGTTGCATTCCACACACTAGATTGACTGGGAGTTCTCAAGTGCACGTTCTTCAGCGGATGGCTGCCTGCAACGATTCAGGGTCACGGCTGACCGGTGGGCTATGCCCCCGGCCCTCTTTCGGGGGGGGGGGAGATTTGGAGATTTGACGTGCCTGCCCAGCAGGACGCACACGACATAAAGGCAGATAGCAGCGACAACGAACGTCCGCGTAGCGCAATTGGAAGAGCTACTTATTCCGGAATGAGGGGACCCGGGTTCGAGCCCCGGCGTAGACTAAAAATGACGGAGAAATTTACTTCGTTATAGTATCGAAGATGCAACGAACAATGTGCACGAGTTCGTTGCTTTGAAAACATCCGAAGAAAATGATTTGGTTGAGGACACATCTGATGCAGCTGTATTCAGATCTACGATTTTTTAAAGAAACTGTAAAGTGTAATGAAGAGTTAAAAACTTTTTATGAACAAAAGGGATACGGGAAGATTAGCGCTATTGAAAAATTGAAAAATACATTTTGAAAACCATGCTACTAATTGCCAAATAAGGAACAACAGCTTTTACCAGATTTTTGGCTGCCAAACATTGTCGACTAATTTAATCCTAATATGTAAAAGGCTAAGTTGCGACGACTTGGATCAATTTTTAAGTCGTCATAGCAACAACCGAGAAACAAATGTTTGCGACGTGATACTTAGCTTTTCGTGTTTTCGTGCAGGTGACGTCTTCGCCTACACGCGTACAGTGCACGCGTATATCACTTTGTTTTGTCGTCATAGCAACAAAGAACACAGCTGCTGGTGTGACGTCATCTCATCCAAATAATTCTCCCATGACGTCAGAGATGTGTTACGTCACACGGTCAACTCTTTAGAAATAGGAAAACTTTACGTCAGAAATTTTGGTTCTACTTTACATACCCTTGATATGCTTTATTATGTTTAACAGAAAAAGACGAAGATTTATATTCCGGTGTTCACACCGTGTTATCCGTAACCGTACAGTTCTAGGTTGTAAGATGCTTTACCAAATTATTATTTTTTCATGCATTTTCCTCCTAAAAATATTTAATGACCGTTAATACTTATTAAATTTATTAATTTTATTACATACTTGCGACGACGTGGATCACTTTTATTTCAGTAAGGCAAGGACGAACGTTGCTGTCCTTCGCGAGCTTGGCTGTTATTTTAAACGTTGCCTACCCCGCGTCAAAAAAGAAATTTACCTGTTTCATTAGATGAAGAGATTGAAGATAAACGCCGCAAAGCCGATTACGATGGAGCAAGGCGCGAACAACGCACTGCAGTCGAAAGACAAGAAGTTAACCGCCGGAATGCCAAATATGCCAGAAAAAAGAGAAAAAAATGCAGTGCAGTTGAAAGAATTTCTGAATTTCGACGTTTGCGTGATCGTCGTACTAACATGACGCCGGAACATATTGAAGCTGAATCTCAGTGCATGAGAAATGTTCATATTGCAGAGGCACAAAATATGACCCCGGAACACAGAAATGCGACTTTTACGTTACAGACGATGAAAAGACTGTAGCGAGACACTCATCTGGCACTCCTCAGCAAAATTTGTGAATTTTGAAAAGCCAAAACCTTTGCGGGAGAGAGACTTTCAGATGATAAATTTTCTAAATGCTGCTCAAAAGCAGCAGTAAAATTAGATCCCATTCGTACTTCACCATTAATTGAACAATTTATGAAATCTCAGCATGAGCATTTAAAACCTTTATGGTTAACATACGGTCGATTAATAGTTCTCTTGAATTTGAATCGATGGGAGCACAAATAGCTCCCCACTAAGTTATGGGCCCTATTGTTTTACAATAAATGGATCAATCTATCATGGTGCAGGAGCATTTCATCTTGATAATGGTGAACAGCAGAGATACGCGCATTTGTACATATTGCATCCTGATGAGGCTACCGCCCAAGGAGTGCAAATGCGAGAAAATAGTAGGTGCAATAGAGATCTGTTACAAACACTGAGTACATTCATGACAGAAAATAATCCATTTGTGGAAGCATGTAAAATGCTTTATGAAGTCGAGCAAGAGAGTATTCAAGATGCTCAAATGAACAATGCTGTTCCTTCTAATGTATCAATGGCTAGTATTCAAGATCGTTGAAATGATCAAAGGCGTTATAATGCTCCAAGATTTAAAGAGGTTGTCATTATATTTGAAAATGCAGATGGTGAACCTCCACTCGAACGTGACTTATTGATTCATTGTCGTGCAAGTACAAGCACAAACAGTAGAAAAACAGAAGGAATCAACATTCTCGATCCAAATTTAGAGCCTTTGGTTTATCCTCTTCTCTTCCCATATGTTGATCAAAGTTGGGCAATTGATATTCCATTGTAACATAGACCAACGTTTTTACTAAGTGTTGTTAACCAATGTACAAAGCCACGGTCAATGGTTATACACATGCAGTACTACCAACATCGTCTTTCGATCCGTGACGAATTCAATCCATTATTAAGCGCAGAAAAGCTTACGCAGCAATACATTGTTGATGCGTATGTAAAAATGAAAGCCAATAGACTGAATTACATACGACAAGCTCAGTCTCAGTTAAGGGTCAAAAAATATAAAGGTCTGATGAACCAAATTCAGAATGCTGGAGATGATGAGTTTCTTCTGGAAAAAGCTGTTATTTTGCCATCATCATTTCAAGGTAGTCCACAAAATATGATGCAAAATTATCAGGATGCAATGGCGATAGTCAGAAAGTATGGCAAGGCTGATCTTATCCTTACTATGACTTGCAACCCGAAACTGGAAGAAATTACTGAAAACTTGAGCGGTTAATCTGTCGAAAACCATCCAAATTTAGTTGCTAGAGTCTTCGAACAAACGTTGAAAGAATTAATGGCCGATATAACCAAAAGGCATATTTTTGTAGTTCCAGCAGCCAAAGTTCATGTAATCAAATTCCAAAAAACAGGGCTTACCCGTGCTCATATGCTCTTGATTTCGAAAGAAGAGGACAAACCAACATTGCCTGAGAAAATTGACCAAATTGTATCGGCAGAACTTTCAGATAAAGATCATTTGCCAGTTTTACATGCAACTGTTGCGAAACACATGGTTCATGGCCCGTGTGGTGAAAGTAATCACACTTCACCCTGTATGGAAGATGGCAAACGTACCAAGAAATTTCCGAAGTCTTCCAAAATGAAACAGTTGCTAACAAAGGCGGGTATCCTTTATATCGCCGTAGAAAGAATGGTGCAACCACAACTGTACGTGGTAAAACTATTGATAACAGCTGGATTGTCCCTTATAATCCGTATCGTTTGTTACAGTACAATTGCCACATTAATGTCGAGGTGTGCGCTACTGTGAAAAGCGTGAAATATCTTTTCAAGTACGTATACAAATGTCATGAGTGTGCAAATGCGCATATAACAGAGCAGTAAATACGACGAATAAAAAGTCATGCTGATTCCCGATACGTTAGCTCACCTGAGACAATGTGGCGAATACTTGGTTATGATATGCATCAGCAATCTAATACAATAGTTAGCTTACCTCCTGATTCGCACTGCCCAAAGGAATACAAACTTTCCGCATTTAGAGCGTGGTTTTATAGAGCGTACAACGTATGCAAACCCGACTACCTAAATAATAAAGAAGTTGCTAATATCTATAGCAAAGGTCTAAAGGCTGGATATAAGAAGGATGACATAGACAGAGTACATAAGACTGTGAGAAATCGTATAATATCAGCAATAGAAAAATCGCCTAGTAGGACAATGAGATACGCAGGATTCATCACATATATCCCAGGCTATACATATTGGTTAAAGAATTTATTATGCAAATACAACATATTAATAGCAATGAAGTCCCCGACCCAGTTATCACATATAATATCCAATTGCAAGGAGAGACAGTGTGAGAAAGAAAAGGCGGGTGTGTACGCTATACCGTTGGTATATCCTGAAAACATGGAAAAGATATATATAGGAATGACAAAGCGATCCTTGGACACTAGATGCAAAGAACACGTGCGAAGTGTGAAGCGGAACATACAGAATATAGCCCTCGCCAGAGAAGTCCTGCATCGCTCGGCCGCTCCTGTATGGAATAATATTAGAAGAATTGCCCCTTACACGAATTTCAAAGAGACTGCCATCAGGGAAACAGTGGAAATCCAATCCAGCAAAGTGGCTTGCAATGATATAGTCTCTACGGAACTACCAATGGTTTGGCATGCATTATTAAAAGATGGAAACGCATCACGGCGCTCTGTATAGTTACGTGATAAAAAATTCATGTAATATGCTCGCGATGTCACCCGCGTTATTTTCAAAAATCATCTTCGTTCTTTACATGTTCCAATTCTCTGCATTTTTGTGTCTACCATTGCCTTGAAAAAGCCTCCCAGTGGAGTGCGAAAGCTTGGCGAATATTTGTGCTGACTACACCACGAAAATAAACGGATTTCATACCCTATATGCGTTTCATTATTATTTAGCTTACCTGTTCACCTTCCTGAAGAACAGAACATTATCTTTAATCCGGAGCGTTTAAACAATGATCGAAATGCAGTTGCTCATTATCTTCAAAGAGATACAATGCTGACAGCATGGTTCAAACTAACTGAGGGCAATGGAGATGCGCGATCCATTTGATTATATGCTCAATCAAAAAGAAAGACAATGGGTCCAACGAAAACGTGATGGAGATAATGTGATTGGAAAAATGTATTCAGTCAACCTTGGCTCTGATCCAGAAAGATATTGTTTGAGACTACTGCTACTTCATGTGTCTGGAGCGAAAAGCTTTACAGATCTAAGAACAGTCAGTGGAATTCTATATGATACCTTCCAAGAAGCTGCATTGCAGAAAGGTTTAATTAAGAATGATGAAATATGGGAGAAAACGTTAGATGAAGCATTAGTTTGGGGCATGCCTCGACAGCTACGACATTTATTTGTATACATTCTTATCTTTGTTTCACAACCCAATACACAAGAATTTTTTGAAAAATATAAATCCCATCTTTGGGAAGATTTTGCACACAGACATAACATTGGACATACTGCGGATTGTGAGCGTTGCTTGAATTTGGCCCTTCAAGAGATTAACGACACTTTCAAAGCTAACAACAGCTCATGCGATAAATATAATCTTCCAATTCCATAAAGTAACATTCCTCAAAATCCGGATGTTATTTCGACAGTGATGGAGAACGACAAAAAGCCACAGAAATGGCAAGTAATTTAAATGCAGACCAAAAAGCAGCGTATGATAGTATTATGTCAGCAACCACTAATGATGATCTTCCTCATAGATGTTTCTTCCTTGATGGCCTAGGGGGCGCAGAATTTTTTTTTTTTTTTTGTATAAAACCCTCCTCAGCAGTATCCGTGGAGAAGGAAACAGCTTTGCCTGTTGCATCTACAGGAATCGCTGCTAATCTGTTAGAAGGTGGCAAAACATACTTTAACCAATTTAAGTTGCCACCTTTAAAAGAAACGTCTACGTCGAATATAAAGATTAATTCTACCGACGCCAAAATCATTCGATCTGCGAAAGCCATCATTTGGGACGAAGCTACAATGGCCCCGGTACTGCTTTACTTGCAGTTGACCGAATACTGAAATATATTATGAGAAATCAGAAACCTTTTGGGAGCAAAGCCCTTTTACTTGGAGGAGACTTTAGACAAACTCTCCCTGTTGTCAAACATGGTGACAGAACCAAAATACTCGAAGCCAGCATTAAATTTAATCAATTATGGGAGAAGTTGGAGATTTTAAGACTCAAAAATAATGTTCGATCTGTTGATTCACAATTCAGTGAATGGCTTTCACGACTTGGTGATGGTGCCCATGAAACAGCTGATGGCCTACCAGAGGAAATGATAGAGATACCTACACGTATTTTATATGATGATGATATAGCCAAAAAAATAATTTGGTGAGAACTTGAAAATTTCTGATTTTAAAATATTTGCAAAGAAAGCCATTCTGTGTCCCAAAAACTGTGATGTTGACAAATTAAATGAGAAATGTTCATAATCTCTTAGAGGGGACAGCAAGAACATACTTAAGCTCTGATTCAATTGATGCCGATGGCGAAGAAAATACTGAACTGTATTATTCTATAGAACTTTTAAATGAGGAAACTCCATCAGGAATGCCACTTCACAGACTGAAGTTGAAGATTGGAGCTATTATCATGCTCCTGAGAAATCTCAATACACAACGAGGTTTATGCAATGGAACAAGACTGATAATTAAATAACTAAGACCCAATTTGATCATTGCAGAAGTACTCACAGGCTCAGCATGTGGTAAAACTGTTTTTATTCCGCGAATTGACCTCGCCCCTACCGATATAGACTTCCAATTCACATTAAGACGACGACAATTTTTTGTAAAACTCGCCTTTGCTATGACCATTAATAAGTCTCAAGGTCAAACACTGGAGAAAGTAGCTATGTACCTTCCTGGACCAGTGTTTAGCCATGGGCAACTTTATGTTGCATTGTCAAGAGTTAGACGGTTTGGTGATGTCACAGTTAAAGTAGTCCATGGGCCAGAAGAAGAAAAACTACTTCCAGATTCCGAAAAGATATTTACAAAAAATATCGTGTACAAAGATATTTTCCAACGTCGTTAATAAACGCTTGAACAGCAATAAGTTATTTCTAGAACCCGTTGTATTCTTATCTCAACAGGCTTTACAACTAGTAAAATAATAAGCGGTAGGTGCGTGCGTTTTAAAATTCATGGTGTAACATATCTTATTGTTACTTAAGCATGTATAATCTTACATCGAAATGCGTACATTGTATGTATTATATTTAAAATGAAAATACTGTACATGTGCTGTATGTATCCACACGTATTGTATTGTTTTTCACTGTAGAATAGCAAAAAATAATAAGAAAAACAGCATTTGAATTACATACTGTACGTACGTATTTAATATGAAGAGTTTTGCATTGTGAGTCTAGTTAGGCTCATAATTCGACCTATCGAATAGCGGACAGCTCCCAATAGCATTTATGAATGTTGAAGTCCCAGGGTGTCCGCTATTCAGAGATTTTACTGTATAAGCAAACTATTATTTTGTATATATTTTTAAGACTGGAAAAAATTTAAAATTAATTATCTGTATTACTTTGAGTAACGTGGAAGCAAGTGTTTTTACACAACCGTTTATTTCAAAAATGATGTATAAACCACATTTATATGAATTACATAAACATTTGACACGCTGCTTATCTGATCAGAGAAAAATGTTTAAAATGGAATTCATTGCAATGAATACTAGCGCGTACTCTTTATCATGTTTGTTTATACTTTTCGCAGCGTTGCGTCAGCAATCCTGCAGCTTCGATGTTGGCCTTATATTCCTCAACTACGTTTGGTTTCTGAACTTGTCTTCCTACACAGTTCTTCAAAAAGAAATCACGGCACTTACAAGTCCGGTGATTTTGGAGGCCATGAATCTTAGGAAATGAGACGACTAGAATGAAAATGGCTTTTGGAAAAAGTTGGGAGTTTGGACCAAAGTTGGGTAGGAATGCATTAAAAATAATGGAACTACACATTACAATTAACGTGTAATGCGTTACAATGTAATGCAGCAACAGGTAATGCATTACAAGGTAATCCCAAGTATGGTTTGCACAATATAATGGAATTAATCTGTAATGTATTACAATGAAGAGGATATAATTCAAAAATTTAATAATGCTATTCAAGCGCAATGGAATTATTTGTAAATCAAATTACACAATTTGCAAATAATAATTACATACTAATAGTTTATAGAAATGTACGTGTGCCAAAAGCTATGTCTAAAAAGGTCGGCCATGTAACATAGCAGACAGAGACCGAAGTGTCGTATAGAATGTTCTAGAAGCGGAAAGAATAGGTTATACTTTTGTAGAATGTTCCAGAATGATCGCTCAGTTGGACGTTGAGAGCTTTATGTAAATCAAGAATATTCCAGAAGGTTCAGATCTTGTCGCTTGCTAGTCCAGTGTTCGTATCGAAAAAGTAATGGACAACAACACTTGAGAAGTACGGCAAACATGTCAAGAGTTAGCAAATTTATGTAATATTCGGTAGTGAATCCTGAGTTGCCGAACTGTAAGTGTAGCGCTCATATGTACTTGTGACTATTAGCCCAGTAAATAAAGGATCTGACCCGGAACAAATTAGGTAAAAGCTGAATTTTTGCAGGCTGGTAGAACTCATTGGGCTTAGCATTTTCACAAAAGTCCCCACCCTCTCCCGCTTGCTTCCACCCTACACCCCCATAAAGGGGGAAATTTGGTCTTAT
Source organism: Macrothele yani (assembly GCA_039090855.1). NCBI lineage: Eukaryota > Metazoa > Arthropoda > Arachnida > Araneae > Macrothelidae > Macrothele > Macrothele yani. The sequence goes on from CM077012.1 coordinate 71,763,590, forward strand.
ACTAATCCACTCGTAACTCCCGAAATAATTGGCGTACAGCGATAATTTTTTTTAATTTATTACTATTGATATGGTCTATAAATTTTGTTCTATTCATTTTTACTATATCTTCTATAGTTTTGCTGCAATTTTTGAAAACCCGCAAAATAGCACCTTTTTTTCTGGACATTTTACCCAATAATTGCAATTACCGCTTCACAGAGCCAAAATTTCCGAAAAAGGTTCTATATAAAAGTTGTAGAAAACTTCATAACCTTTACAACGATATATTATTTGTCTTAATACGCTTTATAGTTTACCTTCTGTGGTACCGAAACTGCGAATGCATTGTAGCCACAAAATGACAAAAAATCGGGCAAAACATGCAGTAATTTTGCGGGGAGTATAGTTTTCAACGATAGGTAAAAAATAAAAAAAAAGGAAAGAAAACTCAGCTAGCTTCGCACCTGCAAAAAAGTCACCAACTCTTGCCTGTTTGCTTCACACCCCCCCCCCTGGAGGGGTGGGACTAATGATTATTATGTGCAAACGAATTGTTGAATTGAAATATGACAATGTCATTTTTCTTCTTTATACAATGCTTATAAAGTAAGAATTTAGTTCCATGCACTGGTGCTGTTTCTACAATTTCAAAATAATTAAAAAAAAAACATTTTCATTTTCAAATTTCTTAAATGAACTAAGATTAAAATTTCATAAAACTGTAATTAAAAAAGAAAAGGCTAGAAACAAAAGCGGTGATGATTAAATTTATAACTTTTAAAATGATATATATTTTGTCTTACATTGCTTCTGTGGTTCTTTTGAATATCGCACAGTTGTGGCAGAATTATCATAAATCAATATCAATGTCGTCCCTCATATCAGGCTTGTTTGTGCTTGACAGTCCACTGCAACGTCCACACATAGTAGAACATGAGAATCCGGCTTTTCGGCAGCTGCAGGAAATCATACATTCTTTCTTACAGTTGCATGAAATTAAACACAAAAGTTCATCTGGTGCCGCCGGTAAAGTAGTCGCAATTGGCTTTATTTAGTCTTCCTCCCTCTAACTTCTATCCCCAGTTGGTGGGGTCAAGTTTGTTCCCTGACCACATTTGAACTTGAAGGTATACCCACAATAAATGCTGTCGAGCTGCTGCTAGTGTAGGTGGAAGTTTTCCCAATTCAAAGTTTGATCTCAGTGATGGTTTAGCAATTGATTTTTCTAATAAAAGTATCTGGCATCATCTAAATTACTGTGTTTGCTCAAACCATATAAATCCAAAAGGAAGCTTTCTCCATTTTTAAAGATTTCTTCTTTTGAAGCATTAATGCGGTTGAAAACTGTTGCTTGTGACTGAGCCTCCTGAGAATTTTTTTATCACGTTAACTGCCTTTTGTTTCCCCTAGTCCTTAAATTGCAGACGTTGTATCACACCCTGTAATGGCATGCGTGAATAACAGACATTTGCGTACATGGCTGTAAATAGATATCAGTTTCTCAATGCTGTAAAATATTGGAGGTATTGCAGCAGTGCCTGGTTTGAGAATGTACAAAGATTTTGTTTCTTCTGGCGCCAGTGCAATAAATAAGACTATAAGGTCTGTATCCGTACCTACGGTGACTACAGTAGGGTTTAGTTTCAACATTTCTATAGAGGTTTGAACTATATCTACATCAGCATCGTTATAAGCCGTGAGAACCGTGATATTAGTGGCAGAGAGGAACTTTTCTTTTAATGCTGCAATCATTCTTTTCTTATTGTGGGGATTTAACAGAAAATCAGTCTGCGCTGTATTGCACTCCATGTTATTTGTAAATATAATGTTCGCTGACGTCCTTTTAGCAGATCTTCTTGTTTGTTCTTCCTGCTTTGTTGTTGGCGTTTCAGGGTATCCATCAAAGACAACGTAGCAATTTGTACCATAATGGGAAAGTACATGAGATATATAATTTTGCAGAATTTGATCAAATGTTGTGCACTTAGGCGAAGTTACTGAATGCAGGAGATAACCACCATCTATTATAACAGCTGCACCAGTAGGTATATCCTCCTATTCAACAATACCACCAACGAAAGATTTAGTTATGGAGGATTTTGTACCTTTTCGCAGTGACACTTCGTCAAATAAAGATGATGGACGAGATGCTAGTTCATATCTGAAGTATGATTTCAATTTCAAAGGACTGTCACAAACACAAATAACTCTGTTGAACAATTGTTGTGTACTTATTGAAACTGCTTCAGATCTAACTTTCAATCCCATTCTGCCAACAGCTTGAGTTACAACCATGTCTTTTCTGTGTAATTTAATGTCCCTGAAGTTTCCTCCAACTAGTTTTTTCATAATTGCTGATCCTACCTCGTAAGCTGTATCACAAGTGACAGTTGCATCAGATACCAAGCCAGAAGATACACACAAGGTCTCCAGATTGTTTCGTGAAAGGATTGTGTTCTCTCAACCAGTGTGCAAATTTGGAAATATCATGTGCATTTCTAGCCTGCCGACTTTCTCTTAATTCAACATGCTGCTCAGTGAGTGATAAAGATGGACTACCAATGAAGTCTTTTACTGTTTCACTGATTTCTAAAAATGGTGTGGCACCTAAGACCCATTTTGATAGCACGTTATCAGTTATACCTCTTCCATGGGTTAAACCACCAACTGACTTTATAGAACGCATAAGCGATTGCTCAATGCACATATTAGTCCATATTCCAGAAAAGAATTTGATTCTCCCTCACAGAGATGGTTATCACAAATCATGCATTTGTCCATTTTTTATTCCGTTAGGTAAACCAATGCATTAAGAATTTGGTTAACTTTTTAGAGGCTAAAAAACGATCATCTTACATTTCGTTCGTTGTCTCAGCGAACTTCCCGTGCGGACATCTTGCCTATCCGATTACCTAATCCTATTTGCTTTTGTAGCATATGTGCAGACAGTGGGGGAGTTTTACAAATGCATTTTATTCTCCCCACGTGTCAAATAAATAAACAAATTGCGTGAGTCAATGCCTCTTATCTCTCTATCAGCACTATGTTCTTCCTGGGACTCTTCGTAACAGAAGTGCTTAAAGTGGTTCCAACTAAAATCTCTGCCTTATGATTCAAATGGTAAAACTTCTTTACACATTATCTTCGCAATTTATGTATTCCCAGGATGAAAATTTGCACATCGATAAAACTTACAGCATGGGATAGTAAATTCTTGCTAAAACATAACCATAATTATATTAAAAATCGATCATTTTTTTTAGTAATGTTCAGACCTGTTAATAAACGGCGCGACCTGTACATTAATGACGTCAGTAGACAAACAAATGTTGGACTTCTAAATTATGGTTGTGTTTTAGCAAGTATTAGGTATCTCATACTATAACTTAAAGTTAGTTTTATCGATGTGCAAATTTTCATCCTTGGGAATACATTAATTGAGAAGAAAACATGTTAACAAGTTTTACCATAGGAAACATAAAGGAGAAATTTTAGGTGGAACCACCTTAAGGCTGACATGGTTTAGATACAGTGTAAGCGAAACTATATATTGCTGTAAGACAAATAATATATTGTTGTAAAGGTTATAAAATTTGCTACAACTTTTATTCGGAGCCTTTTTCGGAAATTTTGGCTCTGTGAAGCGGTAATTGGAATTAATCGGAAAAGTGTCGAGAGAAAAATGTGCTATTTTGCGGGTTTTCGCAAATTGCTGCAAAACTATTGGAGATATAGTGAAAATGAATACAACAAAATTTATAGACCATATCAAGAGGAATAAATTAAAAAAATTATCGCTGTACGCCAATTATTTCGGGAGTTACGAGTGGATTAGTATTAGACCTCACCCCCCTTTTTGGGGGCGTAGGGGGGATCAAGCAGGGGAGGGGCGGGGACTTTTGTGAAAATGCTAAGCCCAATGAGTTCTACCAGCCTGCAAAAATTCTGCTTTTACCTAATTTGTTCCGGGTTTGACCCAATTTTGGCCTTTATTTACTGGGCTATATAGTGGGGTAATTATGTTGGACAGTGAAACGTATGTAATGGACGAGAATACTGTAATGGAGATTGACAAAATGAGTATCTCTAACCGAAATAAACATCCCATTCGTACTTACTTCATACACTGCTGGCCACCCAAAATGCAATACCAAAAAGGACACGCGATTGCAAGGCCAGATTTACTGGACACATAACAACAGATACAAAGTGGAAACGGTTGAACGTACAGGCCCGTGCGACTTGCGGAACACGCAGACATCTATAGTTCGTGTGGCCCCCATGACTGGCAATAACGGCCGCTAAACGCCGCGGCATCGAACGAAAGAGGCTTTGGATGTGGGCTTGGAGTATCCGGTCCAGGCTGTTTCCACACCTTGCCACAGTTCATCCGGCGTAGCCGCGGGTGGTGCTTGCCGGGCCACTCGGTTGCTGATCAGCGACCAGACGTGTTCGATGGGCGCCATAACGGGAGAACAGGCGGGCCACTGCAGCAGTGACACCTGGTAGGCAGTGAAGAATTTTTGCACGATGAGTGCCACGTGCAGGCGCGCATTGGCCTGTTGAAACGTGGCTAATATCAGTTCCTACAGATAAGGGAGGCTCCAAAACTACATTCTCCAAGAAGTCGGAGACGTAGCGGTGTCTGTTGAGTGTACCGGCGATGCGTGCCAGAGAGGTGCGGGTGTCATATCCAACTGCGCCCCAAACCATAAAGCCAGACAACGGACCAGTATGGCGATGCATAATGCAGGCGTCATACAGTCTCTCGTCACGGTGCCGCCCCACGGGGATTCGACCATCGTGGTGTTGCAGGCAGAAGCGGGATTCGTCGGAGAATACAATGTCGTGCCATTCCGTAGTCCAGGTGCGGCGTTCAACGGCCCACTGCCGCCGCACTCGCCGGTGGTGTAACGTCAATGGTAATCGGAGCAATGGCCGCCGTGCGACAAGTCCCCGCTCCTGCAAAAGACGTCGAACGGTACGTGCTGACACTGGTTGTTGCGCAACACACCCTAATTCCTGCGCTAACTTTCGTGATGTGGCGGTGCGAGCCGTCAATGCCCGCTGCACAACATGCCGGTCCTCTCGTTCGGTGGTGCGCCTTGGCTACGGCAATCCCTCACGTCGGTCCGTCCGTCCCTCCTACACCCACCGAATCCATACTCGGCTCACTGTGGCTGGATGTCGTCACACGCGGTCGCCGATGTCTCGGTACGATAAACCGCTGTCGCGATATGCCACTATTCGTCCTCTGTCGAACTCCGAAATGTGCTGGAATGACCGCCGTATTTTGGGACGAGGCATCAGGAAGCTTCCCACGCACAGGTCCGGCAACACAACACACTTCCACTACTTACACCCCGCCTTATGTTCACCCTTCTTATAGTGCTTCTTGGTGGCGTGCCGGGAGCACATGATTTGCATATGCCCTGCAATGCTAAACGTTTGCATGTCCTCTCGTGGGCGACGCATGCTGCGAATTTCAGGCCAATCGGATGCTTCCTTCTTGCTGTTGCATTTTGTGTCGCCAACAGTGTATGTATTATTTCGTTCAAATCACTTTACTTGCGGCGAAGACGAGGCTACTACTCATGTCATACACGTGCAATCTCCATTACCTACATACACGCATTTGAGGTCCGAGGAGTGGAACAATTGTCAAATAACCTACACAACGTGTAAGGGTGCACTGGTTGCTGGTTTATTCACGTTGCATTGTTACCCATAAGTTATTGCTTAATTACCAACAGATAGTTAACCATTACGATTATAATGGGTAACTGCTACATGTCATTACAATTACCATGTAATTCTAATGACCAGTTCACCATTACCGTGTAATGGTAACGCTAAGTTCTTGTTCCCATTACCGTTACGCAGTAATGCATTACCGATTAATTCAATTACGATTTTGCCTAACTCTGGTTTGGACATCTCACTGAAACTAACAACGTAGTGTTATATTTTTCAAGGGCCCAATGAAATGGGCTATGATACCCCGGAGTGTATAGATATACTGGGTGATCACAATCAAAGATAAGGGGTTCAGAGCCGTATGCAGAAACTCGGTGGAACGAGCCTGATAGAAATACTTTCACAAACAGACCATCCCGATTTACGAAAAACAAAGTTTTATTTTGTGCCACCAGGGTATATAGTACCCTGCAAGCTCCAGAAAAACGTACAAGGGTGATTACCATGCAAGAGGTTGTGTTCTGATCCCTGTAGCGACATTGACATCTCAATTGGACGAAAGCAACTCCACACCGTGGGATTACTTCCGCAAACATGCACGCTCGCTGTAGGCAAACACAAAATGACTGCACATGTGGCAAAGTGTATATGCTTACAGAGAACACCAAATACCTAACTGGAGAGTGTGATTACGTTTTTACGTTTTCACTTGGCACAGGTTACAGATATAGTTCAATGGGTACTTCAACAAGATGTTCTGAACAGTGCAGGCGTTGAACGTCGTTCTCCACAGTGGAGTGCAACTTGTTCGCATGAATTTACTTCACATGCTGTGTTATTCCGCCTTTCAAGACTGCCAAATTAGGAACACATCCTTGATAAATCCTACTTTTAAGGTGTCCCCACAACCAAAAAAATCACAGGAGTTGAGATCAAGCGAACGTGGGAGCCAGGCTTTCGGAAAAGCACAACTTCTGCTGGTGCTGTTGGTAAATTCTTGTCGTAACACCTGCTGTACTAAAAATACAATATGAGAAGATGCTCCATCCTGAATAAATATGGTCGAGTCATTACATCGTCGCTACTGAAGTTGCGAGATTACAAGTTATGGTCGAGCCAAGACATCGTCGCTGCTGAAGTTGCGGGAGTACAAATTTGTGGAGTTTCTCTCGATAATTCTGGGCATTGACTGCTCAAGTCACTGGTTCCGTTGGACAGTTTTCTTCGATAAAATAAGGCCCGGTGATAAATGATGCCGTAAACCCTCGCCACCGTAACTTGCAGCAAGTGAACGGGATATTTTGGCACATACCAGGGTTTTCCTTATCCCAAATGCGGAAATTCTAAGTGTTAACACTGCCATGCAGGTGAGCCTAGTCATTCTACAAGATCTTCCATGGCCATGTATCGTCCACCTTCATGCGCGCCAGGAATGTAAGAGCAAACGTCAGTCCGGTGTTCGTATCACCATGAAGCAATTGTTGTTTATGGGTGATCTTGTAAGGATAAAATTGGAACATTTTGCGCAACATCTTCCAAACTGTTGTGAACGTCATATCTAGTAGCTGTGATATTGCTCGTGCACTGCTGGGACCTAGTATGTTACCCATTCTATACCCCACGACGGCAGTAGCAACTTCTTCCGCCGCTTGAGGGACAATTGGTTTAGGCCCTCGTCCTGGTCTCACTGCAAAAGATCCTATATTCTCAAACCGTGTCATCATTTTTCACAGGTTTGTAATGGTTACGGAACATCTCATCTAGCTGCTACCAATACAAAGGCCCAAAATTCCATTGCTTCTCCGAAGGCTATTGATATACACTGGCTTCACCTCCATGGCCACCTTCTAACGCCCACCACACTACATCGTTTCGGGGGCCTTGCAAGTCCTCAATGCATATACTGCTCTACGCCAGTCGAAGTCCGTCACACTTATTTAACCTGCTTAATTTTACAACCTGTCTTTCCTTTAATGTTCAGACTCAACAGCAAAGTCTGCCGTTCAACTCACATTATGAACAACTACTGCTTTCTGAAAAGCCAGCATCCTACTACAGCCAGCAGTAATTCGGTTTGTGTATTCTTATTTATTTAGGCAAAATATGCGATCTACCTCTGTTCCACCTGAAAATGTTTACTTACGCCCCCTGTAACTTATACCAATGCAAGATGTCTACTCTGCAAGATGTTTAAACTTAGCATGCATGCAACTCTTCACACTGAGTACAACCAAGCTATCGCTACTTGCCAAATTCCAGATTTCTGTAACAGATAGGCACCCTACGAAACATGGTTTGATGTTAGACTTGACAGAATTGTACTTTCTTTTGGTACGTACTCACCTGTTACTTGTTTACCGACATTAACATTGTTACCTTGTTTTATTCACTCACACTTTTCTTGAGACTGTTATGAACTCACGTTTTACACGTAAATGTTCTACAGTAACACTTTTCCCGTATCATCGTCTTGGAGCCACTTATCTGTGATTCTCAGCACGCCGTTCGGCGTTTAATCAGCATTGCATGGCAATGTCGGTACAGTTTCATACATAGTCACTTGTACATATTAATTTTGTGTTGCTTTAGCTTTTAAATGTTTTGTGTATGTGTTGTCTTGTAAATAAAGGCACGTTTGAGCTCCTCATATACTTCCGTCGTTGGAATTCTCGAAGTGGACACGAAACGCACGTTCAGGTACAATACGAGCCATGGACACGAACCATTTGTACGAATGCAGTGCTGCTTTACCTACCGTCTTTATATTCCCAATGGGCGGTGGAAGTCGTGTGGTATGCAAATTGCACGTTTTTCTAGTGCTTGCAGCGCTACATGTCCTTCTGGTGGCACAAAATGGAACTTGTTTTCATAAATCGCGAGCTCATGTTCGTGAGAGTATTCCTACCAAGTTTGGTTGCCTTTCAACTCTTAAATTTCTTACTATAGGGCTTTCTGAAAGCCTCCTCTTCAATTGTAATCATGCGGTATATACACAAAATACAATTTCTCTCTCCACCTACTGTACGTTCTCACGAAACAACGAACGCAATCCACCAATTCTGAGTCTTCAAAGAGTTCTAATGCAAATCATGTAGTTTTCCTTGACCTTATCCTAAGGATTTCTACGTAACCATCATAATGGAACCATATTTCGTCATTAAAATACTAAACAGACAGTCAATCCACATTATTGTGACCACCTCCTGCTTTTGACGTCAACAGCGCGTAGCCAACTAAAGAAGGCACGTGTCGTGAGTTGGCTTGGAGGGTATATAAGGTGTGCTGTAGGCATTATGAAAACATATCACTCGTTGTTTTCATGGATAAAAGGAGCGATTTATCAGATTTGCAAAGAGGGATGATTATCGGCTTTCAGGCCAAGGGTGGCAATATTTCTGAAACAGCGCAGTTTGTGAACTATTAGCGTGCTGCTGTGGTTAAAGTGTATCGTGATTGGAGAAATGGCATCATTGCGAGTAAGCGACGTGAAAACTGCAGAGCACCCCGTGCCATTGATGTGAGAGGTGAACGTCGACTGCGAAGGTGCGTGAGGGCCGATCGACACGTTATAGTGGAGCAACTCACTGGCCGAATGAACCAGGGGGATACCGGAGCTGTAAAACGAGAGTTCAGCGAACCCACCTGCGTATTGGGTACCGATGCAGACAGATGGTCAATGCACCTATGCTAACGAAGGTGCAACGGCAGAAAGGGCTTACCTTTGCACGGCAGTATCGGAATTGGACCTCTGCTGATTGGCAAAGGACTGGCTGCTCCGATGAGTCACGTTTTCTGCTTCATCGATCGGATGGACGTCGGCGTATAAGGCGAGAAACATCGGAGTATAAATATTCCTCAACCATTGCTGGAAGAACACAAGCTTGGGCAGCGTTATAGTTTAGGGAATGTTTTCGTGGTATTTCCTGAGTCCACTCCTACCTGTGGAAGGCAATATGGACCGAATTCGTTATGAATCCATCATTGCAGACCACGTTTACTCATACATGCTGATTGTCTTCCCTAGGGCTGATGGGATCTTCCAGAACGACAATGCGACGTGTCACACAACTAGAAACGTCCGAGAGTGGTTGGAAGAGCATGATGAAAAACTCCAAAGTACTTCACTGGAACCGTAATTCCCAGACTTAAACCGAATTGCGCATCTGTGAGACCACCTCGATCGTGTTGTTCGTTCTGTGGATCCTCCACCATGCGCCCTCAAGCAGCTGTCAGATACACTGCAGTCAGCATGGCTCCACATATCTGTGAACACTTTTCAGCACCTTGTTGAGTCTCTGAGAAGCACGTCTAGCTGCTGCCCGCGTTGCCCACGGCGGTTATTCTTGATATTAGCTGGTGGTCACAAGAATGTGACTCGACCGTGTACATTAATTACCTTTTTTCGATACAATTTAATATCGTTTAAACGGCCTGTATCTTTTAATTCTTGAACTGTCTGAATGGAACAGGGCTTTCGGTGTAATTATTACATAATCCCATGTGCATTAGAGCAGGATAACTGTGCCTGCTATGCAAGTTTTCTAAGAGGGTTTTCTGGTGAATAATGCAGCCATGCCCTCATATCTCCAACTATTTTCGCCCTTAACCTAGATGGCAGTTTACTCCGTTTCGTTGTTGTATACAGTTCATAAGATCCTTAGCTGTGAGGCGCATGCAGAAATATAATCTAACCCACACTTCACTGACTCAAATGTGGTAGACTTCCCAGATTGGCGAATGGTCAGAGGCCCACGCATGCGGCTAAGAGCCGGAGGTCTAACTAGATTCAGGTCCAATATCAAACGTGGGTGATGAATTTTTGTACGGTGCTTCTACAAAATGGGAGTGACGGCTCTGCGTTAGGGACGGGCGACTCTTCGTAATCTTTGATGGTGCGAACCAGAAAAAAACAGTTTAGTAAATCATTCAGCGTGTGATTGATACCGATAGTCCAAACGTTTCAGCACGTCTTTTGTAAAAAAAATCGTGCTGATGTTACCGGTTTGTCCGTCCGCCCGTCCGTCTATACCCTCGATATATCTGCAACTATTCGTCCGATTTGAAAAATTAATTTTGCATTGGGAAGCTTGAAACATGCGAATGATGATCCTTCATTTCCTTTTATTTTTCACGATGTACAATTTCGCCGCTAGAGGGCGTAAATGCAGATGATGTCGAATTCAAAAATACGTTTTATTCCACATATTTGCTTCTAACCATCCTATTGAAAAAATCTTTTATCATTCGATTTCAATTATGTCGAAGAGTATTTTAGATATAGTTACTTTTTCAAATTACGTATAAATTTTCCGCTAGGGAGCGTAAAGGTAAATTACATTTTTCCCGATAACCCTTCTTCTAAAACTCCGATTTCAAAAATATTTTCTTCAGCGGATACACCTCCGGGTGGAAAATATTTTGCATATAACTTCAAGTTTTTGGTAAAGAATACTTTGGCCACCAGGGGGCGTAAGTGTTAATTTTTGCTTCTGATGTATTTGCCATAAAATCTGAGCTTCTAAAATATCGATTGAAAAAATTCTTCCGTGGACTGCTGCCACTCACATCGATAAACTTTTTCGGAATATTTTCTTCTTAAAATATTCCACAGTTTCTCCGCCAGGGGGTGTAGATATATATCTTATTTTTGTCAATATATCTACTTCTAGAAGTCCGATTTGAAACATTCCTTTCTTGTTATATAGTGTTTTTACTGTGACACGTTTTCACATAATTTCAAACTTTTCAAGTAATTCACAGACTTTCCGCTAGGGGCTTAGAGGTAAATTGCGTTTCCCTTATATCTCTGATTCTAAATCTCCGATTTGAAAAACTCTTTCTGCACCGGATACAACTCCTGGTGGGAAATCGTTTGCACATAATTTCTGTTTTTTTATTAAAAAAATGGTTTGGCCACCAGGGGGCGTAAATCTTAATTTCCGCTTCTGGTGTATTTACAGCGAAATTTGAGCTTCTAAATTCCCGATTGAAAAAAACGTCGCTTGTAGACCGATACTACTCATGTCTACACACCTTTTAGAAACATTTTTTTCTTAAAATATTCCACAGTTTCTTCGCCAGGAGGCGTAGATATATATCTTATTTTTGTAACTATCTCTACTTCTACGAGTCCGATTTGAAAAATTCCTTCTTTGTTGGATAGTGTTTCCAGTGTGATATATTTTACACATAATTTCAAAATTTTCAGGTAATTCGTAGACTTTCCGCTAGGGGGCGTAAAGGTAAATTGATTTTCCCCCTATATCTCTGCTTATAAATCTCCGATTTGAAAACTTCTTTCTGCACCGAATACAGCTCCTGATGGGAAATCCTTTGCATGTAATTTCTAATTTTTTGTAAAAAATGGTTTGGCCACCAGGTGGCGTAAGTTTAATTTCCGCTTCTGATGTATTTGCAGCAAAATATGTGCTTCTAAAATCTCGATTGCAAAAAAAAGTCGTCTGTTGACCGATACTACTCATGTCGACAAAGCTTTAAGAAACATTTTCTTGTTGAAATAATGCACGGTTTCTACGCCAGGGGACGTAGATGTATATCTTATTTTTTATCAGTATATCTACTTCTAGGAGTCCGATTTGAAAAATTCCTTCTTTGTTGGATAGTGTTTCCGATGCGAAATGTGTTTTCTATAAATTCAAAACTTTCATGTAAATCATAGACTTTCCGCTAGGGGGCACAAGGGTAAATTAGGTTTTCTGCGTTTTTTCTGCTTCTAAAACTCCGATTTGAAAACTTCTTCCTGTATCACATAGAAGACCTGATGGAAAATATTTTTCACATGATTTCTAATGTTTGGTAAAGTATGGTTTGGCCACTAGGAGGCATAAGTGTTAATTTCTGCTTCTGACGTATTTGTAGCAAAATCTGGGCTCCTGAATACTCGACTAATTTTTTATTTCTTGGACCGATACCGCTCACATGGAAAAATCATTTGAGAATACCTTCTTCTTAAAATAATGCATGGTTTTCCCACCAGCGGTCGTAAAGTCTCATCTTATTTTTGTCGATATCTCTGTTTCTAAGAGTCCGATTTGAACATTTTTCGGTGTTGGACAGCGTTTCCGGTGCGAAATGTTTCTCATATAAATTCATGTTTTTCTTAACGCACAAGTCTGCAACCAGAGGGCGTAAGCTCACGATTCCGTTTACAGCAATATCTGAGGGATTAAAAACCGGATTGAAAAAATTCTTTCTTCCGTCAGATACTATTGTTTTCCATACCGGTTCCTTTGACTTTGAATAGCTTTGATAAATTTAATTTGCGTCAGAACGGATTCAAAAGACGTGCTTATTACACCCGAAAATTCGGTGTCATCTTTCTTGTTTCAGTTCGCTACAGTATGAAAACGCAAGATAATTATTCACATTTGAAATTTTGATACTTCAAGCTGCCGTTATTAAACTTTTGAGTATATATTTGTTCCTGAAATAGGCCATTATTTTTTGAAACCCTGTATACTGTATTTACACATAAGGTTTTACGTGCGACTCCTGATTGGCAGGGTTTTTTTATATTAGTCTCACAAGAGTATTTTCCATTTAAGACATTTCTGAAATCTCTTGATCATGTTTAACCAGTAACTGATCTAAATTGGGTATCTCCTGACCAGCAGATTTTCTTATATTGTACAATTGGTGAATTATGTTTTAACCGTAACAGAGAAAAGAAAACCTATCACGATAAGAAACAAATGACAGGATAATTTAACAAAGGCTGTTTTGGGATGTTATTGAAGGAGGTCTGATTTGTATCCATATTTGATTGTTATACACGGGGACTTTCATCAACCTGTAAGAGGTTATTGAGCACCCAGCGAATAAAAAAGGAAAATACTTATTACGACGATTTCTGACATGAATGTTCCTTCGCAAAAAAAAAAATTCCCTATTGATACCCGGAATAGGAATCTGAACTGCTTCAATCCAAGAGAAATGAATTTCGGGGGGGGGGGATTTATTCGATAGTCTTGTCACGATATCGAGTGACGTAGAGAAATGGATCGCGGTTGCGGCTGGATCGCGTCCAGCGATGCGAGGACAAGAGAATAGTGTCAGACGAATGGCAACACGCGGAATGACCAACCTGTACGACGCACCGCTGAATTCGTCCTCGTCTCTTCCTGAACATGCGACAAATGAAAAAGAGTCGATACCAGTAATGGGTTCCAGAAAAAAAAAAGGAAGAAGTGGAGGTAGAAGATGGAAAGGAACAAAAAAGAAAGAAAAAAAATCCTTTCAGGTGATTAATTCGCCTAAGATGTTCTGCCCTGTAACGAACAGCAGACTTCCTTAACTCATAAGTGGTTTCCAGGTTCGGTAATCATTGGAGCTTTTCTTCTGAGCGTGTAAATCTGTAATACTCATGGATGTTCTTTATTGTTTATACGAAAGTTCGTTGCATCAGCTTTTTTTTTTATCACTGATGTAACGAAAATGGATTTTTACGTGAATGTAGCATTTCCCGCTTACTTTACAAGCAACAATTCACCTAGAAATAATTTTTCGCCAACATCAAAATTATCTTGGGTGAGCAACCTATTTCTTGTGATTTGGCGTGTTATAGAGAACTATTCCTCTGAAATATGAGAATTTATTGCGAAAGGAAAGAGGTTAATACTGCGAGGCATAATAAATGTGGTTATAGATTACCGTTATAAGAAAAGAAGTTAATACTGCGAGGCATAAATGCGATTATAGATTGCCTGCTGTAGAACCCTATAGCAGAAAGCTCGTAATCAGACTGCGGGGCGTTCACTGGACAACAGAACACCTGGGCGCTAAAAGCAAAAAAATTGCACATGTAGAAATAAAAAAATTAAAAAACGAATTCCAAGTAAAAAAAAAGTATCCAAGAATTTCCGTTCAACCACCGTTGTCGGAAATTCTTGCCTCTATTTTCAATCTGAAACACAAAGATTTGTGGAATAAGATTATATTTAACAACAATACTGATTAGAGGAATCATTGCGAGAAAAAAAACAAGAAATATGACACCGAATTTTCGGTTGTAATGAGCACGTCTTTTGAATCCATTCTGACGCGAATTAAACTTATCAGAGCTATTCAAAGTCAATGAAACTGGTTAGGAAAGCGATTAACCGGTTTCTAAAATCGGTAAAACATCCATAAATAGAAACATCTACTTAGTTCCACCAGCGGCTAAAAATAATATTACGAAAATTAACAAATGGCGCACAAAAGGTTTCTCAGAAAGATATCAGAGACAAAGAGATTTTCAAATCGAACAGTTAAAAGCAGAAATATAGAAAAGGAAACATGATATAATCTACGTCTGCTACCGGAAAAATTTTGCATAATGGAAAAGTTGAAAATAGGCGAAAAATATACTACATTTAAAAAGCTATGCTAAGGAAAAATAACTTTTCAAATACGTCTCCGGGAAGCAGAGATAGCGAAGCAAAAGTTTTGATCTTTACGCACCTACCGGAAAATTTTTGAATTATTTAAAGAGGATAATGCTCCACATCTCTATTGTAGCGAATGGCATACAGTAAAAAAGAAATTTCTCAATAGTGTTTTTAGGAGCAGCGATACAGCTGCAAACTGAAGTACACAAATACCACCTACCGGCAGAAATGTGAGCTACAAAATTCCTGATATATTAGCTAAAAGTGTTCTACAAAGTAAATGGTATCCGGTGTT
The DNA here is from genome assembly GCA_039090855.1 of Macrothele yani. Classification (NCBI taxonomy): domain Eukaryota; kingdom Metazoa; phylum Arthropoda; class Arachnida; order Araneae; family Macrothelidae; genus Macrothele; species Macrothele yani. The sequence goes on from CM077012.1 coordinate 71,778,953, forward strand.
GAAATAATTTTTTTAAATCGAACATGTAGAAGCAGAGACATTGAGAAAATCAGATTAAGTTTTGCGCCCCCTAGCGATGAAATTGTGCATTATTTCAGGAAGAAAATACAGAATTTGCTTAGTTAGTAGTATCTGACCGAAGAAAAAAGTTTTTCAATCGGGTTTTTAGTACCGAAAATATTGCTGTAAACGAAAGCATCAGGATACGCTCTCTGGTGGCAGACTTGTGCGTTAAGAAAAATTTTAAATTATATGAAAAACATTTTTCAGAGGAAACGCTCTCCAACAAAGAAAGCATGTTTCAAATCGGACTCCTGGAAGCAGAGCTATGTACAAAAATAAGCTATGCATCTACGCCCTCTGGAGGGAAGAACCACGCATTATTTTAAGAAGAAAGCATTGTCGAACAGTTTTTCGATGTGAGCGGGAATGGTCCACTAAAGGATTTTTTAAATTGAGTTTTTAGGAGCTCAGATTTTGCTGCAAATACATCAGAAGCAGAAATTAACACTTACGCCCCTGGTGGCCAAACCATTCTTTACCAAATATTTGAACTTATATGCAAAACATTTCCCATCAGGAGCTGTATGCGATACAGGAATAATTTTTCAAATCGGAGTTTTAGAAGCAGAGATATTGGGAAAACGCAATTTACCTTTACGCCCCATAGCGGAAAGTTTACGAATTACTTAAAACATTTGAAATTATATGAAAACTATTTTTCACCGGAAGCGCTATTCAACAAAGAAGAAATGTTCGAGACATTGAAAAAAATAAGATGTACATCTACGCCCCCTGGCGGAGAAACCATGCATTATTTTAAGAAGAAAATATTCCGAAAAGTTTTATCGCCGTGAGTGGTATCGACCCCCGGAAAAATTTTTTCAATCGAGAATTTAGGAGTTCAGATTGTGCTGCAAATGAATCAGAAACAGAAATTAAAACTTACGCCCCCTGGTGGCCAAAAATTAGAAATTATAATCAAACGATTTCCCATCAGGAGCTGCATTTGCTGCAGAAAGAATTTTTTTAAATCGGAGTTTGAGAAGCAGAGATATCGGAGAAAACGCGATTGACTTTTACTCTCCTTAGCAGGAAATCCATGTGTAACCTAAAAAAGTGACTATGCCTAAACGGGCTTCGACATAAATGTAATCGAAAGGTAAAAGAATTTTTTCAATCGGGTGTTTAGAAGCTGATATCATCATCATCATCATCATCATTGTCAACCATTATCAATCCACTGCTGGACGAAGGTCTCCCCAAGTTTCCTCCACAACGGTCTGTCTTGTGTCAGTCTCCTCCATGTCACTCCCGCATATTTACGAATTTCATCCACCCATCTCCCATGTGGTCTTTTTCTGGGTCTTTTCCTGTCCCTTGGAATCCAATCTAAAATTTCGGCTGTCCATCTATGGTCTGTCCTTCTGGCAGTATGTCCAGCCCATTGCCATTTCAGGGATTTAACTCTGATCATGATGTCTTCCACTCTCGTCATTTTTCGGATCCACGAGTTCCTCTTCTTATCTCTCCTGGTTACACCAAGCATGCACCTCTCCATGCTACTTTGAGTTGTCTGCAGCCTTTGTATGTCTCTTTTAGTTAAGGTCCACGTCTCTGCACCATACGTAAGCACTGGAAGGATGCATTGATCAAACACTTTTCTTTTAAGACATAATGGCATATTGCTCTTGAAAATTATGCTGTTTCTTCCAAAAGCTCTCCAGGCAAGTTTTGTACGCCGATTAATTTCTTCATCAATGTGACCCTCACTTGATATCTGCTGTCCAAGATAAACATACGTATCTGTTATCTCCAGTTTTTCTCCATCAATCGATAAATCTTCATTTCTTGTAAAAGCATTGAACATCACTTTTGTCTTCTGAAAGTTCATTTTTAATCCCACTTCTTTACTCTTGTCAGCACGTTCCTGGATCATACTCTGCAGCTCTGATGGGGTAGTTGCAAAAATGACTACGTCATCAGCAAAACGAAGGTGGGTTAGATAATCTCCATTAATCTTTATCCCTTTGTTTTCCCAGTTCAGTGATTGAAAGACATTTTCCAATGTGGAATTAAAGAGCTTCGGAGATATGGTGTCACCTTGTCTCACTCCCTTTCCAATTTTTATGTGTGTTGTATTTTCAAACAGCCGAATCTTTGCACTTGCATTTTCATAGATGTTATTAATAATATTAATGTATGCATCTTCAATACCGCAGGATTTCAGAGCCGTGGTAACTGCTGATGGTTTCACCGAATCAAAGGCTTTTTCATAATCGATAAAAGCCATGCACAATGGAAGTTCATATTCCCTCGCTCTTTCAATTAGTTCTCTCAGTACGTGGATATGATCTATTGTGCTGTAGCCACTCCTGAATCCCGCTTGTTCTCTCGGTTGAGCCATGTCCAGTGTTACCTTCAAGCGGTGTGAAAGAACTTTAGTGAAGATTTTATAAACCACTGAGAGGAGGCTGATAGGTCTGTAGTTCCTGAGATCCTCAATGTCACCTTTTTTATGTAGCAGGATCATTGTAGCATTGTTCCAATCCTCAGGAATCTTCCCTTCATTAAGGCATCGAGTGAAAACTTGGGCGAGTACTGTTTCAATTTCTCCACTTGCTTCTTGTATGATGTCTATAGTAATTCCATCTTCTCCTGGAGCTTTCCCCCGCTTCATGTTCTTGATTGCATGAGCAACTTCTGCTGGGAGGACTGGAAGAACTCTGGTACCTTTCATGATGTCTGGAGTACATGTATCATCCCTTTCATATAATTTGGAGTAGAAATCTTTCACTCTTGTCAAAATTTCGCCTCTATTTCTTGTTATAGAACCATCTTCTTTTCTCAGAGCCATAATCTGTTTTCTTCCCTTACTGAGATGTCCCTTTGCTATCTTTAGGCTTTGGTTGTTTTCAATTGCTTTCCTCACTAGCTCACAGTTGAATTTCCTTACGTCTTCAGTGATACTTTTTCGTGCTGTCTTGCATAGCTCTATATATTCCACTTTGGAAGTCACATCTTCTTTAGTTGTCCCCATCTCTCTTCTTTTTTGCATCAACATTTTGGTTTTTCCTGATAATTTGTTTACATGCAACTTGTTCTTAGACCCAGCTAATTTTGTTGCTGTTTCCATAAGAGCTTTGGTTACTTTTCTGTTAACTTCCGAAATATCCACTTCTTCCGATGTTAGGCCTTCTAAAGCAGAGAATCTGTTCTTCAGTTCCAACTTGAAAGTATTATGGTGTTTTTTAAGGTTGGTTATGTCAATACATTTTGTTTGTCTTATGAGCTTGCCACGTTCCAGTTTAGTGTTGAGGTGCATCTTACATCTCACCAATCTATGGTCACTACCTGTGTTGAACTTGTTTAGCACATTGCAGTCTTCGATGACGAATTTTTTGTTACACATAATAAAATCAATTTCACTTGTCGTCCCAATTGGATGTCTCCATGTCCATTTCCTGTGTGGCTTTTTCTTGAAAAAGGAATTCAAGATGAAAAATCCTTCTGCCTCTGCAAACTCAACGAGAGTATTTTCACGCTGGTTTCTGTTGCCGTGACCGAATTTACCTACTGAAGTTTCATTCTGTTGCCGGTGCCCTATTTTTGCATTGAAATCTCCCATAATTATCTTCAAGTGCTGCTTACCTTTATTATTTAGATGACGAATTTCCTCATAAAATTCTTCAATTTCTTCTTCAGGATGACTTGTGGTGGGTGCATAAGTTTGAATAATCTGAGCCTGGTATCTTCTCGATAGTTGGATAACGAGTCGTGCAGCTCTGTCAGAGGAACTTTCAACTTCTACCACTTTATCCTTCAGTTTCTTGTTTATTTTAAATCCAACACCACTAGTTCTGCCAGTATCTGTCCCACGATAATAGAAGAGATGTCCACTTTTCAGTTCAATGAGATCTTCTCCTTTTCTCCTTACCTCACTCAGCCCGACGATGTCCCACTTGATCCTTTGTAGTTCCTCTTCCAATTCAAGAAGCCTTGAATCAGAAGATAGGGAGCGTCCGTTGTAGGTAGCCAAGGTCAGCATCAAATGGCAGCCTAGTCCGGTCCTCCGGGGATTCTTAGCACCCTCTGCCTTCATGTCGCACTGGCCGCTGCCTTGGCCAGGTACATTCCAGCTGCCGGAGACTGAGGGCCAAGATTTAAGTTGTAGAGTCATTTTGGAGGTGTTTGGCCATAACTCACCACGCTGGCCAAGCGGGTTGGTGAGTGTGGGATAGCATTTCCTCTGATCCCGATGGTATAGTTATACCGCTATTTGCGGTCGTCAGAGCCCCTTTAGTGGGAACAGGATGCACCACGAGAAGGCGGGGTTGACATTTGTCAAGGAGAAGCTGTGATGTTACGCATCACCTGACCTTACATGGAATAAAATGTATTTTGAATTCGACATCATCTGCATTTACGTCCCCTAGCGGCGAAATTATGCATCTTACAGAAAAACAAGATAAAGGATCATCATTCACACTTTTCAGGCTTCCTAATGCAAAATAAATTTTTGAATTCGGATTAATAGTTGCCGAGATATAGTGTCCACAGACGGATAAACCGATAACTTAAACACATTATTTTTACAAAAGACGTGCGAAAAATACGACGAGAAAATTTTGTTCCGTCAACTTCCATTTACCAAAAAAATTCTCCTCCATTTTAAGTCTTAAATTCAAACACTTATGTAACTACGAGGGTCATACCAAAAGTTCTGCACGAGTTAATCTGAAACAGAAACGGATGATGCAATCGGGAAAATGATTGCGTCATGCCAAGGTCAGACTTCTCAGCAACGCGGTGGTGTCAGAACGACGCGCTATTATTTGCTGTGTGGACGCGGGAGGGTTTTGGAAATTGAAGCGTGCAGCTCCTCAGGTCGAGTCACAGCGTTAGATCAGCGTTCGTACGTGAAAATAGAAACTCTGCGGGTAAAAAACTCTGACACATATCCACACTGCCTCGCAAGAAGTTTGTGGGGAGGAAACTCTTGATCGAAGCACAATATCTCGCTGGGCATCGCGCTTCCGGGAGGGCCGAAGCATCACCGAAGATGGTTACCGCTCAGGCCGATCTCAAACGGCGACAGACAAAACATCTGTCACCATTGTTGCAACGCTTCTCGAAGAGAATCGCCGTTCGACAGTCGAGGAGATTGCTCATCAGGAAAATTTGTTCACCATGTCTGTTTACTGGATTTAAACAAACTCACTGGAAAAAGAAAAATCGCAGCGCCCTGGGTGACCCATCAACTCATTCCAGAGCAGGAAGGTAGCCATAGTGAGCACCGCGCAGGATCACCTCCACAGGTTTGAAAGAGAGAGAGCGACACCTTCCTGAAGAGAACTGTTGCAAGTGATGAGACTTGGACTCGTGATGATTTTGAGCTGGAACGTTTGTCACAATCAGAGGAATGGAGGCATCCATGTTTCCCACGCCCCTCAAAGTGTCGTCATCAACAATCTAAAGTGAAGCAAACGATGATTTTTGCGTACTAGGACCAGCGTGTTCTGGTCTCTGATCGAGTGCCTGTAGAGTAAAATGTCAACGCACAATGTTATCGTGACTTTCTGATCTTCACATAACGTATTTTCTTTTCAATGTAACACCAACTTATTAGGGGTATGCAAAGTTTCCGCCGTTTAGAGGAGAAAGCAGACAGGAACAATCAGGAAACTAGTACACATTTATTCAACGAAATATTGGCCGTTAGCATCAATAACCTTTTGCCATTTTTCAGGCAACTAATGAATGACCCTGTGATAGAATGACTGTGGTTTTAAGCTGAAGGACGCAGCAAAGAAATTTTCCACCTCTGGAGCTGTGGTGAAACGCTGTTGGGCTAGGGCTTGTCGCATAGAGCGAAACAGATGAAAGTCTGAGGGTGCAATGTCCGGGGAGTAAGCCGGGTGCGGAAAAATCTCCCTGTTCAAAGGTTGATTTCGTGGTGGCAGCGACATGTGGTCTGGCATTATTGTGTAACAGGATGGCTGGGCGGCGTCCTTTACCAGCCCATGGCGTTTTTTCTCGATTGCGGCGCTCATTTTCATCAACTCATCGCTATATTGTTGTGCAGTGATTGTTTCGCCCGATTTCAACAGTTCGAAGTACAGCACTCCGTGTATATCGCACCACACACATAACAGCACCCTTTTCCCGTGAATATCCTGTTTTGCAGTGAATGTTGATGGCTGGTCTCGGTCGACCCAGGATCGCTTGCGTACGGGGTTGTCACAATAGACCCATTTTTCATCCCCGATGACAACTTTCTACAAGAAATTCTTCCCTTGAAACCTCTTCATGCAACGACATGCAGATGCCCAATTGTTGACGATCAAATGATCATATGTAGAGGATTTTAGGAAGGAAGTGTCTGACCCCAGGTCTTAAACAACCCTTAGAAATAGGAAGCTAGGAGATTTGGGCTAGAGTGCCCGATAGGAAAGTGACACGGAGGCGAGGTAGAAGCCTCCCTTATTTACTACCGGGGTGCCAGTGCCCGGGGTCCGACGGCTTAACGTTCCCATCCGAAGCACGGCGGATATTTAGTGAATCGAGCGTTCGTACCTGCTGGGATTGAACCTGAGGTCCTTTCCGTGGCAGTCACGAACGTTGCCCACTAGGTTATCCACGGCCCTAATCGTTGACGAATATTACGCTCCGTTAAAGTATGGGGAACCCACTTACCAATCTTATGGATCTTCCCTGAGGCCTGTAAACGCCGTACCACCGTCGATTGTGCCACTTTCAAAGGTTTCGCCAGTTGCGTGGCCGATTGTGTGGCATTCTCGTGCAACTGCGATTCCACCTTCTCGTCTGCGAGTTTCTGCGGGCTATCTGCGCGTAGCTTGTCTTCCAAACTTAGATCACCTTTCTTAAAATTGGCCAACCATTTTCGACACGTCCGCTCGCCCATAACCGTTTCACCATGCGACTGACATGTTGAATCGTATGCTTCACTCGCACTTTCTCTTCCCTAAATTAAACATGAATAGCAAACAGCGCCGCAAATGAACTTACTCTAACACCATGCTTGGTTTCATGTACGAACTGACTGCACGCGTCGTCGGCTGGTTAGACCCCTGCAGTGCCCGCTAGGGGGGGGGGACTTTTACATGCCCCTAATAGATAACCTTTCTTCAGTCATTGTAGTTCTAAGAAAGTCTTTTTGTTTTGTTTTCAATGAAGGTTTAACGACCACCGTGAGCAACTCAATGGGCTATAAGCAGTCGCCCGTCCCTAATTTAGGGTCACTGGTTCCAGGGAAGGGAGAGAGCCAGTGCCGTAAGACAAACACAACATCCATGCCTCACCGGGAATCAAACCCGGACCCCGTTCGGACGAATGATCAGAGGCCATCGCTTAGACCACTGCGCCACCGGGGCGGCAAGATAGTCTTTTTATTAATTTCGATGTAGAGCACTTTGCCCTGTTGTAGTAGTAATAATTGAAATTGTCAATAAAATTCTTAAAGCAATACTGAAATTTTGAAATGAATCAGTAAAAAAAGTACATATGGGAATCTGGGACGATAAGAATCCGAAGCTACCAGGTATGGTACATCCTAGAGAAATAAGGCCACAATCACCTGGTTGTACAGCTCATTCGTGAATACTTTGCTTTATTCTGCATATTTTATTTTTATCTTACTAGTTTTTGTGCATATGATAAGCGAGAACCTCCAAATTGCCGGGAAGGGGATGGGGGGGGGGGTGGGGGTACACCGCTCGCCTTGGTCTAATGGATGTCTTGACAATTCTCTCCGCATATGATGACATCGGCATTTTGTCTGCAAACAAGAGCATTTCATATTTCTTCCAGAAATATTAATGCTGTCGCTGCTTACTCATCGCATTCAAAGTACAATGCAGATGATATTCTACAGCACTTGTGGACAAGGGTCACACCCGATACATTTTGTCACCCATATGCGCTTCAGGGAAGCAAAGAATTCATTTCAGGTCGATATTCTTAATAGCTAGTAAGTTTTTCTTTCGTCTTAGAGAAAAAAAAATGCACCACAGAACTTCGGAGCAAATGAAAAAAATTGTCGATTACGAAGAGCTGATATATATATTTTTTTTTCTTTTCTTTTTCTTACAAAATCAGTCGGGTCGTAATCGTGCAATAAAGTTGGAAAGAACGTTATTGATTTTTTCTCGAGGAAACTTTCACTTGCGATTCTCCCACTGAAGCAGCTCACTCTTTTTCATCAAAGAGCCGCTGAGCGAAGAGTAGTGTAATTTCGTCCAATATCACGTAAAGGTTAATGCATATAAGAACTAATTCGGAACCGTTTCGTGAAAGTCTTAATGTTCTTCCTTTATTGGAAGAACTGTCATTTAGAAGAGGTCATATGATACAAGTAGCCTTCAAGGATGAGAAATAATCTCTTTATCATTTAGGATCAAATTACTTTGGGCTTTTATTCTAGAAGGAAGAGCACTTGCTTATCTGTTCTGCCATGAAGAAATTAATTAAAGACGTTTAACAAATATTTTCTCCTGTGATAACATGAACCCGAATGTTCTCGAGGTTTAAGAAGGAAAAAGAGACTACGACTCTTGGAAACACTGAAATACAGGCTGTAAACTAATCTGTCCAACGCAATATACAGGGTTCAGTACTTAAATGCCTGCAAAGCATGCTCCAGTTCCTTTTGCTTTCGATTTTATTTATTTTTCTTCACGAAGTATTTATGTCGAATACCAACGTCTATGATTAGAATGACTAGTACTTCCTAATTTAGTTACTTTCCCCGGGGATCGAGTGGTTCGAAGCGCTGGCTGGTTTCTGACCATTCGTTCAAGATAGGCCCCTTTTCGAGTCTGAAATGAGGCAAGGGTTGTGTGTTTGTCTTACAGCACAGGCTCTCTCCCTGGAACAAGTTGCCCTGATTAAGGACGGGCAACAGTCCAATGAGTTGCTCATGGTCCTGACACAGAAAAGCAACCCTGAATGTTCGATTTACATTTCATTTTTAGTTCTCTTTCTTCTAGGAGCATTATGACGCCGGTTTACATCTCATGATTAGGATGTCTCGTTCGTTCTAATTTAGTTAACCACACCGCCTGCCGAGAGGTCTATGGCGCTGGCTTCGGACCATCCATCAAAGATAGGCCCTGGTTCGAGTCACGAATAAGGCATGCGTTGGGTGCTTGCCAGCGGGTGCTGGTTCTATCCTTTACCTGGAACAAGTGGCCCTAAATTAGGGACGGGCAACAGGTAATAGCCCAATGAGTTGCGCACGATGGTCGTTAAACCCCAAAGCAAAAACAAAAAAGCAGTTGTTGACTGCAAGGGACAAGATAACTACTGCGGTGAGAATGAACACAACATTCATATATTAGAACGCATTCGAACCAAAGACCAACAGCCAAAAGAGTCAGAAGATCTTCGAGCGACCGCATGATGTGACTTACAAGGAAAACTATCGGACTTCCCGAACACAATCGTCACGGAACATTCTGTGGTGGACAAGCATGACACCAAAGTAATACAAATGAAGTACGGCATTTCGCAATTGCCCGCAACTCCAAGAACATGGCTTATAAAAGTGGGACCCCCGCCTGTAATGTATGTAGCCATAAAGTGTCAAACAACATGTACATGTGAGTGTGATATGATTGGGGGATACTGCGCATTACTGGAAGGTGTCCTGCGTTGTGTACGTCAGTGACTGTTAAACGTAAGTAGTGTGAGACAGCGCACGTGCCTGTTCGTACGCATACAAATATTGTGTTGTGTGTTTTAAGACAATAGCTTGTAACCCTCACGCTGTAGTACAGATACTGGTGAACGAGGTGACGCATAAATACCAAGCGGACGACACGGCTCCAACGTACATCGACAGGCGAATTGCAAGGCAGTTGTATAACGTTTTGGAGCAACATGTCATTGGAGACGCTGACATGTTTGAAGGACAGAAATTGTGGCGTGATAGTGATGAAACGTCAGACACGATATCTGAACATAATGATACACCGGGTACTCCAGCACACAACGTGCCAAGCAGTTCGAGTTCCTACGAACCATCGCCCCCTAAAGTGAAACGGAAAAGCATTCACGAACAGTTTTCCGGACAAACCATGCAGAGTGTCTATGACAATATGAAGGTCGCAAAGAGACCGTTGCAGCACTGCCTTCTCCCAACACATTACAATGACGTGAAGTGAGGTGAGGTATGTATATGACATTTGGAACTTAATGGTGTTGTACGTGGTCTCTCTCGACATTTAGATACCTCATATCTAACAGGTACAGGTTGTTTGACACTTTATGGCTGTATACATTACAGGCGGGCGTCCCACTTTGATAAGCCATGTTGTAGGAGTTGCGGGCGATTGCGAAATGCCGTACTTCACACCTGTTACTTTGGTGTCCTGCTTGTTCACCACAGAAAGTTCCGTGACGATTGTCGTCGGGTGGTCGGATAGTTTCCCTTGTTAGTAGCGACCATATGCTGTAACGTAGTATTTTACTGCCAAGATATTCGTAACAGAGATTTCCACACTTGACCTCCAGGGGGTCCGCGGGCCCAGACCCCCCCTGAGGTCAAGTGTTTTGTAATACGATTCCGACACGAGAGATTCCTAAACCTCTAACTGTTCTCTGGTTTCATACTATTACTGAGCAAACGGTAAATGGTAGCTTGTATGAAAAAGTAAGTCCTTGCAGTATACCAAAGAATTTCTAAAAAGCAAATGCTCAACGTAGCAGGATATATGTCGAACTAGATGCATAACTTTATCGAAAAAACCAGAACCAGTCGTGTCAATCGTTTAACGCCGCAACTTCGCTAGCTAGGCTCTATTTCCTACATACCAAAAGTTTCCTATCAACTCAAAAAGGCGCACAGGAGGATGAGCTTCGGTGTCGGCATAAGGTCTCCGCATTCTTTATATACGATGCTTAAGGGAAATATTGACAAGCCCCGCTCTTCTAAGTGAGAGAGGTATTTGTGCAATACCACTAATATCCGGACGGCTCCAGGCGATACTCCATCGGAATGACCAAACGTTCGTTTGGAATTAGAATCAACGAACATAAAGGGGATACAAAAGACAGTAAAATAACCACTGTCCTATCAAGAGAGGTCAAGTTCAAGTCCGCTTATCCTATGTGGAATGATATCAATAAATTAGCTTTATACTCTACACTCAAATCTACTGCCATTCGCGAAACCTTGGAAATCTTGAGCAGCAGCGAGGCTTGCAATGATAGCGTCTCTCTCGAGTTGCCACGCATTTGGAATCAATTCTTCAAATAATGCTGTGTTTTCTACCACAGTACCGCCCGCCCAACCAACGTGACCTCGTTTCTTCAAATGACTGCATTTGCACCTATTCATTTATTGTGTAGCCAAGTCACCACGTTCAAATTATTGAAGTGTTCCATTATACAGTTTAAAGTTAGCTGTGTACCTTCCTTGAAAAAGCCATCTGGTTGATGTGCGAAAGCTTGGAAACTGATTTATATTCTGCGCCAAGAAATTCGGATCACTAGTACTATTTCAATTTTCATAATTGGTTGAAATCATGCATTTTAGAATTTGTTCTAAAATACATTCTCTGAAACTATAATATAGCAATAGATAAAATAATTTCATTTGTGGTTAACTCCTTTTCTGAAATATGTATTTTTATTAAAAGTAAAAACAATAATGAAAACACCATTTGCAACTGGATAATTCATGACTAAAATGCATTATTAAATTCAAAGATCAAAACATTTATTATAACAGTCACGTCGTATAAGTACACATACATAAGCATTTTTGCTAGAAGAGCCGGACCCCCCCCCCCCATTCCGAATATCTGGGTGCGCCACTGGGCATACACGATTCTGTCCAATCGTGCGAGTTGGGTCTGACTTCGAGTACTGGATAAAGTGTGAGTGGGGTATTTGTTGGTCCTACAGGGCTTCTTCCATCCCCCTATCTCATATCAGAGGGCATAAATGACGGACAGTAGGTTCCTTTTAGCCTTAGATGCTCATAGGACATGTAAATATCCGAAGAGGGAAAAGGCATTAAAAAAAAAGAAAGAAAAATTGAGAGAGTACCTGATACACTTTGTAGATAATTTATGCTACGCTGTAAAACAATTTCTGAAATTCACGGACAGGTTTCCGTCATTTTTTTTCGTGAATTCACGAAGCATGTTTCTGATACAACCTTTTTCGAGAAATGAAGGAAAAAACCTGAATTTAACGGACTTTTCGTGCCACGGCAAAATTCTAAATTTTCAGAAACCTTTCCGCAATTCCTTTCTTATATTAACGGATAATCTCCGTTCTCACTTTTTCCATATCCGTATGACAGAAATTTCTGCTAATAGTAGTGATTCGTGGAAATACTTGAGGTTTGAGTAACTTTCAAATTTCAATCGTCTGTCGAATTTTGAAGTTCCGTAGAGAGATCGGATATTGTGGATAGCATATCTTATAGATTTTTTTTTCTTTTTGTGGCACAGGATATTTCTCTCCTTTCCCCTATTTGGTGCACCAGCTATTTATTATATAATGTATTACTGCAAGAAACCGGGTACTTATTTTACCGATGATTATATGATGTCTGTGTATGAGTCTTTGGACAATTTAAGACAAAGGATATTATATAGCTATCAAGAGTAAATTTTACATTTAGTTTTATGTGTGTGTGTGTGTGTGTGAAAAAAATACTATAAAACGTATTGTACATTTCACCGTTTTTAAAGATAAATGAAAGTCATTGTCAGTTTAAAAAAATCATGTTGTAAAGCATTTTGTTACTTTGAAAAACCATGATGAAAAATGCTTAATTTTTGAAAAGACCTTCTATAGGGAAAAAAATAAAATTTCAAACCTATTCAGAAAAATAATAAGTTCCAACAGAAAATAAAATGACTAATTTGACAAAAAACTAAATTTTTTTGTCGCGGAATACGTTTTACGATGTACGTGAGTCAGGTTGCCGAGCGTTTGTGGATCAGTTGGTTAAGGCGCAAGTTACCTGTTCGGCGAGCTATCATGAGCTAGTCCTTAGCGCGTCACCCCGTGAGACACGCCGCCGAGCTTGATGACGTAGCTGCGCTGGCCCTTCGGAAGCCAAGAGCCACGGGGAACTGTGCTCTGAAGGAGCACCATAGGAAAAGCACTTTCAGTCAATGTTTTTACCGTATTTAACATATTACAGTGTGTCATCTATTGTAATGCGCACTCAAATACTAGAAATTGTCTTTTTCGAAAATAAAAGTTAAGGATTTTGGGTCCTAAAATCAGAAAATATGTAGTATAAATGCGATAATTTTAAATGAACAATTTCTGTCATGAATGCTTTTTCTTAATGCTTTTTCCTAAAAAAGTATTTTGCTTACTATACTAACTATATTTTGCTGATGTCAAAAACTCAGTGTATCGTTCCTTTTTTTTTTTTTTCTTTAGTAATTCCCTAGAAAAGTTTAGTGGCTTACAACCTTTTTCTCTCTGTCACAAACATTAGTTGTTTAAAACTTTTAAGATACGGAAAGTTACTGAGTTCATCAAACTCCGCAAAACTAGTTCAAACGCTCTGCTAATGTATAAAATGAAAATTATTTACTTACATTTTGCATCCATCATGATTTCTGAAGGTCACTGAGTTCAAAAAGTGGTGAAAAAATTTACTTCATGCATTGAAGGTATGTTCATTATTGCACAAACTGGAAAATGGTTTTTTTTTCATTGTACAAAATGTAAAACTGTTTTCTTCATTGCCCAAATGAAAAAAAAAACTTATGTTTTTTCTCGCTGCGTTTGAGTCAATTAATTTCTTTCTTCATTTTCTGCAGAGCTTTCTGCGCAGCACTAATAATGAATTTATGTTCAGTAAACGAATTCGAATAAATGTTTGTATTCTGCAAAACCGGCAAATAGCATGTTTGTTGGCAGATAGAAAACGTTTTTCTAGATCATTTATGAGTTCCCTAATAACATCTTTCCCTTTTTTAAATGTCCTGTCGTGAACTGCGCAGATCTTTTCAAACTGTTCAGTAATATTATCCCAAGAACATGATGGTACTGTCAAACAGCTAGCAGATATTAGTCTTACCCAGTTATCTGGAGCAGAATTAGTTTCGGGGTAGCTTTTTGAAATAGTTCCTAAAGAGAAGGATTTTTATCAGAACCCGATACAGATCCTTCTTATAAACACGAAACGGCGTGGAAAACAATGGCCTGTCCTTTCGTGCTTATATGGGTATTTCAGCACATGATGACATTTCGTTAGAAAAAGTGGAAATAAAAATCAACACTGAGTGTACAACTTAAATAAAACACAACGTGAAACAAATGCTATATACACTGACAGAATAAAAATCCCAACACCACGAACAAATAGTTGTAGAGGAATGAAATCGCGGCAATATATTTGTATAGGTAACATATTTAATCGATTAAGGTTTCAAGATCACAGCTTAATGTAAGTACGAGAAGAGCCATTTTAAATGTGAAATGCTGGTACATTAATAACCGGTGTAACCGCCAGAATGTTGAATGCAAGCATGCAAACGTTCATGCATTGTGTCGTACAGGTCCTGGATGTCAGTTTGTGTGATGGAGTTCCATGCCTGTTGCACTTGGTCGGTCAATACAGGGACGGTGAATGCTGGTTGGGGGTGACGCTGGAGTTGTCGTCCAATGATGTCCCATACGTGCTCGATTGGAGAAAGATCTGGCGATCTAGCAGGCCACGGCAACATGTTGACACTCTGTGGAGCATGTTGGGTTACAACAGTGGTATGCGAGCGAGGGTTATCCTGTGGGAAAACACCCCCTGGAATGCTGTTCATGAATGGCAGCACAACAGGTTGAATCACCAGACCGACGTACAACTGTGCCGTCAGGGTGCGTGGGATAACCACGAGAGTGCTCCTGCTGTCATAGGAAATTGCTCCTCAGACCATAACTCCAGGTGTAGGTCCAGTGTGTCTCGGCCGCAGACAGGTTGGTTGCAGGCGCTCACCGGGCTTCATTCTAACCAACACACGGCCGTCACTGTCACCCAGGCAGAACCGGCTTTCATCAGAAAACACAACAGATCTCCACTCCGTCCTCCAATGAGCTCTAGCTTGACACCGCTGACGCCGCAAACCGGCAGTGGTTTGGAGTAAGTGGAATGCACGCTACAGGGCGTCTGGCTCGGAGCTGTCCTTCAAGTAACCGATTTGTGCCAGTTTGTTTTGTCACTGTGGTGGCAACTGCAGCTCAAATTGCTGCCGCAGACGCAGTACGATGCGCCACGGCCATACGCCGTACACGGCGGTCTTCCCTCTGAGTAGTGCCACGTGGCCGGCCGGAACCCGGTCTTCTTGAGGCAGTACCTTCCCTTGACCACCGCTGCCAACAATCATGCACAGTGGCTACATTCCTGCCAAGTCGTTCTGCAATATTGCGGAAAGAAAATCCACCTTCTCGTAGCCCTATTACACGACCTCGTTCAAACTCCGTGAGCTATTGATAATGGCTTCTTCGTCTTCTTAAAGGCATTCTTGACTAACATCAACACCCTACGTCGAATCTCAACGATAACTAACGCTCACGAACTTTACAGCGCGTATTTACAGCAAACCTGCTTTGCATGTTCCGAGGGGCGCTACTAGCGCCACATGTATGCACCGAGCGCGAAATTTGCATAGACGTCATCTTACAGATGTACTCTCACCGCCTACCAACTGTCGTTTATCTAACACAACCCCTTCTTGGTGTTGGGATTTTTTCCCGTCAGTGTATAAACCAAGAAAAGGCGCGGGCGTACAAAACCATAACAGAGGAAAATTTGGACTTGTAGGGAAGTTGACAAACGAAGCTCAGGCTGCAGGCCATCGCGATGACGTCGAAACAAGTGGCCAACCCGTTTTACCACCCACACTTTCCGACACCGGTCAGCATTCAGTTCCTCAAAGGGACGGACTAGCCCTTTCATCTGTAAAGCCCTGGCGAGCTATAACGTCGGGTGTTCGATCCTGACCTCACCGGAATATCTGGGGTCTGAGGGTTGTTGATTTTGCGGAATTTCAGTTTAAATACGGAAAAACCAGAAATGGACTTTTCTGAAATAAACGGAATTTCTGTCTAAGGAAATTTCGGTGAAAATACGGAAGTTAAAACGAACGGGTACTGTTTAAAAACGGAAATTTCTGAAAGAGACGGATACCTACCGGCAACTTTGCTGCACGTTATTTGCAGAAAATTTCCGTGAATTCACACCACTTATTTTTTACAGTGTACGCATCTTTCGCATACAAAGTTCTCTGTGGGTGTGAAATGAAACGAGTGATTCCAGACCTATTTACGTACAGCAAATTATATTTATTTCCGTCACTCACGACCACACCGAGCCACAGACAAGTACGTATTAAATGGAACTGAATCATATAAAAACAAATAATTAGGTTTATTAATTCCTGACACTGAGTGGCGCTTAAGTAGGTGGATTAATGGATGTTAGTGTCGTAAAACCAATGAAAGAAGATACACTGAAGTGCCAAACAAACTGGTACAGGCGAGCTTATGCAAAATACATAGCAACGTCATCTATGCGCGTACTTGGTTACGTCCGCAAGTGCGTATATAAAGCGATAGGCATCCTTGCCAGCTGTCAGAGAAGTTTTCGGCATGAGAATGACAAGTAATAACGATTTAAGCGATTTTCAAAGCTGTGTAATAGTTGGCGCTCGTGAGATGGGCCATAGTATTTCGGAGTTAGAAACGAAGTTCGGATTTTCACGAACGACCATTGCAAGGGTGTACCGTGACTACAAGAATTCCAGATAAACCTCCAACCTACGATACTAGTGTGGCCGTGAAAAGACATTGGGTGAACGTGACCATCGTCGGCTGTCAAGAATCGTTTCACGCGATAGGCATGCAACACTCTCACAGGTATAATTCAATGCTGGAGCCTCAACAAGCATTAGCGTCCGGACTGTGCAACGTACCCTGCACGATATGGGCTTTAAAATCCGACGCTAAACTCAAGTCCCCTTGATGGGTGCACGACACAGAGCTATGCACCTCGATTAAGCACGGCAACGCCGCCACTGGACACTTTATGACTGGAAACAAGTATCCTGGCCTGACGAGTAGCGTTTCCAACTGTATCGGGCAAATGAAAGGATTCGTGTGTGGCGCAAACCCCGTGAAGCCATGGTACCCGCCTGTCAACAGGGAACTGTACCGGCTGGTAGGGGTCCGTAATGGTATGGGATGTGTTTAGGCGGACTTCACTGTGACCCCTGGTACGTCTACAAACGTCTGTAACCGGCCAACGCTATGTGCGCATCCTTTCTGACGAGGTACACCCGTTCATGTCCTGCATTCATGCTGATGGGTTGGGCCTGTTCCAACAGGACAATGCACTTCCACACAAGTTTCGGGATGCCACATTATGTTTAGAGGAGCATTCATCTGAGTTTGGGGTTTTGCGATTCTCACCCAAGTCCCCAGATCTGAACGTGATAGAACACATTTGGGATTCCATGCAACGTGCTATCGAACACAGGAAACCGAGACCTCAGAATACACCCGAATTGTGGAATGCTCTGCAGGAAGGATGATGTGCATCGCCTACAGCATATTTCGAGAAGCTAGTGGAGTCCATGCCCCGTCGTATTTCTGCAGTCCTGCGCTCCCGTGGCGGACCTACCAAGTATAGACTGGTGCACCAGTTTTTCTGGTACTTCAGTGTATGTGAGTCATAAAAGCAAATATTTACTAAACTAAGGGGCAGCAAATAGTAAGCATTTCGACTGTTTAGTTTTTCAAAAAAATATTTTCATTATTATTACTATTATTACATTCAGATTTAGACGAACGTAAGAAACGATACTGATGAAATGTGATGTACAATAGCTGCGAAGTCCATCAGGCTAAAATCTGAACTCAAGATGGAAAGAAAGGCTGAATCGAAAGTGTGTTAGAGAGAGGGATTAGTAACTTTTGGTGTAGGATAACTACAGGGTTACACCACATCGTGTACATCATTATAAAACTCTCGTCAATAGGAGGTACTTTCTTCTCTCTCCCCTCTGGGGAAGTCGACAGGAAGCCAAATTTCGCTACGATGCACAGTTTCCATACCATCAAAAACGCAGTTTTGTAATGGCGTTTATTATGAGGTTTTCGTAATTTGCTCAGATTACAATGAGATATTGCTATGTTTATGTAAAACGTGACGAAATGATAGTCCGCGATACTTTAGTAAAATACGTTGTTGAGTAACAATGAAATTAAATATATTGTTGTGCCATTTAAAGGGCGCGGCAGAATTCAAAAATCAGATTTCAACAATGGTTTTGACTATTTCAGTTGTATCGAAATTTGTTTGCATGGGATTTACGTTACTTCTGTCGGGAAAGATGCACAAAGACTGCTACTTTCCATAGGCACAGACATAATATGCATTCGCGGCCGGGGGCTCTTAATTAGATACGAATTAGGCCTTGCCTGTCACGAGACACTATTATTTCCATTACCCATTTCCGTTACACCGGAAGTTTTTGTATAGCCGAAAGTTTATCTGCACATATCTACTAAAATTATTACATTTATGACATGATTAAATTATTTTTTTACTAAACATTAGTAAACTTTATACCATCTACAAAATGAATGAATTTATTAAGATGCTGGCAAACAAAATTTATATTTATTGCAATGAATAACTGGAGAATGTTTTGAAAATCAGTGCTTTCGATTTAAAAACAGAGGAGAACGAAAGCTGTTTAGTTGAGGCCTTTCGAAGTGATGCTTTTCATGTTAATTTACATATTTTGATGCATCACCTAATGACTGGAAACATGACAAGAAAAGGAGGGGTAGCGAGAAAGGACGTGTTCACCGCGACTTCTTGTGCCGCATATTTATCATAAATTTTATTGTGTTTTCCACAGCGGGTTCAGAGTAGCTCTGGTTCAAATATTTTGATATCTGTATCATCTTTGGTTAAATACTCTTATCTACAGCGGAAGTATGAGAAAAACTCAGGATTGACCAATAAGGATTAGCAGTACTTAAGTTACTAATGCATTGTACATATATGAAAGTAAACTTTTGATAATTCCGCAAAAGTTCGTGATAGCCCATTTGAAATCATTATTGATGCCCTAAAATTCTGAGGTCCCCCTATTTTGAATTTGTTTCATACAGAAGTTATATCTTACAAACACAGACGTACACACGAGTATATATATATATACAAGCAACAAGCAGTTATCGCCCCTCTTCATCCTTTTCCCACTCCAACTATACACAGTTTTTGAAATGAAACACAAACTTCATTTCTTTAACCTGTTACATTTTAAATACATTAAATATCTGAGCACCAAAAGTTACTTCATTGGTGCATGGTATGAAGTTGGTTATTACAAGTTGAGACTAAAGATAGGGAAGTTGATCTGAAGTGGTAACGTGATTGAATACGAATCGCAGTGTCCTTAATGGATATTTGAGTCAGTTTTGAAATATTTAAAAAGTGTGTTTCTCAGCGGTCGTTCCAAATTTATAATTGGTTCAAGACAAGCGTTTCTTTATTCATCCACGGGAATTTTGATTTAAGTAGTACTTTTTACAAGAGGCATTTTACACACGGCTACAGATAATTTATTTTCTCTTCATTATCAGGTCGAGATGAGCAGTTGGAAATGCTAAGAGAATCCAGATATCCAGATATAAACAGAAGAAAACGAAGAAAAACAAGGAAATATTTTAGGAGCTACTAAGTTGATGGTCTAGAGCAGCACCATTTGAAGTGTCAGCAACAGTCTTCTTTGCTGGGAGAATTATTCAACAATAAGATACCATGAATTATGCATATGATCTCAACATGAGATACCCATTCCCGATTTTCAGGCTGCCCTTCAGCAAGAGCAGTTAATCAAGCCTCTTTGTGCTCTTTTCACCAAAGAAAACTTCTCCTCACGCGTCTGGTAGACCAGCGCAACTCCGAAAGAAGCTGGAATTGTGATGAATTGAATCGCAGTACCCTATTTCCAGCCCCTCAGACCCATATACTATATCCAGAGCGCTCCTGTGATAGACTAATGAAATAATTTTTCCTCATAAAAGTGTTGATGATGTGGCGTACCTTCTCAATTGAAGAAAGTAATTAGTTTTGCTCCAGTTTATTTACAACTATTTCATCAATGAGATGTGCCGGTCAACAACGTACTACCGACCCAAAAAGGAATTATTTGATTTGTCTTGATAACCACTTGCACCCATCATGCAAGTGGTTATTACCATTACTCAGTAATTTCCTTCCAAAATTCGTCGCCTCGGATAATTTAGTCATATACAATGTATGATATACTGTAGATCAAATACTCAAGAAACGCATATAGCGTAAGTATTAAATCCGTTAATTTTTATGGTATAATAAGCACAGAGATTCGCCAAGCTTTTGCACTCCACTGGGAGGCTTTCTCAAGGCAATGGTAGACATAAAAATGCAGGGAATTGGAACACATAAGGAACAAAGATGATTTTTAAAATTAACGAGGGTGACATCACGAGCATATTTCATGAAATTTTTTAGCACGTAATTACATGGCGCGCCGAGACATGTTCCCGTCTTTTAATAACGTATGCCATACCATTGGTAGTTCAGTGGATATTATGTCATTGCATGCTACTTTGCTGGAGAGGATTTCGACAGTTTTCCTGATGACAGTCTCTTTGAAGTTCGTGTAAGAGGAAATTCTTCTAATATTATTCCATACTGGAGAGGCCGATGCCTGCATGACTTCTCTGGCGAAGGTTGTATTCTGCATGTCCTGGTTGACACTTTGCACGTGTGCCTTACATCTAGTGTCTAAGGATCGCTTTGTCATTCCGATACGTATCTTTTCCGTGTTGTCACGGTATACCAACGGTATAGCGTACACACCCGCATTTTCTTTTTCACACTGTCTCTCCTTGCAGCTTGATACTGTAGGTGATAATGGCGTTGGGAACTTCATTGCTATTAATATGTTGTATTTACGTAACAAATTCTTTAACCAATATGCAAAGCCTGGGGCATATGCGATGTATCCTGTATACCTCACTGTCTTACTAGGTGATTTTGTTATTACAGACATTACACAATTTCTTACAGTTCTGTGTATTCTGTCTTTTCCATCCCTCTTACATCGAGCCTTTAGAACTTTGCTATGAATACACTATCTACCACCAAGTAATTGGACACCCCAGCAATCGACGATATCTGCGGTCCTGATACACGTCACGGCCGCCGCCGTTAAATATCGTGTGGGAAACAACAACGAAACCAGTCGCATGCAAGATGCCACGCAGTTCGGAGCTCTCTGATTTCGAGAAAGGTGTAATCGTCGGGTATCACAGAAATTGCAGATCCAGACGTGACATATCCAGCGAGTTGAAGTACCCAAAATCGACAGTGGCCTACGTGATTGGCAAGTGGAAGATGAGAGATGACTGTCGGAATGTGCCCTGAAGCGGAAGACCCACAAAACTGGGAGTTAGAGACCGACGGGTGTTGGCCAGAGAAATTCGGAATAACCGCACCCACATCGATGGGCCACATCCGCGAGGAGTTTCAACAGGCATCCGGGAGTGTTCTTTTAATGAATACTATCCGTAAGGAAGCCCATCTGCTCGGTTATCATGGACGTGCTGCCGCCTTCAAGCCTTTGATCACCAAGTCCAATAGCGCTGCTCGGCTAACGTGGTGCAAAGAACGTCGACAGTGGACCGTTGAACAGTGGAAACAGGTTCTCTGGAGCGACGAATCATGGTTCACCCTCTACCGTTCGGATAGCAGGTTCTGGGTTTGGCGTCTGCCTGGAGAACGCCTCCTGCTAGAATGTATTGTGCCAACTGTGAAGTTCGGCGGAGGTGGAATTACGCTATGGGGGTGTTTCTCCTGGTATGGCACTGGACCCTGGGTCGCAATTCCTGCTAGATTCAACGCCGAGAACTACTGCACCATTTTGGAGGACCATGCGCTTCCTACGTTGTGGTAGTTTTACGGGGTGGACCCATGTTACTTTCAGGATGACAATGCCATCTGTCATGTTGCGAGGTCCACCATGGCTTGGTATGGTGGCAATGGGGTTAATCGAATGGACTGGCCTACGCAGAGCCCGGACCTTAAACCCTATCGAGCACCTCTGGGACGAGTTGGAGCGTCGACTTAAGGGGTGCCACCACCGTCCGAAATCGGTGAAGGAACTGACCTGTCTTCTCTAACCCGAGTGGAAGAAAATACCGCTAGCCGTAGTACAACGCCTGGGTGAGAGTATGCCCCGGAGGGTTGCAGCTGTAATCGCCGCTTGTGGAGGCTCCACCAACTATTGACGGTGAATAAAATTCGTTTTTCTTTGCTATCACAGGTGTCCAATTACTTGTTGGTAGATAGTGTATTATCAATTTCCTTGTTTTTTAGGTAGTCAGGTTGGCATACGTTATACGCTCTATAGAACCATGGTCTAAAAGCAGAAAGTTTGTACTCCTTTGGGCAGTGCGAATCAGGACGGACAAGGTTCGATACAGCTGTCGGTTTATAATAAAATATTTTTCACAGATGTACGTAAATGCTAATACTTCCCTGTATTTAATACCTTTAAAAAGTTTTCAATAATCCCAATTTCATATGTAGAAGTGGAAGCAAAAATATTATTGGGATCTACCAGAGGCAGATGTGCTACATCCTTTGTCCCAGGTGTTACGGTGTAGCCAATTTTCTTCTTGTAGTGGATACCTTTTGTGCTTCTTGTCCCATTCCCATAGAGAGCAACACAACATTTAGTAATCATTTTGTAGTCCCAGAAAATGGCGATTACCTTCAAATAGGCCATTTAGACTTTTTGAATCTTACGCAGCTGAGAATGTTCATGTTTTCATACGTTTGCGAAAACTTGGCGAATCTCTGTGTTTATTACACCATAAAAATAAACGGATTTAATAAGTACGCTATATGCGTTTCTTGAGTATTCATATTGTGGTGTACTAAAAATAACGTCAGTGTAGATTAAAATTTACATATTCATACTGACTCTTGGAAGACATGTAAATCTAGGTGTGAGTAGATGAAATGAATTTTCAGTTCATGTTTACATACGGGGAGATTTATGTAATAACTGTTTCATGAGTACCTGAAGCAGTAACTCGTATAATGTCTTTTACCCGAAGAGTTTAAATTTTGAATTACATATTGTGAAATTACGAGAATGTGATTATACTGCTGAACAAATATTAGGCTGTATTGCTACTGGGCAATGAAAATTGGTTTACTATTTCAGTTTTGGAATACTGAACACGAAAATGGAGATTCAGTAGCCAGATTGGCTCTGGGATTTCGAAAAAAATTCCACTTTCTCATATTTGCATTTTTTTCATATTTTAATGCAGGAACAGTTTAGAGGTACGAACGGCCTGCATTAAACATGGCGCATTTTTGCTTGTCACTTGCATCGTACCTCTAAAGCATCCCTTTCTCACCATCCAGGAATAATCGTCTAACATGGCAGTACTCCATTTTCTTTTGCATGTCTCTCCATCGCCGAAATATCCTGATGGAAACTCTCACCATGTTCATCGCGTAAAATATCACAGTTAGCCGGAAGGAAATCTAGGTCTGAATGGAGGAAATAAATTTGCAGTGACATGCTGCTTCCTAGTTCTGGTACGAAGTCATGAGATCAGCCACAAGCTCTCTGGAATTGCCGACTTTTGCATTTCCTAGAAAAGAAGACAAAACATGTCGCAAGACATTCCAGGCTGCTTTGTTGTCGTGCCTGAGGACAAGATAAAGCTGCTTGTCTTTGAAGATTTGACTATCAGTGGATTGATGAATACTCCCGCCTAGATCTCCATACTAAGATTTGGAAATTTTTCACAGATGTAGGTAAATGCTTCCCTGTGTTTAATACCTTTAAAAAGTTTCCAATAGTATCAATTTCTTTTTTTTTTTTTTTTTTTTTTTTTTTGAGATTTAACGACCACCGTGAGCAACTCAATGGGCTATAAGCAGTCGCCCGTCCCTAATTTAGGGTCACTGGTTCCAGGGAAGGGAGAGAGCCAGTGCCGTAAGACAAACACAACATCCATGCCTGACCGGGATTCGAACCCGGACCCCTTACGGACGAATGATCAGAGGCCAACGCCTTAGACCACTGCGCCACCGGGGCGGCAGTATCAATTTCATATGTAGAGGTGGAAGCAAACATTTTATTGGGATCTACCAGAGGCAGATGAGCTACGTCTTTTGTCCCAGGTATTACGGTGAGGATAATTTTCTTCTTGCAGTGGATACCATTTATGCTTCTTGTCCCATTCCCACAGAGAGCAACAAAACTTTTAATAACCCTTTTGTAGTCCCAGAAAATGGCGATTACCTTCAAATAAGCCATTTAGACTGTTTGAAGCTTATGCAGCTGAGAATGTTCATGTTTTCATACGTTTGTTTTGTGTGGGGATCAAAACCAGCACATTTCCGTTGTGCAACAGCATAGCGTTGAAATTAACCTTGGAAAAGTTTAGAAACAATCACCATTCTTTCGGAATGTGCCGGTTGTCCATTACCACCATTAGGCCATCGATAGGCCTGCTATCTTATATGGGAGTGATCTCGGTGGCGAAAGCACGTGTAATGAGTGGGGATGACTGGGCGTCATTTGGAGTCCTACCATCACAAGTACAATTTTGCCAGACGCTCTCATCACAGAGTTACCTACGTCTAGTTGGTCCCTGCGTCCCATCGCGACGGAAACGCATCGGGATGCAACAAATATCGATTGAATGTGGCGACGGTAGTTAAAGGAAAGTAACCTACGTCATCGTAGCAGGACTGGCGCTCATAGGCGGACGTCCTACCGTCTCGATCGTCGCATTCGACTGCAGGCCATACATAGTAGCCCCACAGCGGGTGACATTCGCCAAGGTGTACAAACAGCTATTGACATCCCCGTATCGACAAGGACTATGAATCACAGATTGGATGGCACAGGTTTGTGCTCTCGCCACCCATTGCGACGTCTGCCATCGCGCAAGGATGCAGTGCTGCCGTCCCAATCGTGCGTGGCGGGATGAATGCAACAATGTATGTCATATACAGCCAAGATTCTGTCTTCTGTCTCAGCGCCGACGATTTCCGATAGACAATCTGGAGACGACGTAGTCACCGGGTGGATTCCTCTACTGTCTGTGAGCGTCATACTCGCATGTCTCTTCAGACTGGCGTTATGGTTTTGGGCGTTATCTGTTTTAACAGCCATTCACCGCTGGAACGTATACTGGATAAAATAACAGCAAGACAATACGTCGATGGCATGGTGCAGCCCGTTTTGTTGCGCATCTCCGTGATATTCCTCATGCCCAGTTTTAACAAAATTACCGCAGACTAAATAAATTTGGAAGATGTAAATCCGTTGATTGGTGTAAATATGACTCCATGTTACATCAGATAACATCCGAAAACTTGAAAATTTCGTCGTCCGGGAGCGGGAATCGAATTCGCGTTTCAAGGATAGCGCTCGAGTATGCTAACCACTACGCCACTCGACCAAATTATATTGAATAAAACCATCACAGGATTCGCTAATCGAAGCAACCGGCATTAATATACACTATATTGACAAAAGTTACCGGACACGTAGAAGAGGAACACAACATAGCATTTATTGACATACATTAGTACGCTGTGGGTCCACCTTTGGCCTTAATGCATGCACTGACACTTCGAAACATGGTCTCGACAAGGTTTTGGAACACAGCGATATGTTTGCGCTTCCATTCAGTACATAATGCTGCCTCTAAATGTCGCTTAGTAGTAGGCCTTGGTTCCAAACTTCGTATGCGGCACTTTAATTCATCCCATAGGTGCTCTATGGGATTAAGATCAGGGTTCTGTACTGGCCAGTCCACACACGATATGGAATTATCATCAAACCACGTCGTAACGGTCCTTGCTTAATGGCTCGGTACATTATTCTGCTGGTACCAACAAGACTCGGTTCCATAGTATTGCCACAAAGTTGGTAGGGCATAATTGTACACTATATCAAGGTAGACGTGCTCGTTAACAGGTTTGTTCACGATAACCAATGGGTCGGGACAATACCACGAAAAACACACCCACACGAGTGCACTACCAGCTCCAAACTTGACCGTAGGAACAGTACACTGTGGTAAATAGCTTTCCCACGGCTGCCGCCATACCCATACAAGGACATCAGCCTGATGGATCGTGTATCTTGAATTTTTAGTGTATTGGACCCGTTTCCATGGATCTACGGCCCACGATAAATGTTCTTTACACCATGCTAAACGACGAGAAGCATTCTGAGTGGAGACGAAAGGCTTATGAGCAGCCGCACGACCACGGTAACCCATGGAATGAAGTTTTCTGCGAAAGGTACGTGTACATACCAAGATTCAAGCATTTTTACTCACCTGTACACTGAGGTCTTTCGCAGTACTCCGTCGATTAGCTGTAACGACTCGCCTGATGCTTCGACGTCTTCTAGCACTGATTTTCTTTGGTCTGCCGGTACGTTTTGCTGCTTCAGGCACGCCATGTGTCTTCCACTTATTCAGTACATCCAAAACAGTTGGCTTGGATATGTTTAAACGGCTATCGGTTTCTCTTACAGACAACCCACTAAAATAATACTCAACAATCTTTCCTTTCTCAAAGTGGGTTCTCTCCGGTCGCGACATTTTCACTCAACCTCACAGTGCGATATGATCGCGGTGAGCTGCAGGTTTGTTTTTATACCGTTTGCAGCTGTATCACGCATCTTAACAACGCAGCAGATCCGTTCATTTGCTTTTGAAGGGGTGTCTGGTTACTTTTGTCAATAAAATGTATAGCGAATCCGGTGGTTTAGAATTAATTCCCGTGATTTCCCGGAGGCGTAGAATACCAATGAATGAAATACTGGATTACAACATTGTAGAATACAAATTTAGAAGATGACAATCCTTTAATTGGTGTAAATATGCCAAGGATATTAAGTCAGATAAAATCCGAAAACTTTAAACTTTCGTCGTCCTGTAGCGGAAATTGAATCTCCCGGATTTCGCCCGAGTATGATATTAATTTAAATAAACTGGCGGAAAGTGAAAAAAGAACACCAAGAAGGAGACGTCTGATACCAACGAAATTTATACAGCATAAATACGGAATACAGAGGATAACGTGATCAAAACATTATGGCAAAATACAGCTGTATTTGCTGGTAAACTGAAAAATAACATTTCCATGTAACATGGTTAGTACGAGGTTGAACCGCCATGAACTGCGTCACACTGTGCAATTCTGGCATGGAGCCTGTCGTACAGACGTTGGATGTAAGTTTGGGGTATTGAGTTCCAAGCATCCTCAACCTGGACGCGTAAATCGGGGATGGTCGGGGCTGACCGTGGAGACCGGATAAGTCGTTGTCCCATAAAATCCCACACGTGCTCAATGGGGGACAAATCCGGTGAACGTGCAGGCCATGGAAGTTGTCTCACACCCTGAAGTGCATGTTGCGGTGCACGTACCGCGTGTGTTATCTTGCTGGAAAACACCACGATGGACCGACCTTACAAATGGCACAACAACGGGCTGAATGATGTTGTTGATGTAGGAGGTGCTGTTTAACGTACCCGGTACAAACACTAGATGTGTACGGGAGTGATAGCTGATCGCTCCCCACACCAGGAGACCAGGTGTAGGCCTTGTGTGTCGCTGGCGGATGCAAGAAGGGTGGATATGCTCCCCTGTGCGTCTCCGAACATGTATACGGCCATCGGAGGCTCGCAAGCAGAATCTGCTTTCATCGCTGAACACGACAGATCGCCATTGCGTTCTCCAGTGCAGACGTTGGCGACACCACTGCAGCAGTTTCTGACGGTGGGCTGGAGTCAGAGGTAGACATGCCAGAGGCACACGTGTACGTAGTCCTGTATCCAGTAGACGGTTTAGGGAGTATTCCACATTCACTTCAGGTGCAACAGCAGCTCGGATTTGCGTCGCAGTGGATGTTCTGCTTGACAATACCGCTCTTCTTATGCGTCGATCGGTCCGCTCATCAGTCCGTCTGTGACTCCCGGTTCCACTTGTTCTCGTGTTCCTCGGACCACCTACGCCACCATCGTACCACCACAGATACTTCCCGTCCAATTCGCTCCGCAATACGAAGATACGACCACCCGGGCTCGCGGAGTCCGACTAGGCGACCTCGCTCAAAGTCCGATAACTGCTGAAATCGTACACGTCCTCCATGTCCAGGCATTGCAGCTTCTTCAGGGTCTTTGCACGTGTCCGTACGCCAACGACTGATTACATTCACTTCGCCGTACTCCTTAAATACCACCGACTATAATTTCCACATTATGCCGTGCTGTGGCGTAAGCGCTCACCGGTTGGTCCCGAAATTAACATCACACCTACGTAAACTCGACCCTATTAACATATGTAAATTTCATGATCGTCCGCCAAATCCTTCTTGGTGTTCTCTTTTCACTTTCCGGCAGTGTATTATTCAAATTAATCGGAAACTTGAAACTTGGGACACTCTGGGTGGTGTAGTGGTGGTCAGTATACTTTGGCGCTATCTGGGAGACGTGGTTTCGATTCCCGCTCTAGGACGAAGAAATTTTCAAGTTTTCGGATATTATTTAACTTACTATCCTTGTCATATTTACACCAATAAACGGATTCACATCTTCCAAATTTGTGTTGTACAATGGTGTAATCCCGTATTTCATTCATTACCGCAGACTGCCAACATCAGCAGACAGTGCCTAAAAGGGTTTTCGATGCTGCCCTGGCCAGTGTGATCTCCAGACCTTTCCCCAATAGGGAACGTGTGAGACGTCATTGGCAGACAACTTAAAGCCTTCCGCACGATGCCTTCTCAATGTCGAAGAATTGCGGACTCAGGTCAATAACGCCTGGTGTGCGATATCTCAGGACACTATTCGGGGAATTCTTTCAATCGATGCCACGCCGTGTTGCCGAATGCACACTATATTGACAAAAGTCACCGGACACCCCTTCAAAATCAAATGAACGTATTCGCTGTATTGTTAAGATAGACTCGCGGTACAGCTGCAAACAGTATAAAAACAAGCCTGCAGCTGGCCGCAATCATATCATGCTGTGAGGTTGGGTGAAAATGTCGCGACCGGAGAGAAATGACTTTCAGAAAGGAAAGATTGCTGGGTGTTATATTAGTGTGTTGTCCAAAACAGAAACTCAGAGGCGTTTAATCATGCCCAAGCCAACTGTTTTGGATGTACTAAATTAGTGGAAAACACTTGGCGCGCCTGAAGCAGCAAAACGTACCGGCAAACTAAAGAAAATCAGTGATACAGGACGTCGATGCCTCAGGATAGTCGTTACAACAAATCGACGGAGTACTGACCAAGACCTCAGTGTACAGGTGAGTAAAAATGCTGGAACATTGGTATGTACACGTACCATTCGCAGAGAACTTCATTCCATGGGTTATCGTGGTCGTGCGGCTGCTCATAAGCCTTTCGTCTCCACTCGGAATGCTACTCGTCTTTTAGCATGGTGTAAATAACATTTATCGAGGACCGTAGATCAATGAAAACGGGTCCTATGGACTGATAAATATAGATACACGATCCATCGGTCTGATGGCCGTATGTGGGTATGGCGGCAGCCGCGGGAACGCTATTTACCACAGTGTACTGTTCCTACGGTCAAGTTTGGAGCTCGCAGTGTACTCGTGTAGGGTTGATTTTCGTGGTATGGCCCCTGCCCATTTGTTATCGTGGACAAACCTGTTAACGAGCACATCTACATGGATATTCTGGACAATTATGTCCTACTAACTCTGTGGCAATACCACGGAACCGAGCCTTGTTGGTACCAGCAGGATAATGTACCGAGCTATAAAGTAAGGACTGTTACGGCGTGGTTTGACGACAATTCCGTATCTTGTGTGGACTGGCCAGCACAGAGCCCTGATCTTAATCCCATAGAACACCTATGGGATGAATTAGAGAGCCGCATAAGAAGTTTGGAACCAAGGTCTACTACTAAGCAACAGTTAGCAGCAGCATTGTGCACTGAGTGTAAGGGCATAGCTACCGCTGCGTTCCTAAACCTTGTCGAAAACATGTCTTTAAGGGTCCGTGCATGCATTAAGGCCAAAGGTGAACCGACACCGTGCTAATGCTTGTCAATAAATGCTATGCGGTGTTTCTCTTCTAGGTATCCGGTAAATTTTGTCAATATAGTATATATAACCCAGTGTAGAGGTCATATGACCTACCATGCCATATTATACTGTCTACTCGCGGAATGAGACGAGACGTACCACACATCTACACAAGTAGTTGGGAAAGACGTGATTTAATTTCTCCAGAAATTAAATCACGTCTTTCCCAAATACTTGTGTAGATGTGTGGTACGTCTCGTCTCATTTCGTGTATTCGTTCATGGTGTGGTGTTTCGCATGTCGAGCAGTGTATTCCATGAGTCGAACAGGAGCTCAAGTAATCCAATTTTAAGTGCAACTTCTAGATAAAAAAAATGCTCCTCTACATACGAACCATGTCTAGCTTATTTTATTCCTGCGAATCGAATTTCACAACCAATGTGATGAAGTATGGACACCATTGATATAATTTACGCATTTGATGATATAGCTAAAACCCTTAACCTCTTTTTCATTAAGTTGTATAATACGCAGTACCTTTTTCATTGGATTTTTGTCGGCTTTGTTGAATTCCTGAATACCCACTGGAAAAATAAAATTCAGAACTCCATTCCATTAAATTCGTTTAGTGATTCGAGTCATCTTGACTACGCTTTTAAATTAAATTGCAACGGTAGAGAACCTTCTTTCGTTTTTCATCGAAATTAATGCTACGAATAAAAGTGAGCCGTGACATTGAGAGAAAGAGTGTTTACGTGAATTTGACAAATGATTTCAATGACTTATCGGGAAAACAATGAATGCAAATTAGGCGAATTTTTTGCGCTTACGAAAAATATCAGTTGTTCATTACAATGCTCAGATGGAGTTAGTATATTCTAATGCTATTTTCTGCGTTTAAATTAAAGAAATAAATTATATACGCTTCAGAACTTTGGGAAAAAAACAAACTTGGATGCAGATAATTTCGCATGGCTCAACGCCAGAGCACTGGAGGGAAAAAACCCTGCAGCGTTTCTATTGAACATGCTAATGAGTTTCCCGGTTCTGCGCGTAGATCCTTGTTCTAAAGTGTCTATCAATCTCTTTGTTTTACGGAAAGCAGTTTTTCATACGTTTTGCCATTTCCTACAGCACTCCGGCATGCATTAGTTTTTAGTATCATTCCATATTTTGATTACGAAACTAATTAGTTATATTCAGAATATTTTCTTTTTTAAAACGTAAAAAGCAAACCATTTGTCTCAATGAGATTACAGCGCATTTCTTCAGCAGAAATTCTTCTTCAGAAACTAAGAGCTGTGCTTGCAAGAATTTGCTTTGTTCTTTTTCATATAGGAAGCACTGAAATATCACTTCAGGTGCAGAATTTAGCGTTAATTTTCCTGAAAGCATATTTTTTAATCCTTGATACTAACACATGTGTACTATTAAAAATTTCACAACTGTCTTTAGAGAGCATCAACAGCTTTCTTTTACTTCGCTGAGGTAGATATCATACAGAAACTAATTATCGCATCGCTCACGTTCCGGTATTGGAAGAGAACAAATATGTGTTTCTACAATATTTGTTGAAATATTTTGATGAGTGAATAACAACGTACACAAATTAGTTCAATCCATTTAGACTAACAGATTTTGTGTTTGTTATTTCTGTTTGTTTGAGAGTTTAACGACCACCGTGAGCAACTCGATGGACTATAAGCAGTCGCCCGTCCCTAATTTAGGGTCACTGGTCCCAAGGTAGGGAGACAGCCAGTGCCGTAAGAAAAACAGAACATCCATGCCTCACCGGGATTCGAACCCGGACCCATCTCGGACGAATGATAAGAAGTCGGCGTTTAGACTAGGGCCTTTTTTGTACATAAATAAATGTTATGATGTTTTTACGATTAGGCTCGTGTGTTGAAATAATTGTAACGTACCAGGAGATGTGACGTACCTGCCCGAAGGACGCACACGACATAAAGGCAGATAAGAATAAGAATAAAACGTCCGCGTAGCTCAATTGGTAGAGCAACTTATTCCGGAATGAGGGGACCCGGGTTCGAATCCTGGCGCGGATAGAAATGACGGAGAAATTTACTTCGTTATAATGGCGCCCGAACTATCCGGATGACCCGACCGTTCAAAATCTCGCAATGGTGTGATGTTATTTCCACACCGCGAGATAGGAAAAATAAGAGAATCCCTTCTCCAGCACTTCGACAAAAAAAAATTAAATAAAAAATAAGGGGGAGATGATGTAACGTACCAGGAGATGTGACGTACCTGCCAGAAGGACGCACACGACATAGAGGCAGATAGGAATCAGAATAAAACGTCCGCGTAGCTCAATCGGTAGAGCAACTTATTCCGGAATGAGGGGACCCGGGTTCGAATCCTGGCGCGGATAGAAATGACGGAGAAATTTACTTCGTTATATAATACTTAATGTTTAACATAATACTTACACTGAAGAGCAATTAAATTAGAGAAGCTGGCGTTATGCAAATGTGGCGCTGTAGGCGGCCCTGTAAACGGAAACGACATGACGTATGCAGCGATCCGACAATATAAGGAGTGATGCGAAGGGAATCAGTAAGAGTTGGACGCAGTACGGTTAAGATGAAGGATCTAAGCGAATTTGATCGTGGGCAAATTGTCGGGGCCCGCCGAATGGGTCACTCCATCTCAGAAGTCGTTCAGGCACTGGAATTTTTACGAGCCATTGTGTCACGGGTGCACCATGAGTACAACGAATGAGGTCCGGGGTCATGGCTCACGGGTCAGGCGGACCATGTGTCGTTGTAGGCAGTCATCTGATGAAGAACGTGTATTTGAGAAATCCCAGAAAATTTGGTGTGTGGAACGTAACATCACACTGATTTAATTTTTCGAAGCACTGAAGAAAGGATTCTCATTTTTCCTGTCTCGCCGTGTGGAAAGAACATCACATCATTGCGAGAAACTTAACAGCCGGGTCATCCTGGAAGTTCGGGCGCCAATATAACCTACAAGTTTGTCCGCGCCGGTCAACGACTCCGGGTCCCCTCACTCCGGAATAAGTCGCTCTCCCAACTAAGCTACACGGGCATGGACTCTCACTGCTACCTACCTTTATCTCATGTGCGTCCTGCGGCGCAGACACCTCACAACATCCTAAAATGATTTGGCAACAAGATGGTGCACCGCCGCTCTGGGCAAGGTTGTGCGAAATATTTTAAATTAGGCATTCCCAACCAGGTGGATTGGACGAAATGGACTCAAGTCATGGCCTCCCCGCTCTCCAGATATCACGCCTCTTCTTGTGGTGATATGTGAAAAATAACATTTATTCATCCAAAGTGCAAAGCGTTGACGAACTGAAAACTCGCAAAGTCGCTGCAATTGCATGTGTGACAGAATCCACTTTGGCACGTACATGGGCAGAGATTGAATATCGGCTTGATGTACTCCGCGCAACAAAAGTGAATATATTGAAGTTTAACAACCATAAAAAGTAAAAAAAGAAACTTTTTGAAGTAAGGTTACAAGATTTGGAAAAATTTTGTTCCTATCCCGCGAGTACCTTTTTTCAAATAAATTTTTAAAATATGTCAAAGACTTTTTGCACACCCTGTAGAATAAAACAGTGATAATCAAAATTTTATAGAAATCGCAAGTCGCAGTTATTTGCCTTTGTAAGAGATAAATAATTCACAAATACACATCTTTAACAGTTATATCAAAATGCAAAACAGGAATGCAGCACGCTCGAAAAATTTCCATTTCTTTAATACTCGAATTGGTATTGCGCTGTAATCTTACTGATACAATCAAAAAAGTTTAATTGTGAATTTATTTCCGTTTCAGAGTCTACACGGGAAGCCAACAGGTACAGAATCACGATTACATGAAAAGAAGCAAAAAATAAGAATTTTCTCCTTGAATTGTGCCCGTTAGGTCCCATGGTCGCGGTGTGTTTTCTACGGTTATCGGTGAGAGATAGCGCTATGAAACTGCATTCGTATCGTTATTTCGTCGGACATGGGTCAGTTGCACTCACCCCAATCTATCCTTATCGGATAGGTCAGGTGTACTTGAAAGAAAGGCGATAAAACGATCGACTACACCCACCCAGCCCTTGCTTACTAAAGGGGGAATGTGAAAAAATCGGTCGGTGGAGCAGGGAGGGCCTAAGATGCTGTTTTTTGGTGAGTCGGTGGAGTACTCACCGAAAAATAATGGTGCCATTACATCAAACAGCTATTATAGAACTAGCATGGAGTTTTTGTACAGCGGAAAAAGGAATTGATACATTCAAGACACAAATTCTATAAGGATCTAGGAACAAGGATAGGATGGAAGTGGCGTTGTACAGTACGCAAGTGCTTGAAAAAGCTGTACGTGGACATTAGTACTTCGGTTATTTTAAAATCTAATTTGTGCCACGAACATGATCCACCAAAACCGCTGTCCCGTCAAATCATATGAAATAGTGTTAAGCGAAAAGCAACAGATGATATTTCGGAACAACTATTAAAACTAGAAAAAACAAGAAAGATAACACCGAATTTTCAGGTGTAATAAGCACGTCTTTTGAATCCGTTCTGACACAAATTAAATTTATCAAAGGTATTCAAAGTCAATGGAACCGGTATGGAAAACAACAGATCTGACGAAAGGAAGAAGATTTTCAATCGGGTTTTTAATCCCTCAGATATTGCTGTAAACTAAATCGTGGGCTTACGAACTCTTAAAAACAGAGTTATCGACAAAAATAAGATGTGACTTTACGTCACCTGGTGGGAAAACCATGCATTATTTTAGGAAGAAAGTATTCTCAAAAGGTTTATCCATATAAGCGGTATCGATCCAAGAAAAAAAAAATGTAGTCGAGTTTTCAGGAGCCCAGATTTTGCTACAAATACATCAGAAGCAGAAATTAACACTTATGACCCCTGGTGGCAAAACCATTCTTTACAAAACATTAGAAATTATGTGAAAAATATTTTAAATTAGGTCTTGTATGCGATACAGGAAGAATTTTTCAAATCGGAGTTTTAGGAGCAGAAAACGCAATTTACCTTTATGCGCCCTAGCGGAAATTCTATGATTTACGTGAAAATTTTGAATTTATAGGAAAAACATTTCGTATCGGAAACACTATCCAACAAAGAAGGAATTTTTCAAATCCTACTCCTAGAAGTAGAAATATTGACAAAAATAAGATATACATCTACATATCCTGGCGTAGAAACCATGCATTATTTCAAGAACAAAATGTTCCTAAAAAGTTTGTCGACATGAGTAGTATCGGTCTACAAAAGACTTTTTTTTCAATCGAGATTTTAGAAGCTCATATTTTGCTGCAAATACACCAGAAGCGGAAATTAAGATTTACGCCACCTGGTGGCCAAACCATTTTTTTATAAAATTATTAATTATATGCAAACGATTTCCCATCAGGAGCTGTATCCGGTGCAGAAAGAATTTTTCAAATCAGAGATTTAGAAGCAGAGAAATAGTGCGAAACGCAATTTACCTTTACGCCCCCTAGTGGAAAGTCTATGAATTACTTGAAAATTTTGAATTCATAGGAAAAACATGTCCCACTAGAAACACTATCCAACAAAGAAGGAGTTTTTCAAATCGGACTCCTAGAAGGCGAGATATTCACAAAAACAAGATGTACATCTACGCCCCCTGGTGCAGAAACCATGCACTATTTTCAGAATAAAATGTTCCTAAAAGGTTTGTCGACATGAGTAGTATCGGTTTACAAACGACGTTTTTTTCAATCGAGAATTTAGAAGCTCATATTTTGCTGCAAATACATCAGAAGCGGAAATTAAGATTTTCGCCCCTGGTGGCCAAACCATTTTTTTTACAAAAATTAGATATTATGTGCAAACGATTTCCCATCAGAAGCTGTATCCGGTGAAGAAAGAATTTTTCAAATCGGAGATTTAGAAGCAGAGATATAGGGAGAAACGCATTCGATCTCTACGCCCCCTAGCGGAAAGTGTATGAATTACTTGAAAATTTTGAAATTATATGAAAAACATGTCACACAGAAAACACTATTTAACAAAGAAGGAAGTTTTCAAATCGGACACCTAGAAGTAGAGATATTGACAAAAATAAGATATACATGTACGCCCCCTGGCGGAGAAACTGTGGGATATTTTAAGAAGAAAATATTCCGAAAAAGTTTATCGATACGAGTGGCATTAGTCCACGAAAGAATGTTTTCAATCGATATTTTAGAAGCTCAGATTTTATGGCAAATACATCAGAAGCAAAAATTAACGCTTACGCCCCCTGGTGGCCAAAGTAATCTTTACCAAAAATTCGAAATTATATGCAAAAGATTTTCCATCTGGAGATGTATCCGCTGAAAATTTTTTTTTCAAATCGGAGTTTTAGGAAAAGAGTTATCGGGGAAAATGTAATTTATTTTACGTCCCTTAGCGAAAAATGTATGCGTAATTTGAAAAAGAAACTATATCTAAAATACTCTTCGATATAAATGGAATCGAAAGATAAAAGAATTTTTTCAATCGGATGTTTAGAAGCAAATATGTGGAATAAAACGTAATTTTGAATTCGACATCATCTGCATTTACGCCCTCTAGCGGCGAAATTGTACATCGTAAAAAAAAAACGAAATAAAGGATCATCATTCGTATATTTCAAGCTTCCGAATGCAAAAATAATTTTTCAAATCGTATTAATAGTTTCAGAGATACCGTGGGTACAGACGGACGGACGGACAAACCGATAACATAACCACGATCTTTTTTTACAAAAGACGTGCTAAAAAGAGATGAAACAAATTGAAATGAAAAACTAAAAGATAAAAATGAAAAATAATAAAATAAAATACCTTTTGGGGCATGAAGAGTCAACGCTAATCGACTATAGACTTGACCAGGTAGAAATACAAGCTCATGTATTACACAGTATACATGTATAAAAAATTAATATCATATGTATGACAATAATTTTTATATATGGCTATATAAATAAGCGCACTTTTCCAACAGCGGAAAAGACTTTGAGGAGTCTCTAGCCCACGAACCAGGAGAGAGGCTATGAGTACAACTGACCCTTTTCAGAGTTTCTTGAATGCAACTTACCGACATCCATTTCGTCACATCAGTAAGTGCTTTCAGAATATAGATGTTGGCTAAATAAATTACGCACACCTTTTTGGCCTAGTTAGGTCACATGCATTTTTGTTCACTTATTTCTTTCACTTAACCGCAACTTTTTCCCTGTTATATATTGCTTCCTTCTATTTAACCGACTTTATAGCTGTCAGTCTCGACGAGTTCGTTCTTTCGGTATATTCCAGCTAGTGTATGGTAAGTTTTCTGTAAGTTTCCTATTTAAACTTGTTTGTAAGCTTCATATTTTTCGGCAAGTTTTGCTTCCAACTCAAGATTGTTTATTTCCTTGTAAGTGTCTTCGGGAGCATTTGTCAGTCAAATTTGGTTATTCCCCGTCGTTTACTGACACCAGAAAAGCCACTCTCCCCAGGCAGGTGCTCTCCTGACGGAGACAACCTGGTTTCCAATTTTCTAATTGCATTTTTTTTATTGGAGGTTTAACGACCACCGTAAGCAACTCAGTGAGCTATAAGCAGTCGCCTGTACCTAAAATAGGGCCACTGGTACCAGGGAAGGGAGAGAGCCTGTGCTGTAAGTTAAACACAACATCCATGCCTCAACGGAATTCGAACCCGGACCCATCTCCGAAGAATGATCAGAAGCCATTGCTTAAACCACTGCACCACCGGGGAGGTTATTGCATTTTCTAAATATCTTTTTTCGTACAAAAATTTATTGTGTATTTTTTGGAATTTTCTGAGTATTACTTCGAGTTTTCGTTGTGTATTTACGATTTTCTTCTCATCAGTTCTTCTCGCGAACTTGCTGATTTAATATTTTAATGCTTTTCTTTCAATCAAATAATGGTTTCACCATTTCTCTTCATGTGTGTACTATTATAATTTACACCATATACACTATATTGACAAAAGTCACCGGACACCTAGAAAAGAAACACAACATAGCATTTATTGACATACATTAGTACGGTCTCGGTCCACCTTTGGCCTTAATGCATGCACTGACCCTTCGAGACATGCTTTCGACAAGGCTTTGGAACACAGCGATAAGTATGCGCTTCCATTCGGTACATAATGTTGCCGCTAACTGTCGTTTAGTAATAGGCCTTGTTTCCAAATTTCTTATGCAGCGCACTAATTCATCCCATAGGTGCTTTATGGGATTAAGATCAGGGCTCTGTGCTGGCCAGTCCACACACGATACGGAATTATCGTGAAACGACGCCGTAACAGCCCTTGCTTTATGGCTCGGTGCATTATCCTGCTGATACCAACAAGGCTCGGTTCCACAATATTGCCACAGAGTTGGTAGGGCATAATTGTCCAGAATATCGAGGTAGACTTGCTGGTTAACAGGTTTGTCCACGGTAATCAATGGACAACTGCCATACCACGAAAACGCCCACACACGAGTACGCTGCCAGCTCCAAACTTGACCGTAGGAACAGTACAGTGTGGTAAATACCGGTCCCTTACTACCGCAGATCATGTATCTAGTTTCATCAGTCCATAGAACCTGTTTCCATGATCTACGGTCCACGGTAAATGTTCTTTACACTATGCTAAATGACGAGTAGAATTCAGAGTGGAGATGAAAAGCTTATGAGCAGCCGCACGACCATGGCAACCCATGGAATAAAGTTCTCTGCGAATGGTACGTGTACATACCGAGGTTCCAGCATTTTTACTCACCTGTACACTGAGGTCTTGTGCAGTAGTACTCCGTGGATTAGCTGTAACGACTCTCCTAAGGCTTCGAAGTTCTCTCTCACTGATTTTCTTTGGTCTGACGGCGCGTTTTGCTGCTTCAGTCACGCCATGTGTCTTCGACTTATTCAGTACATCCAAAACAGTTAACTTGGGTATGTTTATAACGCCTCTAGGTTACCCTTATGGACAACCCACTAATATAATACCCAATAATCTTTCCTTTGTCAGAGTCAGTTCTCTCCCACCGCGACATTTCCACTCAACCTCACAACGGGATATGATCGCTGTCAGCTGCAGGCTTGCTTTTATACCGTTTGCAGCTGTGCAGCGGATCTGTTCATTTGCTTTTGAAGGGGTGTCCGGTGACTTTTGTCAATATAGTGTATATGTATACTGGGCTTTCAAAAAAGTCTCTCCGCAGTAATGTCACGGCTGTTCCACCTAATTCTGATGGCGCTACAGTACAAACATTTTGAATTACGTAACTTGTTGTATGTTTAATTTCAGTTTTTGCTCTTTTCGTGATAATATATCAAGCTTCAAAATAAGTTTCACAGAAACACCAATTTTCACAAACTTGTGATGAGTTGAAAATTTCCAAAATGTGAATGCTAATTTCATCATTGCCCCTCAGAAGAAGAGACACTCGGGATGTTAGCACGTCAAACGAAAACCTCAAAATAACATATTCAAAAGATGCGATGTGAAAAGTAACTCTCAGAGTGACAATGTGGTACGCGAGGTGTGAAAGAGTGACTTAGCAGAGTCACTCTTTCTTCGGACAGTCACACTGATAACAAACGCATGCCACGATCCGGACAATCACACTAAAAACAAGAAAGATGACATCGAATTTTCGGGTGTAAAAAGCACGTCTTTTGAATCCATTCTGACGCAAATTAAATTTATCAAAGCTATTCAAAGTCAATGGAACCAGTATGGAAAACAATAGTGTCTGACGGAAGAAAGAAGTTTTGCAATCGGATTTTTAATCCCTCAGATATTGCTGCAAACGGAATCGTGAGCTTACGCCCTTTGGTTG
This sequence comes from Macrothele yani, assembly GCA_039090855.1. Lineage (NCBI taxonomy): Eukaryota > Metazoa > Arthropoda > Arachnida > Araneae > Macrothelidae > Macrothele > Macrothele yani. The sequence goes on from CM077012.1 coordinate 71,818,965, forward strand.
CAGGCTTGTGCGTTAAGAAAAACATGAATTTATATGAGAAACATTTCGCACCGAAAACGCTCTCCAACATAGAAATAATTTTTCAAATCGGACTCTTAGAAACAGAGATATCGACAAAAATAAGAAGTGACTTTACATACTTGGTGGGAAAACCATGCATTATTTTAGGAAGAAAGTATTCTCAAAATGTTCTTCCATATGAGCACTATCGGTCCAAGAAAAAAAAATTTAGTCAAGTTTTCAGGAGCCCAGATTTTGCTACAAATGCATCAGAAACAGAAATTAACGCTTATGCCCCCTGGTGGCCAAACCATTCTTTACCAAACATTAGAAATTATGAGAAAAATATTTTCCATCAGGTCTTGTATGCGATACAGGAAGAATTTTTCAAATCGGAGTTTTAGAAGCAGAAAAAACGCAGAAAACGCAATTTACCTTTGTGCCCCCTACCGAAAAGTCTATGAATTATTTGAAAATTTTGAATTTATAGGAAAAACATTTCGCATCGGAAACACTATCCAACATAGAAAGATTTTTTTTTTTAATCAGACTCCTAGTAGTAGATATATTGACAAAAATAACATATACATCTACGCCCCCTGGCGTAGAAACCATGCATTATTTCAAGACGAAGATGTTCCTAAAACGTTTGTTGACATGAGTAGTATCGGTCGACAAACCACTTTATTTTCAATCGAGATTTTAGAAGCTCATATTTTGTTGCAAATACATCAGAAGCGGAAATTAAGACTTACGCCACCTGGTGGCCAAACCACTTTTTACAAATTTAAAAATTATGTGCAAAGGATTTCCTAGCAGGTGCTGTATCCTGTGCAAAAATAATTTTTCAAATCGGAGATTTAGAAACAGAGATATAGAGGGATAAGCAATTTACCTCTACGCCCCTAGCGGAAAGTCTATGAATTAATTGAAAATTTTGAAATTATATGATAAACATGTCACACTAGAAACACTATCCGACAAAGACGGAAATTTTCAAATCGATTTCCTAGAAGTGGAGATATTGACAAAAATAATATATACATCTACGCCTCCTGGCGGAGAAACTGTGGAATATTTTAAGAAGAAAATATTACGAAAATGTTTATCGATGTGAGCGGCATCAGTCCACGAAAGAATTTTTCAATCGAGATTTTAGAAGCTCAGATATTATGGCAAATACATCAGAAGCAAAAATTAACACTTAACGTCCCCTGGTTGCGAAAGTATCCTTTATCAAAAATTTGAAATTATGTGCAAACGATTTTTTCCATCGGGAGGTGTATCCGATGAAGAAACAATTTTTCCAATCGGAGTTTTAGAAGAAGAGTTATCGGGAAATATGTAATTTACTTTTACGCCCCCTAGTGGAAAATCTATGCGTAATTTGAAAAAGTAACTATATCTAAAATACTCTTCGACATAAATGGAATCGAAAGAAAGAAGATGTTTTTCAATCGGATGTTTAGAAGCAAATATGTGGAATAAAACGTATTTTTGAATTCGACATCATCTGCATTTACGCCCCCTAGCGGCGAAATTGTGCATCGTAAAAAAAAACGAATTAAAGGATCATCATTCGCATATTTCAAGCTTCCCAATGCAAAAATAATTTTTTATATTACGGACTAATAGTTGCAGAGATATCGTGGGTACAGACGGACGGACGGACAAACCGGTAACATAAGCACGATTTTTTTTTACTAAAGACGTGCTAAAAAAAGGCAAAAAATGGTCGGTGGAAATCGTCGTTGCTTTAAATGACAAATGATGTTTCACGCCACGGACACCAATATCCAGCACAAAATTCCACAATGCGTATTTTTATTTGAAATATTTTTTTACAAAAATAAAACGGAAATAAAACCTGGTCGAAATTGGGGCAGGAACATCTTGACCCAACACCTTTCGCCCGCATGAAAATGTTGACCCATTGACGCGTGACCAGTTTCCATCTCTGAAATGAGCCCTTTGGTTTTCTTTACGGTCATAAAATTCTTTCATTTTCAAATATCCAGTTTTTTTTTCATTACATGTGAAAAATCGAATACATTATTTCTTTTTCCTGCACTTTTGAGGACAGATTATCTAATATGAGCAATAAAAAAGAAAGTATAAGAAAAGTGTTCTCTCTCCCAAACGCCGGCATCTGATCCAGGTAAGCTAGAGCGTTGCGTGTCGCCCTGAGCTGTGCCGGTGGCAATGAAACGTTAAACAGTGGCGGCCAGAAACGGGAAGAAAACAGCGTGCTCGTCCAGCGTTATCAACTTCGGGGAAAAGTCACTAAATCTTCCGGATTTTGGGTTGGTGTCAGCGACAAAAATATTACTTTGAAATTAACGACTTTTTTTAGGATATTTACACTCACGGACAATAAAAATTTGTGCACCTAGATAAAAGCATGCTACAACCACGAAACTTTGCAAATAGCTAGACTGCTTGCTGGTAATAAAATGATCCACGTTTGGTGCGAGTGCGCATGACCGCACACCCTGTGGTGGCGCTGCAAGCACGAACTGGCAGCCTTATAAACCGACGTGTAGTCGATGCCCCATGAAAGTGAAAGGCACCAGCCGACGCAAGCAAGAATACAGAGTGACAAAAATGCCGGGTAGACACGAGATACGCCCAGTTGCGTAACTTACGGACTTTGAGAGAAGCCTGATCATCGGGCCGAAAACCGCAGGGTGGTCGGCACGCAGTATAACCCGCCACGTGGATCGTCCTGACCATACCGTCCGACTATGTTGGGAGCATTGGACACGTGACAGCACTGCCACAAGACGGAGTGGCTCCGGACCGACCAAGAGAACCACCGGTAGAGGGGATCGACGGATCGTGTGCCAGGCACGAACGAATCCCACATGGACCCTGTTCACTATACAGGCAGATGTAGCGGCTCCTGTGTGCCCACGAACCATTTCCCGACGCCTCGCGGAAGCCAATCTGCGATCCCAGCGCCCTTTACGTGTGCTACCATTAACTCCGGAACATCGCCGGCTCCGTGTGCAGTGGTTCCAGGCCAGAGCGACGTGTAACGCCACAGACTGGTGACGTGTGATGTTTAGCGATGAGTGCCGCTTCGTTTTGGGGACAGATGATCATCGTGTCCGGGTGTGCAGATCTTCGGGTCAACGGCACCATCCCACCTTTGCTATAGAGCTCCACACCTCCCCCACTGCAGGCATTATGGTCTGGGAAGATATTGCTTATGATAGCCGATTAACTCTAGTAGTGGTACGTGGATAATTGACGGGCCAAAACGTATGTGGATGAGATCCTACGGCCTCATGTGCTCCCATTCTAGCCCGGGATTCCAGATGCGCTATACCAGCAGGATAATGCCCGCCCGCACACGGCTCCGATTGCGCAGGACTGCCCACGGCATGTCTAGACAATTCCATGGCCTGCCCGCTCCCCTGACATGTATCCTAGCGAGCATGTGTGGGACCAGTTGTAACGCCGGATGCCTTCATGCCGCACTATTCTGGATTTGGAGAACACCGTCTAACTTGTATTGGCCAGTCTGCAGCAGGACCACATCAGGCGTCTTTTCGCTTCCATGTGGGACCGTATTGCAGCATGTATCGCCGCAACAGGCGGTGCGACGCGCTATTGAAGGTGACCGGACTGCGTGCCACAGATCCCTCTTTAATTGTCCTTCAGCTCTGTTTTATCCATCATGTGTATCATTCATCTGTATCATTACGTCCGTAAAATTTCAGTTCAATCCGATGCTTCCTTCTTGGTGCGCAAATTTCATTGTCCGTGAGTGTAGTTATGTTCTCGTCGATTTCCGAAATTCTATTTATTTGTAATTTCAAGTACAGTAAGGCCCCGACTTACTTGATTAATTCCTTCCGAAGGTTTCCGCCTAAGCCGAAAGGTGCTTAATTACGGTGAATCAGCGCCATGCACGTTCGTTTCAAGAGACAATTAAAGCTAAACTATTACTATAGTATATGAAAAGATCAGAGAAAATGAGCAAATCAATCCTGAAATATAAGAGTACATGAAAATGAAAGAAATTTCACAAGCTTACAGTGATATACTGTATATACATTGTACAACATCATCATCATCATCATTGTCAACCATTATCAATCCACTGCTGGACGAAGGTCTCCCCAAGTTTCCTCCACAACGGTCTGTCTTGTGCCAGTCTCCTCCATGTCACTCCCGCATATTTACGAATTTCATCCACCCATCTCCCATGTGGTCTTTTTCTGGGTCTTTTCCTGTCCCTTGGAATCCAATCTAAAATTTCGGCTGTCCATCTATGGTCTGTCCTTCTGGCAGTAAGTCCAGCCCATTGCCATTTCAGGGATTTAACTCTGATCATGATGTCTTCCACTCTCGTCATTTTTCAGATCCACGAGTTCCTCTTCTTATCTCTCCTGGTTATACCAAGCATGCACCTCTCCATGCTTCTTTGAGTTGTCTGCAGCCTTTGTATGTCTCTTTTAGTTAAGGTCCACGTCTCTGCACCATATATATATTTGGCAGTGGTGTATCTTGGGTCCGAGATCTAGGTTATCTCCCCCCCCCCAAGTACTGTTTTATTTTGTAAATTGCGAAGCTTAATTTTTAATTGTTAAGTAATAGAAGTCACATTATTTTTCTAAATTTTAGGTACATGCTATTTCTAACATGATACCAAATAATTATGAGGATTAGGATTTGAACTATTGTTTGTACATGAACACCATTCTTCTTTCCTTTTGTGTGAACTTGAGTGTTACGTTTTCACAAAAAATGTTTCTTCCGAGTACTTTTTCATTTTTAAAAAATCTGTTTTTCTCTATTAAGGTTGACGTCAAGTAATTTTGCTTCCTATACTTCCAATGGAAAAACTTTTGTACACATTTACTTTACAATTAATGTGTTCCCAAGGATGAAAATTTGAACATCGATTAAAATAACTTCATATTATAACTTGGAATACTTAATATTTTCTAAAACGTAACCATAATTATATTAAAAATCAATAACTTTTCCTTTGGTGGTGTTGAAACCAGAAAACAGATGGCACGACATGTACTTTCATGACGTCAGTTGACAAACAAATGTTGGATTGCATAATTATGGTTATGTTTTAGAAAATATTAAGTATTCCAAGTTATAAAATGAAGATCAAACAAAGATCTTCGCTCTTCCACGTTTTATAAGTGAGTCACGGAAAAATTCTCATTGACCGCCACCGGGAGTCGAACCCAGGGGTCTTCCCGTTACGCGCCGGATATGCTTCCGCTACACCACAGCGGCCTCGAATTCCTCCAGACTCACACACGCTAACTGCCAAGCCAATTTGGCAGATTACTTCTTGGAGCCCCGCACGATGCTGGGGATTCACCAAAGATGGTAAGCAGCAACTGAAGAAATAATTAGAAGCCCAATGGATAATTAATACAAACATTTAACGTGGACCAAATGCTTTGGTGATTCATTTTTAAATTATATCTGTGTTCATTTAATCACAAATCCAAATTTCTTTTGGTTGAACCCACATAATGATTATTTAGTTCACCAGAAGTAGTGTCGAGCATAGGAATAACATACACACCCCATTTTTTCCTTTGTTAATTTTGTCACGATCGTTGCGGATAATGGAATATGGATTGCATGATCGTATTCCAAATTGTATTTTATGACGGGAGCATATGTTGGTAAGAAGGTTTACAATATGCGAATTGAAATCAACAGATCCAACATACTTTTTAGGCACTTGTTCACTAATTTAAGCAGGTGACATAGCAAACCGTACTTTATTGTGCATCTCCTTAACAACGTCGCCCGGATAACCATTGTTTTTAGCAAAGGATGATATCCATTGTAGTTCTTGAGCTCTGGCAAAACGGCTAGAAGAATGTGAATATGCTCTTCTAAATAGGAAGTGCAGAGCAGAAATTTTATGCTGAAAAGTGTGGGCAGAATTGTACGGAATTAGAGTGGGTGTGGAAGTGGGTTTTCGATAAACGGCAAAAGACAGGGAATTGTCAGAAGGGTTACGAGTAATTTGAAAATCTGGAAAAGGTAAAACAAAATTATGTTCAAGTTCTATTGTGAGTTTGATGGAGGGGTATTGAGAAAAAATAGCGTTGACAAACTGATGTAACTCATCTATGGTATATGGCCAAATTACCAAGATGTCGTCAACGTAACGGATATAGAAACTAGGTTTTTGTGGGAATTATTGTATGACTTTGTTTTCAATGCTCTGAAGAAGAATTTCTGCTGAAAATGCAGATAAAGGTGAACCCTTGGCTGTCCCATCGGTTTGTTGATGAAAAATGTTCTGAAATTTGAAAAAATAAACGATCTTTTAATTAGATGAAGAGCATTCATTATGAAAGAAATATCATTAGCAGAAATGTTGGAATCAATGAGTAAAGTCTGAATTAACTGAAATGTAGCTTCCATAAGTACATTCGTGTATAACCAAACTACATCTAGGGACGCCAAAAAATAAGAAGTTGATAGTGGCTGAATTAACTTTACCTTATCAATAGCTTGTGTGGTGCTCTTTATTGAGTAGGAAGAATTCACGGTAAATTTGGTGAGATAACTTGCCAAGGCTTTTTCCAAAGGTCGGGTGGGGGCAATGCAACCTGACACAAGAGGGCGAATAGGGTACCCTTCCTTATGTAGTTTTAATCTACCAAATAAATCAGGTACATGGCAGCCGGGGGTGGATTGAAGGCTTTTGAAAAGGAATCCAGAGGAGCTGAAGAATTCTTAAGGCGGCTTAAAGAACTAACAGTAGCCCTGGTGGGGTTTCGTTCCACAATTACATGAGGGATACTAGAAATGGCAAAGGCGTTCATTTTTCAAAAAATTAAAAGGCGTTCATTTTTCAAATTTCAGAACATTTTTTATCAACAAACCGATGGGACAGCCATGGCTTCACTTTTATCTGCAGTTTTAGCAGAAATTCTTCTTCAGCGCATTGAAAACAAAGTCATACAATAATTCCCACAAAAACCTAGTTTCTATATCCGTTACGTTGACGACATCTTGGTAATTTGGCCATATACCATAGATGAGTTACATCAGTTTGTCAACGCTATGTCTTCTCAATACCTATCCATCAAACTCACTATAGAACTTGAACATAATTTTGTTTTACCTTTTCCAGATTTTCAAATTACTCGTAACCCTTCTAACAATTCCCTGTCTTTTGCCGTTTATCGAAAACCCACTTTCACACCCACTCGAATTCCGTACAATTCTGCCCACACTTTTCAGCATAAAATTTCTGCTCTGCACTTCCTATTTAGAAGAGCATATTCACATTCTTCTAGCCGTTTTGCCAGAGCTCAAGAACTACAATGGATATCATCCTTTGCTAAAAACAATGGTTATCCGGGCGACGTTGTTAAGGAGATGCACAATAAAGTACGGTTTGCTATGTCACCTGCTTAAATTAGTGAACAAGTGCCTAAAAAGTATGTTGGATCTGTTGATTTCAATCCACATATTGTAAACCTTCTTACGAACATATGCTCTAGTCATAAAATACAATTTGGAATACGATCATGCAATCTATATTCCATTATCCGCAACGATCGTGACAAAATTAACAAAGGAAAAAAATGGGGTGTGTATATTATTCCTATGGTGAACTAAATAATCATTATGGTGTGTACACTATTTCTGGTGAACTAAATAATCATTATGTGGGTTCAACCAAAAGAAATTTGGATTTGAGATTAAATGAACACAGATATAATTTAAAAATGAATCACCAAAGCACCTCTTTTGCAAGAACTGTAAGTGTTGGAAATTCCATCCCAAACTGGGACAACGCTAAGATCATAAACACACCTAACTATTTATTCCTTGTTATTTACAGAAAGCCTCTATATTTCGGCTTATAATACACGTTGCTGTAATGACTATTATCCTTGTGTTCTACCTGAATCCTGGAGCAATCTGATTAAGGAGGACAGCAAAATAACTATTGTTTCTGTTGAGTAATTTTCGTTGGCTGATTATGATTTTTCTACTGTCTTGTTATCTGGTATATCATGTGACACTGGCATTACCATTCCCATGATGCATCTGCTCCACCTATTTAAGACCAGCATGTAACCACATGATGGAAATTACATCTGATGAAGGTGTCACTGTGACACCGAAAGTGCTCATGTTTTTTAATGCGTACATAGATTTCGTTTTTTAGCTGAATAAATATCATCGTGCAACAAGACGGATTTCTTTTAATACTACTAATTTAAGATATAATATCACTGATTTAAATTTATTGACACTTCACACAAACTGAAACAACTCTCGCGAAACATGCGTGTTAAAAGGCGGAAGCATGGAGGGGCTGAGGTAGTCCGAAGTCTTCTCTTTTCTGAGAGAACCGTTGCGCAAAGCAATGGTCCACTCACATCCATACGCTAATTCATGTTGTCATGGAAACGCTAGCAGGCGATCGTATCGAAGTTTTTTGCATAAGAACAGCGAAGACTCGAAGACCTGCTTGCGTTATGCCGTTGGTCATCGCTCGCCAGACCTGATTCTCATAACCGAAAGAACTGAATCCGCTCGTATTTTTTCCACAGCGAAAGCATCGACATATTTTAATATCGTTGATAATTGACTTTTATTTGTGCATTCTCTGGGCTTCGCAGCTAGCCTAGCTAGCCTCGAAAATACGCCACTGGACATTACACTCTTACAACTTCGTTCATTCCGTAAGCACATGAAATGTCTATGAATTTGGGACCATTTTCACGACGTTTAATAATCTCCACCTTCGTTTCCATATTTACAATACGTCTCTCTTTTCCATGTTTCATTGACAAGTTTGTTGACGACACGTGGCTACCATCCAAATGCATAACCAACATATAACTCTGGAGAAATGAAAAACAAAATGGCGTAACTGTGTGCCGATGCACACTATCAATAAGCAATCCCAGGTGGTTACTGTTTTCACATCAAGCGGGCAGCCCATCCAGCATTTTTTCAATGCCGATTTCACCAGCGTCATCTCGTAGTCCTAGTTATAAGGGGGAGATACAAGATGCAACCGCGTAACTCCGAAACCGTGTAAGTCTAGGACTTCTGTGTTTAAAGTGCGGTTTTTGAATCAGGAGAATATCTTTTTCCCTATCCATACTTCTAATAACCGTTATTGGGAAACGGAACGCTTATAGAACGCACTCTCCTTTTCCTCCTGTCTTTGTTTTTATCTAGTGTAGAAAGCTTGCCTGTACCTGCCAGGTTTGCCTGGGATCCCATACGCTGTGAATGTGATGGTGGTGAAACTTACATGAGTGTTTCCGTTCGCAGAAACATTGTATCACTAAAGCAAAAGTTCTATTTTATCTGAATCAAAAGATCAGTAAAAGATAACAGAAAAGACTACATGATTTATTTTTTGCAAGAAATGATTGTAATCTTCACAGCTGTAATTAATTGGTTCACCATATTTTGCATACCAAGTTTCCTTAGCTACTCTTCTTAGCCACTTAAAAAAAATGTTGCTGTATTTTCTCGCACTAAGTATACTATTGAAGCCATGTTGAGTAACAATGGTGTCACATTCAAACGTTTTACATTATTTATTTAAAGTATTGTGACGTAATACAGAGGTGAAAGACATGTCAAGACGACAAAGTTGCAGCGATAAATTCTGTTGGTGTAGCTTAATTGCGAAAGCATTCGGCTCCGGAGCTGAGGGATGCGAGTTGGACACCGTCCCCGGCAAATTTTACAACACATTTTACATTGTGTTGCCACTGGTTCCGGGACAGGAAAATAATTAATACGAAAACAAGCACAACGTATATTTCTTAGTAAGGATTCGAATTTAGGCTGAGTTTTAGTAAGGGATTGTAAGACATTAAACTTATCCATATATTTTTAAATTTTAAAATATATTTTGTTTAAGATCTTGCCATATTTGAAATAAACCGTTTGTATCATAACTAAAACAAACTTAAGAAAACAACTAAAACAAACTTAAGAAAACAACTAAAACAAACTTAATAAAATAACTAAAACAAACTTAAATTAATTACAGGTATTACAAAAAAAATACATTAGATTAATAAACCTACTGTCAAAACGAAGTACTGCTATCACAACACACATACATCCATATTTATACCCTCCAGTTCATCCTAATGATTTCCGAATCTTAACAATAAATCAACTTTTATATTACAACCTTGGTAAATTATGTTTCAAAAACTCAAGATTAATCTACATGTAGACTTAATTGAAATCACCTGTAACAGACATAACTACCAAACAAGAAGTAGAGTACTGCTTCGTCCAATACAACCTAAAACCCAGCTATTAAAATAAAGCTTGAACTACTCTGCACCGGATTATTGGAATCCATTACCTGTACATTTATCAAACATCAATGACCAAAATATCTTTTAAAACACACTTAAGAAACATTTACTGAGTTGGAAAATAAAATATACTTTCTTTAGTTAAATCCAAACACCAATACTAATTAATTACTAAAAGCACAAAGTCATTTCTAAATTCATTATTCTGCATTAGATTCATCTACTAAGGCCAAACTCGCTTGTCTTACAATTTAAGGGAATGAAGGGCTTGTCAGGATTCCTAAGAGGCTTTTTCCCTTGCTCCCTTTGCTGTTCAATTAATAACCTTTGCATGCATAATTTATTGTAACTTAATATTGTCATGTAACAGCATAAATAAATAAAAATTATTATTATTATTATAATTATTATATCCAGTGCTTTATTTTTTTCTTGTAGAATCTATTCTCTGGTCACAGTTGTGCAATAACTAATAAAAGTCCAGACTCTGGACTAAACATTAACTTTAGAGAAATATTCCATGAAATGACTGTTAAACCACTTCCACTGTAAATTGAAAAATGTTTACTTATTTCATTTAATTTAGAAAACAGCGTTTATGAATGCAGTATTTATAACTTAAAGTCTACTATAGTTCCGCTGGAAACTATGGTCCAGCTTCATCAGGACTAAACGTTTTCATTTCTTGCCTGTGACGATGTTACCAGTTTCACGTGTCAAACCTCTCGCGGCGGACGTCGGTTTTGATGAGTGGTTTCCATGCGCTCGATAGGTATGGAGATGAAGATAAATCATTTACCATGTTATTACGGTTTTGAAAAATGTGAAATGCTTCTAAAAAGTCTAGGTTAAATATTGATTTAAATCTATCTAACAGTTTTGCGTCATCAAACAGAAATTGGTGGTTATTTTCCCAACAGTACGGGGCTATGGAAGATTTTTTAAGTTCACACTTTTTAATATATAACTAATGTTCTTTCATTCTGAATTTAAGTTATCTCCATGTCTGACCTGTGTATGACAGCCACACTGACACTGGATGCAATAGATTCTCCAAGAGTTTTTTCAGAAACTGGGTCCTTTTTCGTGGAGCAAAACATCTTAGGTACAGGAGTGAAAATCTCTTTGAAATTTGATGACCTAAGGATTTTTGATATTTTGAAACAAATTTCAGGGATGAACGGAAGAACTGCCAAGTTTCGTTAAGTGTTCGGAGGGATCGGGGACAAGGTGGATTGATGTGAGGTTTAACAGATTTTTTGATAGCCGAGTCCATGTATAGTCTAATTCCTTCTCGAGACCCATCTTTGTAGAACAGACGTTTAAGGCTCGGTAAACATATGTGTAAAATTTACCCACTGGTTTTGTGTTGGATGGAATGATTTGATTTTGCGTGATGCGGCAAAATAACAGCAGATGGTTTCCGATAAACAGTGGTGATGAATGAATCTTCGCACCATGAAACCACTATGTCTAGAAAAGGAAGAGAACCATCTTTCTCTAATTCATAAGCAAACTAAATATTTGGGCCTAATTAGGTGATCGTTGGTAACAGTTCAAGATATCTCGAAATTTTACCTTCCGAGAAAATGAAAATCATTACAGATCTTGCATTTAGTATAGCCAGTCTGCGGGGGTAACATTCCTGCCCGTTAACCTGAAGGAGTTCGTATCATACGCTGAACGATGGATATTGTTGCCAAATGATGCATCCAAACCAGTGGCGCATATTCGACGCTAGCTAGGCTAGCTGCGAAGCCCAGAGAATGCACAAATAAAAGTCAATTATACACAAATAAAAGTCAATTATGAACGGTATTAAGATATGTCGATGCTTTCGGTGCAAAAAAACACACGAGCGGATTGGGTTCTTTCGATTAGGAGAATCAGTCTGGCGAGCGATGACCAACGGCATGACGAAAGCAGGTCTTCCAAAGTCTTCGCTGTTCTGATTCGAAGAACTTCGAGACGATCGCCTGCTAGCGTTTCCATGACAACGTGAATAAGAGTATGAAGGGGAATGGACCATTGCTTTGCGCAACAGGCTGCTCAGAACAGAGAAGACTTGGACTACATCAGTCACTTGCTTCCGCCTGTAACAGTACGTGTTCCGCGAGAGGTGTTTCACTTTGTGTGAAATGTCAATGAAACAAAATCAGGGATATTATATCTTAAATTCGTGGCTTTGTCGGATTCGAACTGTTTGGATAAATTTTGTGAAAGCTTCACTGAACATCTACTGTTAGAACTTAAAAAAACTCTGTGCTTCAAATTTTGATACAGCTCGATTAAAAATGAACTGAAGGTGTTTTATTCCCTTGATGAATACAAAACAAATCAGTAAGATACATTACTTGATACATAAATTTGAATAAATTGGACATAGTGTTTATTGAGGTGTACAAATTAGCAAACCTAATATTACACTTTCCATCAACAACTGCGACTGCCGAAAAACGTGTTTCCGTGTTAAAAATAATCAAGATATATCTTAGATCCACACAAGGACATGTACATTCGAGAAACTTGGCTGGTTTGTCAATAGAGAAAAATATTATTTTTAAATATGAAAAAGCACTCGGAAGAAACATTTTTGTTAAAACGTAACACTCAAGTTCACACAAAAGGAAAGAAGAATGGCGTCCATGTACAAATATTTTGTTCAAATCCTAATCCTCATAATTATTTGGTATCATGTTAGAAATAGCATGTACCTGAAATTTATAAAAAAAAATGTTACTTCTATTACTCAACAATGAAAAATTAAACTTTGCAATTTAAAACAAGTTAGTAAAGTCATGCAATGCATTGATTATAATACGCTTTCCAACATACCAGAAATCATTACTCAAGTTATCACTCAAGTTATGAGGATAATGGCTGTGGAATAAATCTCAGTCCTGTGCCCGGCGGACCTTTGATCCCATTTCGATTACATTCAACAGAACCGGTTCAGTATACCTGCGAAATAACATGATAAAGCTTTGTCGCAATCGCAGCATTTTTACGTAAGTTATGATGCATAAGGGCCATGGAATAGATCCCGCTCCTGTGTCCTAACATTTGACCCCATTTCGCCCATTTTCAATAGCATTCGTCCCCAGGCCGGCCCCTACAACATACTAACATTTCACTCAAGTCGAAGTATTTTTACGTAAGTTATGACGCATAATGGCGATGGAAGTGATTCCGCTCCTATGTCCTGACCTTTGACCCCATTTTGCCCATTTTCAATAAGGTTTGTCCCCAGTTGGTCTCCTACCACATACTAAAATTTCATCGAAATCGAACCTATTTTACGTTAGTTATGAGACATAACAGCTATGAAATGGATCCCGCTACTATGTCCTGACCTTTGACCCCATTTCGTTCAATTTCAATAGGGTTCTTTCTTAAGTGTTCCCCTACCACATACTAAAATTTCATCGAAATCGAACAATGTTCAAGCGAGTTATCGTGCGGACGGACATACGCACACAACGCGTGACGTAATGAGGCAGATGGCAATCGCGACCATCTGTTCGCAAGAGTGTGACGTCATAAAACTTTAATAGGATCCACACACAACGCGTGACGTAATGAGACAGAAGGCGTGACTGCGAGCCAACATCTCAGTCGCGAGATTGTGACGTCATAAGACTTCTAAGCATGAGTAACATTAATGGATCGACGCCATGACACTAAAAACGTGGTAATTCGGGGTAGTTATTTAACGCACTAAACCAATTTTTCCAAAGTCGAGATCAAGCTAAATCGATTTCTAGTACCAGAAAACGGTAGGTTAACGACTTTCATGAAAATTCTTAGAGCGGTTTTCAAAATAAAATTTACATAGATACAAGAATTGCTCCTTTAAGATGGACGGCTCGAGCCTCCCTAGCCGTTGGTGTAGCCAAATGTTTGATAAATTTAAAACACTAAAATAGACGAAACCTTTTTTTAAAGCATTTTTAAAAATAATAAGTTTTTAATGATTGATTGCAATTATCAAACTTCTTTATTTAAAAATTTTGATTTGCCCGATTCTGTTATGCTAGAACGTCTACAAGACAAACTCATCGTTCGAACATTCCTGTCGCCACTCCACTTGCTTACTACAGAGCAGCTGTTTCTATTCCTTACTTAGACTCTCTAATTATGTCGCTTGAATCAAGATTTACAGATCTCAATGAGACGCCATTCAAAGCAATTTTAATTCATCCCAAGATGATGAAAAAAGTTAAAAAAGATGTTTTTGTCAAAGCTATGAAGGAACTGTCTCAATTTTATGACATAGAAAATCTGGAAGCGGAAGCCAGAACATGATATGATTTATGGAAAAACAAGGACTGTGGTGAAAACGTTAAGCTAAGTGATCTCCTCTCAGAAACTGCATTTTTTCCTTAAGTTAAGAGGGCTCTACTGAATTATATGACAATTCCGTCAACAACATGCACTGTGGAAAGATCATTTAGCACCCTCAGGCGAGTGAAGACATGGCTGAGGAGCACAATGAGTGAAGAGCGTCTTTCAAGTTTGTGCTTGTTAAGTGTTCACAGAGACAGAACAAAAGAGAAATAGCTGAATTTGGTAGAATTGGCAACAGATAAGTTTTCTAAAAACAAGCGAAACCTGCAGTTTGCTTTCTCTGAAAAGTACTAGATATCATGGTGGAATTAACTTTTCCCATCACAATGTTCTAAACTTTAATAATAACTTTAATTGCATAGTTCAGTTATAACCTTTGCGTTCAAAAAGAAATTGCCACAAACTTTTAATTCATTTGAAATGTAGTTTTTACATACCATCATCACACATGTAATATGACGGTGCAATGGCAATTTTTAAAATCAGCTAAAACATTTATTGGTTCAGTTTTGTTTTTGTAACTTGTGACGTACCTGCCAGCAGGACGCACACGATATAAAGGCAGATAGCAGTCAGAACGAACGTCCGCGTAGCTCAATTGGTAGAGTGACTTATTCCGGAAATAGGGGACCCTGGTTCGAGCCGCGGCGTGGACAAAAATGACGGAGAAATTTACTTCGTTATAATGGCGCCCGAACTTTCCGGATGACCCGGCCGTTCAAGATCTCGCAATGGTGAGATGTTCTTTCCACACCGCGAGATAAGAAAAATAAGAGAATCCCTTCTTCAGCGCTTCGGTAAATAAATGTGTGTGACGTTGCATTCCACACACCAGATTGACTGGGAGTTCTCAAGTGCACGTTCTTCAGCGGATGGCTGTCTACGACGATTCACGGTCACGGCAGACCCGTGGGCCATGCCCCGGTTCATTTTCGTGGGTGGGGAAATGTGACGTACCTGCCAGCAGGACGCACACGGCTTAAAGGCAGATCGCAGCCAGAACGAATGTCCTCGTAGCGCAATTGGTAGAGTGACTTATTCCGGAATGAGGGGACCCGGGTTCGAGCCCCGGCGTGGACAAAAATGACGGAGCAATTTACTTCGTTATAAACTTTATAAATAAATATAATGAACAGAACAAAAAAAATTATGTGAGTTTTTGATAGACCTTTCACATTTTAAAATAAGGTACTTGTTAGCTATATACTAATTGTCAAACAGTATCAATTATTTTTGTTCTATTTTAGTATCTTGTACATTTACTAAAATGTTTGACAGCCTTGAAGGAGGTAAGGATTTTTCATAGCCCCCCCTCAAAAAAGTACTCATATTGGTGCCACTGTACGCCACTGATCCAAACGTTGTGTTACAACTTGCGCTTGAACAAAATCCCACTTCACCTATGTAGTTCTGGTTCTTGCTGTTTTTGCGTGTATATTCAAAATTCCGCTTTTCGAGCTCTGTTCACTTACAAGTTACCGCATATCGGATTAATTGAGCCATTACATTTCAATGAAAACTGCACCTAATCGACATCGCCTAATGTTAGTAGAAGTAACACTAAAATCTCAGGTTGAATTTTAGGTTTATAACAATATCAGATGCTATCTCTGTTTACAAATATGTTTGACTATTATTTTTCGCACGGTATCTTACGCGTTTTTCTGAAAGTACTGTCGGCGCCATAGAGCTCTCGAATTTCGAGAAAATAAGAAGTACTGATACAGAGTAAATTTAAATCCCAAATTTTAATGCAGTACCGACCGTGACAATTTTACGTAAAGAGCGATGGACTGACATCATTTCAAAAGGCGCTGCGGTTTACCTGAAAAATCAACATAAATCG
This sequence comes from Macrothele yani, assembly GCA_039090855.1. Classification (NCBI taxonomy): domain Eukaryota; kingdom Metazoa; phylum Arthropoda; class Arachnida; order Araneae; family Macrothelidae; genus Macrothele; species Macrothele yani. Next base: position 71,835,474 of record CM077012.1, read on the forward strand.
TATTCTGAGTTACAGGTTTTTAACTGAAAAATTTCACGAGGTAAATCGAAAATGTTCGATCAGTTTCCTTCAACGTGGAAGATATATGCTTATCGATTTCCTCTCATTCCTGCCCGATTTCTTTGTAAATCAAAACCTCATTCTGCATATTTCATTTGAAATCAACAGGCACCTTATTATTTGATAATATAATTCGAATGCCAACATTTTGCATACAGCATAAGCAGCTTAAGAAAGATGCATGTGAATCTACACTTTCATTTACTGACACGCAAGAAATTGAAAAATAAATTTACGAAAGATAAGTTACGATGGAAACTTTCTGTTGTCGAGGCATTCAACACTGCGTCGCAGTCGAGTGGTCAGAGAGGCCGACAAGTATCTCGAAGGTAACGGAGAGGCCAGGGCTCGAGACCCGGATGAGGCATGGGTGGTGTGTTTTTCTACGTCGCTGGCCCTAAATTAGGGGCGGTTACTGCTTATTGCTCACAGAGCATAGCTCATGGTGTTTGTTAAACCCCTAAAAAATAAATAATATTGCGTCTTCTTACGGGTTTTAAAATATGCTTTTGAGAAAATGTGGCTTTGGAAACACGTGGTTTGCATTCTTATATAATTACATGGATGAATAATCTTCTCATCTTTCTTTCTGTCTCCGACAAATAAGAACTATTTGAATTTCTTTTTAAGATTCGACATCTAAGAAAGTGATCAACTGCTTCGCCAAGAATTCGGACGAATGGTTCGAAGCCTGCGCCTCGTACCATTCTGCCACCGGGGCGACGTATGCACCTGCCGAGAGCCTTAATCTAAATTAAAAGCTTATTCATGGACTGTCTCAGGGTACTTTTTTTTGTGAGGCTGTTGGGGAGTTAGTGAGGGGCGACTCAGTGAGCTGAAGCGGGGCCAACGTAGCTCCCTTGTTCCTTGGTCGAGGCTTGGGCGCAGAAAGTTTACGAGCCGCCCCGGTGGCGCAGTGGTCTAAGTTCTGGCTTATGACCATTCGTCCGAAAAGGGTGCGGGTTCGAATCTCGGTGAGGCATGGACGTTGTGTTTGTCTTACGGCACTGGTTCTCTCCCTTCCCTGGAACCAGTGACCCTAAATTAGGGACGGGCGACTGCTATATAGCCCATTGAATTGCTCACGGTGGTCGTTAAACTTTCAATAAAGAAAAAAAAGTTTACGACCGCCTTGACGTGACACAAAGCGCCGGGATGAACCTGTTGCAAGGGATGAACCAAAAGGTTCATCCCGGCACTTTGATGAACCACCGGGATGAACCTGTTGAGTTAGCTTCTTATTGTCACAGTCGTTGTCTTGCTTCGTTCTGATCTGTTCTCTTTTCGCAGAATCAACCTTCCTGCTTCCATTCATTTGTAAACTTTGTTGATGATTTTGCAAGAATCACTCTGCATGATATAGGCTCTTTTTTTTTTTTTTTTTTTTTGAACCACAAAGAACGTTTTGTTCGTAATGTCAACCCATTTATTTTGAAACCGAGAATTCCTTTTAGTTGTTGTGTCCCGGGATGCACATCAAATTATGGTCATGCTAAAGAAAATGTTAAAGTGTTTAAATTTCCGAGTTAAGAAAGCAGATTTCAACAGTGGCTGAAGAAAATTCCTAGGAAGGACTGGTTTCCCGGAAAGGGAAGCGTAGTATGCATTAAGCATTTTAAACATGAAGATGTTATAACAGAAGACAGTGTCACTAGAGACGATGGCTCGATTATTGTTGTCCTGCTCTCTCATTTTGCGCTTAGCAAAGATGCAGTGCCATGTATTTTTCCTAAACTGCCAAAATATCTTTCTGGCAAAGACACTCATAAAAGGAAAGCGCCATCTAAAGGACTTGGAAACTTACTCGACAGAAAAGAGGAAGCGAATGATGCAGTTCTGGATAAAGATCTGATACAGACTTTTGATGCTTTGAAAGACACATCTAAATTATTAAAAAAAGGTGGTATAGTTTGGATGAAGTGAACTGTCTTCATTTTTTATAAAATTAGTTGTAAGACACCACCTATTAAAATGTCATCCAGTTTCATTATCTATTCAGATTTGTCAGCGGAAATTTACATCAATCAAATTAAAGTTGAAACCAAGAGCATGATCTGGCTTCTAGAAAAAAATGAAAAGGGCGATTTGAAATTAAATCGGTGGTCACAGCTTGAAAAACTCTTAAGTTACATTGATGACGTTCCTCAAAGTGTGTCGTTAAATCATATATCGAACGTGATGCAGGATTATATTGACGATCACTAAGGGAGCAATGAAATACACAATATAAAAGTTTGTCAAGAACAAATATCATTAATGTCAAAGAGTCAGCTTATTCGAAAATATGTTCCCACACGCTTGTGTGGGCTTTTTGTTTTTGATTGGAGGTTTAACGAGCACCGTGAGCAACTCAATGGGCTATAATCAGTCAGCCGTCCCTAATTTAGGGTCACTGGTTCCAGGGAAGGGAGGGATCCAGTGCCGTATAACAAACACAATATCCATGCCTCACCGGGATTTGAACCCGGATCCCTTTCTGATGAACGATCAGCAGCCATCGCTTAGACCACTGCGCTACCGGAGCCGCTGCGTGGGCTTTCTGACTTTTTACCAGTTTGCCGGCTGCCTATACAGAGTTATCCATAAAAGTGGAATTTTAATTTTGCCACACAAACGTAACTTGAGGAAATTATCATCATTACTTACTTTCAAGAACAGCAATGACGGTAAAGAATATGAGCAATATTTGAAAACCAAGGCTTCGAAACTGCAGAGCCACGAATTGATTGTAAATTCGTTATTATACAAAATAATCACCCCACCTCAAATAAACTATGCGGGTGGAACTCTATCTGGACTAAGTCCAAATGAAAAAATGCAGAGAGCCACTAGTGTTCAGAGTTTAATGATTTCTTCTTTGTATTCAAAGAATAAAGATGTCCTGGCATTATTTCCAGTGAAAAACATGACTGCCAAAGACCTACTTGTAATGACGCAAAATGTTTTAGGAGTTATTCAAAGTGCGAAACTCACTGTCGTTTTGATAATAGCTGATAACAGAACAAACAGAAATATGTTTACATTTCTCTGTGGGGGTGAATTAAAAAGTTCAATTCCAAATCCAGCTGATTTGAAGCTATTTTTCCTTTTCGATTGGGTTCATATTTTGAAGTGCATCAGAAATAACTGGATAAACCAATCGACTCAAGGCATAAGCCTTCATTTTCCTGATATCGTTGATAATGACAGAATACTTACGCCATCTTTAAATCATATCATACAACTCCATCAAAAAGAAAAACACAGAATAGTAAAATTTCCTCCAAATTTGAATCGAAAGGCTTCTTATACCACTGGCATTGAAAAACAAAATGTGTTTGAAAATTTTTGACGAAAACAATATCTACGCTTTGAAACTGGAGAACAATTCCGAATACGAAGGAACTATCAAATTTTTAGAAATAATTACAAAATGGTGGAAAATTGCTAATATTAGACATCAGCAACAAGGCGTATCGACTCGTGATGTCAATTCATTGCCGTTTTCCGATGTTAATGATGAAAGAATTTCATTTTTGACAGAATGTGCAGCATGACTGTGAACATGGAAATCCATACGAATGATGCATACAAAAAATCGCAAGGGCTGTTTCACGGAGGAAACGTTTTGTTCATTTATGCACACAGTCAGGCCTTGAAGGAATTGATACTTTATCTTATGTTAAAGCTGAAAGATAACTGCGTTTTTACTGGGAAATTCCAAACTGATGCAACTGAAGGAAGGTTCGGGCAATATCGGCAGTTGAATGGAGGGAATTACAACATATCGATGGAACAAGTTGTGAAATCGGAGAATAAACTTAGGATTGTTCAGCTGGTAAAACTCCACTCTTCAAGGTATGGATATTGTTCAATTAAAGATTTTTTGAAAGAATTTGATGTCGAAGAGGGACCATCCAGTAAAGAAGACTTACCTGATATTGGAATAAGGGGAATTGATTTAGATGAAATAGATAGCGACGAGGCCGATTTATCACCTGTATTCATTTACTTGTCCGGATATGCAGCATTCAAAACAAAAAAGAAAAGTTGAACTGCCACTTGAGCCAGAAAAAATTAACGTCAGATAAAGAGATAATTCTAGAATTAGGCGATTCCGAAGTGAAAAAATATTTTGAACTGCTCGACCGAGGTGGACTAGCATATTCGTGTGAACTAGTAATACTTTCTTTCATTGCATGTTATAAATTATTTAAACTGTTTTTACGCGAAGAGAACGAACATTTACTCCATATGGGGAACATAAAATTTACTGCTGAAAAAACTGGCTCGGGATAAAATTTCTGTTTTCTCACTACTTGGAGCTTGCATTAGATGTGAAAGAACTAATATAGAGTTAGCCATGTAGTGTGGTATCAGTGTTTTTGAACATTTTTTAAGCAACTACACAAGACTCAAAAATGAAGTGGTTGGTGGAAAATCAAGTAAAAGAAAATTTGCTGTCCTTTCGGCCATTCCATGACAAGGAACTTCAAGCATTAAACAGGTATTTTTCATTTGAAATTTATTCATTTTTTTTTTTTTTGAAAAATGCCCCATTAATATCGGTGGAAGACTCGTTTTTGTTCTAATTTCTTGTATTCGGTTAGCGGAAAATGTGAAATCTTTATTTCTTATCAAAGTGATATGAAATTCCAAGAGCCATAAAATCAAGCCCTCACAGTTAGTTTGCATTTTTCTTCGTAACGGCAATATGCACTTTTCTATATTTTATATCTATGAGGAAATGCTCAATTTAACTGTAGTACATCGCAAACAGTATAACTTTGTTTTAGCAACATGAGATCAACCATTCATTTAAAAATACATTTTGTAACGAGAGCAAATAAGGAGAAAGCAATGTTACTGCAGTGTACTTCCAGATTAACGTCCGTCGCTTCCTGTGACATCACGGCAGCGGAAAACTTTGAGCTACCAGGTCCCAACCAAACGACGAGGGAGGTACGTTTATCCGGCTGTAGGAAGTAATGGGTTCCTTACTTGGGACCACTAGTTCCAGGAGGGGGACAGAGCCAATTCCGTAAGACAAACACACCATGCATGCCTCACCACGGATTCAAAATCATCTCGGAAGAATGATTAGGAACCAGTGATACTTGCCACTGGGCCATCGGGAGGGCTCGGGGTATCTGCCCAAATTTTTGAATTCCAGTTATTGTTATATCAATTCATCATCTGCGATTAGCTCATTAAAACTGGGCAGGAGATAAATGTAGAAAATTATATTTCATTGTTGTCATACATGAATATAGAGTTTTATGATAAATGTCGTAATTGACATGTAAACGTCTTGAATTATTTTCTTTCATGTATTGTACATTAAGAGTCTGTATAAATGGGTTTCTGAACAACGCTTGTTTCTCTTTCGTCGATGAAAACATTGTCTGGGTGCTTTTAATCCGAACATTGTCCCCCGAAATTGCCAATATAAATATTTTAACGTATGTTTATTGGGCTTTATTAAAGTTGAATACTATATTTCCGGTAGAAATTCATTAGTATGGTTTCTGTGAGATATCACATTTGTATTGCCCCAGAAGTTATTTCACTTAACTAATTATTCCACTCAGGGGCGCGCCCAGGGCATTTGCCACCCGGGTGCAACCCCAGATTTGCTGCCCCTTGAACGAGAATATTTGTTTTATTCATTTTTACATGACATTTAAATACCTTTAGCAGCATAATTTTCTATTTTCCGTAAATTAAGAAATTTTATAAAAGACAACTGTCTCATACAAAACTGATGGAAATAAAATCTTTAAAACTCTAGTACAGATGACGCTGCGAATAATCCAAGAAGTCGGCTTCCTCTCTGTCAACTTACACCAATGTTCACAATTTCTAGAGAAAAGTTGTTGTCGTTATTTACGACCAGATTTAAAGCATGAGCCGCTCAAAGTACATAAGGTTTTTACATCGAAAAATTATGTTTTTTGAAGTCCATTGTGTGTTTCCTTCATATTGTTGGCCCCACTGTCTTCAAGATTTGAAAAAGATTTAGAAAAAGAATTATTAGTCCGTTGCCCGCGGTATCCGTTACTGAACAAAACAATAAAAATTATTCTCTGATTTCAAGTTGTTTTCTATTGAATTATATAATGAATTATTTTTGCTAAAAACATAAGCGTTTTCTTAACTTCTCCCACGTTACTGATATTACTTTATCAACCGTAAAACTTGATTCAGGTGTTCTGCCGACCCCGGATTATGGCGCCCGGGTGCTTAGCACTCGCTGAATTCCCGCTTGGCGCGTCCCAGATTCCGCTCTTCAAGTACACAAACATCCTTAATTAAAGATGCACTGTGTAACCGTTTAACTAAATAAAAATTTTACGGTTTTGATTAAATTTGAAACGTTTTTATAGCAAAATGCATGTAAAGTGCATACAAAATGCGTATAAATGCATTTTATGGAAGATCTAATATATTAGTTTAACGTAGAGTGCAAAGTCGGCGAAAAATTACGGAGTCGTTCTCATCTGGGAGATACTTGATGTCATATCACACTTAAAAATAATTTTTTGAAAAGTGTATTACGTCCAGGTTTAGAATTATTTTATTTTAAACAGTTTTGCTTTTTAAAATTATATTTAAAATGGCGAAATGGGAACACAACTCAAAGACGATTTGTTCGTGTAAGGAAGTAAGTGACGATATGTGTGTACTCCCATATGTGGTAGCATTTATTCAAACCTGAATTGCTTATATATATATATATATATATATATATATAGCACGAAAAGGGGCTGAAAATTCCATACCAAAATTTTGTTCTTGAGAGTGATGAAACTTCTATGTGAACGTAAGGCACCTTTAATTTTTAAACATTCATATAATTAATTTTTAAGATCTAAGTAAATCACAGCAACAATAAAGAAATGGATTTTGCGCAGCACGTTAAGTGCCATGCGCAACCGAGCACCTGGAAAAACCGTTTGTTACATATTTTCGTTATTAGAGGAAAGTTTAAAATGTAAAGGGAATATAAAAGGAATTTCGAAATGACAAAATTAAATATTATTTCTGAAAAATTAAATGTTGTCGGAATAATAAGTTCTTGTACAACGAGAAAACATTAGCAGATTAACCGACCAACCTGTTCAGGTTCCATGCACGCAGCCGTCAGCCTTTTCCACTCCCCGGCCCGAGCGGCTTTTTCGCCCCTCATAAACTTTCCTAGTTCTACGGTGACAGGAAGTGCTGTTACAGTAGACCCCCTTCGTGTTTTAAATCGCACGTGGTCAGAAACAGATAGGGAAAGCATGGCCGTTTGCAAAAATGAGCAGCACTAATATAAAATGCTGGGTGCTTTTGCTTATGTATCGCACTACCACTTCTCCAAATAATCAGACGACAGTATCACGCTGGTGAAGATTTCAGCACCTCCTTCCGTAAGCAGTGTTTGTGGCATTTTATGGAGCACGAGAGAGCTTTGACAGAAGTCTTTCAGAAATAGCAGCAAGAAAGGACAACACCGCGCGCCATCTATGAAGCATTTGCCGAAAGAGAAACATCATACTCCCATTTATATCAGCTTTAATATATATTATCGCGCATTGGAGAAAAGAGAAATCTACTTTATCAAGTTCAACTAGTGAAATCATAGCTAAAAGCGAACTGAAGCGCCGAATGCTGTTTTAAACTCCTTTTGTAAATCCTTTCTTCTAAAGAATGTGTGCAGATAAGATTAACGAAGCTTTTCATTTTTAAAAAAACTTTCTTTAAAATCTGTTAAATATAACAGTCCTCAGAAAGAAAATCGCGTGAGAGATTAATTCATTTGATGGATTCATGGCAATTTACTCGTAGTTTTTTTTTTTTGGGGGGGGGGCTATATCCCCTTATATTTAGTTTAATTGTGTTCGTCTGTAGCTGAATATTTCGAGAAATTAATTTTAAAAAAAGGAAAAATATTATAATAATAATAAAAAAACATCCACATGGATTTCAATGTAAAATTTCTATCATCCTTCCAAAAATCATTAAACAATCATCACTGAAGAGGCAATTTTTCAAGCATTGGCAACTCGGATTACATACCCAATCTCACAGAGTAGAGATGTATGCTCTGCAATACAACATCATATTTTAGAAGCTGGCATTCAGTTTTATTTCAGTCTTCTGGATGCCGACTTTTCCATGTATACGGGTAAGCCTCAGTGTAGCTAACGTGACGTTAGTGCTACAAGACAACAAAATATGTGCTACGTAATTTTTAGCAATAGCAAATTATTAGAAATTGTTCCCATAATAAGGGTTTTTTTTTTCTTCTGGAGGTGGGTGGTTTACACTGTATGACAAAAAAAAAATCGAGGCACCTCAAACTGACATCCAAACGGTTAGTTAGTTTATTTTTTTCTGCTTTTTTAAACTCTCTGCTATGTGTTAATCTAAGTAATCCAAAGGGGCTGAAACCAAATGGCAGGAGAATGGTGTACACTGTACGTTTTCAAGTAACATTTTAATGATTCCTTAATAATCAGAAACACGCTTGCAGTAAGGCGAGGACATTTTTAGCACTCCTAATGTTTGGGAGAGATTTTCTCCAGCGCAGCGTTATCTTACTAGCATCCTCAATATTTTACACCACCCCATGATGAAATCTATGGTGCATTGCTGAATTAAAGCAAAGGCATAATATTTTTACATTTTTAGTCACTTGTATGTTGTACGTGTAGATTTCTTGGAATATGGATTTGCGATATACGAACATCAGAAAAATTGTATACTCTATTTAAAAGTTTTACATATATCATCACCATCATCATCATTGTCAACCATTATCAATCCACTGCTGGACGAAGGGCTCCCCAAGTTTCTTCCACAGCGGTCTGTCTTGTGCCAATCTCCTCCATGTTACTCCCGCATACTTTCGAAATTCTTCCACCCATCTCACATGTGGTCTTCTTCTGGGTCTTTTCCTGTCTCTTGGAATCCAATCTAAAATTTCGGCTGTCCATCGATAGTCTGTCCTTCTGGCAGTATGTCCGCCCATTGCCATTTCAGGGATTTTACTCTGATCATGATGTCTTCCACTCTTTTCATTTGTTGGATCCATTTATCAACCTCATATGATGGTTGATAAATGACAATCGTAAAATACCAAGAAGTTCGTTTGTACAAAAAACTGCCGAAGGAAAGCTGAATGATTGAATATGATTTACCTAAAATATTCAGATTTAATAAAATAAATTAATGCCAAGAAAATTAGAGTTTTTCTGTTGCGCAGAATAGGGAGTTATACAAACACATCCAACACCCTTCCAATGCACCCCAAAATTTCCTTAGACTTCTTCCCCCATAAAAATATTAACACCCCGCCGTTTGAGGGTGTGTAACGCACACTCGGGTATACAGAGTAATTGTAAACTCCTTCAACAAATCAAGAGGGGTGATAGTACACATCAAGACGAACAATATTTGCAATGAAACCTAGGGCCGCATTCCACTCCTAGTGCCTGAAAAGAGCACGTTCGAAAAACGTCCGCCGCCCCGGTGGCGCAGTGGTCTAAGCGCTGGCCTCTGATCATTCGTCCGAAAGGAGTCCGGGTTCGAATCCCGGTGAGGCATGGATGTTGTGTTTGTCTTACGGCACTGGCTCTCTCCCTTCCCTGGAACCAGTGACCCTAAATTAGGGACGGGCGACTGCTTATAGCCCATTGAGTTGCTCACGGTGGTCGTTAAATCTCCAATCAAAAAAAAAAAAAAAAAAAAACGTCCAGCAGGCACACGGAGTTCCAACCAGTGCACGAGAAGCACATGATGCAAATCAGGTGCGCTGAACACGTGCGTAAACGATGAGGAGCAAATATTTAAAAACGCAGCCGAACCCTTTCAGCGATATTACCGGGCGAACATCACATGAGAATTGACGTATACATCTGACCGGCGCATCGTACCGTGTGTTCCTGGAGCTTCCCGGTCTGTTGCAGATGTTCCGCTCACCACACTGAGGGACATGTGGTGTATGCATGATGGGGCCCCAGCACACTTTACCACCGAAGTCCGATACTTCCTAAATGCGATATATCCCGGGCGGTGGATTGGACGTGGTGGACCTGGGGCTTGGCCTCCACGCTCCCCTGACCTTAATCTACTGGACTTCTTCTTCTTCTGGGGACACATGAAAACATTGATGTACAAGACACCTGTCTACGAGAGGGTGCGACAGTCCTTCATTCACCGGTGTGACCTGTGCAACGACGCCCTTGGACGCCAGTTTGAGCAGCTCCTTTGAGTCTTTCTCTGATGCGATTGGAATTATACAACTCATAAATTAGGTACGTCTCTTTGTTTTCACTTTTGAAGGCTCAACGCGGATATGAAACTTCACTCTTTTCGTGCACTAGGAGTAGAATGCGGCCCTAGGTTCCATTGCAAATATTGTTCGTCTTGATGTGTACTATCACCCCTTTTGTTTTGTTGAAGGAGTTTACAATCACCCTGTATACATCAGTGCAAGAAAGATCGCCGAATTACAGTAAGATTTTTGGCTGAGTCGGGAGGCATCAGAAAGTCTATCTGTCATGAGATTATACGCCAGGATCAGGAAAAATGAAAATTTAATGCCAGATTAGTACCCCGCTAGTGGCGCACTGAAAAATCTCTCGGCCCACCCCTGCAAAAATGTCTTCGAGGCACTTTTGCGTAAACATATGAGCACACAATTAGTTAAATTTTTAATTTCGCATTATTAACTAGATTTTATAGGCGTTTTAATAACTAAAAGTATTTGGAGCCTACTGGTATTTTTTCGCAAAACCAAAATTATTGCACTTTATTACGTGTAACACAAATGCGCACGTTGTAATTGAAATAGTTGCCCTAATTTTATACCAACAGAAAGCACTACACAACACAGTTACGCCAAAGTTAATTACATCATGCAAATTTTATTCTTTTATAGAACTAAGGCCAGCCTCTTTAAAATGCCTCACGATCACACATACAAAACACGTAACTTTCATGTGACATGGTCTTTCACGATTTATATGAAAATACAGAACATAAGTAAGAAAATACCAAACAGAAGTCATCGCTCTTTCTACGTTAATAACTGAGTCACGGAAAAATTTTCATCGGCCGCCACCGGGAATCGAACCCAGGGTCTTCCAGTTACTCTCTGGACATGCTACCACTGCACCACAGAGGCTTCGAATTCTCCAGACTCACAAGTGATTAACTGCCAAACCACAAGGCAGGTTGCTTCATGGAGCCCCGCACAGTGCTGGGGATTCACCAAACGTGGAAGAAATTTTCCGCGACTCACTTATTAACGTGGAAAGAGCGATGACTTCTGTTTGGTGTTTCTGATCCACGTCGAGTGTATGAATTAATAATTCAATCGCCTCCTAGTTATTTGTTCAGTTGCTGCTTTCCATCTTTGGTGAATCACCAGCATTGTGCGGGGCTCCATGAAGCAACGTGCCATGGCAGTTAATCACTTCTGAGTCTGGAGAATTCGAGGCCGTTGTGGTGCAGTGTTAGCACGTCCGACGCGTAACTGGAAAACCCTGAGTTCGATTCCCGGTGGCAGCCGATGATAATTTTTCCGTTACTCACTTATTAACGTGGAAAGATAGATGACTTCTGTTTGGTCCACGTCGAGTGTGTGAATTAATAGTAAGAAAATAAATAAGTAACAATTAAAAATTGCGGCTTAAAAAAGGCCACCTGAATTACTTACCTTGAATATAAAAACGCACTTAACATAATGGTACAAGGTTTTGCACATAGTAAAAATATTTTTCTTGACCGTTAAAAAAACCCAATAAAAAACAACAACAACCGCACAGGCCTCTGCTTCTCCCCGCGAATAACACCTGTCAGTTCGTTGTATTATTGAGCATGCGTAGTTACCTGCAAACAACTGTAATGCATAACACCTTATCCTCATTGGTAAAAACACCGAATTGTTATTTCTTTCACATTCTCTTGTTAATGTTGTATAGGAATTATTGCTATGGCTATGAAAAGGGGTCTCAGGCCCTCTGAAATAACTGCTTTACCCTCATCCAGTTTATATAGATTTTAACCGCGAAAAAACAACCGAAAATTACTTTTCTATTTAATACTTCTTTCAAAGCTGCTGTAAAATATTGCTGGTTATTTCTTTATTCATATGAAGTTTCCGCAAAAGATTCTATAAAATGTTTTTGCTGAAGCTAGAGGCCCTCTTAGCCGTGAGCCCCCCCCGGAATGCCGGAGTTGCGGGTACTATCAGTATGCGTCTGCACCCCGCCGCATTTGTAATGATGGTTCTTGCTCCATGATAAAACAAGACCACGTACCGCGTTGTCAGTCCAGCAGTTCCTGGCTCGCCATCAAATCACCGTGTTGCCACATGCGCCGTATTCCCCTAATTTATCGCCCTGTGATTTCTTTTTGTTCCTCAGGATAAAACGTGCGCTAAAGGACAGTATCATGCAAACATTACAGCTATCCAAAAGTCGTGGCAAAACAAGATGCGGACATCAGAGCTGAGACGGGTTGAGGCCGAATGCCCGAAGCAAAGCCCGGGCTTGAATCGGGCTCGGGCTCTTGGAGAGAGGGAGAGCGAGAGAATTTTTATATATAAATGTGATTTTATATGATTGATTAAATGTGGCACTTTATAGTTGGTAAAGGGAATTCTTTGGCAACTGGTTCTGGTTAGGAGGCGGGCATTCGAGACGGCTATTTATTCCGGGCTTGGGTAAAAAATGCCATAGGCCGCGCGTTACTGTGTTTCTACAGAGAAGAAAAAGCTTTTTCAAGAACTATAGCATATTGTATAGTTGATAGCTTGCCGACGATCATTTACCTCCCCCCCCACTTCCACGCAGTAGCTTCCTGCTAATTCTATTTAGCAACGTACATATTGCAGCGCATATGGCGTGATAATATTAGCATTATTTGAGCAACATACATTTGCAGCATCGCCCGATCATTTTGGATGCCCGGCCGTCCAAAGCACTTCATTTCATTTCATTTATTTCGTCATGGGATTACATTTGACTAAATTTCATTTCAAAGTTAATTTTATAACATGTAGTATTAGGAAAAACAACATATATAATGTGAATACTTATGTGCAGGGTAACCACAGAACAGGATATTGAGTAAAAGGCTATATATGTATAGCCTGAGTGAATCCCAATTCCCCTAAAGTACGCAGTCAAGTCAAACGTCCTGCACAAATAAAATTTTCTCATATGTGGTCTGATTAATCAATTTTACCATAGAATTTTATATTTTAATTTGTTAGCAAATATTTTTTAGCTGCTATCGAAAATAATTATAATTATTAATATGTGTTAATTGACAAGGTAGGTTATTCCATAACATCAATCCCTGGTAATCAATAAATCTTTTTTGGGTAAAAGTGTTTGGAATTGGTAATAAAAATGCATTTCTACCTATTGTTTGATAGTCGTGACTTACAGTGTTCAGTTGAATTAAATGTTGATAACTATTCTCTTTTGTTATTTTATACATGAATCCTAATAATCTAAATTGCCATAAATTCTCAATATCTAAAAATCCATATGAATTTATCCGTACCCCCATATTCAAGTTAATTCCCCTAAAGTTATTTAAAATTCTGAATATCCTATTTTGTAATGATTTTAATCTATATAAATTAGTCTTAGTAGTTTGCCCCTATACTAATAAACAATAAGTCAAACATGGATAAATCAGTCTGTAGTACAACATTTTTAATGTTTTGATTGTTAAATTATTTGAAATTCTCGTAATTAAACCCACTACCCCGGAAATTTTGTTTACAATATTTTGAATATTTATATTCGATTTTAAATTATCCTCGATTATTATTCCCAAATATTTAATATTATTTACTATTTCAAAGGTATACTTCTCCACGCAAATAAATGGTGGGTCAACAATCTGTCTATCTCCCTGTTTAAAAATCATAATTTCAGTTTTTTCAATATTTAAACACAGAAAATTTGTGTCCAGCCATTCCATCAATTTTTCAATAAATTTATTACATTTTATTTTTGCCTCATTTATATCTGCACCCGTAATCAGAACCGTGGCATCATTCGCAAACAAAATAAAATCCTCATTAGGTTCAATGTTAAAAATGTCATTTATATAAATTAAAAAAAGTAATGGTCCCAGGACTGAACCCTGCGGCACTCCCATTTCATTAAGCAACCCGTGCGATTTCATTTTATTAATCTGCACATATTGTTTCCTGTTATGTAAGTAGTCCTCTAATAAATTGTAATATTGATTTCTTATTCCATTATCATATAGCTTATTCAAAAGTATTCTATGATCGGCCGTATCAAATGCATTTGTAAGGTCCAGGAATGCCGCAATGGTTACTAATCCCTTTTTTCTATTATTAATTATGATATTCTGAAATGTTAAAATGGCTATTTCTGTTGATTTTTCCTTTTGAAACCCATACTGATTTTTATTGATAACATGATATTTCTCAAAAAGTTTCCTAATCTTGTATATAATAGTTTTTCCAAAACCTTAGCAAAAAAAGATAAGTTAGAACTTGGTCTGTAATTATTTATATTATCTCTGGACCCAGTCTTATGTTTTGGAGTTATTTTTGTTATTTTTAATTTACAGGTATTTTGCCAAATTCAATAATAACATTAAATATATGACTGAGAGGTTTAGAAATTATTTTAGAAACCCTTTTAATAGCCATTGGATGTATATCTTCTGGTCCCACAGACGTTGATTTAATATTTCTTATGCATGCCTCAAATTCTGCTGTTGTGAATTATTCAAAATAACACGAATTTTGTAATGTTTTTTGTTGGTAAGTAGTTTCCGATTTTTTTTATTATTAGTTTTAATTTTATTTTTTATTTCTTTAGGGGCATTTATGAAATAGTAATTGAATTCATTTGCTACAGACAGCGCATCAGAAACCCTCTGACCACTTATGCTGAATGTAATTGTTTCAGTTTTATTTTTTTACCTTCCCAACATCTCATTTATATTTTTCCAAATAATTTCAGTCGATTGTGTATTGAATAGATCGTTAAGTACAATTTTTTTTATATTAAATTTCTTTATTAAGCAAATTTCTAAATTTTTTGAAATTTAATAAATCAGTTGGTTGTCGAGTTGAAAGAAATGTTTTAAACAATTTAAATAAATAAATACATCACTCTTTCCACGTTCCAGAAACACACAGCAACCGAAAAATTGTTTTTCAGCCGCCGCTGTGGAATTGAACCACAGAACTCTTGATATCTAGCCGAGTGCGTTACATCTACACCACGGTGGCCAACAATCCACGGTGCTATGTGTATTTTTAAGTCAGCTTATAAATCCGTAAGATGGGCTCAGCTACTGAGACGTCTCCATCTGGTGGGCATTAACGGCACTGGCTATATATATATATATATATATATATATATATATTATAGCAGTTAAATCCAAAGGGTGAGATCCAAGGTGAGAATCCTCCTAATACGTGGCGACAGTAAATAAATAAATACATCGCTCTTTCCACGTTCCAGAAACACACAGCAACCGAAAAATTGATTTTCAGCCGCCGCTGTGGAATTGAACCACAGAACTCGATATCTAGCCGAGTGCGTTACATTTACACCAGGGTGGCCAACAATCCACAGTGCTATGTGTATTTTTAAGTCAGCTTCGTTACATTTACACCACGGTGCTATGTGTATTTTTAGTAAGTAAAGCTGACTTAAAAACACACATAGCACCGTGGATTGTTGGCCACCGTGGTGTAAATGTAACGCACTCGGCTAGATATCGAGAGTTCTGTTGTTCAATTCCACAGCGGCGGCTGAAAAACAATTTTTCGTTTGCTGTCTGTTTCTGGAACGTGGAAAGAGCGATGTATTTATTTATTTACTGTCGCCACGTATTAGGAGGATTCTCACCTTGGATCTCGCCCTTTGGATTTAACTGCTATATTATATATATATAGCCAGTGCCGTTAATGCCCACCAGATGGAGACGTCTCAGTAGCTGAGCCCATCTTACTAATTTATGATGTCAGAAGCTGACTTAAAAATACACATAGCACCGTGGATTGTTGGCCACCGTGGTGTAAATGTAACGCACTCGGCTAGATATCGAGAGTTCTGTGGTTAAACAATTTATTTTTTTTATTAATTTTTCTCAATATTATTTTATAAATCCAAGGTTTTCTTCCCCTTTTAGACTGTGTTACATATTTTATTGGAAAACATTCATTATAGACTGCTGTAAAGTGATCAAGAAATATACTATATAATTTTTCTGGAGAATCGTGTGTTGTAATACTATCCCAATTTATTTTTTGAATTAATTCATAAAATTTACCCATATTAACCTCACCCAGATCCCTGATTTCATGTTTTACTTTAGTTTGGAAATATATTGTTTTTTTTATTATGAATTAAATAAGTAGGTAAATGATCACTTATATCATAATTTAAAACACCAGCATATATATAATTAGTATCAATGTTAGTTATGCATAAATTCAAAATAGAACTGGGGATGTCAGTAAGTCTAGTAGGCGAGTCTATATAATTCTTAAATCCATAAGTAGTTTATAAGTGTTAATAGTCTTTGAGTATTTGTATTTATTGAAGCAAGATCTTAATTTAAAATCCCCCATAATTATGACTTGTTTATTTGATAATGTTGTGTATTTAAGATAGTTAGTCAACAATGTCAGAAAACTGGAGATATTTCCTCTAGGTGGCCTGTAACAGACAGTAATGATATAAATATAATTCTCAATAGTTAATATTTCCATATCATGATTAATATAAGTGCATTCCTGTAATTTTGAGGAAAGACCATAATTATTTTTAAGGTAAATAGCCACTCCCCCCTCCCCCAACCCTATGAAATCTATTTATATTACACAATCGAAAGTTATTTAAATGTATTTGATATTGTTTAGATGGAAATCAAGTCTCAGTAACACAAAAAATATCTATATTTGAATTTAATGATTTAATTAAAATTTCCAACAATGTGAATTTATTTATCAAACTTCTAGCATTAACATGAATCAGTTTTAATCCACTATGTGAAAAATTTTGAAAGCATGTATTCAAGGAATCTATTTTAGTGTAAGTATGTGTATTCATTTTCCTGCTCCTAGGTTACCACAAATAAGAATTAGTTAGTAAGTAATATTGTTAATTAGTTTCAAGTCATCTTCATAAGTTGTAATAACATGAACTCTGTCAGTGTCTGTTTTCTTAATAAGAATTTTCCCATGTAAAAACCAAACATATCCAAAGGAATGTTCAACTGCAAAATATTTTACCCTCCAGAATAGTTCTCTGTTAAATAGTGACATGTTTTCATTGATGTAGATCCTTGAAGAACTATGAGACACTCCAACCGCCGAGTTTGTAATTTTTTTTTCCTTTCCATAAGCCACTTGTCACGATTTGTCCTTCTTGTAAACTGAACTATTATTTTCTTAAGTTTTTTCCCCTCCTGTTTTGATGGTATCTCATGAACAAGATCAACATCGGAAGGTTTATGATCATGAATTTCCAATTTTTGTGCTAATAAGGTAAACATATCTTTAAGTCTTCCTCCAGTAGTTTTGGGCTCCAAATCCAATCCATGTATTTCAATATTTCTATTTCTATTATATTGATTTAGCTGATTTTGATTTTGTATTATATTATTAATTTTGTCATGAAGCTCACAGTTTACTTTCTCAACTTTTTCAATTTTGGAACTCAAAATTTTATTTTCATTTTCTAGCTCAGTATTTTTTTTAATCAAGTCATCATACTTAGTACTTAAAAATTCCATAGCACATTTCTAGTCATTTAATTCTTTTTTAATTTCTGGGATGGTATCTAGTCTTTTATTTATTTGTATAAGTGCCTTATTAATACCCTCAAGGTCAATATTCGTATCTATTTCTCTATTATTAGACTGAGGTCCAGAAAACTGCAAAATCTGATCTCCACCCTCTTTCGACTTTCATCTTTCTTATCATTGTTATCAGATGTTTGACCTTGCTTGTTCACACATCTGAAACACTTATATTTCTTTTTCTTAGTATTAGACATAAGTCTAAAACAATTTTCTGGTACACCAAGACATTGAGGATGATATTTACTATCACATTCAGAACATTTTAAATGCTGTTGGGTCATATGCTGGAACTCAAGAATCTCAGAGGCACACACATCACATTTACTTGTTGAAGACATATTATTCCTCTCCCTATTTCAATAAGCAATATATTATAATTCAAGTTAGGCAAGCGAAGATATATAATACTACCAAGAAACAGAAGAATTCACAAGTTTCAAAAATTTCTCATCAATAACACCTCCAAGCCATATTCAACCAATAAATGACTCCTTGTCATATAGATATTTAGTAAACAGTATATCCATTATACTGTATATCATCCATAACCAATAGACATGTAATGTTATCACATATCATAAGTTCTCAATGACAATTTTTTATAATCACAGTACATAATAAATACAAGTCTAAGTGTTTTACCTTTACATATTATCTTGTAGATCCTGTACAGCAATGCTCTGTACAAACCCAGCAATGTTGTGACACTGTTCTAATCTATATACATGTATATGTGAAGCACAGTTCTGTTTGCACATATCCCTTTACACTAGCTTGACCCACAGGAACAGTATCCAGTTTTATTATCAGTACCACACATGAAATCCCACAGTCTATCCCCTCACCCCTTTTTATAAGCCAACCAGTGCGATATTCCTACAGATATTCACCATTGAGTAATTCCGATCTGTATTCCATTTGATTTTGGTGAGATATATATTTCTTAGTACACACCAATGAGAAATTTAATAGAGAGAAGGTCAACAAACGGCATCCATTTGCAATAGCTTGACTTGACAAAATTTCAATACCCTATGGAATTTTGTCAAGTCAAGCTATTTCAGGTGGACACGAACTGTCAAAGGTAATCGAACAGTTACTTTATAAAAGTAGATAGAGGTTCCTTCCCCGCTCCCCGTTTGAGAAATACATTGGTTAATTGCAAAAGGAGGAGAGAGTGCAAATGTCGAAAAGCAAATGTCTTTTATTAATGGTTGAACAGGTTAGCCAGTTTTCGGGTTTGTTCGGGCTGGGCTCTATCTTGCAATATAAAATTCGCACTCGGGTGGGCTCAGGCTGATATACCACGGGCTAGGACGGTCTCGGGCTCCGAAAATTGAGCCCGAACTCAGCTCTAGCGGACATCCCAAAAGTGCCTTCCAGAACTGTTTTCAGAATCTTCAGAAACGCTGGAAACTGTGTTTTAATTCAGAAGGTTGGTATTTTTAAGGTGACGAGCATTAATTGTGAGTATGGTACTTTTTAAAATTCTTTTTTACATCAGCCCTGGTACTTTTCGAACGTAGATTGTACAGTTCCATTCTGGAATTTCGGTTTCAGGTTATATGGTTCTCCACTTATGAAAGCTGTTAAACTGCTAGGAATGTGTAACCCATAAAAATATGCTTTTCGATACTGCAATTTAAAATTTGGTTTCTTTCGCACAACTTTTTATATATTCAAAAGGAATGAAGTGTGTTGTCACATAAATGCAGCATACCACTGTTGCAATTTTATTTATTTATTTTTTTCAGTGCAGACTTCACGTGGAAAGAAATTTAAAAGGTATTAAGTGATTAGATTTGCGCAATATGTCTTTTTATGGGTGTAAGACATTCGTACTGTAACTTGATTTTTTCCTGGAAAATGCACTTCAGAACTTCATATTAAGAAAATTCACACATACTAGTTTCTAATTCAGTAGCCGGTGTTACAGACACCGGTCACTGAATTAGAAACCTTTATGCAGACGGATGTAAACGTCACTTACGAAGCCTATGTGCCAATTGTGTGATCACGCACGTCACCACAGGATCTAGGCAACTAATTAAGACTGCTGCTCGCCAGTGATCGTAAAAGAAGTTGATCACAATGGGAAAAACAAAGGATCTTTCGGAGTTCAATAAAGAGCTTATTGTGGGTGCCAATCGGGCTGGAGTTACGATTCTGAAAACAGCAGAGCTGACCAGGTTTTCAAAAGGTGAAATACCCCGGGTCTTTAATCAGTGGAGAAATAACTCAGATTGTTTGTCTAAGAGGCGTAACTCTGGCGTGACGATAATCTGACAGAAACGAGATCGCCGTCGTCTGAGAAGGCTTGTACAGATAAATAAGATTTTGTGTGCAGCAATGGACCGAAGCATTCAATGAAGACTGTTCCCAACCCATATCTCAGAGAATTATGCGCAGGAAATTGAAGAGGATCGGTATTGGCGATCGCATTCTTATACCGTAATAACTGATTTCGGCGAAGTACCGGAAAGTTTGTCTACAGTGGTGTCAGGAGCACTGTAGCTGGACACTGGAAGACTGGAAAAAAGTCATGTGGTCCGACTAGTCGCGGTACACTTTGTCCTGTACCGACGATAGGCAGAGAGTTTGGCGGGAGCCCCATGAAGCAAAGTACCCTGCTTGCCATGTAAACAAAACTCAAGGTTGTGAGATGGTGTCATGGTGTGGGTCACATTCTGTTGATACAGAACATGGAACGGGTCACCTGATATTGCTGAACGGTCGGATTTCCTTCAAGGATTATCTGAACATAGTTGCCGATCAAGTCTATCCTGCAATTTCGACATTTTATCCAGCAGGTGACGGCTGTTTCATGAACTACAATGCTACATTGCGCTAGATGTGTTCAGAAGAGATTCAGCAAACATGAAAACAACTTCCATCATCTTTCCTGGCCGACACAATGTCCGGATATGAATCTATTGAGAATGTGTGAGACATGCTAGAAAAACAGATCAGGGAGCAAAGTCCTCTTTCCTCAAATCTAAGCCAGTTAAAGAACTGTCTGGTAAACTCCTGGTATACTGTGGATGTAGATTCCCTCCAACGCCTTGTGGAATATATGTCAACCCTCATACGTGCTGTAATTCGAACTAAAGGAGGTACAACCCGGTATCAAATAAAAGTTTTTAATTCAGTGGCCGGTGTGTGCAGTTAATAGTGGAGAATAATTGAACTGGGTTTTACACCGAAACTTATTAAACATATTGTTTTGAACGGAAATATACACTACATTGACAAAAGTAACCGGACACCGCTTCAAAAGCAAATCAACGGATCCGCTGCGTTGTTAAGATGCGCGGTACAGCTGCAAACGGTATAAAAACAAGCATGCAGCTGACCGCGATCATATCGCACTGTGAGGTTGAGTAAAAATGTCGCGGCGGGAGAGAACTGACTTTGAGAAAGGAAAGATTGTTGGGTGTTACATTAGTGGGTTGTCCATAAGAGAAACCGAGAGGCGTTTAAACATATCCAAGCCAACTGTTTTGGATGTACTGAATAAGTGGAAGATACATGGCGTGCCTGAAGCAGCAAAACGTACCGGCAGACCAAAGAAAATCAGTGCTAGAAGACGTCGAAGCATCAGGCGAGTCGTTACAGCTAATCGACGGAGAACTACCCTAGACCTCAGTGTATAGGTGAGTAATAATGCTGCAACCTCGGTATGCACGCGTACCATTCGCAGAGAACTTCATTCAATGGGTTACTGTTGCCGTGTGGCTGCTCATATGCCTTTCATCACCACTCGGAATGCTACTCGTCGTTTAGCATGGTGTAAAGAACATTTATCGTGGACCGTAGATCAATGGAAACGGGTCCTATGGGCTGATTAATCCAGATACACGATCCATCAGTGTGATGACCGTGTGTTGGTATGGCGGCAGCCGGGTAAACGCTATTTACCAGAGTGTACTGTTCCTACGGTCAAGTTTGGAGCTGGCAGTGTACTCGTGTGAGGTGTTTTTCGTGGTATGGTCCCGGCTCATTGGTTTTCGTTGACAAACCTTTTAGCCAGCAAGTCTACCTCGATACTCTGGACAATTATGCCCTACCAACTCTGTGGCAATACTATGGAAACGAGCCTTGTTGGTACCAGCAGGATAATGCACCGAGCCATAAAGCAAGGACTGTTACTACGTTGTTTGCCGATAATTCCATAACGTGTGTGGACTGGCCCTCACAGAGCTTATATCTTAATCCCATAGAGCACCTATGGGGTGAATTAGAGTGCCGCATAAAAAGTTTGCAACCAAGACCTACTACTAAGCAACAGTTAGCGGCAGCATTATGTACTGAATGGAAGCGCATACCTATCGCTGTGTTCCAAAACATTGTCGAAAGCATATCTCGAAGGGTCAGGGCATGCATTAAGGCCACAGGTGGACCGACACCGTACTAATGTATGATGTGTTGATGTTTTTCTATTTTCAAAGGTTAGGGCCCAATCTTTGGTTCCACTATGCGAAAAAATCACACATCCACGCATTCGTGTCTCCAAGAATGATTCCTTAAAAATTTTCCTCTCATTAATTTTTTTTTCTGAATTTCATTTTTGACGCTAACCAACAACAGGAAAAATATTTTTTTTCACTTCTTAAACCTTCGTTCAAGGATTTCAGTGGAAATTGTGTATTTATAGTTTTTATACGTGTACTGTGTATATGTGCCTTTGGAACGAGAGCGAGAAAGAATTTGAACATGTATAAATGGCTTAAAAATTACTTTTAGTCTATGTGTGAAAAAAAACATGTGTGAACTAAATTATTCACTTCATTTTAAAAACTAAATTTTATATTTATATATATAGTAATTATGAACATTGGAATCG
The DNA here is from genome assembly GCA_039090855.1 of Macrothele yani. Lineage (NCBI taxonomy): Eukaryota > Metazoa > Arthropoda > Arachnida > Araneae > Macrothelidae > Macrothele > Macrothele yani. Next base: position 71,858,224 of record CM077012.1, read on the forward strand.
TAAAGTGAACTCGTGCATAATTAATTAACTAAAATTAAGCTTACATCATTACTGAGATTAAGTAGTGTGTAATGAGAAGCATTTATTGGTACAAAAGTTTGTGAAATCCAGGTGTGTTAGCAAGACACAACAAAATTTGGTATACAATCGTACATTATGTCAGTAAAATAATCTTTTTTAAGGAAATTAATTCTCTTTTTTTCTCCCGAATTCAGAAATTTCTTCTTCAGCAATTTTTAAAGAAAATGATGGGAAAATTTTTGGATTCTTGAGTTTCGAGAAATGTAATTTGTGTGCCTGATGTGAATTTTGTGTGAACATTAGGATCCCCTGAATCTGCACCATTTTATTTTTTTTTTCACTAGACAGGGAGTCGCCAAACCCAGAGATAAGAATCTCGTTTTCTGTTAGCCCAGAAATTCCTTGGTAAGTCACCTTGAAAAAAATATTGAAAACGAGTAGTCCCCCGGGCATAGAAGGGTAAATTTCAAGAATTTTTGCGAAGTCATGGTCAAGAGGACGACGCCATGGATGACACATCAGGTTTTTTCGTCCCCCACCACACCCTTCGAAAAACGCCTACGCTTCAAGCTACGAAGCATGAGGAAGGACTTTTGACCCAATGGCGTGGCTGAAAGTTCGAGAGTCCATTTGTGGCGCATGCGCGCAGGAGTTTAGTAAAAGTTTGAGCAAAGAGGAGATTTCTCTCTGCGCTCTCACATTTGCCTCCTGTTCATCGCGGGTCAACAACTCATTTTTCACTTGCTTGTTGCTAGAGCTGACGGCAGCTCTACATTTGAGCTGAGGAGAGCAATGAAATTTGGGCAGGAGATTTTTTTGTTAGAACCAGCATCGTAAAAGTTAGCTCCAACTGCACCAAAAAGAGGACAACTAATGATGCCTCCATAGTGTGACGCCATCTTGCCGGAGTGGAAACCAAAAATCCCAGCCGAAGCAGCTCGCCTTTTTGAACGCCTGCCCTCTGACGTCTTCCCAAGACGACTAAACTAAATAAAAAGAACAACAACAAAAAAAAAACCCAACAACAACATCATCATGGACGTCCAGCGAAGCCGCGGTGGGACCTCGTTAATCTAGACACCTCTAGGATGCTGTCAGCCTGTCACCTGCAGACGTCAGTAACAAATTCTGCGATCCTCAAAACAGTGGGAAATGAAAAACCACCCTCCTAAGAAGACCCACTCGTGTTTCTCCGATACTGCAAATTAAGGGAGACAAGGCGAAGCAACCTTTTGACCTCTTCCGAAGCCCAACCCAGCCCTAGAAAAAAGGAAAGAAAGGTAATTTTGTAATCATACTCCATTGCTTTTGAAATTCCAAGGAAAACACAAACAAACGACGATGCCCTAAATCGAAAAACAGCGAGGGGGCCAACTCTCGAAATTTGCTCAAGTGAACCTAATTTTTTTGTTAAGAAGTGCATCATTAAGCTTTAGATACTAAGGGGCTTGAGACCCGGTCATAATCAAAATTTTATTATGTCCTTATTCTTAGTTGAATTGCATTAATGTGATATGTAAAAAAAAAGGGGGGGGGGCATGCAAGTAAATTTTAAGAGGAATCAAAAAGGGAGGGAAGGGAATAAAGAAACATGTTATTTGAAAGGATACAATTAATACAAAGGAAAAAAACTTCAGAGACAGGTGTAATGCATTACACGCTGAGAAACCTCAGTGCTCATTTTTTTTCTTTTTGGCCAAAGTGTTTTATTCTTTTGTATTGTGCATGATGTTTTGTGAATGTACCTAAAAGGGAAATATCAAGGGTAGATCACATAATTTATTTCGTCCTAAGCAAATGATAATTGAATCGTGTGGAATTTTGAATAAATGAAAATTTGCGAATTGAAATGTTAAAATTTTGAATACCAGGTTTTAAATCAGAAAATTGTGTAATCAATTTGAAATATACACCCAACAAAATTGAAATTGAACTCTAAAACTCATTTTTGGCATTCGTTGGTGCTTTGTGAATGAAAAACAAAAAAAATCTCTCTGTAAAAATTTCAACAAAATTCTGATCAGGCGAGAGGCCTGCTCTACAATAAATACAACTGACAATCAGTTTTTACACCTAAAATTTTGAGTTTCCTTTATTACTTGTTTATGTGTGTTCAGTGAATCCAATGTATTGATAGGTAAATTTTGTGCAGACTTTTTTTTTTTGTCAAGGTCATAAATCACCTCTACACTTGGCAGAGTTCAAGGATCTGAGCCTGGTAAGATTTAATTAATGGATACTTCGACAGCGTAAATTTTGCTGTTTGTGCATACAGTTTTTCTTTTGTTCTACCACTACTTAATTTTTTATACATCACGTGCCATATTATTTCAAATTATTTTATACAAGTATTTACATTGTAACACATGGTCATAGTGACCCAGTTCACATTAGAACAATTTACTTCATATCATGTATGTCAATAAATGCTATGTTGTGCTTCTCTTCTAGGTGTCCAGTGACTTTTGCCAATATAGTGTATATAATGTCGTTTTCTTAAATTTAGAAGCACAGCCACATAAGGGAAAAGATCTTTTGAATCAATGAAATCCCTCAAGTATGCAGCAATTTCATATTTGTCGATAAGCCTTTTAGTCTGCTATATTAGAGCTCATTTCTCTCTCCTTCCGAAATTCAATTCCTCTGGGGAACAAATTTGGACGATCAGTTCTCTTTCCTTTATGGAAACAAATCATGAATTTTTCTTATTCCCTCAAGATATTTCCGTTTTTAAAATAGTCGAGAGTCTTCTGTTTCTTTGTTCAAAAATATCTTTTACAACGAAGAAGGCAGTTCTTTGAAATTTTATACTCTGAAATACGTTTACTAAAATCAAACTGTTTTTTTTTTTTTTTTTTTTTTTTTTGCTGTCCCTCATTTCTGAAATCTGTTATTCAATAAATTTTCATAAAATTCAACATTTACAAATCTTTTGTACGCTTTCGAAAGTTTGAGGACCGTGTTAAAGTAATTTAAATTGCAGAAGGGAAGTCCATGTCTTGCTTTACAGCATGTATGAGGGCTTGAAGATAACAATGTGAGCAACTCGATAGGGTCTATAAGCAATCGCTCGTCCCTAACTTAGGGCAATTAGTTTTGAAAACTGCGAGAAGCAGTGCCAAAAACCAACTTCACCAGGATTCGAACCCACCAGCATGTCGGACGAATGATTAAAAAGCAAGTGCTTAGGCCACTGCGCCACCCGTGCTTCTTCATGTCTTTCACTAGATATACGTATGCCTGTTTTCTCTGATATGGAGGAGGTGTTTTCCATGAAAAGGTCGAGCTCTTTCTACAGCTGATTTCTTTCTAAATTTTGTTACTTGCAAAGGAAGAAAAAGAAATAAGGACACATTTTAAAGCACACGCTCAGTTTATCGAATAAATGTATTCCATACCACAACTTGGCTAAAACAATTTTTATTGTATAATGCTATCAGTTAGCTCGATTTTTCCTTTCTAATAACTTTTTAATGGTAGTGTTCCAATATCATTAAATCTTTAACCGGCGGAACAAATTAACCTGAGGTCCCGAAAATGAGTTTATATGAATATATTCTGTCTAAGAAATAGGCCGAAAACTTCTGAAAGTTTTCGTTTCCCTTTAGCTGTGTTATTCAAAATGGTTATTGAGGGGGAGATTGATGCTAACCTTTCTGATTGATTACCTGTTGAAAGGCTATAACAACAAAGACGACACCAAATTTTCTGTTGTAATGAGCACGTCTTTTGAATCCTTTCTCACGCGAATTAAATTTATCAAAGCTATTCAAAATCAGTGCAACTGGCAAAAGCCTCCCCAGTGGCGCAGTGGTCTAAGCGAGAGCTTTTGAACAATCGTCCGAGATGGGTCCGGGTTCGAATCCCGATGAGGCATGGATGTTGTGTTTGTCTTACGGCGCTGGTTCTCTCACTTCCCTGGAACCAGTGGTCCTAAATTAGGGACGGGCGACTGCTTATAGCACACTGAGTTGCTCATGATAATCGTTAAACCCCCAATAAAAAAACTGGCTAAAACAAAAAATCATCCGGATTTCTACCATCTAGAAACAGCTACTTACTTCGACGAGCGGCTAAAAAGTATATTACGAAAATTAACAAATAGCGTACAAAACGTTTCTCATAGCAGTAACGGAGACAAACTGATTTTCAAATTTAACAGTTAAAAGAAAAAATATAGAAGAGAAGATGATATAATTTTACGCATTCTAGCGGAAGAACTTTACATAATGGAAAAGTTAAAAATAATTGAGCTATTCTTCATGGAAAACGCTATGCTAAGGAAAACGAACTTTTCAAATACACTCGGGAAGCAGTAAGGAAAAGGCTTTGACTTTACCCCCTGACGGAAAATCTGTGTATTATTTAAAGTAGATAATGCTCCACATCTATATTGTAGCGAATGGCATACAATTAAAAAAAATATTCTCAATTGGGTTTTTAGATGCAGAGATAGAATTGAAAACAGAAGTACACATACACCACCTAGCGACAGAAATGTGAACTATAAACTCTTCAAATACTAGCCTAAAGTGTTTCACAAGGTAAATGACATCCGGTGTTCAAAGGATTTTTAAATCGCACATTTAGATGCAGAGATATTAAGAAAAAGGGATTAAAAGTGTTCGTTCTCTAGGGGCATAATTGGGCATTATTTTGGGAAGAAAATATACACAAAAGGTTTTCATAGTTAGCAGTATGTAACCGAAAAATATTTTTTCATATCGGGTTTTTGGTCCCGCAAATATTGCTGTAAACGGAAGCGTGCACTATGCCCTCCAGTGGCAAACTTGTGCTTTAAGAAAAATTTTAAGTTATGTGAGAAACATTTTCCAGCGGAAACGCCCCCCAACAAAGGAAGAATTTCTCAATCGAACTCTTGCAAGCAGAGACATCGACAAAAATAAGATATATGTGTGTACGCCCCCTGGAGTAAAAACTATGCATTTTTTTAAAAAGAAAGTTATTCTGAAAAGATTTTCCAAGGTGAGAGGCATCGGTCTGCGAAAGAATTTTTTCAATCAGTTTTCACAAGCTTAGGTTTTGCTTGTACACCAGAAGCAGAAATAAACACTTACGCCCCATAGCGGCCAAATCATATTTTTTTTATCAAAATTTATAAATTATATGCAAAACATGTCAGATGAGGAGCTGTTTCCGATGCAGGAAGAATTTATCAAATAGGACTTTTAGAAGTAGAGATATCGGGAAAAACGCAATTTACCTTTACGCCCCCCAGCGGAAAATCTGTGAATTACTTGAGAAAGAAACTATCCCTAAAATAGTCTTTAATATGAATGGCATCGAAAGGAAGAAAAACGTTTTTCAAACTTATACTGAGAAGCAAATATATGGAAAAATATATATTTTAAATTCGATATCAACAGCCATTACACCCTCTAGCGGCGAATTTGTGCATCAGGAAAAACCGTAAAGACGAGGATCTTTATTCTCACATTTCAAGCTTCTTAATGCGAAAAATAATTTTTCAAATCGGCCTGATACTTACAGAGATATGGTGTCCGGACGGACGGGCAAACCGATAACATATGCAAGATCATTTTTTACAGAAGACAGGCTAAAAATGGAAACGAACTTAGGAAAGAAGATGTTTGAATCACATATTTCTACGATACATGAAGTCTGTGGTATTAGCCCTTTCTCATGATGCCTTGGGTCATGGAGCAGAGAATAGAGTATTAGAACCCAGCTCTTATAATTTGTGACAGGTTTATGGTCGCTACTGCTGAGATGAGTTGGGAAAGAATTTGTTTTGCTGTATCTTTCATAAAACGCGGATGCTATGTGAGTATTTCTGTTTAGGAAACTCAGAAAATTTTGGGCGCCATTTACACTCACGGACAATGAAATTTGCGCACCTAGTAAAAAACACGAAACTTTGCAAATAGCTAGAGTGCATGCTGGTATGCAAATGATCTACGTTTGGTGCGAGTGCGCATGACCGCATACCCTGTGGTGGAACTGAAAGCACGAACCGGCAGCCTTATAAACTGGCGTGTACTCGATGCCCCATGAAAGCGAAAAGCACCGGCCGACGCAAGCAAGAGTATAAAGTGATAAGAATGCCGAGTAGATGCCAGAGTCGTCGATTTGCGTAACTTATGGACTTTGAGAGAGGCCTGATCATCTGGCTGAAAACCGCAGAGTAGACGGCGCGCCGTCCACAAACTATTTCCCGAAGCAACGCGGAAGCGAATCTGCGATCCCAGCGAATTCGCTTCTGCGATATCTACGATTACGTGTTCTGCCATTAACACCGGAACATAGCCGGCTCCGTGTGCAGTTGTGCCAGGCCAGAGCGACGTGGAACGCCGCAGACTGGCGACGTGTGGTGTTCAGCGATGAGTTCCGCTTCGTTTTGGGGACAGATGATCATCGTGTCCAGGTGTGGAAGTCCCCTGGGTCTACGGCACAATCCTAATCTCTCTATCGAGCGCGACACCTCCCCCACTGCAGGCATTATGGTCTGGAAAGCCATAGCCTACGATAGCCGATCAGCTCTAGTAGTGGTACGTGGGTGATTGACGGGCCAGCGGTATGTGGATGAGATGTCCAGACACTTCCATGGCCTGTCTTCTTCCCGGATATGTCCCCTGTCGAGCAGGTGTGGGACCAGTTGAAATGCCAGCTGCCGACGTGCTGGACTATTCGGAATTTGGAGCACCCGGTCCAACACCTGCGGGCCAGTCTGCCGCAGGACAACATCAGGCGTCTGTTCGCCTCCATGCCGGACCGTATTGCAGTAAGTATCGCCGCACAAGGCGGTGCGACGCGCTATTGAAGAAGACCGGACTGAGTGCCACAGTTCCTCCTGTAATTGTCCTGCAGCTCTATTTTTGCCAACATGTGAATCATTCATTTTTTTTTTTTTTTTGATTGGAGGTTTAACGACCACCGTGAGCAACTCAATGGGCTATAAGCAGTCGCCCGTCCCTAATTTAGGGTCACTGGTTCCAGGGAAGGGAGAGAGCCAGTGCCTTAAGACAAACACAACATCCATGCCTCACCGGGATTCGAACCCGGACCTCTTACGGACGAATGATCAGAAGCCATCGCTTAGACCACTGCGCCACCGAGGCGGCAATCATTCATTTGTATCATTAAGTCTATAAAATTTCAGTTCTATCCGATACTTCCTTCTTGGTGCGCCAATTTCATTGTTCGTGAGTTTAGTAGGGCATATGGGTCACTTAAAGAGGTAATACACTCCGGTGGCACACTGGTCTGAGCGATGGCTTCTGATCATTCTTCCGGAATGGGTCCGGGTTCGAATCCCGGTGAGGCATGGATGTTGTGTTTGTCTTACGGCACTGGCTCTCTCCCTCCCCTGGAAGCAGTGGCTCTAAATTAGGTACGGGCGACTGCTTATAGCCCATTGTGTTGCTCACGGTGGTCGTTAAACCTCCAACAATAAAAAAAAAGTCATACCGCACTGGCTGTTTCCCTTCCCTGGAGCCAGTTACCCTAAATTAGGGACGGGCAACTGCTTGTAACCCATTGAGATGCTCACGATGTTCATTAACCACCGTAAGCATTTCATTGCATTCTCACTGAACAACACATTAGGTCCCCGAACAGCTTTGACAATTTGGCAACGTTGAGAGTGCCACAGAATAAGATAAAACGACAACACCGAATGTAGCAGAGAGTGCAAATAGATCGTAAAGCGTTGATATCACGAAAGTATTACACCCTTCTTTTCTGATCGACTGCTGTCACACGATTGTGGTGTAACGTATACTTTAATTTAACCTTTCCTGTCTTCTTATGTAAATTTGGTTCATGGTCAATAAACGTTTTCACACTGAACATCACATTTTCTCTCTCCCCATGAGTTTGCGTTTGGTAACCCTGATCAAACTGCAATTACGTAATCGAAAGCGAGAGAAAAGAACTAATGTGTTGAGTCTTCGAGAGGCGATGATATTATCAGTCTACGAGAAGCTGTCTTTTCAAAGGCAGTGTTATTCAGTTATCGAAAAAAAAATGGTTTAATAAATAAACTAATCCTACGCAAACTTGAATAAATTTCATCAAACTGCTTCCGTTAAAACGATAAAGTTCAATGAAAATCTAAGTGCTCCAATTCCAGAGCTGGTATTTCTGATCGTAAAAATCTGGTCACGTCGTTGCTCTAATTTCCGGCACGTTTTCCATCAAATTATACTATCTGCAATATAATCTTAAGACAGGCAGTTTGCTTTCAAACAATGTACACTCACTTCCAAAAGTTAAGCACGGAGCAGTAAGATGTGAAAAAATGGAGAAGTACTGCTTGGATTGACACGAAATGCGGCAGTAACGTAGGAAACATGTTTATTAATGAATCAAAACAAAGAAATACAGATAGAGATGAAAATAATATTGATTTTTCAGAAATTATAAGATGACTTCAAATTGGAGGCATTTACAAAGTGAGTAATAAAATCACAACAAACAACAAAACCCGACATTAATAGGGTATGTGAGCGCCCCTCATCTGCATACAAAGTTTACAACGTCTGACCATGATTTTTATGAGGTGATCAACCACCGCACAGTCCAGTAATCGCCATTCCTCCTGTAGAGCAGTTTCCAAAACTGTGAGAGTGTTAGGGGCGGGAGACGTGAATACACAGCACGGCCGAGGGCATCCCAAAGATTTTCAGTGGGATTAAGGTCGGGCGAGTACGCCGGCTACTCCATACGCGCAATCCCCTCACTCTCCAGGTAGTCCTCGACGATGGCAGCTCTATGGGGACGCGCATTATCGTCCATTAAAACGAAGGCAGAACCAACTGCTGCAGCGTACAATCGCACAGTGGGGTCTAGGACTTCATCCCGATACCGTACAGCCGTCACACAACCTCGTCTGTCGATGTGGAGGTCGGTTCGATATCCCAACGAAATTCCTGCCCAGATCATGATGCTTCCACCTCGGAATGCATGATGTTCCGTGATGTTCTGGGGTCGATTGCGTGTGCCTTCTTCCCTCTACACCCGTACACGCTTGTCATCGGGTTGCAGGGCAAATCTGGACTCATCTGTGAACATAACGTTGCCCCAATCAGACACAGTCCAATTGACATGTTGGCGACACCACTTTAATCGTGCCCCTCTGGATTGGACGGATAGAGGAACACAAACCCGTGGTACCCGGGCGTATACAGTCCCTTCATGTGTAGCCTTCGACGCACAGTAGTGGCAGATATCGTCTTACCAATGGCCGCCGTAACCATAGATGTCACACATGTGGACGTCGCTCTTCGATTCCGCTTGGCTACAACAGCAATATATCGGTCTTCCGCGGGGGTCGTAACCCTTCTGCGACCGGCCACAGGTCTGCGGACAACTGTTTGGCTGGTTAGAAATTGTTTCCATAAACGTTAAATGACGGAATGATTCACGCCGAAGAAACCAGCAACATCTGTGATTGACTGTCCTGCTTCAATACGCCCGACGGCACGCCAGCGCTCAGAATCTTCCAATCGTCTTCTGGAAGCTATAAAATCAAGTCTGTCTTCAAAACAAATCCTCCGACAGTTCTCAACACCTTGTAGCAGCACTTGCATGCATCTCCTGTACCCCTTCAGAGTGCTGGCTTCTTATACGACTGCCTGTTTTGCATATTTCTTGGCAAGACACCGTGATTCGCTGTTACCTACCACATTTGCATACTTCCATCTACCGCTGCGGCGAATTGCAGCCTCTCCAATTCCGATTGGCTTCCGGAAATTAACTTCTCCCTCTGCGTGCTTAACTTTAGGAAGTGAGTGTATTAACATACGCTCTTTATGCAATGTTATTAAAGTCCCGTTATAACATGATGGTAAAACGAGCTTCCGTTCGTAATCTGTGTTTGTCGAACTTTGATCCTTGTTCGAACGTATCTATGCTAAAGTTGTTTTAAAGGATAAGTGTTCTTTAATGTGTATCAAACTAAGTATCCTGGCGAAGCTAAATTGAAACCAGATTGTGTGCTCTACAAAGCGCGTGCTTAAAGACGTGCCATTAAAATAAAGAATTGGAGTATTAACGTAAGCCATGTATTTCCTTACTGATTTGCTCATACACCGAAGTTGATTACATGCTAAATAAGGATTTTTCAGTTATTAGGTTTTAACGTAAAGAGGCCAACAAAAATGCAGTGCGATAAGCTTAACGAGCTCTAAGGTTGTTGTGTTCTATGGTACAGCTAACGTAACAATAATCTAGTGTTGAAGTTAAAGTTCATGGTACATAGCGCGTCAACAGATGGCAGCACGCGAATTAGCTAGTAGCGGTCGAATGCAGTGACCTGCATGAGTCATTGTGCCGAGTGGAGTCTATCTGTGAACATCGGGAGCTGTGTGCTACACGATATTTGGTGACCACGTGCAGAACACAGCTGCGATTTTGGTATGGACTGCAATCTAGAGCAGCAACCGAACATCAAATTCTGCGTCAATCTCAGCAAATCGAGAACTGAGACGCATGAAATGTTGCGGCTGGCTTATGCCAATGAAGCAATGAGTCGTGCAAGGTGTTTTAAGTGGCACTCGCGCTTCAAAAGCGGCAGAACGGCACTGGAAGACGACGAGAGGTCAGAGCGACCGTCCATGAGCAAACCCCGAAAATATGGACAAAATTAGGGAAATGGTGCATGAAAATCGTTGGAGAACCATTCAAGACATTGCTACCATCGTCTATGTGTCATACGGAACAGTGCAAGAAATGTTGACGTCGATTTGGAACATGCACCGTAATGCTGCAAAGTTTGTGCCAAATATTCTGAACCCCGAATAGAAGGCGCTCCGTGTCGAACTTTGTCGAGATCTTCGTCAGCAGGTGGTGAATGAACCAACGTTCCTGTCGCAGTTCATCACTGGGGACGAGACTTGGGTCTACGGTTGCGCCACGGAGACCAAACAACAGTCGTCGCAGTGGAAGAGCCCGGCATCTCTACGACCGAAGAAGGCCCGACAGGTCCGCAGCGCAACCCAACGCATGCGCATCGTGTTCTTCGACATTCGTGTGGTTGTGCACCGTGAATGAGTCCCCAGCGCCAGACCGTCACCACCCTTTTTTTACTGCGATGTTCTGCGGCGTCTTAGAGAGGACATTCACCACAAACGACTCGAAATGTGGTGCAGGTGCGATTTCCTGCTCCATCACGACAAGGCAGCAGCTCACAGAGCGTTAGCAATTAGCCAGTTTTGCAGCCGCAACAGCATGACTACCCTTCCTCACCCGCCTTACTCGCCAGATTTGGCCCCCTGCGACTTCTTTCTTTTCCCGAAGATGAAGCTGAAGCCCAAGAGTCGCCGTTTTGAAACCGTGGACGAGATCCAGAGCGAGTCGCAGACGGTGCTTGACACGATTCGCGAACAAGACTTCGAGGGAACGTTCCAATAGTTGCAAAAACGCTGCCCATGGAGACTACTTTGAGGGCGATCATAGCCAGACTTAAGTAACGTAAGTTCATTGATGTATATCGTCCTAGTCTCGGAACTTTTTGATCGGACCTGGTATAACAGCCCAAAACACCAGCGTGCAGCTCAAGTTAATATAACATTTGAAGCGACATTCACTAATTTAACATAAAACATTATAGTGTATCTTAGAGTCACCGTGTATCGGTAGATTATATTTATTCCTTTTGACCTTACAGTGAGTGAAAGAATAAAGATGTTGAAATTGTTACGTACATATCTTATGCTTAAACAATTTTTCTGGTCGTTAGAAGTTACGTAATTATTCAAGAAGTTTAAATATACACTGGCGTAAAGTGAAAAAAGAACACCAAGAAGGAGACGTCTGATACCAACGACATTTATACAGCATAATAACGGAATACAGAGGATAACGTGATCAAAACATTATGGCAAAATACAGCTGTATTTGCTGGTAAACTGAAAAATAACATTTCCATGTAACATGGTTTGTACGAGGTTGAACCGCCATGAACTGCGTCACACTGTGCTATTCTGGCATGGAGTCTGTCGTACAGATGTTGGATGTACGTTTGGGGTATTGAGTTCCAAGCATCCTCAACCTGGACGCGTAAATCGGGGATGGTCGTGGCTGGCCGTGGAGACCGGATAAGTCGTTGTCCCATAAAATCCCACACATGCTCAATGGGGGACAAATCCGGTGAAACTCTGGGGAAGCCATCGCTGAACACATGGAAATTGTCTCACACCTTGAAGTGCATGTTGCGTTGCACTTGCCGTGTGTGGGCGGGCGTTATCCTGCTGGAAAACACCACGATGGCCCGACCTTATAAATGGCACAACAACGGGCTTAATGATGTTGTTGATGTAGGAGGTGCTGTTCAACGTACGCGGTACAAACACTAGTTGTGTACGGGAGTGATAGCTGATCGCTCCCCACACCAGGAGACCAGGTATAGGCCCTGTGTGTCGCTGACGGATGCAATAATGGTGGAGACACTCCTCTGTGCGTCTGCGAACACGCATACGGCCATCGGAGGCTCCCAAGCAGAGTCTGCTTTCATCGCTGAACACGACAGATCGCCATTGCGATCTCCAGTGCAGACGTTGGCTACACCACTGCAGCCGTTCCTGACGGTTAGCTGGAGTCAGAGGTACACATGCCAGAGGCACACGTGCACGTAATCTTGCATCCAGTAGACGGTTGTGGATTGTTCGCACAGTCACTTCAGGTGCAACGGCAGCTCGGATTTGCGTCGCAGTTGATGTTCTGCTTGACAACGCCGCTCTTCCTATGCGTCGATCGGTCCGATCATCAGTCCGTCTGTGACTCCCGGTTCCACGTCTTCTCGTGTGGGAATGTTCCTCGGACCATCTACGCCACCATCGTAACACCACCGATACTTCCCGTCTAATTCGCTCCGCAATATGACGATACGACCACCCGGCCTCGTGGAGTCCGACTAGACGACATCGCTCAAAGTCCGATAACTGCTGAAATCGTACACGTCTTCCATGTTCAGGCATTGCAGCTTCTTCAGGGTCTTCGCACGTGTCCATACGCCGACGACTGATTACATTCACTTCGCCGTACTCCTTTAATACCACCGACGATAATTTGCATATTATGCCGTGCTGTGGCGTAAGCGCTGACCGGTTGGTCCCGAAATTAACATCACACCTACGTACACTCGACCCCATTAACATATGTAAATTTCATGATCGTCCGCCATTTCCTTCTTGGTGTTCTTTTTTCTCTTTCCGGCAGTGTATGTCTACGAAGTTCTCTAAGTACATTCAGCTAGAACTGAGTTAATCAATCAAAAATACAGCTAACAACAAGCTAAGACACTGTACACCGACAGCCAAAACGTTATGTCCACCGCGACTTTATTCAAATCAAAGAAACTGCTGGTGAACCATTGCGCATATGAAGATCATGAGACGGTATAAATAACACCTGATACTATGCTCTGTTAATCAGTGTTATTCTTGTTCTTTGGATGGAAAAGGCAACGAACTCAAGCGAGTTCGACAAAAGCCAAATTAATTGTAATGCCCAGACGACTGGGTCAGAACATTTCCGAGAGAGCAAGGCTTCTGGGGTGCTCACAGTAAGCTGTGGTTAGCACCTTCAAAAAGTGGCCCGAGGAGGTAAAAGCCACGAACCACAGGCAAGATATAGTCCGACCACAGCTCATTGGTGATAGAGGTGAGAGAAAGTTCTACCGTTAGTACGAACCAACAGAAGGTATACTCTCACGCCACTCGCAGGTAATTTGAATGCCGGTAATGGAAGCAATGTGTCACAACACACAATATATCGAACCTTTGCTGAAAATGAGGCTGCGTATCCGCAAGCGGCTCCGAGTTCCCATTCTAACTTCAATTCACCGTCGAATGCGCCTACAATGGGCACGCGAGCATCAAAACAAAACCTTGAATGATAGGAAGAAGATCGTCTCATACGATGCATCTCGTTCCCTGTTGGACCATGCGGAAATTCCGGGTAGGTATGCGTCGTTTACCTGGAGAATTGTTGGCACGAGGATGCACCGTGATATGAATAAAAGCCGGTAAAGAAAGTGTAATCTTGTGGGAAATATTCTGCTGGGAAACTCTGAGTCCAGTCATTCAAGTGCAGGAAACTACGAACTCTACTACCTACCTAAACATCATTGCAGACCAGGTATATCCTTTCATGGCAACAGTATTCTCCTCTAGTAGTGGTTCGAAAATGGTTCAAGGAACGTTAGGAAGTCTTCCAGGTACTTAACTGGCATCCAGATTCCCCAGACATTAATCCAATCGAGCACTTGGGGTTTGTATTGTAAGATCAAATCCGATATCTGCCGGCTCAACCTTGTATTTACAAAAGCTAAAGCATCTGGTGGTAACGTGTTGGTATTAGATACCACAAGACACCTTTAAAAATCTTGTAACGCCCATGCTTCGCCGGGTAATAGCTGCTTTGGCAACGCATGGAAGACCAACATCGTACACTCATCATCAAAAAAATAGTTGCACCCAAAAGGAAAAAACCCGAGAGGAATGAAACTTGGTGGGTAGATTTGACATCGTGTGACATACAAATGATTCAAGTTTCACTCTCGGTCGCGCATAAGACGCAAGCAAGGAGGTGTCATAGAGCTGTACCGGATCGGCTATGTAAGGTCAACCTTCTGCGCGCACTCACCATTTTGACTCGTGCTGTTGTGTTGGTTGCATCTTTTGCAAGAGAAGTGTGCCTCGGAGAAAAGTTCGGAAGTAATTCGAGCAGTTGGAAGAGTTTAAGAGGGGGGGGGGCGTCATCGTGCTCTGGGAAGCGGGTTGATCTAATTGCCGTATTGCGCGCCATACCGATGGTGCGGATATCACCATAGCACGCTGTTGGCGGCAGTGGATAGAACAAGGCACGCAGCAGCGACAGGAATGCTATGGGAGACCTAGACGAACCACGGAAAGAGAGGACCGACGGGTTGCCCGATTTGCGGGGAGTGATCCCGCAAATTGTGGATATTCAGTGAACAGTGGTGCCCTCCATGCATCGTCCAATTAGTGCCAGCACCAGTACCAGACGGCTGCACGACGTAGGACTGCACGCACGCAGCCCGTTACGATGACTGCCCTTAAAAACAGTGCATTGTCGCTAAAGACTGCAATGGTGTCGTGCCAGACTGTCATGGAGCCACTCATAATGGCAGCGGGTGATCTTCAGTGATGAGTCCCGCTTTTGTCTTGGAGGAGACGACCACTGAAACCGTGTGTGGAGGCCCCGTGGTCAGCGCCAAGATGAACGGTTTGTATGTGAGCGTCACACGTCCAGAAGGCTTGTTGTCATGGTGTGGGGTGTAATTGCCTACGATACCAGATCACCTTTGGTGCTCATTACAAGCACTTTGACAGACCAACGCTACGTTAATGAGGTCCTGCAACCAGTGGCTCTACCTTTTCTGAACGCTCACTCCGGTGCGATTTTCCAACAAGACAACTCTCGTCTGCATACTGTTGCTGTCTCGAGAGCTTGCCTTCAAGGAACTGACACTCTGCCATGGCCAGCCGCATCGCCAGACCTACCGCCGATTGAAAATGTGCGGGATGCTATTGGACGCGCTGCCAACACTCCACCTCTACCGCACAATCTGCAGGAACTGCGTGAGAAGATTTAAACTGCATGGGATGGCTTATCGCAGGACACCATTAGGAACCTGTACAACTTCGTGCCGAGACGTCTGACATGTTGTGTAAGAAAAATGGCGGCCCGACGCAATGCTGAGAGACACTACTTATTGCTGTGTAGCTCAATAAATATTACCCATATCAGTCTTAATGTTTAACCATTTATTGTTCCTGGTAACCTTTACCTTCCTTCCGAATAGCATTGCCATCCGACATGTCCTTCTGGGTGCAACTACTTTTTTGACGATGAGTGAGGCAGGTGGTCATAATGTTTTGTCTCTTCGGCGTGTGTTCAAATGCTAGTGTTAAGCATTTAGTGACTATTTGATATTAGAGAAATAACCAAGAAACTGTTGAAAACATTACAAAGTTCTTAATGATACAGAAATTCGAATTCTTTCTAGAATGCTTCCTGCCGCCCCGGCGGCGCAGTGGTCTAAGCCATGGCCTCTGATCATTCGTCCGAACGGGGTCCGGGTTCGAATCCCGGTGAGGCATGGATGTTGTGTTTGTCTTACGGCACTGGCTCTCTCCCTTCCCTGGAACCAGTGACCCAAAATTAGGGACGGGCGACTGCTTATAGCCCATTGAGATGCTCACGGTGGTCGTTAAACCTCCAAGCAAAAAAAAAAAAAAAAAAAAAAAAAAAAAGGAATGCAGATAGGGGCGCAAAATATCAGTATGGTAATTACCTGTGCTTCAAGAATTGCGGAATACACTGTTATTTCTATTGTATTGCATGATTATTACGATCAAAAAAAGTAAAACGGAAATTATAGTTTCTCTCATAAAAATCTCAACCTGATTCAGTCTTATTCATGTGATAATAGCACAACCATACCTCTTTCGAATAATTGGATGAAGTACGTCGTATTAATGGACAGGCAATACAGTATCTTTCGCAGTTACAGTCATATGCGTTCATGATTTAATCTGAAGTTTTATTATTTCCTTAAATTCTCAAAATGTGGACTCATTTTCTTCTCAGTATCATTATTGTATCATTTATGTTTAACGAAAACTTCAGAAGGTAAGAATTACAGTACATAGTACAAAGATCAGCATTTCAGAAATAAATTATTCTTTAGAAACTGAGAAGTGCAGTTAAAATGGTTCAACGACATATCTTAGTTAGTTTTGTAAAGCTGCTTAAAAATAATTCCCTGAGTCAGCTTCCATTTCATGAAAAGCATTTGAATTACATTATTGAAGAATTTCACTTATATAAATTAATGATTCAGAAAAGAAAAACTGCATTATCGTTGAAAGGGATAAAAAGAAGAATTGAACCTCCACTAGTGATGCCTAATCGTAACAAAATCATAAATATTTAACAACGAGCACGTGACATTCCAATTCCATCGCATGTAGACAGAAATAAAAGTTAGGAATCTGATTCGCAACTGATTAATTATCTCATTCAAATGAGATACGTGGCAATCCTTTCTTGATAACAAATCTCCGATAGTGTAATTTGATGGAAAACGTGCCGGAAATTAGAGCAACAACGTGACCAGATTTTTATGATCAGAAATACCAGCTTTGGAATTGGAGCACTTAGCTTTTCATTGAACTTTCCCGTTTTAACAGAAGCAGTTTGATGACATTCGTTCAAGTTTGCATAGGATTAGTTTTATATTTATTAAACCATTTAAAAAGCAAGAACATAACAACGATTTGCTGCATCAGATTACGTCTTCTTCGCAGCACTTCTCGTTCTACGCTAATTTTAATTTATCTGTGTTTAAGCACGTTGTCAAAGACATTGTAGTATGAACTAAATGAATTTCATCAGCACCTGTACCTACGCAAAGCACTAGATTCGAATCCGAGGGGCGGGAGAAGTATTGCGTATTATTTACCCATTTCGTTCTTTCCTTTCTTCTCTGAAGCTATATAATTCTAAATGAAGAAGACCGAGCTGTCGTAATTGGGATGAAATTCGGGAAATTATGCAAAAGACTTTGAAGTCAGCCAAACGAGAAAATTTTGGATAGTTTGAACACGGAAAAATCATTTGCCATCATCAATAGTTAAAAAAGATGAACGCTATTTGTTGTGAATATAATAGAGTATTTTTTTTATTGAAGGTTTAACGACCACTGTGAGCAACTCAATGGGCTATAAGCAGTCGCCCGTTCCTAATTTAGGGTCACTGGCTCCAGGGAAGGGAGAGAGAGCCAGTGCCGTAAGACAAACACAACATCCATGCCTCACCGGGATTCGAACGGGACCCCTTCACGGAAGAATGATCATAAGCCAGCGCTTAGACCACTGCACCACCGGGACGGCGTGATTTTATTGAATAAATAATATATATACAGGGTGATTTCAAAAGTTCGGTGCAGAAGTAAAATGCGATTAAAAAATAACTATGTGTCCGAGAGACATGCGGTTTGCAGATTAACATTCACCGAGGTAACGGAATTTTCTATGGTACCAAGAAAAAAAAAAATAGTTCAAAATCTCAACAATAGAGAGCCGTGCTGCAGTGAAAACAACGAGAGGTGAGAATTATGAAACGAGATCTACTTTAAATTAGTGAAACTTACTTTATTTCAGCATTATCTACAGATGCAAGTTCTCAATGTGTTCACCACCACATTCCAGTACTGCGTGCAGTCGTGGTATGAACAGCATGTCAACGGGAATTATTGATACCTCCTGCGGTATGGCGTCTTTCAGCGATGGTAAGGTCAGGGGATTACCTCTATAGACAAGGGATTTCAAGTAACCCGACAACCAGAAATCAGCGGGTGTGAGATCTGGAGATCTAGGAGGCCATCCGTGTTCACTATGCCTGCTCAATAGACAATCGACGCTAAAGGTGCACGTCTGATTTTCACGTTGTATGCAAATTATTAGTTTAATAAAACCGTGTGGTTTTGCAATCAGAATTACAGCAGGAACCTTTATTATTTTCGCACACTGAAAATGTGACTGCATTTCGTCGGAATGGTTTTCATGTCTCACTCTAACGTTGATTTGTGCCAAGGTACTCTTCTAAGTACCTTGGATTTGTGCGAGTGATGTGCAAACGTCACTTCTCTCTGCAGCAACGCCAACTATTGTCGAGATTTTGAATTTTTTTTTTCTTGATGCCATAAAAAAACCCATACCTCGGTGAGTATTAATCTGCAAACCGCATGTCTCTCCGAAACATATATCTTTTTTAATCGTATTTTACTTTTGCACCGATCTTTTGAAGAATCCTGTGCTTAATAATAGTTGAAATTCGGTTCGTTTTACTTGTCATTGCATTCCAAATTATAACCGAAATTACTTTAAGCTGATTCAATGAGAAAAACCATAACTTTGTTGCTCTCTCTCGACGCTTAAAATAATAGAACAGACAGGAAACCAAGTTTGCATTGCTATTTATTTTTACTTTCAAAACACAAGAGACAAGCATAAATTAGTCAGTTTTAGTAACAGAGTGCAAAAGCAAAGTGAAAAACTACACTGCTGGCCACCCAAAATGCAACACCAAGAAGGAAGCATCCGATTGGCCTGAAATTCGCAGCATGAGTCGCCCGCGAGAGGACATGCAAACGCTTAGCATTGCAGGGCATATGCAAATCATGTGCGCCCTGCACGCCACCGAGAAGCACTGTAAGAAGGGTGCACAGAAGGCGGGGTGTAAGTAGTGGAAGTGTGTTGTGCTGCCGGACCTGTGCGTGGGAAGCTTCCTGATGCCTCGTCGCAGAATACGGCAGTCATTCCTGCACGTTTCGGAGTTCGACAGAGGACGAATAGGGGCTTATCGCGACAGCGGTTTATCGTACCGAGACATCGGCGTCCGTGTGGGACGACATCCAGCAACAGTGAGTCGAGTATGGATTCGGTGGGTGCACGAGGGACGGACGGACCGACGTGAACGATTGCCGTAGCTGCGGCACACCACCGAACGAGAGGACTGGCATGTTGTGCGGCGGGCATTTGCGGCTCGCACCGCCACATCACGAACGTTAGCGCAGGAATTAGGTTATATTGCGCAACAACCGTGCAGCACGTACCGTTCGACGTCGTCTGCAGGAGCGGGGACTTGTCGCACGGCGCCCATTGCTCCGATTATCATTGACGTTACACCGCCGGCGAGTGCGGCGGTAGTGGGCCGTTGAACGCCGCACCTAGACTACGGAATGACACGACATTGTCTTCTCCGACGAATCCCGCTTCTGCATGCAACACCACGATGGTCGGATCCACGTGTGGCGGCACCGCGGCGAGAGACTGTATGACGTCTGCATTATGCATCGCCATACCGGTCCGTCGCCTGGCGTTATGGTTTTGAGCGCAATTGGATATGATACCCGCACCCCTCTGGTACACATCGCCGGTACGCTCAACAACCACCGCTTCATCTCCGACGTTTTGGAGTCTGTAGTCCTCCCTTACCTGCTGGACCTGCCAGCGGTCACGTTTCAACAGGACAATGCGCGTCCGCACGTGACACGCATCGTGCAGCAATTCTTTACTGCCCACCAGGTGTCACTGCTGACGTGGCCTGCCTGTTCTCCAATATGTCGCCCATCGAACACGTCTGGTCGCAGATCGGCAACCGAGTGGCCCGGCAAGCACCACCCGCGGCTACGACTGATGAATTGTGGCAACATGTGGAAGCAGCCTGGACCGACATACCCCAAGCCCACATCCAAAGCCTCTTTCGTTCGATGCCGCGGCGTGTAGCGGCCGTTATTGCCTGCCATGGGGGCCACACGAACTATTGATGTCTGCGTGTTCCGCAAGTCGCACGGGCCTGTAAGTTAAATCGTGTCATCTTTGTAACTGTTGTTATGTGTCCAGTAAATCTGGCTTTGCTATCTCGTGCCCTTCTTGGCGTTGCATTTTGGGTGGCCAGCAGTGTGTTAACGTATGTGAATAATTTCCACACAAAGTAGTGTTTTCATTAACAGAGCTAATATGCAAATTTGTAATATTCGTTAATGAACTTACCTAAATATTATACATTATTCCTTTTGGGGAATGCTATATAAAGAAACTTGTCCATAAAGAACGGAAATTACGTCACGCATGTTGTTGAAACAGAAGATAAGTTAATTTCATAAATATTCCATAAATTCAGTCTTTTAAAAGCATTTGTTCTTAAGATGAATTTCATTCATATCTTAAGAAATCATTTTGTGTGTGTGTGTGTGTGTGTGTGTGTGTGATAGTCATGCATCTCCTTTTCACTTCATAACTATAAAAATATTACAAAGAATACTTTGTGACGTATATTCGAATATAACTTTCATTTTTAGTTCCTTTTTCTGTGTACAATAAATTTTAGTTTGTTCTCCTTTATACTTCCAGACTTAAACCAGCCCCGTTGGCGCGGTGGTGTCAGCGATGGCCTCTGATCATTCGTCCGAAATTGGTACGGGTTCGATTCCCGGTGAGGCATGGATGTTGTGCTTGTCTTACGGCACTGGCTCTCTCCCTTCCCTGGAATCAGTGGCCCTATATTAGGGACGGGTGACTGCTTATGCACATTGAGTTTCTCACGGTGATCGTTAAACCTCCAATCAAAAAAAAAAAAAACTTGACGTGATATCTTCTCTCCCACAAGAATGAGGATGGCAACACATTTGAGGTCAGAGAGAAAGTGACGTATAAATTTGATAAGAACGATGGATAAAAAGGACGATACGACAGTTGCTCATGGGTATGTATGTGTGTGTAGACGTTCGATCGCTAAGTTAAATGTGAAGTTTACCAGCTGTGTTATATGTTGGATCTACTGAAAGAGTGCTGGGCCAATAAAAGGGCCGCCCCGGTGGCGCAGTGGTCTAAGCAATGGCCTCTGATAATTCGTCCGAGAGGGGTCCGGGTTCGAATCCCGGTGAGGCGTGGATGTTGTGTTTGTCTTACGGCGCTGGCTCTCTCCCTTCCCTGGAACCAGTGGCCCTAAATTAAGGACGGGCGACTGCTTATATCCCTTTGAGTTGCTCACGGTGGTCGTTAAACCTCCAACAACAACAACAACAATAAAAGGTTATCGGAAGTCTGACTTCTGTATATGTTTCGTCTGGCCGTAAAAGCTTAATTAGGAACTATTGCATCGTTTTATTATTTAGTTCAACATTCCTTAGTCTTGGTTTTAGACTAGCGTAACACCAATCTTGCTCACGAAAAAGACATTACGTTATAACTTCAAAAGTACGAACACATGGAAATCAATAAATTCGGTGTTGTAGCTGTATACTAGTTGACGAAAAACTTGAAACTAATGGTTTCGGTGTGTTGTTTTGCGATAACAAATTTCTTAATTCTGATATATTTTTTTGATGGTCTGATTCTCAAACTGTTTTGATTCATTACACATACAAAACTACAGCTAATGATATGCTCATTTTTTGCAACTTTAGTAATCATCATTCTACTCTTACTGACTCATTTTCTCTTCTTCCCTCATACAAGCTCTTCATTTCTTATCATCTAAGCACACCGGACGAAAAATTAGTTACCGCTGACAGGAATGGCAGAAGAAAGTTACCGGTTGCACAGAAGGCGCCGTGATAGCTTGTTGGGAGATAAATTGTACTGACGTGGTCTACAGTATTATTTCTGTCTCGTGCAGTGGTGAAGAGCACCGTGCTTGTTGAATTTAGTCTGCAATATGGGTCGTAAGACAGACGTTAGCGAGTAGCAAAAAGGAGCCAATCGTGTTTGGCGGTGCCCACGGACACAAAGGGAATGAAGTCACCCAAGTTTTTGGTGTGTCGAAGCGTACTGTTCAGCGGGTCTAAAATCAGTGGTATATTTCGCAGTCAACTGAGAATCGGCAACGTAATTGTGGCCGGAAAACAATTCTCACCAACAGGGACCGCCACCATGTTTCACGCCAAGTAACTGCAAATCGAGTTTCAAGTCAAGCAACAATTGCTCCAAACAGTCAATAAAAATCCACTCCAACAAATTTCTGAAAGGACATTGCGACAAGAACTGCATGCGATGGACATATGGAGATGAGTATAACGGAAAAGGCCTCTTTTAACAGCAAGTCACGTAGCCGCACGTTATCAATGCACTCAGAAGCACCAAAACTTTACTGTGGTGGATTGGAAACGAGTAATTTGGTCTGATGAGTCTCGTTTTTGTTTCTACTGCAAAGATGTAAGACGACGAGTTCATCGCATTGTGTTGAAGGCGTTGTTCCAGCTGGAATGGGTTCTGCGATGTTTGGGGATGTTTTTCGTACAAACAAATGGGTCCTCTCCTTGCAATGACGATGAATTTGAACCAGCCTGCGTACCTCCGCATTTTGAAGGACAAAGTGTTGCACTTTGCCTTACATCTCCAGAAGCAGCGACACATTGCCACTCCTGTCTTTTTTTTATTATTGATTGAAGGTTTAATGACCACAGTGAGCAACTCATTGGGCTATAAGCAGTCGCCCATCCCTAATTTAGGGCCACTGGTTCCAGAGAAGGGACAAAGCCAGTGCTGTTAGACAAACACAACATCCATGCCTCACCAAGATTCCAACCCGGGCCCTTCTGGGACGAATGGTCACAAGCCAGCGCTTAGACCATTGCGCCACTGGGGCCGCTACTGTCTTCCAAGACGACAATTGTCGTGTGTACAGGGCTAAAACTGTGCTTGAGTGGCACGGCGAACAATCATCAAGACTGTCTCACCTCGACTGGCCCGCAAAATACCCAGATTTATATCCTGTTGAAAGTCTGTTGGATCATTCGGAACAGAAGGTGAAACGCCGGAATAGACATCCACGTACTCTGGCTGAACTTAGGGACCAATTGACGGACGAGTGGCTGCAAATCGATGTTCAATGCGTCCACAATCTCGAGGAGTCTCTATCACACCGGATTCATGCTGTAAGTTCTGCCAAGGGTAACTAATTTTTGTCCGGTGTGCTTATATTCAAAGCAGAAAGAGGTTAATCAGATATTGCTCTTTTTGAAGTGGAGGGCAGAATGATGCAGCATTGTATAATATAAGGTATTATGCAAGCTAAATGAAACATCGCTCAGTGTAAAATCAGTTTCGAAAAAATCGAGAAAGTACTGTGGTTTTAATTGTAGATAAATTATGTTATGCATCATTCACATATCAAGGTTTTTGTGGGTGTGAAATAAAACAAGTGATTCGAGAGTATACACTTATTTACATACAACACATTACAATTTTTTGCGTCACTCACAACCACACCGAGCCACAGTCCGGAACATACTAAGTGGAATTAAATCATAACAATAAACAATAAGGTTTACTAATTTCTCACATTGAGCGGTACTTAGGTACTTGAATTGTCGTAAAACCAATGAAAAAATATATGTGAGTCATAAAAGTTAATATTTACTAAACTACAGCGGCGGCAATAGTGAGTATTTCGATTGTTTAGGTTTTCAAAATCAATATTTATTAATATTATCTATACATAGTATAAAATAAAGTCCCCAGTAGGCGTCTGTCTGTTTGTTCGGGCTAATCTCGAGAATTGCTGGACGGATTTCGTTGCGGTTTTCACCATTCCATAAAGCATTTGTCGAGGTAGGTTTAGGTATTATCTATGACAAAAGGGAGCCGAGAAGTGACGAGTTTAGTGACAAGTCAAAGAAAAAACCGCCGTTCGCATTCTTTCGTGGCTTCCGCTGCCTAAACAACGATGCGCGGCGACCAGTTTACGAAACGTTTTTCCTCATTGGGAAAAAAACGTGAGGCGTACGCGCGGCGGCCGGTCTGACAGCATGTAAGGTAACAGACGAAATGCGTAGTTACATCGGACGCTGAAAGAGAATTGGTTTAGCGGCGCTCGCACAGACTTTAAATGCGTAGTTGTTTTCATCCACACCACAGCACATTTAAGGAGACAGGAGGCCCGTTACCTGGACAGTATTCATGGACCCTGTATTAGTGACATACCTAGGGTTTCACTATGGGTGGATGAATAAAAATACTCGGGAGGGGGAAAACATTCGCAAATTATGACAAGGAAGCCATAAAAACATCCCCTCCATATTGAAGTCTGTATCCCATGATTCATGAACGAATCAGTGGTAGCAAGAAAATGTAAAAATGAATGGTTGAAAAATGAATACCAGTTCAGTTCTGCTTTAATACCCCCCCTCCGGGTTCAGATTGTTGAAATTATATCGAAATAAATGGCAAAATACATTTACGATGATTCAAACGAATTCCTAATGCATGAAAATTTACCCCAATTACAGATGTGTAAAAAAACACCAGTAATACTTTCGAAAGATTTTAGGGAATGGATTAAGGGCGGCTATACTTTTCGCAGACTCCCACCCCCACCCCCAAAAAAACCGGAAAGAAATAGAATTTTTTTTTAAAAGGCAGTTTCAAATAATTTTTGTTGTGCCAACCGCAAAAAAGAAAACAAAATAGAAGAATTCTGTCAATTCCTCAAGCATCCTGCATAATTCTGGGCCCCTCCCCACCTAGAAAATGCGGGGCCCGGGACTGCAGCCCTCCTAGCCCCCCTCTTAAATGGGCTCTGGTCCACACGTATGTATCTCTTTGACTAGCTCTTTAATACAAATTTAAATATTGTATTTACATTATGCCGAGACGAAAATTGAATATAGGTCGTAGTACATCGGACTCTGGGATGCAAGGTCAGGTCATGCGCAACATATCGCCTCTCCTTGACAAATGTCAAGCCCGCCTTCTCGTGATGCATCCTGTTCCCACTAAAGGGGATCTGACGACCGGCAGCAGCGGTAAAACTATACCATCGGGATTAGAGAAAATGCTATCCCACACTCACCAACCATTTTGACCAGCATAGTAAGTTATGGCCAAAACCCCTCAAAGATGCTTGCACGATTTCAAACTTGGCCCTCAGTCTCCGGCAGCTGGAATGTACCTGGCCAAGGCAGCGGCCAGTGCGACATGAAGGCAGAGGGTGCTAAGAATCACCGGAGGACCGTACTAGGCTGCCATTTGATGCTGACCTTGGCTACTTACAACCGACACTCCCTATCTTCTGATTCAAGGCTTCTTGAATTGGAAGAGGAACTGCAAAGGATCAAGTGGGACATTGTCGGGCTAAGTGAGGTAAGGAGAAAAGGAGAAGATCTCATTGAACTGAAAAGTGGACATCTCTTCTACTATCGTGGAACAGATACTGGCAGAACTAGTGGTGTTGGATTTATAATAAACAAGAAACTGAAGGATAAAGTTGTAGAAGTTGAAAGTTCCTCTGACAGAGCTGCACGACTCGTTATTCAACTCTCAAGAAGATACCAGGGCCAGATTATTCAAGCTTATGCACCCACCACAAGTTCCCCTGTAGGAGAAATTGAAGAATATTACGAGGAAATTCTGAATCTAAATAACAAAGGCAAACAGCACTTGAAGATCATTATGGGTGATTTCTGTGCAACAGTAGGGCAACAGCAACAGAATGAAACTTCGGTTGGTAAATTCGTTTACGGGAACAGAAATCAACGTGGAAATACTCTCGTAGAATTTGCTGAAGCAGAAAGGTTTTTCATAATGAACTCCTTTTTCAAGAAAAAGCCGCACAGAAAATGGACATGGAGACATCCGAATGGGACGACAAGTGAAATTGATTTTATTATGTGCAACAAAAAATTCGTCATCGAAGACCGCAGTGTGCTAAACAAGTTCAACACAGGTAGTGGCCATAGATTGGTGAGATGTAAGACGCACCTGAGCACTAAACTCGAACGTGGCTAGCTCATAAGACAAACAAAATGTATTGACATAACCAACCTTAAAAAACACCATACTACCTTCAAGTTGGAACTGAGGAACATATTCTCTGCTTTAGAAGGCCTAACATCGGAAAAAGTGGATATTTCTGAAGTTAACAGAGAACTCACCAAAGCTCTTATTGAAACAGCAACACAAATAGGTGGTACTAAGAACAAGTGACATATGAAGAAAATTTCAGGGAAAACAAAAATGTTGATGTAAAAGAGAAGGGAGATGAGGACCAATAAAGACGTAACTACCAACGTGGAATATATAGAATTATGTAAGACAGTGCAAAAAAGTATCACTGACGACATAAGGAAATTCAATTGTGAACTAGTGAGGAAAGCAATTGAAAACAACCAGAGCCTGAAGAGAGCAAATGGACATCTCAGTAAGGGAAGAAAACAGATTATCGCTCTGAGGAAAGAAGATGGTACCGTAACCAGACAATATGACAGGTACCAGTGCCAATGTCCCTCCAATCCTCCCTGCAGAAGTTACATATGCAATTAAGAGCATGAAACGGGGGAGAGCTCCAGGAGAAGATGGAATTACTGTGGACATTATACAAGAAGCAAGTGGAGAAATTGAAACTACACTCGCCCAAGTTTTCACCAGATGTCTTAATGAAGGGAAGAGTCCTGAGGATTGGAACAATGCTGCAATGATCCTGCTCCATAAAAAAGGTGACGTTGAGGATCTCAGGAACTACAGACCCATCAGCCTCCTGTCGGTGGTTTATAAAATCTTCACTAAGGTTCTGTCACATCGCTTGAAGGCAACATTAGACATCGCACAACCAAGAGAACAAGCTGGATTCAGGAGTGGCTACAGCACTATAGATCATATCCACGTACTGAGACAACTAATTGAAAGCACAAGAGAATATGAACTCCCATTATGCATGGCTTTTATTGACTATGAAAAGGTCTTCGATTCCGTGAAACCGTCAGCAGTAACAATAGCTTTGAAATCCTGCGGTATTGAAGATGCATACATTAGCATTATTAATAACATCTATGAAAATGCAAGTGCAAAGTTTCGGATACTTGAGGATACAGCACAAATAAGAATTAGAAAGGGAATGCGACAAGGAGACACCAAATCTCCCAAGCTCTTTAACGCCACATTGCAAAATGTCTTTCAATCATTGAACTGGGAAAACAAAGGGATAAAGAATAATAGAGATTACTTAACTCATCTTCGTTTTGCTGATGACGTGGTCATCTTTGCAACTACCCCTTCAGAGCTGCAGAGTATAATCCAAGAACTTGCTGACAAGAGTAAAGAAGTGGGATTAAAAACGAACTTTCTGGAGACAAAAGTGATGTACAATGCTTTTGCAAGAAACGAAGATTTATCGATTGATAGAGAAAAGCTTGAGACAACCGATTCCTACATTTATCTTGGGCAGCAGATATCAAGTGAGGATCACATTGATAAAGAAATTAATCGGCGTATAAAACTTGGATGGAAAGCTCTTGGAGGAAACAGTACAATTTTTAAGAGCAGTATGCCATTATGTCTCAAAAGAAAAGCATCCTGCCAGTGCTTACGTATGGAGCAGAGACATGAACTTTAACTGAAAAAACATAGAAAGACTGCAAACAACTCAAAGAAGCCTGGAGAGATGCATGCTTGGTGTAACCAGGAAAGATAAGAAGAGGAACTTGTGGATAAGGAAAATAACAGGAGTGGACGAGATCATGACCAGAGTGAAATCCCTGAAATGGCAATGGTCTGGACATGTTGCCAGAAAAACGGACCACCGATGGACAACCGAAATTTTAGACTGGATTCCGAAGACAGGAAAAGACCCAGAAGAAGACACCATGGGGGAAATGGATGGATGAAATTCGAAAGTTTGGTGGAGTGACATGGAGGAGACAGGCCCAATACAGACAATTTTGGAAGAAATTTGGGGAGTCCTTCATCCAGCAGTGGATTGGTAATGGTTGATGATGATGATAATGACATCGGACTCTAAAAGAATTCGTTTATCCCGTCATAATGAAACTTTCCAAGAAACAGAATCACGATTGGCAAATGACAGACACAGAATGGGTTCAAACAAAGATCTTAGCTCTTTCCACGTTTATAAGTGAGTCACGGAAAAACTCCAATTGGCCGCCACCGGGAGTCGAACCCAGGGTCTTCCATTTACGCGCCGGATATGCTTCCGCTACACCACAGTGGCCTCGAATTCCTCCAGACTCACACAACGCTAACTGCCAAGCCAATTTAGCAGGTTGCTTCTTGGAGCCCCGCACAATGCTGGGGATTCACCAAAGATGGTAAGCAGCAACTGAAGAAATAATTAGAAGGCGAATGAATAATTAATACAGGCATTTAACGTGGACCAGGAACATCAAACAAAGATCTTCGCTCCTTCCACGTTTATAAGTGAGTCACGGACTCACTTATCACGGACTCACTTATAAACGTGGAAAGAGCGAAGATCTTTGTTTGATGTTCCTGGTCCACGTTAAATGCCTGTATTAAAGAATGGGTTTACAAAGAGAAAGACAGTCGCATGTTGAAGGTAATAATCGCCTCTCTTCAGATTTGCCGTAAATTCTAAGTTGCTACCGTACGAAGCCCGGCCGTGTCGCTAGTTATTATGTAATTATTCAGATATAGACGTACGTAAGGAACGACCCTGATACCGATGAAATGTTATCTATCTACGAAAATCATTGTGCGCATGCGCAAGCAAAAATCTGAGCTCAATATATAAAGAAAAGCTGAATCGCGATTGTATTAGTGAGAGGGATTAGTAACTTTCAGTATACACAGTGTGGCAAAGAATTTTTAAGACTGGGTCTGTAAAATGAAATAGAAACAAGAAATTATAATTTGTTTTGGTTTGTTATTCAAAATAAGTCCCTCCGGCTTCAATACACTTGTTACAGCTATTTAATAATTATTCGAATGCCTGTTCCAGTTCACTTTACGGAATTGCCTCCAAAGCACGCGTCGAAGCTTTTTGTATTGTCGAAATATCATCAAAATAACACCCTTTTAACGTCATTTTAAGTTTTGGGAATAAAGAAAAGTAGCAGGGTGCTATATCAGGCGAATACGGTGGATGATTCAACACACAGACGTTATTTTTCGCCAAAATTCTATGAACAAGAAGTGAGGTGGGACTGGGTGCATTATTGTGCAACAAACACCAACTGTTTTCATCCCCATAATCTGGACGACTGCGACGAATTCTGCCCATCAAATGCCTCAAAACATTTAAATAATACTCACCAGTAATTGTTTGTCCACTTGGAACATATTCTTTGTGAATAATACCCTTAGTATCGAAGAATGTAATAAGCATTGTTTTGATTTTCGATGGAACATTTCTTGTTTTTTTGGCTTGTGGCGAGATTTTTGATTTCCGTTCTGCAATTTGTCGCTTTGTTTTAGAATCATATTGAAAACACTATGCTTCATCACCTGTAACAATAGATTTTAAGAAGTTTGGACCATTTTCAGCGGCTGAAATGATATCTCTGTAATGTGCACTTCTCCTTGATTTTTGTTCATTGGTTAACGTGTGTAGAACAAATTTAGCACAGACTTTTGTTTTGCCCAAATCTTCATGCAGGATGGTTCGCATCATTTCTTTGTTGATGTTTAAAGACTTTTACATCATTCTTAGTGACGGACATCGATTGTTTGTCACGAAATCACGCACTTTTTCAATAATCTCAGGTGTCCTAGATGAACTTGGACTTCCGGTATGCTTATCATCTTCTAGCGTATCTCTTCCGTCCAAAAAACGTTTGTGCCACAGGAAAACATTTGATCTACTTAAACAAAACTCACCGTAAACATGTTTCATCATTTGGTACGTTTCCGAGGCACCTTTACCAAGTTTTGCGTTAAATTTAATAACAACCCTTTGTTCCATCTTAATGATTCAACATGAAAAAAAATTTACTTTTCTAACGAACGGCCGTTTCGTTTGAGTTACTTTAACAACTGCGCAGTACTTTTGGCAGAAAGCAAGCAGATGGTCACGGTTTATGACGCATTCGCGATTATAGTGGTGGCGCCACCGTAGGCTGAAATCTAGCGCCAGTCTTAAAAATTCTTTGACGCACTTTGTACGATATCTACAGGTTACATCCGATCCTGTTATACATCATTTTAAAGCTCTCGTCAATAGCAGGTAATTGGCTCCTTCGAGAGAAAGCCAGATTTTGCTACAACGTACGGCTTCCATAGCATCAAAATGCATTTCTGTAATGGCTTTTATCAGATTTAGCATCAGGTTCTCGTAATTTACGCAGATTTCAATGGGATGCTGTTACGTTTATGTGTAAAACGTGCTGAAATAATGTTCGGCGATAGTTTAATAAAACATATTGTTGAGTAACAATGCAATTAAATATTGCTGCGTCACTTCATGGGACAGACTCAAAACTCAGATTTGAACAATGGTTTTGACTACTTGCGTTACCCATTTCCGTTACATCGAAATTAATTTTTTTCTTGGGATTTATTTTACTGCTGTCGGAAAAGATGCGTAGCATCGAAAACAACTCCCTAGTTTGACCTAATAGGCGTGCTGGACTTCATTACGACAAACTACCTACTAAGATAGAAGTAGTAACACTACCGTTATTTATGACTGTCCTGCTGTCCATTTCAGGAAACAGATTGTTATCACTTAAAGAAAACAAAACAAAACGTGCGTAACATTACTGTGTCAGTACTTTCATCCGTTTGTGGACATGGTTACTCTGCACGCATAAGTCCGATATAAAAAACTGTTCTCGCATTGGAAATCGTGGCCGCCCTAGTGGTCTAACATCTGGTTTATGACCGTTCGTCCAAGGAGGGTCCGTGTTCGAATCCCAGTGAGGTATGGATGTTGTGTTTGTTTTACGGCCATGGTTTTCTTCCTTCCTGGAACCAGTAGCCCTAAATTAAGGACGGGCGACTTCTTATAATAGCCCATGGCGTTGCTTAAGGTGGTCGGTTTTTTTTTTGTTTTTTTTTATTGGAGGTTTAACGACCACCGTGAGCAACTCAATGGGCTATAAGCAGTCGCCCGTCCCTAATTTAAGGTCACTGGTTCCAGGGAAGGGAGAGAGCCAGTGCCGTAAGACAAACACAACATCCATGCCTCACCGGGATTCGAACCCGGACCCCTTTCGGACGAATGATCAGAGGCCATCGCTTAGACCACTGCGCCACCGGGCCGGCAAGGTGGTCGTTAAACATTCAATTAAAAAACAAAAAAGTGAAATAAAGAAAAATCTTGAAATGTGATAAAGAAGATACGCTTTATTCTGTTTACGATACAGAACCTTGCCGCTGAATTCGAACTATATTTTATTTCATAGCATTGCTTCTAAAAATCCGATAAAAGAACGCTGTTTTCCTCTGATACAATTAACCACGAAGATAGTTTTGCGTGCAGTTCCTACTTCAAGCAATTCACAATTTTCCCGCTAGGGAGTATAAATGCATACTGATTTTTCATTAAAATTTGTGCTTCTAAATGTCATATTTGAAACATTCTCTTTACGACCCAAAGCATTTATAGCGAAAAAAGATTTGCATACATTTTCTACAATTTCGTAATAAACAGTTTTAGGAATTAGGGGATGTATAACTGTGCTGCGGATTTTTGGCTCAAATTTGGAGCCAAACATTTAAACTGGCATACAGGCAGAGAAATCTTCTTCAGGGGACGGCACTTTACACTAAAGGAGGAAATGTGCAAGAAGTGCCCATGAGTCAAAATTGTTTGTTGTACCTCGGATAACATTGGAAAAGAAAGAATGTGGCAGCAAGAGAGATTTATGGTTATCTAAAAGTGCTGTAACGTAAATTTCTTTTCGTACTGATACGTTATTTTAAAAACATAACCATGCGATGAAATAGTTCCTAAATTAAACCTTTACGGCCAGACGAAACATTTAAAACAGAAATCAAACTTACGGATTTATCTCTCCAGCACAGTTTATAGCACTTCAGGATAGAATAGAGATCACATAACACAAATCAACATTCCACATTCCACCACCAACATCGCATTCCACCACAAGCAACTGTTGTATCGTAGTTTATATCTCTCGTTCTTATCTCATAACAGGCATACGTCACATTCATTCTACCTCAAATGTGTTGCCAACAGTATTCGCTCGAGAAAAAAGATATCACGTTAAGTGTGAAGTATAACTGAGAACAAACTCAAGATTTACATAGGGAAAGAAACTGAAAAGGAAAGTTAATTTAGAATATACGCCACAGTGCGTTGAACTTTGTAAAAATTGGACATGAGTTGACCGAAGTCCGCCGACGAAGCGAGTCCTCTTTTAGGGATGGCTGTTGTATGTGGGAAAACACGGAACGGACCATGAAAGTTGTTGCTCTGCAATCGAAGAGAGAGAAAGCGCGCCCTGGTCTGGAAGATTTTCCTTGCCGCCAACCTTGTATATGTGTATTCCCTCCCTCCAGACGAATATAACCGCTTGTGGACCGCGATAGCTCCTTCGCAAGCTGCTACAAGTGTGAAAGTGCATCTGAATTGAAACTAAGTATAGCTGGATTTCGTCACGCTATTCCTATAAGTAGGATTGTTTATTTTATTTTGGTGAACTGCATTGAAGTAGCCCAAATTGAGAGGTCTGCGCAGCCAGTAGAACTTTGCAGACTGATGGGCGCATATTTAACATAAGACTCCGTGTGTGAATAGTGCTGTACATACCTCGCTTTGTAAATAAACCATTGTGCATTCACTGGTGTGCAAATTAAGGACAGAGAGGAGAAATTGCATAACAGCTGAACGAGCAGGCAGAACGGACCGAAAGACCACTCAGGAGATAGACTAGGGTCTGATACGGTAGGGCTTGTACATACACATGTGTATATGCAGCATGACGAAGGGAGGGGGGGGTGTCGGAAGGGTATAAAGCACATGGGCGGTGTACGCTGAGCAATTCGATGAAAGCTATTGCACGGTGTACATCGGTTTGAACGACGTCCAGTTGCTGCCACCGTGTGATATGGCCAACAGGCAATCCAGTAGACGACATCTGGATGACTTTACCCAAGGTCGCGTCATTGGGAAGTTGGAAGAATGTCGAAGTGTGACTAGTGTGGCCGAGGAGTTCGGGATCGCTCACAGCATCGTTTTACGAGCTTAGAGAGCATTTCAAACGATAGGAACAGCTGTCCGAGAGTTTAGCAGTGGTCGTCCACGAGCAACCACGGCGGCGGACGACCGGTATATTGTCCTACAGGCGAGAAGAGACATACAGCAGACAGCGGGAGAAATCGCAAGGCACATGTAACAGATAACTGGACGTCCGTTATCGTGTTTTACCGTGGCCAGGAGGCTGCACAAAGGTTGTCTATTTGCACGATGACCAGTACGGTGTGTGCCATTAACGCCTGCTCATCGGAGACGGCGGTTTCTGTGGTGCTAGGAACACAAGAACTGGACACATCAGCAATGAGGTCGAGTTCTCTTTATGGATGAGAGCCGATTTAGTCTGACGAGCGATTCTGGACGTATACATATCTGGAGAGAGCAGGGAACACGCAATCACACCTCCAACATCATCGAAAGGGACCGGTTTGGAGGTGGCGGAGTTCTCGTTTGGGGCGGTATCATGCTTGATAGCCGTACTGACCTCCACATCTTCCAAGGAGGTTCAGTCACTGGTGTCCGCTATTGTACCGGTGTTCTCCTGCCTCACGTGCATCTGCTTAGAGGTGCTGTGGGTCCTGAGTTCCTCTTCATGGACGACAACGCTACACCTCATCGTACAGTGGCTGTCGCAGAGCTGTTGGAGAGTGAAGATATTCAACGCATGGACTGGCCCGCAAGGTCCACGGACCTAAATCTAATCGAACACGTGTGGGACCTTCTCGGGAGACGCTTGGCAGCATGTCACCAGCCGCTAGCAAAGATTCCGCAGCTGCGATTGGCGCTACAAGAGGAATGTGCCGTGATGCTTCAACAGCTCCTTGACAATCTCGTCCTAAGCATGGACAGACGTTGTAAATCCTGCAACGCAGTCAGGGGTGATCATATCCCCTACTAAAGACTGGATTTTTCTTGGCAGTCGCCTGTCACATGGGCGTTTCTGTCTTCTGTCCAGTTGTGCTCGAAGCTACCTTTTCAATAAAGTGCTTTTGTATCCTTTGGATTCCTTGTTTGGAAGGTTTTGCTCACTTGCCCCATATTCGTACATCTTGGGGATCTTATGGTATGATTTAAGTCGATGTGGAGCACTTCTGCACGACGTTACATTCGAAAAACCGCCTCGTCCTTAATTTTTGCACGCCTATGCAGAAATTTGCATCCTTTTCTGTATGTTTCGGAGTTGGCTGCAGAATTGCCTAGAAGTAGGGGCAATGCGCTGTTCCAGCAATTCGTTCCCCAGCCTAGATGTAATGTATAACGGGGAAAGCTGTGATTGTTCTGGACGTTAATGAGCCTGGCCATCCGATAACAACTGGATCTGTTTACAAAACATTTACAACGGCAACTACGCACGGAAAAAAACCCGAACGAAAGTAATTCTTTTTTCGCTACCCATGATTCCTGCCTATAATACTGCACGTTTTCCCTGCTAGGGGAGCTAATGTAGACTTGATTTTTCTGGATATCACTTCTTTTAAATATCCGATTTGAAAAAATTATGGGTAGACTTCCGTTTATCTGCGTACCACTTCGCACCGTTTATACTACTTCGCACCTGCGTACCACTTCGCACTTGCGCACACCTACAGTACATCGCTTGCAAAGAAACTTGCTCCGCCCCTAAAGAAAGACAATAGGAAAACTGGAGAGGAAAGAAATCTTACGCTTCGGAGCGTCTTTTTTCGAATCGGATATATTTCAAACATGAAATGTAAAACAATTTAATAAATTCGATGCAGAACAGAATTTAGCGGCTTAACAAAAGACGAAATGCAGACATTTATTGCACAGATGGTCGAATTTTTGTTCCTTAATGGTTAATTACACCTGAATCAAAACTTCCATTCTGTCGACTGAATTATTTTGATTAATTCCTGAAAAGTATCTGAACTCTGCATTCGGCACTTCAAAATAGAAATTCCAATTCTAAGAGCCTGTCAGCCAAACGTTTCAAGGTAAAAGTATGAATTCTGAATTTTTGCTTCTGCTTCCTTTGGACATATTTAAACAATTATAAAACTCCCAAATTATGTATAATAAATGAAGGAAGTTTTGCAATTGATACCTACAATATTTGACCTATTATGTATTTATAAATTACATAATTCTGCCCAATAATTTAAAAAAAAACACACAAAATCGTTTGAGCTAAATGTAACAGAAAAACAAAAAAGCCGGTACTATGTATTTTTCTACATTTATTTCATTTAAAAGAAACCGTTTTTATCTCGTATAAAAAAATCCGTGTTATTACAGGGCATAAATTATTATCATTATAACAAATAGTCACCACGGAAAGTAGCAGTGGAGCTAGTTCCTTACTCCCCGGATGGTGGGTTAGCGGGCAGGTCTTATGTAAACAGAGGAAAGTCATACGCAGGACACATTTCTTGATGGTAGATACTACGAACATTATACGAATTAAATAATGTACAACTTTCCCACTAGGGGGCGCCAGTGCATTTATGTATTTGCAAAAACATTTCTGATTCTAAAATTTTTATTGAAAACATCATTTTTGGGACGGATAGCTTTGATTATGAGAAACATATTTTGCCCATTAGGTTTTTCAGAGAACACATAGTTATCCTGCTTGAGGGCGTAAAGCTACATTTCACTTTCCTCCGTATTTGGGCTTCTAGTTGCTCAGTTTTAAAGAATTATTTTGCCTTGGATATCTTCTGTTATGAGGAACTTTTTACGCACATTTTTCGTAAAGCATCTTTCTGCCGCTAGTGGAAGTAGTAGCTATTCCTACTTGCAAGTGTTTTACCGAACCCAAAAATCAGGTTTAAAAAATGCTTTTTGAAACTGGTTCCATTCACTATGAAGAACACTGCGCAAAGTGTGTATTTTAAATAACGCCCATTTTCCCGCTAAGGGACGTCCATACCTTTTCTTTATGCCTGGCTTTCTCTGTTTCTAAAGATCCGTTGTGAAAAGTTCTTTTCGGGTCAAAAAGAATTCGAACGACGTTCTCGTTACAAGGGAACGGATTTTTAGGTAAATAAATAGTTTGTCATACAGCAACATATTTTTAAAAATGTATATATAAATACATATTCTCCAAAATTCCGTGAGAAATACATAAAATTGCATGCTCCTCCATTTTTTTTCATTTTTTAGTGTAAATAAACCCGAAGTAAAAAAAAAACAGAGATGGAAAATTATTGTAACGAGCGGGTGGAATTAGCACCCCTCTTTCCCTTCGCACGGAGTCCTTTAATTGGCGCCAGCATGCTGGCGAATGACGTCTTCTCTTCCCGCTCGGAGAATCGAAACCCGAGTTCTCCGTACCCACGAAAGCTTAGGTCTCAAAATCCAACACGGAGAGTATACCCATACAGCACAAAACGTTTAGATATGTATCAATAATGTTACAATCTCTCATGTTCATTACACTTTCAGAGGTATCTTACAATTACGTTTCAGCAACATCTGTTTTGGAACATAACTCTTTGTACATTACGGTTACGTTAAAAATAGCATTCACCGATACTAATGTTTTGTAGTTTCAATTGTACATAATTGCTACCTTGATGTTATATTCCGGCGATATTTAAGATTTTTGGTTTGGTAATGGCGTGGAAGCGCATGCGCATTTATGCCATTTCACCGAAGCACTCTTGTAGTCGTTCCATGTGCTACTGGGATATTCTTTGGTGACACTGTCGTACTCGAGTTAGCTACAATAGTTAGTGTACACTAGTGTCCGTCCTTAAGTTTTGAACGCCAGTGAATAATATCTTAGTACGTTTATTGGTTTTGAGTCAGAAAAACAGTCTCAATAAAAGTAGTTAGTAGTTTGTAAAGGTAGAAAAAAAATAATGTTGATTTATTGAGAAGTTTAACGACAACGCAAGTTAAAAAAATAAGAATAAGATATGCATTAAAAGGTACATTTCGTTGATTAATCATGAAAAAATTTAAGTCATCCTACGGTAAAATAAAATGATCTATGGAAAAAAAATAATGTATTTCTATTAAATAACGTATTCGAAAAGCATTTAGAAAAAATAGATTAAGATATACATTAAAAGGTACATTTCGTTGATTAATCATGAAGAAATTTAAGTCATGTTACAGAAAAATAAAATGATCCGTGGAAAAAATAATGTCTTTCCATTTACATAACGTATTCGCAAAGCATTGGCCTTCTCATTAGTTCCTACAGACCGTGTAGGAGCAATGCGACTCGTGGTCGAGTGGGATAATGCATCTGCCTAGAAACTAGAAACCCGCTGGACAGGGGTTCGAGTCTAGCATGATAAAGAAAATTCCCCAGCGTGTTGACGTCACACCCTAAAATTCCTTGATGGGGAAAAACAAAATGGCGCACAAAAGATATCGGTGAGACCCTGGGGGGAGGTAAAAAAAGGCGAACAAAACATGTTCGGTAAGACCACGTGGTGCCGCCCCGGTGGCGCAGTGGTCTAAGGCGCTAGCCTCTGATCATTCGTCCGTAAGGGGTCCGGGTTCGAATCCCGGTGAGGCATAGATATTGTGTTTGTCTTACGGCACTGGCTCTCTCCCTTCCCTGGAACCAGTGACCCTAAATTAGGGACGGGCGACTGCTTATAGCCCATTGAGTTGCTCACGGTGGTCGTTAAACCTCCAACCAAAAAAAAAAAAAAAAAAAAAGACCACGTGGCAAACAAAATATTATGATTGAACACAAAGAGAAAATGGTGAAAAAAGATGGTCGGAAAGATCACGTGGAAAAGATATGTCTGGGACTGACGTCATGATTGATCAGGAATTGACCACATCCGTCCTTGAGGTAGCACGTGAACGGCTGGGATGGTCGTGGACGGCTTCCTTTGTTACAGAAACCACCTATTATCACGTAACAGTAATATGATGATGTCCCAAATGTCTTTCAAAATACGTTACAAATATCTTTCAAATACGTAACAGTAACACGAAGTTGGTATGTTGAAGTTACAAAGATCTTTCACTGTAACGTATCGGTTATGTTTCAAAGTTATGTAACGTTTGAGGACATTTTGACGTAACCGTAAGGTTTCTGAAACATTAGTCTCAATGTTTTAAGTCTCATTACTGTTGTATCTGAAAAGTCTCAATGTTTCAGTGCTACGTACTTGTAACATATACGAAATGTTCTGTGCTGCGTGGGTAACAGTAATGTTTCAGAAACCTTACGGTTACGTCAAAACGCCCTTAAACTTTACATAACTTTGAAACAAAACCGACACCTTATAGTGAAAGGTCTTTGTAACTTCAACATACCAACTTCATGTTACTCTTACGTATTTGAAAGATATTTGTAACTTGGTTACGTTACTGTTATGCATTTGAAAGATATTTGTGACATCATCATATTACTGTTGCGTATTTACTACGTTGAACGTTATAGTTTTAATAAACTTTGTAAAATCACAATAAAAAATATTACGCTCGACAGCTGTTTCAAAAGCAACAACAATCGTATTATGAGTTGATTACGTTTTCACAGGTTTAACGCAGTCCGCTGTTTATTAGGAACAGTGGCGGCGTTTATATATTGATAACAAAAGAAATAAATATCGGTCCCAAATGAGGGTGTCGAATTTCTATTATACATGTAGAATAGACTATATTTCAGCGAAACAAAGAAAGAAAATCAAATTCGTCATTTCTCTAAATACCTACCAATATGAAATTTCTCAGCTTCAAGTAAAAAAAACATGCTGGTATAGTATACTAATACAACAACACAGCCCTACTTAGATTTTATAAAATGCTTTTTAGAATTTAAAAATTATAATAATCAAAACAATTACTTACTTTCAGATGATCTTGAATCACAAAAAAAAAAAAAAGGATGAAATATTAAATCAACTAACTAGCTAACTCGAGTACGACAGCATCACCAAAGAATATCCCAGTAGCACATGGAAATACGACTACGAGAGTGCTTCGGTGAAATGGCATAAATACGCATGCGCATACACGCGGTTGCCAAACCAAAAATCTTAAATATTGCCGGAATGTAACATAAAGGTAGCAATTATCTACAATGGAAACTATAAAACAGTAGTATCAGTGAATGCTATTTTTAACGTAACCGTAATGTATAATGTTCCAAATTAGATGTTGCTGAAACGCAATGGTAAGATACCTCTGAAAGTGTAACGAAAATGAGAGATTGTAACATTATTGATACATATCTGAAACGTTTTGTGCTGTATGGGTATATACATCACTCGCGTTATTGTCTTTGTTGTTGATGCTGTTATGCTGAACTGCTGCTGTCAGCATGTTCTTCTCTCGGCGGTATTATTCTGCTCTTATACAACGCGCCATTGTACGCTTGTAAAGTGTACTTAATTAATTATTTCTAGATGTATAACTGTGCGGAATAAATTTCTGTGTTGAGTTTTCACTAATGTTCTGCGCCTTCATTGCGAATTTGTGAGTGGAAAAGGATCCTTCAAATCCGAAGCCCAAGAAAAGTGACAAAAATGTAACAGCACCCTATCAAAAAATCTAGGTTGTATGTGACATCATGTGGTATTATCGTACACAAGGGAAAAACATCAAGACAAAAGTAAAACAAACTACCACTAAAATTCCAAATTATTGTTTTATCAAATGTATAGCTGTGATTAGTAAGCTAAGTACCGACATTGTCTTTTTATCACATAAAATAACTAGTTACATTATCGTTAAAGAAATATATTTTCTTTTTTAGCAAACATACATGCATTTGAAATAGCACATAAAAAATAAATATTTTTCTGATTTTTAGCATCTAAGAATCTTTTCCTTACTCATTACACCCGAAAATCAAGTGCTAACTTTCCAATTAACTTTTGTTTTCCTGGACACCGTAGAGCAATATTTTCAAGTCGAATGTTAAATCGGAATTTCTATCCAAGCATAGTAAACACCACATCTAACAACAGAGGAAGGCTTTGTATGTTAGACGAATGTGTGCTTTCTTTCAATGGATCTAAAGAGAAATAATACCCCATTAAATGGTTCCACGAATGAGCGTGAAAACAGCTTTTGTTGTGCTTTCTTGCTTTAAAAATGAAGACAAAACATTTTCATCCCTTCAGATTCTAATCATAATAAATTTTAAAATGCCTAACAAAATTATCTAAAACAATAGCTTTATTTCACAATTGCTTCATGGGACTTCACGATTGGTTCATATGAAATAAATACATTGCTAATAGTAATAAGTATGCACATATTATCACTTCCCTAGTTTAAAGACTGGGACTTTGGAACAAATCATAAAAAACGCATGAGTTGTTTTCATGAAAACTAACTTGCAATATTTAGCACATTTAAAGTAATGGATTCATATAGCAATTATTTTGATGGAAAAATAAACATTAACAACTATAACGAAGTAAATTTCTCCGTTATTTTTATCCGCGCCGGGGTTCGAACCCGGGTCCACTCATTCCGGAATAAGTTGCTCTACCAATTAAGCTACGCGGACGTTTTATTCTGATTTATATCTGCCTTTATGTCGTGTGCGTCCTTCTGGCAGGCACGTCACATCTCCTCTCCTGGTACGTTACATCATCTCCCCCTTATTTTTTTTTTTTTTTTTTTTTTTTTTTGAAGTGCTGGAAAAAGGATTCTTTTATTTTTCCTATCTCGCGGTGTGGAAATAACATCACACCAATGCGAGATTTTGAACGGTCGGGTCATCCGGATAGTTCGGGCGCCATTATAACGAAGTGAATTTCTCCGTCATTTTTAGTCTACGCCGGGGCTCGAACCCGGGTCCACTCATTCCGGAATAAGTTGCTCTACCAATTAAGCTACGCGGACGCTTATTCTGATTCCTATCTGCCTTTATGTCGTGTGCGTCCTTCTGGCAGGTACGTCACATCTCCTGGTACGTTACATCATCTCCCCCTTATTTTATTTTTTTTCGAAGTACCGCTCATATTTTTCCTATCTCGCGGTGTGGAAATAACATCACACCAATGCGAGATTTTGAACGGTCGGGTCATCCGGATAGTTCGGGCGCCATTATAACGAAGTGAATTTCTCCGTCATTTTTAGTCTACGCCGGGGCTCGAACCCGGGTCCACTCATTCCGGAATAAGTTGCTCTACCAATTAAGCTACGCGGACGCTTATTCTGATTCCTATCTGCCTTTATGTCGTGTGCGTCCTTCTGGCAGGTACGTCACATCTCCTGGTACGTTACACAACATCAATCAAAATTATTGAAATATAGCAATAACAGTTTGCAAAAGTGAACGGCCATGGAAGCTCATGTGAACTCTAGAAGACACATCGCCGTTTTATCAGAGTTTAGAAAATTTCTGATTTTCAATGGGTTTTAAAAATTTATTATTAACACACTTTTGAGCATTCAGAGTATTCACCAATTCACACAGCACACCTATGCGTCTCAAACAAATTTGTAGATATCATCTGCTCAACCCAGAGAAACATTGTGCTTGCTTACAGTTTCAAATGAACGCGTTGGCTTCAGACAAGTTTCTCAAATTCATTTCTTAAATAAAAATTTCTCTGCAAAAATTATTCTAAACGTTATACGTTTCTGGAAGCTTTTCATGATTCAAGCACGTATATATGTTTTCAAATTTAGTTTCGGTATTATGCAAACATTGTTATCACATTAAAGTACGTATCAGTCAGAATGCAGAACTAAAGTCTAAAACTTGAATCAATCAATAAATAAATACATCGCTCTTTCCACGTTCCAGAAACACATATCAACCGAAAATGTGTTTTCAGCCGCCGCCGTGGAATTGAATCACGGATCTCTCTATATCTAGCAAAGCGCGTTGGCTTTACACCACGGTGGCCAACAATCCACGGTGCTATGTGTATTTTAAGTCAGCTTCTGACATCATAAATCCGTAAGATGGGCTCAGCTACTGAGACGTCTCCATCTGGTGGGCATTAACGGCTCTGGCTATATATATTATAGAAGTTATTTCAAAATATACTTTATTGGCAAAAACATAGGGAATACAGCCGTACCACATATGGCAAAATAAACAACAAACCAATGAGCGATACTGATAAAATATTACAGGTGAATGTGATACGGCAGTCAACTAAGGATGACAAAATGTTAAAATCACTAATAAGGAACAATACATGCTTGAGGAAGATGAAGCACAAGCAATAGTAATGATGAGGATATTACAGCATGCGATGACGTGCACAGTGACAGCAGAGCACAAAACAACAGGTAAATATATTTACAAGAATATGGCTGTACAACGCAGTGCACAAAAATAAGGGAACATGTAGAACACAACAAAAGCATGTACTAAGATAAAGGTACAGAACTGAACAGTATGTGACAAAACCA
The DNA here is from genome assembly GCA_039090855.1 of Macrothele yani. Lineage (NCBI taxonomy): Eukaryota > Metazoa > Arthropoda > Arachnida > Araneae > Macrothelidae > Macrothele > Macrothele yani. The sequence goes on from CM077012.1 coordinate 71,901,052, forward strand.
TGATAAGTATTACAGAATAAAGTGGAAACTTGGGCAAACTCCCCAAGTGAAATACAAGGATATTACAGCATGCGATGACGCGCACAGTGACAGCAGAGCACAAAACAACAGGTAAATATATTTACAAGAATATTGCTGTACAACACAGTGCACAAAAAGAAGGGAACATGTAGAACACAAAAAAAGCGTGTACTATGATAAAGGTACAGAACTGAATAGTATGTGACAAATACATTATAAGTATTACAGAACATAGTGGAAACTTGGGCAAACTCCCCAAGTGAAACACAAAATACAAACAGCAAGCCGTGCAGTATTGCATCGGTTCAAAAAAACAATGACTTAGATCGAGCAAGAAATACAGGAACTTGTATACAAAATCATAGGTACGAACAGAAAACCCTCTGCCGTGCAAGACAAAACACAATTGAAACAACACAAAAAAAAGAGATATAGATACCAGGGGCAGTACAAGTTGAACACCCAGAGATACCAAACACCACACGCTCCGGTGCAAAAGGCAACAAGAAAAAAAACACATCAAGGGTCCAACAGTCTACTAGCCTTGAACACAAACAAAATCTTAAAGCCCAGAACGCACAATGCGATGAGTGAAGTACAATAAACAAGACATCGAAGAATGTGAAAAAAAATGCACAAGATCTCAACTGCTGCATTCAGTAGGTCGAAGCTGGGAAAAAAAACCAATCAGAAGGAAAAATCAATGGAAGATCCTGTGATTTTGAACCATCCGGTCCCTTGCGCCCATGTAGACCGGAAAGTGGCTTGAGATTGAGGGTTGGAAGCAGCGAAGTACTCCAAGCGTAGTCGAGACACGATGCGAGTCCTAAAAATCGACCGTAAGGCCGCGCCAGCAGAGAGGATACTAAGTGTGGTAGCAGGAGAGCAGATAGATTGATGATAAAGAAAAACGACATGTTTGACAAGTACGAAGAGATAGGCACAGGCATCCGGCAAAGTAGCCGGGGGATGCATGGTAAGCATTAGCCACTCGTACGCTTGAAAAGAGATGTCTCTGGAGCAAATGGTGCCTACAAGACGAAAGGCAGTATTGAGAAGTGGAAGGAGAACGGGACAGTGACAGTAGACATGATGAACATCACCTTCAACACCACAAAAGCAGCAGAGAGAAGTAGAAGAAATAGACATGTGAAAGAGAAAAGAAGGAACAGGAAGGCGGCGGTGAAGAAACCGCCATTGGATGTTTCGTTCTAACGGGGTAGAAAGGGGAGAGAAAGAGGCAGACCAGATAGGCAGCAGAAGAGAAGGAGAAGCATCAGGGAGACCATGCGGAGAAGTGAGGGGCGCACGGAGGAGCGCATAGATAGAGGCAGTGGAAAAAGAAGAAATGGAGGCAACAGAGTCCCGCAAGGGAAGGAAGAAAGGAAGAGAGAGGCTCAGTCCAGAGACAGAAACAAGGCCAGTGTCAGAAACCAGAAGTGGGAAGAGGGTACGGAGAGCGAAGCGAAGAAGGTCATACTCCTCTTCCAATGTGGAAGAAGGGTCAGGGAAAAGAGAAAAGAGGGGTTTCCAGGTTAAATCGGAAGTTAATAAAGCTTCGACAGTGAGAATTCCTGAGCGGAACCAAGGGGGAAAAAGAAAGTATGGTTGATCGGGTGGATGAATCTGAGTGGAAAAGAAAAGAGGTTCTGCAAGCAGGTCCAGGGTGGTAGAGGGAGGAGCGCGGAGTAGCGGGAGAGAATGAAATACCGCTAGAGTGTCGATAAGAAGTGGTGGGAGGCGTTTAGAAGTAGAAGGAGATGAATCCATTCGAACAAAAAGAGGAAAGTGAAGGATGGATCATGAAGATAAATAAGAGTATTCAGGGTAGAAGAAAGTGCAGAGGAGGGCGAAAGGAGAAGACGAATGAAGGAAACGATACGGTGAGCTCGATAATATGTTCTGACATCCGGGAAATGAAGACCACCAAACGATGTTGGCAGAGAAAGCGTGGCAGCAGAAATCCAATGTCTAGATGACCATATCACTGAAGTGAAAATACTATTGATGGCAGAGAAATGATGCGATTTAAACACACAGGAATCCCAGGGATAGAAGCATTGTGAGAGAAGATATCGATGAACAATTTGAGCACGTTAAAAGTAAGAGGAAAATGAAAACGTAAATCGCCAAAAACCAGCCGTGCGATGAAGTCGTGGGCGGAGAGCTTGCCAAGTGACGTTGCTTGCGGTAAAGGAGTGTCCAAAATGAGCTCCAAGAAATTTTTGGGTCGAGGAGGACCACACTGCTCCCCACGGTGAATCAGTGCGGCCCCTCCAAGAACCACACCACAGGCCTGCACTCTTCTGAATATTCAGGGCAGCACCAGAGAGAGAGCAGCATACTGTTCATAAGTGGCAAGAAGAGTATCAAATTACTCATCACGGCGAAGACAAAACGTAACATCATCTGCATAAGCAGAGACAAGAAAACTGTGGTGCCGAGTACTAGAAACAATCGGTCCAACCGCAGGTAAGAGAGACGCCCGACTTGCAATCAAAAAGGGCTCAAAGGCGAGAGCAAAGAGTTGTCCTGATAATGGACAACCTTGTCTGATGCCAGATCGAAAAGGAATCGGGGCCGTCAAAAATGTGGCCGTCCGAACGTGCAAATGGGCGCTCCGGTAAAGGCTAAGGATGAGAGAAGCAAAAGCGTGGGGGAAACCAAAGTGAGGTAATACGGCAGAAAGGTAAGTGTGAGAGACGTTATCAAAAGCGGATTTCTGGTCAAGATTAAACAAAACTAGGGGTTCGGAATGTTTTAGTGCAAGAAAGGAAAGGTTATGAAGAAAGGAGATATTGTTAGAAATAGAACGACCAGGAACGGTATATGTCTGTTCGGGGGATATGAGGAACGGAAGAACAGAATTTAGGCGGCGAGAAAGGAGTTTAGTGAAGAATTTGTAATCCAGGTTGAGAATGGAGATGGGGCGCCAATTCGACAAGTCCAGAAGGTCACCCTTCTTCGGCAGGAGGATGACATGTGCAACTGTAAATTCCGGCGGAAGCGCAGGAGAAAAAAGAGCACACGAAAAAGCCGCAGAGAGAAAAAGCAGGAGTGATGGAAGAAAGGCCCGATAGAACGACAGCGGGAAGCCATCAGGTCCCGGGGAAGAGTGAAGATTGAGGGAGGCAAAAGCCTCTCTCAATTCCGGCAAAGAAAAATCAGCAATGAGATGGGCGCAGAGAGAAGACGGGACCTGAGGGAGAGAAGAAAGAAAACAGGAGGAAGAAAAAGAAGAACCCTGCGAAACCGCTAGGAACTTCTCCTGAAAGAAGTGACGGACATGAGAGCAGATGAGAGTTGTATTGCCAGGAACAGTGCCATCAGGCAATCGGAGATGCCTGATGGAAGATGACGTGCGTCGCATGGATTCCATCTTCGGAAGGACTTCGAAAGAATGCGTCGATGGTGAAATACGTAGGAGTCGAAGACGGCGGACTGCTTGCTGAGCAAACGGTTCGAGGCAGGCATGAAGTTCATCACGGACGGAGGCATAGTGCGGGTCAGACATTGACGTCGCGGAGAGGAGTCCTCGTAGGTTACTCACCTCCATCGAGCGAGTGGTGGAAATAATTAAGGAGAGTTGACGAACGAGCAAGAGAAGATCCCGTTTGACATCAAGCCACAAACGCAAGGCGCTTGGGGTCGTTGTGAGCAGCAGCTTTCGATCAGAAAAGAACTTCTCAACTTCCTCACAAAAGGAACGGTCTTGCAAGAGAGTGTCATCAAACGTCCAATGACGACGCGTATGTGAAGGTGCAGGAGAGTCGCAAATTGATAGTGAAACGGTAGAATGGTCGGAAGAAACAGTAGGTGAATGTCGAGCAGCAGTGATAGCAGGGAGTAAGGAAGCAGAAACATATATTCGGTCCAACCGCGCAGCAGTAGAACCGAACGTCGGCGGATTACACCACGTAAAGGAAATGGAATCAGGATTTAGCCGTCTGAAGGAATCGACAAGATGAAAATCATCAAGGAGCTGAGTCAGCTGTGAAACTAAATTCATGCGGTATTCGCCAAAAGACAAATTTCTGTCAAGAGAAGGCTGCAGCGTGCAGTTAAAATCCCCTCAAGAACAAAAAAATCACCGGGAGGAATCGCTGCAATCGCTGCACGAATATTACTGAAAAGAGGAGCAACATATATTTCGTCAGTGGGGATATATACATTAAAGATATGAAAAGTAACATGCACACAAAAGGTAAAACACTGAAGAAAATCAAGGTGCAAATTTGTCACAGAAATAGAAGTCAGCTGAGTCAAAAACCGCTGACGCACACCTACAGCTATACCATCATACCGCGAGAGGCGATACGTGTGGTAAAAGGTGTACGGCCAGCGTCTCCATAGGTGAGTGGGAGTGTTACTAAAGCAGTGAGTTTCCTGGAGAAGGAGAACATCTCTACCAGCGGCAGAAATGTCCTCATAAACGAGAGAGTTCAACACTGGTGTCGCAACCCGCGACAATTCAAGGAAGTCACTGTGAAAGTGCCAAGTCTCTAGCGGCAGAGACAATCTTCTCCAAATGGGAACGGAAGTTGTTGAAGCGCCGTTGGATACACTTCTGAGTGGCAGCTTCCTCGGAAGATGGACTCTTGATATTATTGTAAAGAGTTAACAGTTGTGCCAGTTGATTCTCAACTGCTTGGTAGCGACCTTCAAATCGGCTGACATAGGTGGGTAAATTAGGAAGAAGAGTCTTGGCACAAGCAAAGTCGTGCAATTCGTCATAAGGGAAAGGAGTGTTCGGAAACACATGCATGTGTAGGCGTGCGGAAAATTCTTCCAGAGGCAGGAGGTAGATGACTGGTTTGGAAGACTTGATAGGGCGACCCAAAGCAGGTGATCCAGCAGGCTTAGTCGGAGAGGTTGGAGTAGAGTGGCCAGGTGTTTGCTGTCGTTTCGAAGAGCCGCGAGGAGGTTTGGCTTCCCTTTTGTCAGGATTGGTCCGGAGGTAGCCCTCCGTCCCATCACTCATCGCTTGGTCACTGACGCTTTGATAGGCTGTGTCATCAGCGGTCGAGGTCTCGGTATCAGACTAGTCAGTCGCAATGGACTCAGCAACTGGTGTAGGGTCCGCAGGAACACGAAAAGATGTTGAAGATTGTAAAACTGGGTAGTGTTCTTCGGAAAGAGAAGGTGGGACAACAACTGGCGCAGAAGTTGCCACTGAAGGTAGGTTGTTCGCAGGAACCACCGTCGGTGACGGAGCGCAACTAGGATCTTGATGAGAAGGCGTCGGTGAGACGGGCGAAACAGACTTTGGTGGAGCAACTGGGCACTGCTTATAGTAGTGACCAACCTGGAGACACTGACTACAATGGAATTCCGTCAGGAAGTTTATTTGCCTCACCTGATCCTCGCACCAAACAGTGAAGTGTGTTGGAAGCCGTTCGATTGCTTCTTGTGATGGAAATATGACCCTCGCAACACGGCGAGCACCTTGGATCGACACATGTCGTGGATCACGTAATGGGTCGTTTCGGGCAGCAAGATGCGTTTGTATGCCTCCAACTACCCGACCAACCGAAGATAAGACAGCATACAGCATAAGATCTGTCACTTCCAACGGGACCGGGTAGAAATAAACGTTAATGGGTTATTGGCCTACCGATTCTGCAGAAAGATGTCTATCACCAATTGTGAGGCCAGATGTTAGGAGAGATTTCGCCATTTCAGCAGTAGCCAGATAAACGACCACAAGTCGTCCTCGTCGATACATTTGCGGAATAGATTGAGATGGGAACCGCTGTGCAATGGCATCTGCATATACTCGCAAAGGAGTGTCCGGAAGGGCTTCGAAATGGACGCCTTTTGCAAGATTCTCAGTAAAGTTGTGCCAGCTGGAGAGCTGGCTGGGATATTAAGCACGATATTATTGCATGCTTAGGAAATGAAAGATTACAGCTTTTCAGCGCCAACATAATTATTCTTGGATGCTGGACGAGAGACTTTTGACGCTTCAACAGAAGAAAACGAAGGTAACGACACGTTGGGCTCGGCAGAGCTAGAAGAGGCTGCATTTCCAGTGATGTCCATTGCGTCATCACCGATAGCGGAAGCCGGGAGATTTGACGTACCTGGGGAAGGCAAATTGACACCGCCACGAGCGGACGCTTGCGTGGCAACACCCCCATCTGGGGCATCAGAAAAGGAAGAGAGAGGAAGAGAGATTAGGGCTGTCACTATCCCTACCGGAAGTCGCCATCTTTAATAACGGCTCCCAGTAGCGAGCTTGGCCAGCTCGGTAAAACGTAAACAAGATGAAATACAACAAAATAGGCACTCACCGCGCTCGGAACGAAGCAAAATGAAAGAGCGTCAGTAAATAAATAAATACATCGCTCTTTCCATGTTCCAGAAACGGTGGCGGCTGAAAACAAGTTTTCAGTTGCTATGTGTTTCTGGAACGTGGAAAGAGCGATGTATTTATTTATTTACTGACGCCACGTATTTGAAGGATTTTCACTTGAATCAATGACATGTAATGCAAGCTTATTCTTTTGCCAATCACATTTAACTTTATTTTTGTTTTGGTGCTTAACGAACCGCATGGCCATTTGTGCCTTGAGAGACTCGCCCGTGCTAAATTTAGAAGCTTTAAGCTCATTGAAATCGAGAGAACCAGATCTACAAGAACGAGTTCAGGATTTGTGTTTTATCCTGATGCCTTGGCAGTAAGTGAAATAACTAGAAGCCCATACCGTAGACAAGAGCTGTCCAACTTCTGTAGAACCGTAGGACAATGTTTTTAAAAGAATTAGATGGCGGGCAACATTTTTCGTTTTAAATATATATGACACTAGCTTTACTACACGGCTTTGCCCGGTATGTATGGAATCTGTCGAATCAAACGGACCAAAAGCGTTACGAATTATTTAACACGCGTTCAGCAGGAGACACAGCATTTGAACACTGACTGGACAAAATTCGTTAACAATTTGTTATCGACGATCAAATGCATCCTATGCTTTTAGTTTCAGACGTCTTTGAGGGACGAATCTGTAGGATAAGAAAGTTAGAAACGTATCTTTGCGAATATTTTATGAAACTGGCTGAAATTTATTAAAATTTCAGCCAGTTTCATAAAATGAAAACCATAAATCGTTAATAGGAACATGACCTCCAAATTTCGCCTGCATCGGTAAATAATGTTTTAAATTAGCCGTCAAAATTTTATTAACCGTTTCTGCGTTTATATTTCTGTTTTCCGATGAATTAAAAATTCCATGCCTATTTTAAAACTTTTTGACCGGATTCTGGGGAAATTTTGAGGGACTCCTCTTATTACCAATTCATGGTGTTGATAAAAATTTCAGCCCGTTTCGTTAAGATTTCGCTAAGTTTGTTTTCCCCCTTTTTTAATGCGCAATTCTCAAAGAACACAAATTTCCTGTGGATGTGCGGCGGCCATGAATGCAGTCACGTGCGTTCAGATTTGGAACAGATAACGATGACGTAGAAAACAAAGCTGACTTTATTGATTAGGATAAAAAAAGTTCAAAACGTATCTTTGCGAATATTTCATGAAACTGGCTGAAATTTTAATGAACACCATAAATCGTTAATAGAAGCAGGTCCTCCAAATTTCGCCTGAATCGGTAAATAACTTTTTTAATTAGCCGTCAACATTTTATTAACCGTTTCTGCGTATATATTTCTGTTTACCCATGAATTAAAAAATCCTTGCCTATTTTAAAACGTTTTGACCGGATTTCGGTGACGTTTTGAGCGACTCCTCTTATTACCAATTCATGGTGTTGATAAAAATTTCAGCCCGTTTCGTTAAGATTTCGCAAAGTTCCTTTTTGCATTATTTTATGCACAGTTCTCATAGAACACAAACACCCGTGGATGTGCGTAAATGTGCCGCGGCGATGAATGCAGCCACGTGCTTTCAGATTTGGAACAGATAACGATGACGTAGCAAACGACGCTGACTTTATTAATTAGCTTATTAATTAATTCATAACTTGCGAACGGAATAACTTAGAGATTTTAAAATAGTTGCGTTGACCTAGAAATTCCAGTATTAATATAAGCTATGTAAATTTTACGATGCCACAGTTTGGCGTTCGAGAGTTTTTGCTGCTTCAAACAAACAGACGTTTTGTGTTTTATATATTAGATGATGAAATATAGTGATGTTTTACTTCATATGTAAAATTTGTAAGCTAATTTAATTAATATTAGAAGAGTTGATTTTTAAAATTTGAAAAAAAAAAAAACATTCATGTAATGAGAGCACTGTGGTCGTTTAAATTCAATTCATAGTTGTTGTTGCATGTCCACTTCGATGCTTGTCGTTGCAAGTCGAAGCAATTGTTGAAGAGTAGAGTCATTCATACTCTTCCGGTGTTTTGACTCCATGTATTCATTTCAGTAAACGCTCTTCTTGCATATGTGAGTACTTCCAAACATTGAAATGACTTTCAATCTCAAATCTCATACTTGGGAATTTCTCGGGGAAAAAAGTTTAAACAGTTCTGCTACAGTCTCTGATCAAGCTCTAAGAAATTCTTCTGCTTGAAGTTCACGTAATTCCATTTGATAAATTTGGTTTCTTTTTTCAATGCCAACGATCAATATATTGTTGAAAAGAGGTATGCTTGGTTTGAGTTCATCAAATTGTTCATACTTGTCATCATAATTCTTAGTAAGGGTATCTACCTGAGGATGAAATACGAGTCTATAGTTTCATCAAGTATTGTCATTTCATCAAAACGCTCCTTACAGGATTCAGAGTCAAACTCTTTCCTCCTAGATTTGATTTTAACAACGACAGCTCGCTACAAAAACCAGTTATATGACTAAATAAACAAATACATCGCTCTTTCCACGTTCCAGAAAACAATCCACGGTACTATGTGTGTTGTTTAAGTCAGCTTCTGACATCAATAAAGGTGTGTTTTTTAAGTCAGCTTCTGACATCACACTCAGTAGCTGAACCCATGTTACGGATTTATGATGTCAGAAGCTGACTTCAAAAACACACATACCACCGTGGATCTTTGGCACCGTGGTGTAAGGCTAACGCGCTCGGCTGGATATCGAGATATCCGTGGATTCAATTTTCCAGCGGTGACCGAATGACAATTTTTCGGTTGCTATGTGTTTCTGGAACGTGGAAAGAACGATGTATTCGTTTATTTACTGACGCCACGTGTTTGGGGGATTTTCAGTTACATGACTGTAAAATTTATAGACATTTTGGTCTTTCTTTTGCAGAGCAATGTTTTGCGCATTCATATGCTGCGTGATATCAGTTAGGAAAGCTAGTGATCTAAAAAAAGCGATATCAACAAATAGTTAGATCAGTGCATTCCATTTTATTTCTTCCTTTCCGAAAGTAGAAAAATATCACTAAATATTTTTCAGACCCAACCAACGGACTCGATTGTGCGGAAGCTAGCCACCATATAATTATTGAATTTTCTATGCGTAAGAGCACGGTTTCCGCCAGTAATTAAATTTGCTTTATTTACTTTCACAACCCTTTCCATAGTATCTGATAGTCCCCAAAAAACTTGATGGTGTCTAACACGGGTAACATTTCAGATTTGATTCTGTCCCTTTTCTGTCAGAAATGAAATTTGGTTTATTCCTCATTTTCGGGCCACAAAATGTCTCTCCTTGGGGCGCAATTCGGACACCACTGCTCTAGATAGTCCAGTCTATTTCCATCTCACAGAACTCACTCTTCGATCGACAACGGATTCTACAGTATTAGGTGTGCAACTTAATTCTTGGCCACAGGCACGACACGTTGACAGCAAATTATAGCAAATTGAATACGTATCTAATCAGGGAAATAATCCCCGTCGTGTTGGATACATTTGAGCCGTCGGTCAGGAAGCTGCCGAATGCTGCTGTGGGAAAAAAAGGGCTGTTTCAAGTTTTTTAGTTTCAAGTTCATCATTGTTTGTGTGGACCTCCTCCACAGAAGTGAAGTGCGTATCACTCAGGTGATGTTGCAGGGAGCGAAAGAGGTGGTAATCCGACTGGGCGAAGTCTGGAAAATACACCGGGTGGGGAATACAAAATCTCCCATCGCACGTCGCTGATCGTGTTTAAAGTCGTTTTCGCGGTATGAGGACGCGCGTTATCTTGGATCAACAGGACCGACCTTTTGCCCTTGCCGGTGTATGGACTTTTAGCCACCACTGTGTCACTCACACGAAGGAGTTGCTGACAATAACGCTCAGCATTGACCGTTTCACCAGGTTTGAGCAACTCATAGCGTGCGACACCGCGCTGATCCCACCATATGCACAGCAACAACTTCCTGGCATGGATATTCGGTTTGGCGGTACTGGTGGTAGGCTGCCCTGGATAAACTCACGATTTGCGTAGAGGATCCACTTCTCATCACAGTTCCAAAATCTTGTGGAGGAAATCCTTCTTCTTGAATTTGGAGAGCAAGGACACAGCAACATCATAGCGCCTAGACTTGTTCGCAGCTCTGAGTTGATGGGGCACCCAACGACCCTCCTTGTGAATCCGTCCAAGCTTGTGAAGGCGCTTTGAAATGGCTTGCCGTGTAACTCCGAGTTCCTGAGCGAGCTCTGACTGTGTGCGACAGGGATCCGCGTCCAACAGTTGTTCCAGTTCCTCATTGTCAACTTTATGTGGCTGTCCCGGACGTTCTGCATCACGGAGATCAAACTTTCCCTGCTTAAACTGCTGGAACCACTTCTTACGCGTACTGTAGGACACAGCAGCCTTACCCAAAGCAACACAGATCATTTTCAGGGCTTCCGCGGCACTTTTGTTCAGCTGAAACGCGAACAGGAGGAAGTGTCTCAAATGTTGCTTCTCGAACGACATCGCTTCCACCGTCAACTTTCGTTCTTTCTGTCACTACAGCTGTAAGCGGTTACGGTTGCCTAGAAAGCTGTTGGATGGCGCTGCAATCAGCCATTATCGCACACATGTATTTGCCTGTATTTGCATTTGACGACGTTCTATGATCGCTTGCGGTAAGTGGCCGAGAATCAAGTTGCACACCGAATAAATACAGTGTCAAACTTCCGTTTCGAGCAAATAATTTTTTTAATTTATTTGCTTCATAGTCGGACAAACACGTAGAGGGACTGTTGATATGACTGCTTGACATAGCTTTCTCCGTGTTGTAAATTTGAAACTCGTTTTGTTTTCGTCAAAATACAAATTTGGAATTTTTACAATCAATTACAATGCGGTTTGAGGGAATGTAGTTGTGCGGCTTGTTAATAATCACATATCAAAGTTGTCTCACAGGAATATTTTTCTCTGAAGGAATTTCTCATTAGAATGTAAGACCAGTTTAGTTATTTTGATAACATTAGTTTTTTCGGTTATTGGTTTTAATATACTACCTATGCCAATTACTTTCATTGCCGTACGTATATATATATATATATCACTTAAAGATACTACTGTTGGATTAAAATAAAATTTATAAAAGTGATTGCAAATTTGTAGCTTTAAATGAAGCAAAAAAAAACCTGAAGATCGCTACTTTAACATAATGCTTAACCAACCGTATTCGGTAGGAATAAGAACGACATTATATGCCTTTACTCTAGCTGTCGCTAATCGGTCTCATTAGGAAAGAAAGTTTACGCTCTAGGTGATCAAAGCCGAGCAACGCTTTCTGCACAGGATACACCAATTATCTCATGAAATTCTTCCCCTGGGCATCGATTTCTTCAAGGGCTTTAATTATCTGCCAGCTGCAGTACATCTCCAGAAAAATCATCTCATTCGTCTGAAACTCCGATCTGTTGGCAAAACAGCTAAAAATAACATGAGTTTTTGCTTGAAATTCTGCGGAAATCAGGCTTCAAGGTTACTGCCATGTAGACTCCACATGGCCTTTGAGAACACATGAAATTACTCTCGTGCTTTGCAGAAATGCATCACTTCCGCAAAATACACATCCCTAGAAATCAGTATCTTCCTGAGGGGATGAATATTTAAATATGTACGGACATTTCCTACATTGTACCCGAAACTGTTGTGGAATAATCTAGAAAAAAATACTGAAATGAAAATATAATATATATATGCAGGTAGATTTAAAAATTCACAGATTTGTGTCCCTGAAATATGCATTCGTCATCTTGCCAGTTAGCTACGTCGTCTTGTTAGTAGGTCAGCCATTTTTTGAAAAATCTATCTTGAAATTAGAATGTAAGTAGAGGAAAATGGGGCATTCTGGGACTATCAAAATGGCGTCTTTTTATTTTCTTCACGAGTGTAAGAATAATTTTTAGGTTCGTGACAATTTCGAACAACACCATACATTTTTGCTGAGAAAGTATTTTTGATTCGTTTCAAAGGGGGAACACACCTATTACCGTTGACATTTTAACACTGTCTCGTTTTGTGAGTAAGGAAGTCCTGACAGCTCTTTTTATGAGACTGCATATCACTGTTCAACTTTAATGTTCTTATTTGGTTAAATTCATAATTGTCAGGCACATAGTTCAACTTACTGAAGTACACGGCTTCTACACATGCGAATGTCACTGACTCCATAACACTGCTATGCCCTGGGGAGCCAGACTGTCGAAAAACAATAGTTTTAAGAATTTAGATGTCAGGCGATGGCTGACGACCTGGAAGTGAAAATTAGAATTACGATTAATTACTTGTGAGCTCTTTATCGCCCAAATCTTATACTGGTAAAAATAATTTAGCCTGCAATTTAACCAATCAAATTCAAGAAATTCCTACACTCATAAATTATGCATGAACCTCAGGACTGGCATGAGACAACAGATATTTAATCAATTTAAATAAAACAGATAATGATGATGACGTCTCTGTACAGTAGGTGGTGAAAGGAAGGACGTCAAATAGACTCGCCCCTTTCAGGATAGCTCATGGGCTGAATTTAACATTAGAGTTCAATGATTATTCGTTGCCATGATTATTCACTCTCCGACTTTCAACAGTTCTCAGCCGACGAAAGTCTATTGGCTGACCGGAGCCAATTTATTCACATCTAGCATGCATAAAAATGTACAGTACTTACAGCTTTTCCACATGTATCCGTTTTTGATGCACTCACTTTTATGTGGCATTCGGTTATGTTTGACGCGCT